>KB672857.1:2204041-2835469 GCA_000349145.1 Anopheles dirus | reverse complement strand
CACACACACACACACACACACACAGGAGCGCAACCTCTGCAAGGAAATGGAACACTTCGGGACGTACTTTCTCACGTTCGAGGAGGTGACGAAGCTGTTTCTCAATCACCGCACCGCCACTGGCGGGCCACCGACCTCGGAGGACATTCGGACGGCCGTCACATACATCGGCGCCACGGGCGCGTCCGGCAGCCAGGTGGATCTGGTGCGGCTCGTAACTCTACTGGCGAGCATGGGCGAACCGATGGACCCGCAGACGACCGAGTTCTACTTCAGGGTACTATTTCCGGCTGCCTTCGGTTCGAAACCGGCCTCGCAAGGCAGCGTCGGGGGATCTACCGGTGTGTCCGATTGTGACGGAGAGTGCTCCAATTGCCTAAGTATTGAGGAGTTCGCCGATAGGCTGTGTTAATGGTCGCTTAGTGTATGTTTTAACGGCGGTGGATTATTGACCGACCAAAAGCGAATGTTCGGAAGACTTTTTCCAAAACGATCTTGCTTATTTCGTTGTTATGACAAGGTTATTCTTCTTTTATTATTTATTCAGCGCTTTGAGTTTGACAATTCGTTGTATACATGTTTTTCGTTGTTGTTTGTTCTTTCATTCGCTTAACAAAATAACAAATAAGGAAGGCTTACACAACTAAAACTTCCACCCACCTTAGCTCCTAGGAAGAAACAACTCTCAAGCTGAGTATCGGGTTAGGTTTAGACGTTAAGGTAGTAGGGTAGGTAGGGCCGTTGGGCGACCACGAATGGCCTGCCTGCCTCTGCTTGCTATAAAAATCTCCTATCTCCTATCAACTATAAAGAAAAGGAAGAACTAGTGGCACTTGATGAGACAGTTAGGGGACGGTTCCTCGAAGCAAACATCGGGACCGCTGATGTAATGCTGATGCTTTGGAATAAATGGCAAATTCTGTAGTTGGATCCCTGATGGTACATCTCTTCCTACCTTCCTCACTATGGTCGGTGCGCGGAATTGGAATTCTTTGAAGTATCGCGTTATCTCCTCTACCACTGACTATAATGACACCACAACCAGCTGCCAATCTTGCCGTCGTATGCATTTCTTACTTGTTCTAGATCCTACAGCACGCTCCTATCACTATTATTTAGAGAATGCGCGGCCACGTGCAACCCAGGGCGTCGCTCGTATGTCTCGGGCGAGCGTGTGTATGGTCCCTCCGTCCGTGCATTGTTTCCCAGATCGCACCGGAACAACACGGAGCGATCCGGGGAAGAAGTACCGGTTTGCAGGATCGTTCGCTTCAACCGGAGACACCCGGTAGCCAACATTCCCCCCGGGGCACGGGTTTTGCCATTAGCTTACTTAGTAAAATCACAAAAATTCCTTTCGTTTTCACATACCATTGTTTTTTTTCGTTATTGTTCACCACTTTCTCTCTACACTGCAAGTTCGTCGTTGATTGAGTAAAAGATAATAAATTCTCTGCCTTGAATTTGCGGGGATTTGTGACCTGGTTTCAGAAACAGGCGCCGTTGTGCGTTCCTTGGGACCTTTTATGTCGGTTTTGAAGCATCATTCCGCTTCTATAAGACTATACGCGTGGGTAGGAAAATATATCTGTCAGGTATAGGTGTGTATATCTATGCATAGAAAAAGAGAAATCCCTAGAAACCTTAGAAACATAAAAAAAATAAGGAGCACTTAATTATCTACGCTCTGCACGGTTACAGCATCACACAGTCACTTCCTTCGTCCGAGGGGTTTGTGCTTACGATTCTAGTCCTTAAAACAACGCACAGCAGATGTGGATCTGGCTGGCACAACTCAGACCTTTGAGCTGCTCTGCTATATTTCATGTCCAACGGCAAACGGTTTACAGCCTTTCGTTTTGCTTCATTTCATGATCTGTTCGATTGTGCGTCTTTCTGATAATTCATGTTTCAACTTCATTAAGGCAACTTGCATATTATAACACGGTAAGTTTGTCGATTGTTCGTACTCCAAGGGGGGGATGATAATCACATATTACTCTAGTAACAATTCTCGCTCCTATCGTATGATTCGTATCGTTTATCGTAGTGCTTTGCGTCGTCTCTTCGTTCGACACATCCTTTTATCCTGAACACTCTCTGATTCTCCACGACTCCTAGGACTTGATATGCGTTTTCCGCACCTTTTTGGATTCCTTTTCCATTTCATTTGGTTTTCTTTTCATCTTACCGTTTCAACTACACTTCATGTTTTCTTCTTCTTCTGCACACAATGTACCACTTTGAGTTCTCCTACGACATCGGGAGTAACCACCAGCGAGAAACAAATTTAATAACGTAACTCCTATAACACGCTACTGCACACTTTTGGAAAATTTTCGTCAACTAATTTTTGAAAGGTCGCACAAACTCGCTTCTTCACAAACTCGACCTTAATGTCGCATTAACACAGAAAGGGAGAGAGAGGGAGGGATGAAAAAAGCACTAACACTAACGAAAGAATAGCCCCGGATCGTGTGTTGTTCACAGACCGGCGGTTCAAAGCAAAGCCTCCTATCTATCATTCGAGTGGATAAAACAGTTAATTCAATTTTTTAGAAAAAAAATATGCCGAAAAAAATCAGTAAGCGTACCGCAACCAAAACAAGCGAAAAGGTAAAAAACAAACCAAACCGAGCAGAAGGAAAACGGAAAAAATATGCTGGCTTACAAGAGAGAAAAAAAATGAAGAAAGCAAAAATAATTATTTAATTTAGTAAAAGTAAAGAAAGATAGAAAGTATAAATTTAGCTCGGCACCGGCACGGAAAAGTAAGAGGAAAAAATAATTCTTTTAATGCATACACATACGATACGTGAAACACGATCAAATTTTAAGAGAGAGAGATTAAAAAAACATTAATTTTACAGCATTTTTTCTGTTGCCTAGTGTTCGAACTCTCCTATCTTTCTCTGTGGAAACTCTCCTGCCGATCACATTCCGGGATTCGCTTGGACACGATTTGGGACGCCTGAGAGATAATGATTCCTTTGGGGTGTTACCTTGTTACACTATTTGGAACGCTTGGAAGTAGTAGCAGCAGGACGTTCAGACGGTAGAAACGGTTGTGGTCGGTGATGTCGCGTCAATCCTAGTAGTCCTTCGCTTTGCTGTTGTCCCGTATGCCACGCCGGTTCGAGATGAGGTTGGTGGTGCGCTTCTTGCGCGAATAGGAACGTAGCTTCCGGTCCGACGTGGACAGATCGAGTGATGTCGCAGAGGAGCGTGTTTTACGTGCGACCGTTACTGTTATGATTGTGGGAAAGGGGGAAAAAGAATTCCGAAAAGCGTTAGTAAATCTTCGTTGATAAGCCTACAAAAACGGAACGTCTTTTCTACGGTGAAATTATAATTTTTGATAAAACATGAATGCGAACACTCGGGGAATTCCTTCCGGCATCTAATACAAAACTGAAGACGTTGCTAAATTGATTAGCAGCATGGATATAAATGTATGTCCGTCTGTCTAATAGCCTGTGTTAGGGGTATGAGATGGAGTTTATCATCAACAACACTCTGTTTAATTATGTTTCCCTAGTTAGTTGTTCCCAATTAGTTGTAAAAAAGACGAACGCACCCGTTTTCGCACCTTCATATATCGCTTGTTTCGAATGCATTTGCTACGTCTTGCCTACCTGGTGTGAGGGATTGCTTCTCGAGTGTTTTCAGCAGCTTCACCTGCTCCTTTAGCTTCCTCATCAGCACCTCGTTCTTCTGCCGTTCCATGCTCAGCTCCAAGCACAGTTGTGCCTTCGTCTTCGAATCGATCGGCGATAGGACTCTGTGTGTATTTGTGAGTAGTGCAGAGAATACATAAATTAGTGTACCAGCTTATTGCAATGAAAATCAAACACAAAAGCGGGGGATACTTACGGATGATTGAAGATCGTCGTCGACGATGGACGCTTCTCCGGGTTCGGGTGCATCATCTGCTTGATGAGATCGTTAAAATCCTTCCCGATGTTGGGCAGATCCGGGAACTGGCCGCTCCGCAGCTGATGCCATCCGGTCCCATTCTTTGGCAGCGGTCCACCGCCGGCCGCCTCGTACAGCGTGATGCCGAGCGAGAAGATGTCCGCTTTGGCGAGATTCGCGTAGTCCTCCTGCAGGATCTCGTTCGGTAGGTAGCGGCAGTCGCCCTCCTCCACCTGCGGATCGTTGATGGACGTGACGTGGCCGAGGTCGCCGATCTTGTACGTCACCAGATACTCGTCGTCCAGATCGTCGTACACATCCTCGAACCCATCGTCCCGGCAGTCGGCCACGAGCGGCATGGAGCCGTGCAGACCTCCGGTGCCGGCTCGAAGAGGCGTTTGCGAGAGGAATATGTTGCCCGCCTTCAGGTCCATGTGGACAAGGTCGTTCGAGTGGATGTACTTGAGGCCCTCGGCCACGTGCAGCAGTAGGGTGCGCAGCTCCGACTCTTTCAAGCAGCGTTCCTGCAGCACGGTCTGCAGGCTACCGCCGTTGCAGTACTCGTTCTGGATCAGCATGTGGTTGTTTTCCGCCCAGGCCGAGTAGTACCGGACGACGTTGTCGTGCTTGCCGAGCACGGCGTGCGCATACACCTCGTTGAGGGCCGTCTTCTCGAACGAGCTGCCCGCGACCGGCTGGATGCTTTTCTTGATCGCGTAGATACACCCGTCGAGCCGGTTCAGGCACCGGTACACCTGTCCGAACTCACCAGTCCCGATCAGCGACAGCTGCACGAACTCCTTCTCGTACCGGGAGATGTTCGAATCCTGCAGGGCAAGCCGTTTCGACGCCTGGCCGTACTCGCCGTTCTCGTCCTCCACCATGTTGAACATCTTCAGCGTGTGGTTCGTCGTCGAATCGTTCGGCTGGCGCGTCGCAAAAGGCGTCGGTGGGCCTCCGCTGAACGGCAACCGGCACTTGTTGAGCCGATTGCTCGGGAAGAGGGCCGGGAAGTTGTGATTCCGGATGCCGGTTCCACCGATCATCAACGTCGCTTTGGCACTTTCGGACCCCTCCTGGCGCGTCCGTTTCTTCGTCCGCATGAACATGGCCGGCGGTGTGAACGGGTTCACGTTGGCCGGTGGCAACCCGACGTCGTAACGTCGGTGGATTGGAATCGGTTTCGGTTTGTCGCTCACAAATATCGGCATCCCACCGTCCATCGGTTTGGCCAGCACGTCCGCATCCGCGCAGACGGCCGGGGGTTGTTGGGGAGGGAACAGTGTCGTACCGGGGCCGAACACCTGCCGGCGGAACATTGTGTTGGTCGACTTCTGGAGGATGGTTTTCGGGGTGGCCGGTGTGTCGAACAGCCGGAGCGCCTGAACCTTCCGGTAGGGAGGGGACAGGGAAGGCTGCTCGGCCTGGACAGCCGGCGGTTCCGGCGAGTTGCCGGAGAACGATAGCTTCCGCGGCATCACGAGTGACGCACGGTGCGGGGATGAGTTGAGTTCGACGCTGGAATTCATATCCGGCGAGGAATCGATGCCGCTGCTCTCGGTGTGAATCTCCATGGACGCCAACCCTAGTGTCTCTCTGTCTCTCTTACACACCGGCGAGAGGACGAATGTTTTCACAAACAATTACTGTGCACAACGATTCTGCGGGGCTGCAAATTCCACCGCAGGGACAAAACATAGCAACGCACACACACGCACACAGACACGCACGGCGAACAGCAGATGACGCGTCCGTATCTAACGGCAACCAAAACACGGCAGCTGGGTACAGGGCAGGCGTGTGACGCTGCAGAGGTTTTTCGTTCCCAAACGTACTTTACATGCAACGATGGCTTTGTCCAACAACGTAACGCGATAGATGGCACTTAGTTTCTTGCGTTTCGAGTTTTTACTTTCACAATTTCACAATATAACGAACAGGGGAGCGTTAGAAAAATTAACACATACAACACATCCACCCGTCAGGAGCCCAGCGAAACAAGCCGTTATTTCAAACCCCTTCGGGGTAGCGAAGGCGACCGCGCGTTTACCAGCGCCGGGTTGAGAAGTTCGACGAGCGGTCTATCGACGCTCACGCCCGAGTGACAGTATAACTCGAACGTTTATATTCCTATAGCTGACGAGCTTGTTAACCCGTGTTTAGAATGAAATCGTTGCTTCTTCACATTTGCTTGTTTTTCTCAGCATATTTGACAACAAATTCAAGCAAACTTATAATCTTTTTACAGAATATGCATCTGTGGTATTGGAGAAAAATCATGCCCATCACGATTTCGCCCATCACTCTTCGCCCAGTTCAAAGGACAGTAGGACAGTTCAACAGTTGAAACGAATAACGGTTTCCGGTTAATCAAGAAAACTTTTGCACGGCTTGTGTTGTCAAGTAACAAGTGTCAAAAGGACAGTTAGAATTTGAACTTTATAAGCTGTTTTTAACAGAAATTGAAAAATTAACCTGATTTTTCAATGGTGATTTGAGAAAAATATCGTGAAATTACTATTCATCAGTAATTTTATTACGTAAACTGATCTTCAAACGAATCAAACTGATTTGAATAGCCTACACACAGTCACCGTTGATCATCCAAATAAACGCACATACAGTACGTAACAAAATTGAAAGGAAGGTGAAAATTGTGGTGATTTTTTTTTACATTATTTAAGGATTTAAATTAGACTTTTAGTTATCATAAACGTCCTCTTGCTTTATACTTTGACATAATAATATATTATAAGGGTATTAGCGTAGCTATTTCAAACGTGTAGCTATTGATTGGGTGAAGTTTTCAATAGCAGTCGCCAAGAAACCCAGATCTCGTGTATGCAAATCCTGCCAATTGGGACGACCTTGACGGTCGTAAGATATGCGTGTGCCAACGGCAAAACAATAATTGTTGGCCAGAAAAAAAAAACACAAAAACGCACCACAATAACACATTCCACCAGGGACGTGTACACATCAGCCCTGGAATGGGATTCCAAGGTGAAACCGCAATCAACGCGGGATGCAGCATCATAGACAAACAACACATCAAAAGCGCATAAAGTGTCCTCCGGCGGTTTTCCGATTATCTCATCTCCTCTCCTTGATGCGAGCGGGCGATCGGGGGGTAAAGTTTCGCATGAATCCGTCGCAGCATCGTGGTTTTGGCGCCGTGCGGCCCTGATGCGTCCCAGACGCAGAGTTTGGCCGTTGCGGATGACACAGATTGCCAATAGCGCGGTGGAGCAGCACGGAAGCCACCTACGGTGTGCCAGGTGGCAGGAGGTAGAATTTCGAAGCTTTTATGAAGAACTAGAATAATAATTAGGCTTAATGCGGAAAAGGACGGAAAGGTTTCCTGCACTATGCGTTCTAATTACGCTCGACTGGGAAAGTAACCTCAGTACATTACGAAACGGTATCTTAGGTTAAGGATCTATTGAAATTAGCAAACGACATCAATAAACACTCATTTTCGTACCCATTTTCTTTGCTTTCGGATATTCCTGCATCCCTTCATGAAAGCGAGGTAGCAAAACCTTCCAAACTTCAACCCCTGCGGGTCAATCGAGAAGAACGAATCAAAAGGATATTCGAATAAGGGAGAGGGCAAAACGAAACCCCTCGGGACGGAATTTTTACCTTCTGGGTGTGTGTGAGAGTGCGAAAGAGAGCGAGCAAGAAGCTATCCCAGCGAGTGTAGCCCCGCTAGAGCAGGACACACTAGGCCACGAAGTTTCCTTGGCAACGAGAAGGAAACGATGTGTCGAGTTGACGGTTGCAGGAGACAACACACAGGAAATGGCCTGCTGCGGAGATATGTGTAGCGTGTCAGCGAGGACATGAGGTCCGTTCTGTCTGTGTATGCGTGTGGACCGGCAAGATGCGATGGAAACACCCAGAAGGACATTCGGCATGGGAACTGCAGCGGAATTTTCGGCACGACGTCCGTACCGTACTATCGGAGGGCCACAGCCAGCAGTCTCGGCAGTGGTAGTGGTAGTAGTGAAAGGGTAGTACTACTACGCACACGCCAGCAGTTGTGGCGGAGATGTGGGGCGCGTTCCAACAGACAAGAACCGCGGCGCCACATTAGTTCTATTTCTATAATATTTTATCTCTTTTCGTCTGGGAATATTTGGCAACGAAAAAAAAAACGAACAGGCACAAAAAAAAAACACTGCCGGCGGTATATTATTTATCATCGTGCCCGTCTGCCTGGTGTCTGCAGGGGCCGGACGGAGAAGGTGCTTCTGAGGGCTTTTTTCTCGCTTCGGATGCCTGACGACGGTGAGGACGTCTTGCAAGATTGTCTCCACGAGTCCTGCGGTACAGCTTTGCCGTGCAAACGTGGTGGGCCTGTCCCGTACGGTTGGCAATTGCGCAAAGCTTTCCCACCGCCTTCTTGGACGGGTGTCGGTGTGCCTGTTGAAGCTGCACGGGAAACTGGAACTAGCACACGGCAGTTCCACGTTGTCCCGAAGAACGCCGGCTTTTTTTTTGTTGGCGATGATATTGATCTTGACGGTGGTTGGGGGTTTCCGAGTAGGTTTGTGTGTAGGCCGCCCAAGTTTGTGTCCGACTGCAGCTTTGCGGATGGGAATGTGTTGCTGCTTTGGCCTGCAGTGCAGTTCGCGCGAGGACGCTGATTTAATTTGGAAGGAGTCAAACATTTTGCTCAATCAAAGATTAATCACTAGTTTTGATATGTTCTGTGGCAGATATTTATTGCACGGATCAATAAAGTGTTAATAAAGCGTTGGTGTAGTTGACATTGCATAGTTTTGGGTGTATTACCGCCTAACAGTATGCAATCAGCACTTCACAAAATGGATAGTTGACGGATTATAAAATCATTACTTGCCAGCTCAAAGCATATTTGCTGGGAAGTATTTCTGCTAAGCGAAGAACGAGAAATGAACCTTATAACAGTGTACGTAGATAGTGGACAACATTCTCCCCCGATTTCTCGATCGCTTGGTTTTAGTCAACCGTAGGACATGTAGAACATTGCAACACTTTACTTACGCTTAGGTGATTAGAACTTTCTTGGGTTAGAAAATGGATATCATGGCCGGTTTCAACGAGAACCAGGTTCCTTAATACTTTCGAGCAAACATGAAAAGCTTTTTCCGTTCCGATCATTGTCAACATCACTCTTCTTCTGTTACAGAGGGAAAGGAGATGCTTCTAGCTGACTTTTCTCCTTGCTTTTGGCGATGGTATTAAAAGAAAACCATCGACATGACCGCTCGGTTGTGATGTTGTTGAAAGCATGACATTTCAAAGAAAGTCTGACAAGGAATGTTGAGGAACACTGCAAGACCTTGCCTAATCCGTGCATTTCAGATTAGAATATCTAGGTAATGGCACGTCATCACTTCAGTACGCCATTTCAAACGATCCTTTACGCACTGCGAACCGAATATGGGCAGAACCTACGAGAGAAGCCCTGCCGACAGTATAGTTGACCGTATCGTTTGACCTCAAAGGATGCTCAACAGCAAGAAATAGAGAAGGAAAATCCCCTTTCGAGGCAAGAGTGCAACCTAATTCCCACTCCATATTTCATGAACCCATCAGAACGGGCAACAACAAAAAAAAGCCCACAACCAATAACTCACCATCGGCCTCATAAGATAATCGTTTTGCTGTACGACACTTAATGGGCGATGACAATTTCGGTTTGTGTGCCTTTCCCGGGGGTCGGGGCTTTTGGCACCTTCCCGCTTGCATAAGGAAAACTTCGACGGGGAGGGTGAGTGTGTCAGCATGTAAGGGAGAGAATGAGAAAGTGAGACAGCTACCGAGAGGAGAAGATTGATTTGGGGTCCGATGGTGGACAAAACGAAGCGCAAAAAAAAGGATGAGTGAGAAGTGGACACACAAAAGATACAAAGTGGCCTTCGTCCTGCCTCGGAAATGCAAACCCCTTTTGCTCCAACGAAACAATAAATATGAAGCAGTTGGGCAAAAGTTTCCACCGATCGAGCAGAGAGAAGAGAAGAGAGAAAGAGAGATAGAGGAAAAAACAGATCGACGACATTTTTGTTTCTCTCGGCGTGGTCGGCGTGTTTTGCATTCCGGTATGTGGGGAGGGGGGGGGGGGGGGGCTTGCCCTGGGAGGGGTTTTTGGGGGCGAAGAATGATAAATGTTTCGCGCAAATTACCATTATTACAAGAGCACCACAATTATGTGCCCGTTGCTGGGCCGAAAATGATTAATTGGTTCGTGCACTTTCGGAACGTGGAGCGTGGAGCGTTGCATACGGCACGCCGGACGCCTCCCACGAAGGAACCGGAAGGAACTGGGCTCTCTTCGTGTTGGGAGGTAAGACTCCGGGACGCTTTCTTTCGCTCTCGTGTATCTTGTGTATGTGTGTGGTTATCAGTACAAGTGGACAGACAGAACAGGCCGGGTCCTTATTTGCAGGTGAGATGAATATTTTAACAGCCCCCGTGTGTGTCTGTGTGCGTGTTTGGGGTGTAAGGGAACACCGACCGTTCCATTCCGGGTTTGTTAACATACCAACGTATAGGTGTGTTTTCTTTTTTCTTTGTACGTACCAATCGATTCTACTTCCCCTTTGCTGTGTGTGTGTGCCTGGTTGATAATTAATTAAACACGAAGGAAATCCATCTTCCTGAAACAGATTTGTGGGCGAAACAGGTGCTTTACCGCACCGTTGGGATACCCTTTCCTGGGCCTGCTATTGGATCCAGGCGCCAGGCGGGTGTGGGGGAACGCATTCACCATGCCCGGTGGCCTGGTGTGCGTCTCACAAATGGGAGATAAATTATGGACTTATTTATGGGCAGCTAAAGTATTTTGCCTCCCCGGGATGCATTCTCGCCGTGAGCGAGCAACATTAGGAAAGTTTCGTTTTGGTAAGAGGGAAGCTTCCGGCAGGGGCGTACGAGATTGTTTGTATATGAGAGGACAGTTCGTATGCTTTTGGGCAGGTGTGTTGGCGATTAGATTCGAACCGAGGGGATTAATATATTGCGTACGGGATGGTGATCCAGCCTATGCAGTGCTTTGGAATGCAGTTTTATGTGAAGTTCGCTCATGCTGAGACACCAAAAAAAGCTCATTAGTGTCGATTGGTGGTTTTCACACAAAGTCTTGATTGTTAGCAAAAAGTTATTAAAGAATTTTGAAATTGCCAACGTCCAAATTTGATGCCTATTGACATCTGGAGAGCTTTTCATGGTATTTGATGAACGATTAGGTTCAAATTTTCCCCAGTTGTGTACTAGTTATTCTAGTTTTGCAGTCTGTAGAGTTTATATCACTACCTTTTCTCGATTCTGCTAGTAAATCCGTGTTCAAAATAATCACAAAACCATAAAAAAGCTGTTAATAATACGTTTCTGGAACCCGAATTCTCAGTAATGACATACAGCGGCAGTGATCCCTAACCTACAAATAACACTTCGGATACTTTATGATCAAAGTTTTAACAATTGTATCATTATCAACGATTTCTTCGTACTCTACATCAATTTGATAGAGCGGAATGCTAATCAGGAGATCATCTCAAACATCTATTATTATTACTATTATTATTATTATCTCAAACATCTATTGAGAATATGAACCTTTCTCGTTCGTTTCCATGGCGACCGAAAATGGTTACTGAACTTTATTAAATGCCCTCACTATTTGTCTCTTTCTGACTCAGACACCTCAAGCAAAATTTCTTGCTACCTACTAATGCATCTGTCAATTGTCGAACCACCATAATCCCCATCCCTACCGATCAGATCTAAAACTTAATCCTAGTTTGTCGACCCCATCAATCCACTGGGTTCTGTTGCGTTCAAATGTAATAGAAATGGAATCGCTTCAATCATACACCACATAAAATATCGTAAAACATGCTCTCAGACAACTGTACGAAAATAAAACATCATTTGGATCTTGAACTTTACGATCCAGAATCGCACCCAAATGTGTTAAACTGTGGTCAATTGAATTAACGCCGTAAAGTATTGTGTCCCTCCCGAAAGACAAACTCACCGTACACTGACAGCAAGCAAACAGGAATGAAAGTTACGGCAAAGTAACGTCCCAGCGTTCGTAATTCAATACCGCAACCGAATTGATCAGGCACCAGCTGAACGTTGATAATTGATGGCCGCACGGCGCAAAGCGACGATTGTTGTACCACAATTGAGTCGTAAAGTTCCTTTCCGACGCGCGCGAAGTAACGCGAAAGAAAGCATCATGCATCATCGTGCGGGTTGCGCTTGTTTGCCGTTCGTTCGCGCTGGGGGAAGAGTGCGCCATGCAAGGATCGCCGATTTTAATGGGTTGTTTATTTCAATTTCCCACGGAAAATCGATACCGCCGGAGCTTTCGGGGCGACCAGCCAGCCACTTCTAATCGTCCGCGGCGTCCTGTTAACGGCGAGGACCGACGGCGTTTGGGTTTGTTAAGTGCACGGCACGGTGGAGACAGTGTGCCATTGCCGCGTCGCAAAACGTATTCTGTCTGGAGTCTGGGAGCAGTGTACGCGACCGGGCAGCCGTCTAGCCGGAACTACGACAACATCCCGATGCCGTCCCGATCACGGACGCACGCTTTAGGGGAGGGTTTGCGGTCTCATAAATCGACCGGCAGGACCGGCAGGGAATTAAATCGATCCTAACTGGGATGACGGTTGGAACGTCTTGGGTTTGGTCACATATAGGTGAAAGTTTCATTAAGATCGATTTGTGGACATTGGACGAAGGACCTCAAGGAATGTCTTGAAGCGTCTGCTAAGATATTGACTATTTTATAGGAACGTCACCGGGATAACCATTTCGATGCTCTAAGCGGTGCCCCAAGTTCGCTGGGAACTTCCACAGCTTGTCACCGTCTTATCCCACGTTCCCGGAATCGCACGACGCTGGAAATCCCACAGCAGTGGGAAAGTAACCATTACTGCCAGTCCCAGTAGTGGCGATGAAATTGTATCTTCTCTGCCCGTGGATAGAAATGGATGCCTGCCAAAAATCCAACATCTCACTCCCGGGGAGTGGGGCACTACTAGGAACGAGCTGTTTTGTTTTATTTTCCAACCCTTTTAAGGCGATTCCCTCACACTTCTCACTCATAGTCACAGCCACGAAGGCAATGGCATACACACCCTATCTAGGGCACTACTGCATTGTCCGGTTCCGGTCAGGGGAGTGGAAAAATTCTTCGAAACCTTAATCCGTTCGTTCCGGGCTTGCGCTATAATTGAAACACAACACTGGTCGGAGCAATTAATTCGCAAGATCGCACACACACACACACACTCGCAACGGTACACAGCAACACCGAAAAAAACCTATCGCATCCATCGTTGGATTCCTGGGGTTTCCCAAAGTAACGGCAAACGAGCAGAAAGGAAAAGAATCTCTCGAAAGATGTGGTGTGGAATTCGAGCAGGGTGAGCAACTTATCTTGGCGTAGGTTTATTTAGGGTTTTGTTTGGTGCCGAATAGTGCCATTATATCATCACGGAAGCGATGCCAGATAAAACGATACGAATCAATCGAATGTTGGACACATTTCTATGGTTTAGCAGTGAAGATAATCATAAGAGCTTTAAGATATAAGTGTACGACAAGACATGAAACATGACAATTGAAAATGATTGTCCTTTGGGATGTATTGTTTCAAACATGCTATATGGCAGTCATTTGGGGTGTTCCTTCAATAAGAAGAAGTGCTACTGCGCTACCTAGCATTGAAGAGACCCAAAAGACCATCCATTGGCTTGAAAAACAAACAGGCACCAGGAACAGATGGAATTACATTCAAACTGGGAAGAATGAGTTGAGGTAACGATTGGTATGAGATATCAAATCAATGCCTTGTGGCTTGAGTCTTCGAAATCTTCTATTCAATATACAAGAGAAGGTATGGGATGGACTGTATAAACTAAAGGGATACTAGGGTTTGGAATGCATGTTATAAAACACTCTCTCTCTAATTCTAGAAGATCTTGTTGATCCTTAAACTAAAGTGCTTCACCATGCGCCAGATTCGTGCCAGAACTTTTGAGCTTTAAAATCGTCAAACATCTTGTTTAGAGTCTAAAGTTGCTAAAGTAGGCTGTGTTAGGTCACTTTGCTCATCTAGTAGGTTTGGATCGTTTAAAAGGAGTTAAAAAAACGCCTGAAAATAGCTGATATTAAGACCGTAAAGCGACTGTAGCGCGTGGTAAGTAATCAGGTGATATGTTTAGTCGTGAGCTTACAAAAATGTTACTTCAAGATTGTTTATTACAACAATAAGGGGGGCAAAATCAAAACCCTTGCTCTACAGTGAAGAACCCTAAAATGTGTTCTCCACTTGTCCTGTCACACTTGCTCGTAAAAGAAACACCAACATCAAAACTTCTCCACCAAACCATCGCTTCCGGCTTTTTGCGGGACACTAGAAGCGATCGTAAACGGCCCGTACGATCGTGCGATAACTTTTTTACTGTCCGCACCGTATCCGCACCCAATCAAGCACCACACACACACACACGGTCGCTTCAATTCTGGTGAAGTAAATTAAAGTTACATATAGCACTTCGCACATCTGCTCCGCACTGGGGACAGTTGTGTGAGGGCAAGTTTTGGGCGATCGTAAAATTGTGCCAAAAACTCGGGTGTCGTGAAACTTCTACTCACCCCAACTATGACACGTTCGGGCGTGCGAACGAGCTGCCCATCACAGCGCGATCGATTTGTCAGCTTCCCAGCCAGCTTCTCCGTCTGCGGACGTGTCGCGACGATTAACCCGAACCACGGGTGCGCGGAGCTAACTATCTGGCGGTGACATTCACACCGCACCGCATGATGGCGTCAAGCGGCAGACGCCGCTTCCGGTTTTATGGCCGCACTAAATAATCAATAAAGCAAATGGCAAAGTTTTGCTTTGCGCCCACGGCACCGGCATTACGTTCCCGGCGGTTGGGCCATTTTCCGGCATTAGTGGGGCGTTGGAAAGACATCAAAAGCCGCCTGACAGTTCGATATCGGGTTCGACGGGCTTCCCGGGATGGTCCATAAAATGTATGTAAAGTCAATTACCGGTCTTGAAGCGCGAGCGCGCGCGCGGAATCCGGGTCAGCCCGGGATGGATTTAATTAGAGAAATGGGGTCAGAAGGGAGTAAGAATCGGGATTTAGTGGCTTTTTTTCACGAAACTTAACACACCAGCAGTAGCCTGGGTTGTGGAAATGAGAAATCCATTTTTGATGCGATGTTTTAAAAGTTCACTCCGCACGAATCAATCCCAGCAGGAAGTAAGTGCGAACGATTACTTCCCGTCGGTACCGTCCATAAATAAACTTTGTACTGCCGCGTTCCGCTTTGTCGCTAAAAGCTTCCGGCGACATTTACCGCCAGCGGGGGAATCTTGCCACAACCACAACCACACCCGGACGGACTTCGCTAACCTTGAGCGCTATTCGTGGGGTTGACCGTGTTTAGCGGTTTTGCCCCAACGATTTCCTGGGGAACTCTGCAAGTCTGCTCCACGAAACGAGAATCCCGCGGTTCGATTGGGTGGAGTTCCCCTTTCAGTGCGGTGTCATCCGTGAATGGGGACAGATCATGGGTTGCAATGGATTCGGTTCGGTTTTCGGGAGCTTTTGTCACCACGGTTTGCTGCATAGCCCGGCTTCATTGCTCTCCCGAGTGTCGTTGTCGCGGAGGGTTGGCTGAACGCCGATAACAAACAACTGGTCGGCCTGGGCCTGGGCTTGCTGGATGCATCTGCCGCGTAGCATTGTAGTACATGCACCGATTTATTATCTGCTGGCCGCGGAATTGCCGTTCGTTGAGGGGTTGTGGTTGAGAGTTTTGCTGAGATGTGTTCAGAGGGTGTTGATGTGTAAATATGGCGGCGGGCGAGCGTTGCAGAGATGAAGTGAGAGGTGACTATACTGTAAATATAAAGTAAATTATTTAAGTCATAGTTTTGTATATTGTGGGTGCAATTTAAAAACACTTTGTGGATGCAATTTCATATAAACAGTTTTTACGAGTTTTGTAATTTCAATGACCTATTGCAAAATATGTACTTTCAATGGGCTATTTCGATTGTAATAGTCCTGACTAACATATATGTTGCTCCATCATCGTTCAACGTTATCGGATTTTGGAACATTGTACATCAGAAGATCGAGAGTTAGGTTCTCCAGGTATTTGGGGAATAGAATAATCAATCTTCCGCTTCTCTCTCTTTGCTTCTCTCTTTATTCTAATAGAAATCTGTTCTAAAATATCTGTGACAGACAAGGGTAAGGCTTCGAAAAGGCTCTGATAAGGTTTAACGACACTTTATCGATGCCTTATCGGAACCTTAACTGAGCCTGTATTGGAACCTTATCGGAACCTTATCCGAGCTTTAACGGCACCTTATCGGAACCTTATTCGAGCCTTCGTGCCTAATGTCGGAGCTTTATCGGAACGTAAACTATTTTATACAACTTGTACATCAATTCTAACCTTCAAAAGTAAACAAAACCATCCGCTTAGGGCATCCTTCACTGAACGGAATGAAATAAAGCCTTTTTGAGTATGCCTGCTTCACTTCCGGGCAACTCGGGCTTAAAACCATCCCCATTGCACGCCGGAACATGAACTAATCCCATGCAACCGGATCGTAATGTGTCGATGCGGACACATTGATTGGGCAATTCCGAAAAACCCGTTGCGCGTTAATACCCAACGGTCAAACGCCAACAAAGCCCACGGAAAACGCAATTTTGAAATGTTTAAACCGCCTTTCCGCACACGCACATAACCCCACTTAAAGCCACGCGCGTGTCGGCGCGCGTATGCTATGGTTCAATTTGAATAGCCGCTGCTGTTGCTGCACTTGCTGCAAAATCCTCGCGGGAGCCCTCTAATTCATAAAATATTTTCCAATTTTGAGCTGCTCATCGGACGGTGGCGTTCGCGATAACAGCGCTTTTGATTTAGCGATAGGATAATTATTAGTCCACGGACGTCCCGGTTGCGCGTTCCGCGTCCCGCGCGCTGTCCGGTGGCAGATGGCTAATTTATCATCGTCCGGCTCCGGGGTCGACCCAATGCCGCGTTTGTCGAAACGTGGGGTCGAAACTCTTTTCACGGTGGTTTGTACGCAAAAAAGGCGACCAAAATTATGATTTCCCATTCATTCATGTTAATTGCAGGTGGAGGTCGGTCGGTCGAACCGCCGGGCTCTCGTCGCGAGTTCGCGAATTCGCGAAACCCGATTTATCCTTTCGGGACAATTTATTGTGCACTAATACTTTAAGCGTATAATCAGCCGGCGAAGCGAAACTGTTGATTGTCCGGCGTGGCGTACAGCTTTTTGTTCTTCCAACCCGATCGCGATCGAGTGAGATTACGATTTCATGGGGTCGCTCCGCCTGGGGGGAGATTTCTTCTCTCGCATCCCACTCGCTTTTTGGCTTTACGTTTGTTTTGCTCGCTTCGATGCAGGTTTTCGGTGCCGTATGGTGCACGCTGTCGCGCTGTGTTATGAGATATGCTCTCTCCGGCGCTGGCTGCGTGGGACTGGCTGGAGCTTGGCGGTTCTGGTTAGATTGATAAATTGTGCTCGTAACCTTTACCACCGATGAAAAGTATTTGTTTGAAATGACCGACTGGAGCTGAACGGATTGGGCATGATGATTTGTGGCGGTACATTTGTTTTTCTTCGTGGGATGTGTGTATGATTATGGCATCGTTTCGTATTTCATGGGTCTGTCGACGATGTTCTGTTTGTTTTTTAGTTTATTTCCTGCTTACATTTGCTTATTATTGGTCGTGTTTGCTTTGTCTGTTCATCGACTGTAGAGTTCATTCTAGCTTTGCGACGCACGAAAACACGGTGTAACATTTCGGAAATATTTGTCTGTTTTTTCATTTATGCATATTTAGCAGCTTCAGTGAAATGTGCACCACTTTATTCTTAAAAAGTGTATTTCAATCAAAACAGCAATCAAACACATAAGGGTGAGGGAGAGATTCTTCCAGCAAAATCAAGTCACAAGTTGAACATGATTTTTCTTATAAAATGCCTACATAAACCCATAAACGGTGCTTACTAGTGAAAGAACAACAAACGTGTCTAAAATGCTTCTGTATACTGCTTTGTCTAACTCATATTCTGAAGAACCATCAAGTACGAGTAAATCTTCTTGTATATCTGAAAAGAAACGAGTTGCTTTAGACAAGAGATATGGAACAACACCGAAGCCGGAAGTGATACCTCCACGAAGTTAAACAAATCGATCGCCGAAAATCCATCCGAAAGCACCACCGGGTGCTGAGAGTGGAGCAGCACCTGCTGGAGCGTTTTCTGGTGCTTCGTCGACAGACCGTACCAGTTGACGTTGTAGATCTCCTCGATGAGCTTATCGTTCTGCATTGATAGAGAGCCAAACGTTTGGGAAATGAAGTTTCGATTCGACCTGCAAGGTACCTACTTTGGACGATAGAAACGTTCCCAGTGCGCAGCTGACGAAGAGTTGGATGGTGCAAATCAGCGTCACTGCCATACCGGGATACCAAGGAGTCTGGATGAGTTGGAGAAGACGTTTGGAGATGAAATTTGAAAGAAACCTAAAAGAGAGGGCTCTTACCCTCACGATGATGGCTAGTGAGGCAACGAGCTCGAAGATCATGCAGCAGAAGCTGATGAAGAATTGCTTCTTGAGTAGCTTATCCATGTCTGTCACGTACCTGGGGATAACAAGACACGTATAATAGCTTCTCATTGGGACCCCAGCCGAACTTACTTCGTGTGCTCCAAATGTTTCGTCACAATGTAGCTGATAACGTCTGCTATCTCGTCATCATTCTGTCCGCCACCGTTGCCATCGATCATCTCCGACAGCCGCTGCAGATAGATGATGATCAGATCCATCTGGCCGGTGGCGTTCAGGATCAGGAACAGCAGGCACGAGTCACACGCCATCAATCCGCAGCAACCTTCTATCACCTGCAGGGACTGATACGCCGAGTTGATGGCGAACCCGACCGGCGATCGGAAGTCCAGAAACGGCAGATAGAAGCCGAACGCGAGCGAAAGCTGATGCGACACCACCGGCATCAGGATCGCGTACGAGAAGATGGCGATGGCAACGATCGAGAACGCAACGGCAAGGATCTTTATGAACACCTTACACATGGCGGCCGTGTGGAAGAGGGCCTCTTCCACCTCCGGAAAGCGCGGTGGCACGCTGAAGCGCCCCACATTGTACAGATGCAGGTCGTTCAGTTCCGGGCAGGTGAAGCACTCAATCTTCGCCAGCCCCTGTATGGCGATGCCGAGCGTCACGAAGCAGAACACCACGTCCATGAGCGAACCCCAGACGATCGCTATCGAGTAGAGGTTCACGAACAGGTACAGGATCAAATCGGTGACGAGAAATATCAACCGGGCGTTACGGCGCGTGTAGCCCGGCTTGGTGCGCTCTCCACCGCACACCTCGAAGCACTTGATCAAAATGCCATTCGCACTGTCGAACAGTTCCAGCGGGGTTTGATACTGCGTGCGAAACAGGGCGCGCTTGCGATCGAGATATTGGTCCCAGATTTTCATCTTTGGGGCGGTGTTGCAGACAGAACTGGCGCTACACACAATGAGACGCTGTTATTTTATAAGGACCTGTACTCATGAACTTGATGCAGCCCTGGTCTTGAAGGAGGTACTTGAAACTGAATTTATGATAGGCTGGTGATGAATTATGGAATCCTTATCCAAGGTGAAGATACGCACCTGCTGGTTTCCTGTTGTCCTTGAGGGAGGAGGCAATTATTGATGGGAGTTGGTAAGATCTTACAGATTTCAAAATCACCACGGGCTATTCCTTTTCGATGGAATGTTAAGCTACGCTGTACTTCTAATATGGTTGTTTGGAATTACTCACTATACGATATCCTTATTAGCCGGGATCTAGGTGTTATACTCGTGATATCATACTCGTGATTTGGGCCCCTTGCAACAATACTTTGGTAGAATGACTCGTAAGCTTTAAGTTGCTTATTAGCTTCTATGTTAGATATTTTGAAGATCTTTTCTTCTATTACTTTAGCTCGCTATTACTTAACCTTTCAATCCTTCTATTACTATTCCTCTACAAGTTCCTCATGGTATAACGATTTATGGCACCAGACAATCTCTTGAGTGCTTTTGCTTAATACTTAATAGGGGGTTCTTGTAATTTTTTGGGCTCTTACACCTCTTTTGGAAAACGTAGCCCCACTGACTGTGATTGATTTCCTCCCATAATCTCCATAATTGAAGCTGAGTGCTAAGGAGCATGTAATTTATTACGCCACCAGCAAACCTGAGCGGTTCCGCTCATTGACATTTCCAGCTCGACTGCGCTCATCGCTCATCGCTCATCGAAACAATCGATGCACTCTATGGCCATCGTGTGCAGTGCTGTGGGAACAGTAAAAAAACACATTCCACAGCCTTCCAAAAAAAAAAATGACCGAAAATCGCTCGGTCCCATCGAGATCGGTAGCATGATTCATGGCAACATCACGATCCGCGCCCGCCAAATGAAGCACTTAGTTATGCACCGAAATTGATGATCACGATCGTTTACTGTGCGAACGCGTTTTCCTGCAGTGGGGGAAGGGAATGCAAATTTTACGCCCCAACCAGGCGATACATTAGAAGGGGCCCATTTTGTGCCGGAAAAACAAGCTTCAATTACGGCACGCAGAGGACCCGCAGGAGACCGTCGTTGTTGGCGTACCCGTAGCGCTTACATCGAAATCAATTTTTCATGGCATTTGCACGATTACGACCCACCGTGCATCGTTTATCATCGGGCGGGCAACGAACGCCTCCCCGTCTCCACGAAGAAGCCACCGCCGGTGCGAGTGGGAAATGTGGATTTTGTGTGCCTTAATTGTGATGTTATTTATTGTTTATAAATTCACTTTTAACCATAGACATTATCGGCTGTACTGGCCTCTGCAGGGATGCAGCCGTAGAGGGTTGCGAAACTTGGGAATTAAATTACCGCAGAAGAAAAATGCCCTTCCCGATGGATGGATGGGCGCTGTTCGGTGTTGCTGGTGCTGCTGCTGCAAATTAATGGCTTTTAGGAATCGGTTGGTGCGGTTTTTCGTTTCTTTTGCTCCCAATGCCCGGTGTTGTTTTAATTTGCTATCGCGGCAGTTGCACGGATTGATTGTTACCTTTCCCAAGGGAACGCCACCTTCGCCAGATCCCGGGCTATCGCGCACCAATGCCGGCGCGATTTTAAGGCGATAAAGATTTACGACCGATCGCGATGCTTTTTGATCTTGCGAAGCTGCAACGAATTGCACCGAAGCGGGAGAGAGAGAGAGAAAAAAAACAACACGATTTGGTAAGAATAATTCAATTACCAAACCGAATCGAACTGCGCGTGGAACAGCGCCAGGAACCAGTTTTCAGCTGGGGGAGATTTGCAGATAGGATTTATGCCCGTTTTCTCCACCCTCTTTCTGCGGTTCATCCCCCGCGATTCATCCGCACCGGGGTGACCACAAACCGGAGCGGACCTTTCCGCGCGTGAACCGACGGGGGCGAGCGCGCGCGCGCTCGCGCGAAACATATTATTAAGAGGTTTTACATTCAATTAAACGAGTTCGCGATCGTAAACATTTTTACGGGGTCTGTAAAAATATGACGACCAGGCCGGGCCGGTTTTGGCCGCCCGAGCTGTTCGGTACCGTCTGCACGTGAAGGCAATTCACACCAGCGTGTTTGGGGACGTGACGTGCCGTGGAACGTGTGATTTAACTCCCCACCCTGTTCGACCATGCGAAGCAACGCCCGGTTCCAGACGAAACTGTTGCCCCCAACGCACACCCATACGCTTACTTTCCAATGTATGTACAATACCCACCGATGATAAAGAGATCAGAGAGTGGTTGTTCTCTACCCTGTAGGGTGTGCTTTCTTCATGTACAGGCTTCGTGCGATTTATTTATGGTGCCCATGCTTAATTTGCGCCATTCACGCATAACGTTTGTTGTTCGCACGGCAACTTTATTGTACAGGATGCGTTTTCGAAGCGCGTTAAGGTGCATGTTTGTTAATTAAGTTTACAGCATCATATAAAACTTATGCTTTAGTGCAGCAGTTTTATGTCCATGTGCCTATTTGTACAAGTTTTAGTATGACGTTGTCGACATTGCTAATGTTATCGGGAAAAGTGTTGCTTCCTTTTTGCACATTCTTTATTATTATTGTCCATGATATCCGTTTTGTTTACATTTTTTTAACGTTTGTACCATGTTTATGAATTATTTTTCATAATAATCTACTAAACATTTTAGGAGATGCAATTTCTTCAATATAAGTTGTGCCAAATAGTTTAAAATTTGAGTTCATTTATGCAAATTGTAGGTACGATGAGATCCCTTCCTTGTCACGAGGTGTCGAAAAGGTTCCAATAAAGTTCCGATAACATTTCGATGAGCACCCGAAAACTTTCGAATTAGATTCCGATTAGGCTCAGATAAGACTCCAATAAGGCTCCAACAATGATCCTATAAGGGTCCATAAGGGTCCAATAAGATTTCAATAATGTTCAAATAAGATTCCTATAAGATTCCATTTAAGTTCGTAAAACGCTCTGATAAGGTTCCAAAAAGGTTCCGATAAGGATCCAACAAGCCTCCAATAAGGTTCGGATAAGGACCCACTCAAATAATGCATTAATAATGCTCTATTTATAAAATCTTCGTCAAATTTCAGGTGTAAGGTTCCAAATAAAATATAAAAACGCTCTGATAAGGCTCTAAAAAGGTTCCGATAAGGATCCACTCAAATAATGCATTAATAATGCTCTATTTATAAAATCTTCGTCAAATTGTAAGGTATAAGTTTCCAAATAAAATATAAAAACGCTCTGATAAGGCTCGAAAAAGGTTCCGATAAGGATCCAATAAGGCTCCAATAAGGGTACGATAAGGATACACTCAAATAATGCTTTAAAAAATGCTCTATTTATAAGATCTTCGTAAAATTGATATGTGTAGGATAGTATCACTTATCATGCGTATGTTATTAGGAAGTATAGTTAATTTAAAGTCTTATCAGCTTCACACATTGAAATCATACATATAAGTTCAGCAACATATCAGCAATTTTCAATTAAAATTTAAAATTTCCGAGCAGTATTCAATATGAATCATTTGGGAGATTATTTAACTAAAACAGATAAATATCCCAACTTCAAAATCATCGGCGTTAATCAAGTTATGTTTATGATTTCATAATAACGTTAAAAATCCCAATATAATCCTGTCCTAAAACTATCGAAACGTACAAATTCAAACTATTTCACCAACAAATCTATATGCTATTAACCGAACAAACCACTTTCGCTTCCACAAAACCAAAGCCAAACGAAATCGAACCAAATCGCTGTTTAAGCCCAAACCTTGCCCCCAAAACGTTCATTAAACTCGATCCGACCCGAACCTACGGACGCGTACGCTCGACTCCAACGAACGAACGATTTGATTCAGTTCGGTGCGAACCAAAACAAAAAAAGGACGAAGAAAAACTCCGTGTCTCTATTTGCTTTCCGGCGCAACCGGGCAACCAACGGGGGCCGGCCTGCGGAACGTGGGAAAAAGCTTCAAGTCATTGGCGACACTTCTCGGTTCTCGCCACGCGGCCACCCATCGCCTTTCACCGTGCAGGCAGGGAGCAGCTAATCAAAGCTCTTGCGCCCTTAATGATATCGCCCGCCCGGATTGGTTCATTTTAGATTCCGTACTCCTAGCGGTGGAGCGGGCGAACGGAGTCGGTGGGGGTGTTGTATTAAGTTCTCGCGCGAAACTTTCTCCCACCCGCGGCCCACCGCCGCTGTTCGTGAGTGCCCCGAGCCCTGTTCTCGGTCAGCACTTTCGCCGCGAAGCTGGGCGGAAAAGGGCAATACGCAATGCCGCTCCACTCGTAACGCGGAGGGGGAGGCGGCGTGTGGGTGGTGGATGGCGTGGCGGGTTTGCGTTACATAAAGAATAATACAATAATATGGCTAATGTAGGCAGACTCGGTGTCGCCTTTTGAGATCAGCACAATTCCGGCTTGTACCGGCCAAGCCGCCGAGAGTCGAGACGGAAAACCCCGACCCAGCGAGTGTCCAGCGGCCGCTGTTTCTCACGCCCCACGCTCACTCCCCCCCCCCCCTCGTTTGGGTGGGCCGTGGAAATGTAGATGAGTTGGCACCCGATTCACGATTGCGTCGAACACGTTCTCGGAAGCGGGCTCGGAATCGAAAGCGGCATCCCGTGACACGTGCGGCGTTTGATGGGCTCGGGCATTGGGAGATTAAACGCTTCACCATTAGGTTTTTTGTGTGTGTGTGGTGCTGGCCCCATTCCTCCACGGCACGACAATCACGACGATGATGGTGATGATGGCGATGAGTTGCGTTCGGGCGCTGACGTGTGCAACGTCAGCGCTTTTCTAATCAGTTCGGCCATTGTTTAGGCGAATTTTACTTCCTCTTTTTTGTCTGCTCGATTGCGCTATTGTTTAGCTTGCGGAGAAGTCTTCAAATTCTTCAAAAACCGCTCCTTGTTTCCAAGGGTGCGTGTGATAGTAAATGCGTCCAAATGCGAAGAAAAGGAAGAAAGCACGAAGAAAAGCTGCATTTCTCGGTATCGCCTCCGGCTCGGTGGCACAGTTCCCGGAAGGACTTTCAATTGATCCTGGAATTTCCACGGCACTGCACCGGACGTCCACAATGGAGGCGAGTGAGTAGAGTGGCGCGAACAAAAGCGTTACTGCGTTACTGTTTATTCAATTTCAATATGCTGCTTGCAGTTGGCGTCGGATACTTTCTTTTGGGGTGACTTTTTTTCGCCCACCACCCCCCCCACTAGTGATCCCAAAGTGGATGGAAGAATAGAGCCCACCCGCCGGCCCCGCAAAATGACTCAACTTTGCGACATGCAGACGACTTCAAGGACCACCGACGTGAAGTAGTTTGGCGCTCTCTCTCTCTGCTCTCTTCAGTTTCTTTTTCCATCTCGTTTCCGTTCCGGTGGGACTCCCGGGTGGGAGTAGCCGGCTGAGCAAATAGATTCATTTTCGCTTCTCGCCCTGCCCTGCCCGGCCGGGCGATTGGTGTCGGAAAGTTTTGCATGTTGTAATGCTAATCTTTGCCGGTGCGGGTGCGGCGCATACACTGGCGCGACTGATAAATGGCGCACTTTCGGAGGGGGCTTGATGCTGCAAGTCTGTTCCACCGCGGGCAGACAACCATTTACTGTGACATCCCCGAATGGGGTGTGTCGGGACAATTTAGCTGCTAGCGTGGCAGCCAGCGAAGGGAACACACACATATATTTATGCAAACTTTATTAATTTCGCTCGGCTTCGACACGGTTTCGTGAGGGATCGTGTTGCCCGGGAGGGTGAGATTTTTCAGCGAGATTATCTATGTTAATAGATTGTTGGGTTTGTTAACGTTGTTCTGATGGGACCGTCGCTTTTTTCTTGCTCCCGCCGGGGATTGTTTTCGATCGTTTCGAGGTACATGAAAAATGGCGAAACACTGCACAAGGAGAAGCGTGCACTCAAAAGGGGTTTTTGTTCTTTTTTATTTATTGAAGATAATTTCAAGCGTTTGTTAGAAAGTTGAAACGTTGTTCCGACAGAAAGAGGTTCTACAGCTGAAATTTCCAATTCATAGTATATCTATTATAGAGCGGGCTTTACATGTCTGTATCACGTCCTGAGAACGATGCGAGAAGACCTAGCGAGACGTCAAACGACGGGGTTTCTCGCCTGTTTCTCACTACGTACGAGTAAACGATCAAATTACACCTAGTTTCAATAGCGTTCTCGCCTCTAGGTTTTCTGCAAAGCACGATGAACTTCGACACCTGCCTCGCCTGGTTCTCAAGTCGTTATACAGACATGTAAAGGCGGCTTAAAGCTTAAATTAAGTTTAAATAGAGATTTGAGTGATATTTTTTTACGCTCTATTAATCTCTTGGTATTTGAGATCAAAGTTATAAACTGAGAAACCATTATTTATTAATAAAAAATCATAGCAACCGTAGGCAAATGTAACATTGAATAGGTGGCGCCCTCTTGAGACGGGTATACGAACTAAACTTTTGATTTTTCGCTTTTACAAGCTTTCAACGGAGTTTTGTGTGATTTAAACCCTTTCGAATCATTCAATATCCATGTTTGAAACACACTTGCTTTATATTCAAAATAAATAAAGATTTCTATACTTCCAATCGGTTCAACTGTTTTGAACTTAATCAAAAAGTTTACAAAGGCTCTTTATTTTGATTGGGTCGTTGACTTTAATTGTTAAGTTTGATTTTGTTTTATATACAGCTCACTCTACCCAACCACAATTCCAGCTTAGTATGCAATTGTGACAGTTAAGTTCATGTTTTTAGCTTCATCATACTTAATTTGTTACATTAGTGTCGCGGAGTAGCATAATCGGTTCAGTGAAAGTTCCACTTCACACTGATTGACCGACACGTGCCTGTACTTATCATATAAAGCGCATTAAGCTCATTATCCGTTTCCCATACCGTTTCCCATACATTCTCCACCGGTCGCACGAAATCCGTGCCATCCGTGCTCTAATTTAAAATTTTTGTTTCAATTTTCTTTATTTTCCTCCCATCAATATTGAATGGAGCTGTTGAACGTGATTCCGCGAGTGGGTTGAAATCCGTACACACCGTAGCGTGTGTGTTGTTTTTTGTTTTTTGCTTGTAACCTTCCACCGAGCTCAGTAAGTTGAAGTTGAACCGGACTTCAGCATATAAAATTTATCACCGTTTGTGTTTGTGTGTGTGTGCCGGTATGTGCCGGTGTATCTATGTTGGCCGGGGGAGAAAAACACTGTACCGAGAGTGAGCGCGAAAATAGCGCACAAAGTAGGATCCGATTGGAATCGCGCGAACTGACGGTCGGTCGGTCGCACAGGTACGAGCTAAATACGGTGTACAACGGTCGCACGCTTTCCATGCTGTGCTTTCCAGCAAATGGAGGCGCCCGGTTACCGTATGTTGCCGATACGCCCGTACGAACCACGGGTGTTTTTTTTGTTGTTGCGCGCATCAAGAGGCATTCGGAAATCCCTGACGCCGTGGCTAGCTAGCATGCTCTCTCTTTCTCTCCCTCTCACGCGCTCCCTCTCACGCGCTCCCTCTCTCGGGTTGATGCTTCAGCGATGAATAAATAAGATCCACGCTGGCTGAAATTTAATATACCCTTTTGTTTATTTGCATATTTCATAATTAGAAAGCGGACCGTCAGCGCACGGTTCGGAGAAAGCTGTGGTCAGCACATCGACGGAGCTAGCGGGGCGAAGGGATGAGAATTGGCACGCTGATCTGGCGCTGGACCGGGGTAAAGCGCGAACACACTCAGCGGGTAATCAATATAGCAAAATCCAACCTCATGGAATGGAATTGGAAGGAGGTGTTCGAACGAAAATTGTTAAAACAAATGTGGTGCAATTTTTATAACAAAATTGAACCGTTTTACTTGTCTTATGCCCTATCGAAATCCTCATTTTCAACGAATTTCGTTGCACAAACGGCTAGCTAATTGGCTCTTGGAACCGATCCGAAATGACGTGGTAATGAGCATATTTCGTTACTCGATTAATTTCCACCCAAGCCGAAAGATCCTTCATTCTACAATTTCTCCTATTTGCTCAAGTGCATGCTGAATAAGTGATGCCATTATGCACTCAAATGTTTACATTTGACCCGAACAGCTTTTTTTTCTCATCTCGCACCATGCATTTTTAATCGATTCGCATTGGTTTGGCGGAAAATTTCATCCATTGCGATTGGCGATCGATTCGGGGTAGCGCAGACGGACCGGAGGTTCATGATTGAATTTGGGCGAGATGAAAGAAGTGGCCCCGTTGCAGTAAATAGTGTGGTGTGTGTCCTGTAGGAAAAAAAACCTCAGTTGTCTCCCCACCCGTTCTGGGTGGTCGATAAATCGATCGTAATTAAATAATTCAACGAATTGCTTTCTCGAATGCAAATTATCACGACCATCTGCTGTTGACTGGCTGGCGCGATGGTAGTCTGGAGCGATGAGAGTAAGTTTGTATTTTGCCTCTATAGAAGTTGTCTCGATTTGGTACGAATGGACCGAGCGTCATGGATCAATTTTTGGAAGCGAATTTCCATCCAGTAATCGATACCCGGGTGGAGCTGGCTGGCAGTAAATTGTACTTACACTCCTCTGCATCTCTCTTCGCCCTGCCTTTCTCTCCCTCTCTCTCTCTCTATTGACTCTATTGACAGGTGATGTCCTGGGAAGTGAAATGTTCCGACAGCACCGAACCGGACATCGAGCCAAACTGTAGCCAGAAAGCTCTCGGAGGACGAACTAGACACCGAAACGATGAAAGGGACTTCTCGCTTTATGGACAGTTACTGGCCACGGACTTGTTTGCGAGCGAGCGAGATTTGGCCGGCTGGGAATGTTACTTTGGCATTGGATGTTGGTTTGATGCGGTACCTCCCAGTCGTTCCTGGCATTGGATGCCACGGACGCTATTGATGACATGTCCTGTGCTATCTGCGAGGGAATGCGATATTGCGCACGTTCCAATATTGGGGAATGGCTTATCCGCAGCGGGACGGGAGCGCTTTATAAATGGGATTGAATTTAAATTAACGATGACATTGACCATGTCTACCAAACGTCCAGCCAGCGTTTCGGTTTGAGTCCGTGCAGTCCTAGCCAGGCGCGTGAAGAATCCGGCAGAATGTAATTAAAAATGATGCAATTAATCAAGTTGTTTATAGTAACGTGTATATTCGCATTGTACCGATGACGTTTGGCATCAGAAAATGTTGCATATCGTGTTGTTGCGAGTTTCATTCAAAAGGTATAGATTCAAGAAGTTTAGTAAAGCCAGTTGTGAAGCAAACATTTCTCGGAAAACCATTTTTTCCGAGTCACTCGACCTGTATCTACTTCTCAGGTTGCAATGTTTCGATAGATCGAATCATGATTCGCTTTAAAGTTTCAAGTTTTATGCAAAATAGTGTCAGTTCTCATGCAAGTTCTGCCAAAACTTATGGAACAACATTAAGCAACACTTAAGCAACATGTTAAAGAAGCAGATTCAAGATTTTATAGCCAAACAACATTGTTCATCAAAGGCTATAAATCTAGCTTTAAGATTTTTTGTTCCGATAAAAACATGTGTCAGGTACTACAAGGTTCCAAGCTTCCGAAAAGTGTCGAAGTGTTCGTCACGAAATGGAGAAGTTTATTTAAAATTTTAAATGTTTTTTTTTAATATATTTTGTTCAAAACTGCACGTCACCGTCACCCGCTCCACCGGTTTTTGTTGTTCGATAAATTCATAATAATGATGCTGCTGCCGGCAAAGGCAAAATTTGACCAACTTTCGCCCCGAACGAAACACCGGTGGTCTCCGGTGCCGGTGGCCGGGTCGTTGAGTAGCGTTTAGTTTCGAAACTAACTTGCGGCGTACAAAATCCCGGCACCGCGAATCCCGCGCGAGTCCGCGTTTGGGCGCGTTTTGGGAGCTAATCGGCCGTGGGGAGGACGGCCGAACCGCATGTCAGGCAGCGTGCAGGTGTGACCGCACGGAACACGGCCTCAAGTTACCGGCACGGGGCAGCCAGCAGCTGCTGCGCTCGATCGCACGCTGATCCTCGGGTAACCGCAGCCCGGCGCCGGTGTTCGGCGTGCTGACTGTCGTCACTTCCGACTGGGTGAGCTAGGGGCAAAGCTAACAGTTCGAATTTGACTGTACAATCGCATCGCATAATTGAGTTTCGAGTTGGTGCCGGAACCGGATGCGGCACGGGACATTTCGTGTCGGGCTTTTATTTGACTTTAAATTTGGGTCATCAGTGCTGTGCCAGGATCAGGTCACCGAGGCCGAAGCACGCGAAGTTGTGAGTCTCTCCACCGGAAGAGAACGCCAAGGGAAGCTGATGCCAACGCTGGCCACTGCGTACTTGGGTGACCGGCGGTCAGCAGCCGGAATGTCCAGCGCCAGAAAGCCGGTACGCATTGTTGGAAGCTTGCACACTGAAGGCAACGTTCTCTCCTAGTTCTCGAGCCAAAAGGTCTCTTGGTGGACTGATTGGACGTAAGATTTGCAAACCAAATCCGGAGACTCATCAGAACTTCCATCGCTCGGGCGCTGGTAACAGACTGTTTTGTTTGTAACAATTAAAAATATGGACTCCCGATGGGAAGGGAGTCTTAAAATTGCTTTCAAATCATTGCAACGAGGATCGACCGCCACTGGAGCGCCCCACGGTAGAACCTCTCCAAAAAGCGTCCCCGGACGCAATAAAAAATATTGCATTTTATGCATATCTGCAATTCAATGAATCTTGCAATCGGGCTCGCCACGCGCACCCCGCCTCGCCACGCTCGTTCCGCAGTGCATGTGTGCATGCGACCGTGCACAATGGTGCCATTCGCCACAAAAACCAACCGCTGGCACCTACTTATGGCCGCTTCTAGTACCCGCTCTGGCTTTCACGACTTTTTGTGGGTGGTGCTGCTCCACTGTCGACAGGATTCGGCAGAAGGCCAGCAATTGAATGTGTGTTTTTTCCTACTTCCTTTGTGTGTGTGTGTGTGTGTGTGTGTGTGTGTGTGCTCCAAAGTGCCCGAGATGGAACGAAGTGGCGGGCTGGAGCAATCGCAAACGGAAGAATAGCGAAATAAAAAAGTGAGGAAAAGCCTCGGTGGAAGGCTCGCATGCAACTACCAATGGAATTACGCGCTTACGCGTTCGCTGCTGGTAGTAAAAGTGATCGTGTTGGTGGTGGTGGTGGGCTGTAGTAGTAGTATGCGGTAGTAAAATTATTTCTGTCCTACTTTTGAGTGACTTCGAACCACAACCGGAGGGAATCGTGCCCGTAGCACATTCGTACTTGGGGTGGTTGATAGTGGAAAATCAGAGCAGGCTGGTCGGAGAACATGGAAAGAGAGAAAAAGAGAGAATTGCTCACAGGAGAAAAAGGACTCGCGGCGCAGGTGGGAAGGATTCTCCCCTGCGAGGAAACTGAGCTACTTGATTGAGTGCTTCACTGTGGGTGATGTGAGTGCCCGGTGAGAGTGTCAACGGTCAACGGATTTCAAAATTGTGTTCGATTTCGATCAAAAACGCTCATTAGTTCAGTAAATGTTCAATATTTATCAATTTTGACCTTATTATGCTCCTTTTTATTAAAAAAATGATCGAGCGGACATTTAGATGTGTTTTTGGTTTTTCTTTTTCAATAGTTTCTAACCTTAACATTCTACAACGACATACTTATTTAACAAATTGGGAATGTAGGAACAATTTGCAACTAGTTGTTGATTTTTTTTTGTCAAAAGCCACACATGGCTGCTATCAAACCACTTATATACAAACATTACTCTCAATAAAATTGGAATTTGTTTCATTTATAAGTTTTATCTCGAATATAACACTGTCCTATTTTGTTTTTAGCTCTATCTAATAATTCTTTTTTCTATTATTCAAATTCGTCTAGGCTCAATAGGAACCCTAGTAACCATTGGAATGGAATGACGTGAAATGGATTTAAATACAAGTTACGTGCGCGCCAGACTTGTTCAGCGATTATATAAACTTGCCCTTGGAACGTGCCTTAAACCTGTCTCGCTCAAAGTTGCATTATTAATGAGTTGGCCTACGAGATGAAGTTATTTACGGGAATATTATGTTATTACTAATAGTTAAAAGAGTTTTACTATTTGTGTGTGGTCGTATTTCACACTGTTTATATGCGATAAATTTGAGGTAAAAATCTACTTTGTACGATGCAAAACGTGACCACAGTCAATCTTCTCTCACTGACGTTTCCTTTTCTCCCTAAACATAAACATTCCACCTCGCGAATTGAGCAGTAGAGGTAGTGTGTTTAATCTCTGCACCTGCCAAACAACAAACAAATCCGACAGCGTGGTCGATCCGCGTGTCGGCAAAGGCCTTTTGAGTGAGGAAACATCAAGCCCCCGGTGGCGGCGTTTGTTTATTTGCTTAGACAGCGTTTGTGCCTCAGCACAATTACATCAGCTTTCTTCGCGTGCCCGCTCCTCCGATAAGAACGTACGGTGCACGCGAGTGTAGCATTCCTTTGCGTCGTCGGAGAACGTGCCCGGAAAGGAATCAATCAAGTAATATCATTAAGATATTACTTTCCGCTCGAGAAGCAAAATATCCCTCACGCTTGGAAGCTCCAGCAGCAGCAGCGGGAAAATTGTTTATGAAAAATGCGCTTTGACAGGTGACGGAAAATTACCCTCTTCAGGCGGTGTGTGTGTGTGTGTGTGTGCGTTTGATCCCGGGGAAAATCTGCTTCCAGCTGATTGCGCGCTGACGGATTCCACCCGCGCGACTGACAGTTCCACGCAGGGCGGACGCGTGACCGAAGAGAGAGAGAGAGAGGCGAGCGGTTTGTTTTGGTTCGGTTGGTGTGCGTTTTCCCGGCTTTTCCCGGCAGCGACGGCCGCTTCGCAGCGTCTCGGTCGGTTTTTGACAGCTCGCTGCGAGACGCAGCCGCCGTACGGATGACGGTTCGGGCGCATGTCAGGTGCACCGTGCACGATATTTTCACCCGTGTCGCCATCCGCGGACACACAAACCAACTTTTTTCGGGCTCCGCTGCAAAAAGGACGCCCCGGTTTGTGTGCGTGACGCGTTTTTCGCACACCTGAAGTCGAGTGAAGTGAAGTGGCTTGCTCGTGGCGCGCGTGAAAATGTAGGCCGAGATCGTGAAAATCGGTGAATCGATTGGAGAGCCAACGTCCAACGCGACGGCGGCTGGTCCCGGCTGTAACAGACGCAATAGCCGTTCCCGTTCGGTGCGATGCGCCCTTAAAACGCTCGTCTTCGTTCCGCGGTGGTCAGCGTAGCGTGCAGCGAGCAGGTGCTGCCCTGCCTGCTGCCGATCGATAGTGCAAAAAACACACGCTGCCAGCAGTGGGCAAACAAACAACATTCCAAAACGAGTGTTCGAGTGTTCCGTTTGTGGTGAGCCCCTCGGCAGAAAAAAAAGCGTTCCCTACAATATGGCAGCAACCGTACCCGACCGTCTCGGGGGCTCGTTTCCATATGCGTGAATGATACGGTGTGTGAGTGTGTGGAGAACATTTTCCCAAGCAAAGGAATACCCCAAAAAAGGGAATCAGGCCTAGGAAGCGCACACGGAATCACGGTGTAGGCGATACACGGTAAGCGACCTCGCTTGGCAGCGTGCGAGTAGTGTGTTCAACCCCGTTTTCCAACATGTCGGTTCAGGTGAGTGGAGCCGTGCAGGGAGCCGTGCGAGCTAAATGGTCACCAGCGCGATTCCAGCAACAGCGATGCAACTAACTCAGCGCTAATCTCGACAAGATAAAGTACACGCTCACCCTGCGATGAAAGGGACATGGCTTGGCGCCTGTTGTTCCGTTTTCAATGCGGTGTTAACAGGTTGCGAGATCGAGGAGCATGTTGCTGGCTTCTTCGATGCACGCGAAACGCACAGGGCCGGAGAGTCCGGAGGAATCCGACGGTGACGCACGAGCGTTGACACTAACTTCACGCAGGTGTTGGTTGAAAATTTGTTCTTTTAGGTGCATATGATTATGTTCTAGAAATTATCTTAAATAAATTAATGAACAATTTCATATTTAAATATTGTTGGAATCGAGCCACTAAGTAATTTGGCACCTAACTGGAAGATTAGGCACGAAGCCATAATTGAAGAACGATTTATGATGATTTATGCATTCGAGCAGTTGTGTTCGTCAGTGTCCCAATGTTTGATTAACGCATTTTTAATCATTTACATGACACCACAGCGGGAAGTATTGATGAAACTGACTATCAAAGAGGTAATTGAGACGTCCGCATACTTTCTTGGCGCTAATAACGCAATGAGTGAAGTTTGTCTCCTGGGAGTATGATCTCCCGATTGAGATCGTGAATCTACTAATGCAATTGGCCATGCTGATTGCACTCTTTGGCTAGTAAAACTGTTAGTCTAAGTATTACAGAGCGTGTTGATTGACTTCAAGTTTGAAGAGTTGAGAATAATGACCACTTTAAGGGAGTTAACTCACTCTTACTCATTCACCATTGGAATTTAAAGCTTTGAGCAACTCGTTTGAGAGTGATTCATCGTTCCCGAACGAGTTACAAGTAGCCTAATGACTCACTCTCAATCTCACTCGTTTTACGGCTCTTACTCACTCTTTTGGGTTCGGATACCTGCGTCAATTACTCACTCACTTCTGAGTGAGGTAGGTTATAACGACTCTCACAAGAGTCATCAAACTTCGATACGGAAGTTAACTGGTTTGTTTCATTGAAAGGATCTAACTCACTCACTCTTCATCAGTACGCACATCTCTAGCAGAATGAAGAGTGGAATGGATTTGGACGGGGAACGGGGTGTTTGTTTTAGTTAGCGTTTTCTTTCCTTGCATTTCAATTCAATGTTTCAGACTATCGTCATTGTCCGTTGGTCTGCTCATAAGTCCGAATTTTACAAGAATGTTTCATCAACTCGACAAGATCACCTCAAGCGCCTCAGTAAACTATTCTCATTTGAAACTAATCTCCTCGTCGCAACCCTTGAGGGACATATTATTGCTGAGCTATTATTATAAACGCCAAATGCGCCACACCGTGCCGTCCGCGTTGCACCTGCGTCGCCGTCAGCGAAACTAAACTCCCATCCGGCCCATCCGGCAAGCCATAAACCGTGCACGCTTCACCATAATTGCTCGCGTCTCGGTGCGGCACGGGGCGAAACATTTCAAGAGGCAACAAACTGCTAACGAAACGACAACATCGCTCGCCCTCCCCCAACTTGGAGCTTCTCGCGTGTTGCGGTAGCGCAAGGGCCACCTAGAACTATCGCCCCCGCCCCATCCGCTAGCACAAACATCTAACCCACCCCGGTGCCGACCCCGGTATTCCCGTTTCCGCGGAGATCTCGCTCGTGGTGTTGGTGGTCGGTATTGTGAATTACGCCTTTTATTAGGGAAGACAAATTGGCGTGCTGTATGCGCAAGCGTAATCGCGATGCGCGCAAGAAGGCAGAAAACAAGAAACCCCGCATGAGCAGCTCGATCTTTGTGTTGCGTCGTTCGGGTTTGGGTCGGGAAGAAGGTGGAGCTGATTGTTTACAAGATCGTACACACACAGGCACACGCTCTAGCGAGTTTTCTCTGCGCCGCTTCGCTATCTGACTATCGCCGCAGTCAGAAGCTGTACGCGAGCGCGATGGGAAGTTCGTAGTGGAGCGTCGGTCGTGTCGGTTTGATTAGGAGCTGATGAAGTTGCGGTTTGTTGTGACGGAAGCGAGCCTGGGCCGCGAATCGCACTGCTGTGACGCACGCTCGCAGTTGGCGTAATCGAAAACCCATCCCAAGTCCGGCTCTGATTCGCAGATGACGCGGTACAAGCAGGCCCAGTTTGCGGACGAGGACAGCAGTAGCATCGGGTCGATCCAGATCAACGAGACGACGCGCAGCCCGACGATGCACATCCGGTACCATGCGGCCCGCGGCACCTCGCTCTGGAACGCCCGGAGCAAGCTGGAGAAGGTCCTGCTGCTGCTGCTGGCGTTCGCGATCGTGCTGATCGTGGTGCTGGGCAGTCTGCTGGCGAACGACAGCACGCGCATACTGCACGTGCGGCCGCACGTGGGTTCCGGTAAGTGAGCGATGTGAATGAGGGGAGGGCTATTTTTGGCGTCGCCCGCTCTGTTTGTAACCTCCGATATCTGCCTCTGCCTGGTGACAGACCCGTTCGGGGTGGACGAGCAGATGCCGTGCCTCAATCAGCACTGTATCTTCGCGGCGAGCGAGATACTGCACTCGATCGACTGGGGCGTCGATCCGTGCGACGACTTCTACGCCTTCTCGTGCAACCAGTGGATCCGGAACAACCCGATCCCGGAGGGGAAGTCGATGTGGGGCCTGTTCGGGAAGCTGGAGCAGCAGAACCAGCTGGTGCTGAAGAACGCGCTCGAGCGCCCGCTGGCGGAGTTCAAGTCGAAGGCGGAGAAGAAGGCCAAGCTGTACTACCAGTCGTGCCTGGACGAGGACGAAACGATGGAGAAGCTCGGGGCGGAACCGCTGCAGAAGCTGCTGCGGCAGATCGGCGGCTGGAACGTGACGGCCAACGCGAGCGGGTTCGACGTGCAGCGGTGGTCCCTGCAGCGTACGCTCCAGACGCTGCAGATACGATACAACATGGGCGGACTGTTTGGGTGGGCGGTGGGTGAGGATGATCGGAACTCGAGCAAACATATCATACAGGTAGGTTGAAGGTTGCTGTGAATAATGACTCTCGTCTGGCGGGTTTCCAACTCATTCCATCATCTCTTCCAGATCGATCAGGGTGGCCTAACGCTTCCCTCGCGCGACAACTATCTCAACAAGACGGCCAACGCGAAGATCCTAACGGCCTACCTCGACTACATGACCAAGGTGTCGGTGCTGCTCGGGGCCGATGAGACGGACGCCCGGCGCCAGATGCTGGAGGTGATCGACTTCGAGACACGGCTGGCGAACATCACGACACCGCAGGACATGCGACGGGACGAGGAGACACTGTACCACCCGATGACGCTGGCGGTGCTCCAGGAGAAGGCCCCGTTCATCAACTGGCAGGAGCACTTCGAGGAAGCGTTCCGGCTGGTGCGTCGCAAGATCACCGAAAAGGAGCGCGTGGTCGTGTACGCGCCCGAGTACCTGGAGAAGCTGAACCTCCTGATGAAGGAGTACACCGCGTCGGACGAGAAGAAGATGTAAGCTATCCCGCTAGCAGGGACAGGAGGTGATGTCGAGATGTTGATTGTGTTCTCGTTCTTTTGCTAGCATTCTGAACAACTATCTCGTGTGGCAGACGGTTCGCACGCTCACCGCCTGCTTGTCCAAGGCGTTCCGGGATGCGTACAAGGGTCTGCGGAAGGCACTGATGGGCTCGGATGGTGGTGAGGAACTGTGGAGGTACTGTGTGTCGGATACGAGCAATGTGCTCGGGTTCGCCGTTGGTGCGATGTTCGTGCGGGATGTGTTCCATGGGGATTCCAAGCCGCAGGCGGAGGATATGATCAACCAGGTGCGCGATGCGTTCAAGGAGAACTTCAAGAACTTGGCTTGGATGGATGCGGAGACGCGCCGGTTGGCGGTGGAGAAGGCGGATGCTATCAGCGATATGATCGGGTTTCCGGACTACATCCTGCATCCGGAGGAGCTCGATCGGAAGTACCAGGATCTGACGATCGATCCGAAGACCTACTTTGACAACAACATCAACTACAACATTTACAGCCTGAAGAAGAACCTGGAGAAGTTGGACCAACCGGTCAACAAGACCAAGTGGGGCATGACGCCGCCGACGGTGAACGCGTACTACACGCCGACGAAGAACCAGATCGTGTTCCCGGCGGGAATCCTGCAGAATCCGTTCTTCGACATCAAGAACTCGAAGAGCTTGAACTACGGCGCGATGGGTGTGGTGATGGGGCACGAGCTGACGCACGCGTTCGACGATCAGGGCCGCGAGTACGACAAGTACGGCAACCTGCACCAGTGGTGGAACAACAGGACGATCGAGCGGTTCAAGAACCAGACCGAGTGCTTCAACCAGCAGTACGGCGCGTACCGGATCAATGGGAAGAACATCAACGGCAAGCAGACGATGGGCGAGAACATCGCCGACAACGGCGGGCTGAAGGCGGCCTTCCACGCGTACATCAACAACGAGAAGAACAGCTACACGGACACGGACACGCTGCCGCTGCCGGGCGTGAACATGACCCACCGGCAGCTGTTCTTCGTGTCGTTCGCGCAGGTCTGGTGTTCGGCCGTGACGGACGAAACGACGACCCTGCAGATCGAGAAGGATTCCCACTCGCCGCCGAAGTATCGCGTGATAGGCCCACTGTCGAACCTGAAGGAGTTCTCCGACACGTTCCACTGTCCGCTCGGGACGGGCATGAACCCGCTCGAGAAGTGTGTCGTGTGGTAGGGTGACGGCCAACGAACGCATACTACAAGGAGGTAGAGTACAGCAGACAGGATTTACGTTCTTCCGCCTCTCTTTGTGGCGGAACAGTTTCGTTCGTGTCGCTTATGTTTTCATCTCTTCGTCGTACGCCTAATTCACGGATGCCAAAGCTAGGCTGTCGAGAGCCGGGAGCGCATTATAAGTAACGCACATCTAGTTAGCGTAGGAGCGGCAGAACTGGGGGACAAGTTTTCTAAGTCAAAGACAGCAACCAAACAAACAAACAAAAAACTAAGTAAGTAAGCTAGCGGTGAGTTCTGTGGGGTGGGTGAACCGAGGGTTCGAGCCAGACCGGTAAGTGTATCTATTTTAATATCACCTTTTACTGTCACGCGAGCGCCTGTGGCAGTGGGTTATCTTCCGCAAACGGGGAGGGATGTCGATGGCATTTTACTTTAGTGTGTATTTTCGTTTCTTGTATTGTAACATCGGCCGATTGGAGAACGGAACCGACACAGGAGGGTGACAAACACAATGCATACAGCATAACAGATTAAACTAAATTTATATAGCGCGCGTAAGGTTCGTAATTGTGATTGTATCCTTAAAAGAAAAAAAAAAAACACATGCGGAAACCAAAAGCTGAACCGAAGAGCGAGGAGCAACCATTCGTCTAGCAAAGCCGTTTCGATGGATTTAAAATTTATCTTTCGATTTAGAGCGAGAGAGAAAGAGAGAAAGAGAAGAAAGTGGGAATGAGAGTGTGAAAGGACGGAAAATAGTACGACGTAATTAATGTGATGGAAAGAGATCATGTGAATTCCTAGTAGACAACAGTATGAAAACAAAATGTACGTTTAAGAGGGACGATCATCAAATGAAATGAAATAAACCTTATCTTAGATTGTACAACTGTTCAATCACACGGTGTGTTTCATTCATGACCGAGATGTCTTTCGGAGAAATAGAGAAGCTTATTTATTTATCAATTATTTATGAACATTTTCAAACTTCTAGATCCTAAGAGCAGCTTCTTTCTTCGCCGTATTCACTGTTATCACTGGATACCACTTCCTCGAGAGACATTCCAATCTACATTCTCAAAACTCTCCGCCATTCGCCTCCAAATTCGCGCTCGGCCACACGATCCCTTCAATCCACCCAACGAACGGGGCCACCTTGATGAAGCGAATCTTCGTGCAGGTCCGCTCGAGCACAATGCCCACCAATCGATCGTACCGGTAGCCGTCGGCAGCCAGCTCCGGCAGCATTACCATGGGCGCCAGCAGCTCATCGTAGCACCGGCCCTCCCCGTGGACCGAGGGCCCGCTTTGTCCGGCGAAGGGTCGGACCGGCATCACCTCCGCCGAGCCGGCTTCGATCGATTTGTCACCGGCCGAAACATTCACGGCCGAGTAGAGAAAGATGTTCGGCGGCAGCGTATCGCTTTCGGAAGGCCGGTTCCAAAGGCACACAAACTGACAGGTGGACAGGCTGAGAAATATCGTTTCAATTTTGCAGTCCCCGGGTGCCACAAAGGAAAACAAATCAATTCCGAGCGATTGACGAGTGCCGTAAGGGAAGAGAGCGAGAGAGCGAGAGAGGGATAGAGAGAAAGAGAGAGATAGAGAGAGAATGGTAGGGCGCATCTAAATGCGATACTTACGGCACCTTCCGTTCCAGTTCGATTAGTGCGAGATTGCTTTGGTCCGGTTCCTCGGGGGCCGGCCGCTCCGTGCCGTTGACAAAGGCCGGGTGTTGATGGAATGTCCTTATACGGTAGTCCACCGCCTGGCCGGCCACCTCCACGATAATGAATTGCGTGGCGAGGGCTGCAAAAATTTTCACCACCGCCCGCCGAAGGAAAGGCGATTATTTGGGGACGATTTCTTTTGAAGGTGCGTTTTGTGATTTATTTGAAAATGGTCGATTTATTATGTTGCGGTTCGGTGGGATCTGGATCATACATCACGCTTCTTACCTGCGCGCCGATAGCAGCTGGCCGGGGCCAGCAGAAAGCGGTCACTTATCAGCACGGCGTAGCAATCAATCACCAGCCGGGCGTACCGGCGTGGAGTTGCCCCCAGGACGGGCCGGACGACCGACGCCAGATATGAGAGATCTTCCCGGCCGGCGCATCTCGCACGGTACCACTGACACACTGGAATGTGGAATGTGTGGCGAAACAGGATTCAATTAACAGCTCGAGCGTTTGCATATTGAATGTCTCGGACTGGAGACCGCCACTCACCGGTCTCGCTAATCCTGCCGGATTGAATAACTTCCCGGGTCGCATCGGGTTCGGAAAACTCTGCCACCGACTCGATCCAGCCGAGGTACCTGGTGGTGCTGATGAATCCAGCCAAACTTTTCGTATTGCAACGGAACGGTGTCTCGTCCTCTCGTACGCCCGTTATCGAGACGATTCCGTACGCGGTCCAGCTGCCGTTTACATTGGCCACAAAGGCGCCTCCACTGTCACCGTTGCACACGTTGGTGCCTGATGCGGAGAGGGCAAGATGGTGTTTTGTGGAACTTAATAAAGAATGTTTCCAGGCGATGAACTGAGTTGCCTTTATAGTACAAGTATTTGCTGTATTTGATAGAGTTTGGAATTTGGTAGATAAGTAACTCATTGCACTAACATTTACAATCGAGAGTTTTTGTTCACTGAAGTCTGTTGAAGAGAGTAGTTCGACTATAAAGGAGTGCGCTGTGTTGGAGATATTAGGATAAGTTTGTAAAACTTAGGGTCATTGAGTCCAAATAGAGCAATTTGTCTGATCCAGTTTTTGTGTAACTGATATGAGTAAATATACAACTAATGTACCTTGTTAGTTATGGTACAACCTTATTCCAGAGATCTGTGTATTTGGGGTCTTGGAATGATTTTATGATTAATCTATAGTCAAGGGATCCTAATGAAAACTTTAACCAATGATTGGTTATTATCACAAAAAAAATCATTCAAAGAAACTTCACAATAATACAAATCTTTATATATCAAGGACTTCAGTCGGTGATGATCAGTAGGATTAGTACTTATTTAGAAAGTATTAGGGATTGATGTATCTTTTCCCTCTTTTGTATCTGACCTAAACTGTTAAAATATTAATGCAAATGTGTAAAAACTACTATACACCTGTTGTTCAGCTACTATTCCACATACTGGTATACGGACATACGGCTATTGGCATACTTTGTGGTGCTTATTACAAATCGGCCATGAAGTATGTAATCCGCACAGCCTATTGTACTGAATTCCATCTGCATAACAGCCAGACAAAAGATATCTGCCGATTGAGCTTACCGTTTTCCCATCCAGCACAGAACATCCCATCGTACAGGACCTGCCCAAACAGCGTCGAATCACTTTCCAGACAACGGATGTAGCTGACCAGCGGCATTGTGCTGGCCCGGAGCGTCCTGGCCACCACATCGCCTTCCGTCAGTCCCCAGCCCGAAACGGTACCAAACCTCAGCTCCCACTCCCCAGCACGTGGCAAACAGATCGGCTGTACAAACAGGCCAAACTCAACGATCGTCCGGAGCGCCAGCAGGGCAAGGTCGTGCCGGGGCGAGCCGGCGCTGAAGTTGGCGTGCCGATGGACGGTTCGCACCCGATGCTCCTGGGAGTGGCGGGCGAGCGTGAGCAAATCGTGCAGTCCCAGGCGCACAGTCAATTCGTCGGCCGCCAGCTGATAGCCGCTGGGGGCCGTGACGCAATGGGCGGCAGTAATTACCGCCCGGTCGCCCACGAGGAAGCCTCCGCAGGCGTACGCGACCGTGAGCCGCGGCTCGGACCGCTGGAACAGTGCCGCATGCCACGGAAACTGGCCGGGCCAGCTCGATTGGCCGCCGGTGATGGTACCCGGGGCCGCAATCGGTCGCTGGCCGCAGCTGCCATTGACACCGATGGCACGGACGGTGAGCGATAGGAGCAGAAGCGGATGCACTAGCGACACACTTGTCGGTCTTCGCATGATGCAGGCCGTGTACGACTGACAGGCCTGGGGTGAAGGTTGCCTGTGGGATTCGCCACGTATTCCGACGCACGTAAACACGCATCGCGTTAGCAACGGGTGAGTCGTAAAGTGTCTTTGTGGTGGAGAAAATAGTTTGGAAGAATATACAGTACTTTCAACGCCTTTAGAAGATATCTACCTTATTCTTCTTACGTTAAGCAGTGTTGTACAACAATTTTAAACTATTTTTAAGTTTTGCAAAGCGATGTTCAAGCTTTTCCAGCATGCTGCGTACGTAAAAATTATCTAAAATATGTTGGACCGTACTAGCAAATGATTTAAAAGTATAATAAAGCCTCAATAAGGTATTGGTGTAGTGCAAATTGTATTCTTGAGGGATCTCTCATGTTTGCAATGTCCATTACACCAAAAATTTATGAACATTTCTAGAAACGTTCTATTTGATTGCTTCATGTATTATTTCCTTTGAGATGAAATAGTCACTTTGAATTATATTATTTTCTATATATTTTTAATGGTTATTAGGTAATTATTCTACTCCACCTCGTCCTCCATCCAGCGTAAAGGTCAGCGTCGCGTTGATAGTGCAAGTTTCCGCCACGCACCAATATGCGCGTGTGCGATCAAAACATCAAAGCACCCAGCCAAAGAAGCTGATTTGCATCGGATGCTATTATGGTGCCATTACCAGGAAGCCAGCCGGACCGGAACCGGCATTCGCTGGGAATCGCGTCCCGCGGGACGCCTCGCACGCTGACATTCGTCCAGTGGGTTCGTCGCCCGTCGGCTGCCGTCTTCGCCGAACAAACCGGAGCCTTTCTCAGTTCATCATCGGTCGAGGGATGGGGGGATAAATTTGTTTACCGATGCCTGCTGGACCGGGGCTGTCCCGGGGCCGGGCCCGGTTCGGTTCGGTAATTTTCTCACGTTTTCCTGATAAAACCACCTGCGAGGGACGGGCGAATGCGAGGAAAAGCCGTGATTGTCGGTGTGGAATTGGGCATGCGGAAGAATTCGTTCGTTCCCAGCCCGTGCCGGAATCCGAGTCCGGAACGTGTAATGGAACGTGCAACAATTTGTTGCTCGTCGGTGGGTGGGTGGTTGGGTGGGCTGTCGTCCAGGATGTTTGGAGCAGTTTTTCTTTGCTCATTTTTGTTCCCATCGTCTGTTATCGTACCGTAGGGTTTGCGCCGGGCATTCCAACGCTGCTGTTGCTGCTGAGTTCTCTCTCGCAAGCGGTTGGGGATGTATTTGGTCGTATTTTTCACGGCAGCCACTGTCGATGGCAGATTGGCAGCCGGAGCTGGTGTGGAGCAGCCCCCAGGGGGCGGAATACGATTTCGGAGCGGAGTTGAGGTATCGATGAAGCTTTCCTCTTCATTAGATCGACGAAGGTAACGAATATGTTGGGGCTTTTTGTATCTAGACGTAAAAATACACACTCGCACACATCTCATTGAAATGGCTGGCACGCCCGGCAGTTGTCGGTGGTTTGTGGAAACTCCAAAGTGCACCGAAACCCGTTCGTTTCCATTTGCGAAGCTGGTGGCAAAGCTAGACAAAGCCCGTTCGAGGGGATTATCTATCAATTTCAAATTTAACTAACGAACAGGTTTGCAATCAATAGTTGCCTTCGATTCGATTTATTTACACCGTTGTTATCTCCCGGCGGTTATTCGGTTGGTTTTAGAATCTGGTGCAGGTGGATGCAGTGAAAAGGTTTGGCAGGACAGAAGCCAACGGAATCAACTCGAAAGGTTGTTTGCAGAGAGTTGTTCAAAAGAACTCAACTGAACACGCCAGTAACGATTCGTTAAAGTTGTTTAATTAAACTAATTCACTGGTCTGAATGAATATAAAGATATAAAAGGATTTACGAAGGGAATTAGTTATATTATTTTCAAGGCACAAGGTTAAAAAGTAATAAGTAAGTAAACGTCGTGAAAAGTAGTAATAACACTCTTTAATGTTGAGCAATCAATTTCCAAATCTGTCAAATTTGTTTCATTACTTCCCATTCTCTGTCCGTTTTTTTAATATAATTACCCTTTTAAGTCTGCTCGTGACAATGTTCAAAACAGAAAAGCACCTCCGAACCTCAGAACGTGCGTCATAAATTTCGCTCTAAACATGTTCGCCTCGAGCAAAGGCAGTATGCGCGACCTACCGCAGCGAGGTTGACAATAATTTTGAAAAATAGCCTCGAGTGCAGTTTTAACGTTCTCCTTAATTTCTTCCCAAACGATTCTCCGCGAAGCTGACACGGCGGGACTCTGCTGCAACCAACACCTGAAGCCGTCTATTACAAAGTTGTGCGCTGGTGTTGGTGTTTGCTTTTGCGTCTAGATAAGTCCATCGAGTGCCGGTCTACCGAACAAGGGGCCCGAAAGGCGGTGCTCGTTGTGGTGTAAATTTTATCGAAAATCATATCGATTCCAACGCGCCCGTCGCGCCCGGGCCGGGTGCGAGCGAAGGGATTTCGGTTTTATTATTTCTCATTAACATCGAAAATTGCACACTCGCGGCCCAGAACAGGAGCAGGGCGACCCGGTCCGGGATGATGGATGTGCTTTGCCCGCACCGTTGCGTTTTATCGCCCGCGAAAGCTGGCGAAGGCGAGTGAAGATGCATTCTGCGGCAGTTTTTGTTCGAACCTGACGTATGATCGGACACGGCCGACTTCGGCCGTGCAGGCGAAGCGAAAGGATGCAAGCAAGCATAAATTATAGCGCCAGGTTTGATGGGGAGCGACTGGTGGAAATGTGACCGGCGGTGGGAGGAAATTCATCATCTGATCGATTACATGCCGACAATGAGCGATCGGTTTGCGTTGGAAGAATGCGCGAAGAGCGATGGTTAGCAAATGAAAGGACAATACCGCACAATGGGAAAAAACTATCGTTTTTTTTCAAGCGAATTTCGTTCAAAGAACTGTTCTCTTTACAAGTTTGGAGTGTAATTAAATGCATAAAGTTTGGGTAAGTTGTTCAAAGATATGTTGAACATTTTAATATTTAGTGAAAAAAAACTAATTTTATGTTATTTTTTATCTATCAGATACAATATCAAAGCTTGAAAAATATGACCATTTTTTTTAAAGATACAGGTTGATCTTTCAATTACGACCATAATACTTTCTTCATGTTTATATGTTTGGTTTAAAGCTATCAGTTGCGAAAATATATAAAAAATACTCTATACCACCTAATAAGTTAACACAACCCACTGTGCCCACGGACGTGGCGCTGCAGATGGGCAACCCCCCACCTCTGGGTCCTGGACTGTGGGTCGCGAAAGTTTTGTTTACTGTTTTTTATCATGTTAATTTCCGTGGCATGCTTTAATGAGTCTATTAGCATAATATCGTGCCGACATCATAAATTGCGCCCCCCCCCGAATGAGGCGGAACGGAGCCGACTCGGGGCTTCCGCGGGTGCGGGTGCCGGCACTAATGTAGTTGTTGTTATTCCCTCCGGTGATGATGATGGTGGTGGTGGTGTCGGTGGTGCATCTTGCAGCCTGCACGTTGCACGAACCGCTTGTTGCTTCGAACGAACCGACCCGAGGGGGAAGGCGAATAGGGTGGTGTTTTTCATCGAGGAATTACAACCAATTTAGCTTCCTTTTACGTTTTCGCCCCTCGGTCGACCGACTCGGCTTCCCGTTTGGAGCGATGCTCATGTTTTCGGGTTCGATTGGAGCGTCGCTTCGGCCACGACAGGTTTGACGGGAATTTTAATAACGGCCATAAATATGTCACGTCAAAACATAGATTTCGACACGCTCACCAGCAACGGAGCAGTCCTGTGTCAGCCCGTGGAGAACCCGAAAACATGTGCCCTCCTTTCAACGAGACCTTTCCGCGGCCGGTTAGAGAGCGCCCGGGTAAGCGATCGCGATCAGCAGACCGGACCGGTCGGTGTTAAGCTCCAGGGCATCTAAACCGAATCGATCAATCTCGGGAGCAATATATCTCGGGCTAATAAAGCTATAATTTTGTCCGCTTCATTTGGTGCAGTTTAGTGGGGGCTTTTCACCTGAGAGGGATTAGACAGCGGATGCGGAAATTATGATGGGATTTTTTGATGTTTTGACGGCGAACGAAAGCAAGACTGTTCTCTTTAGGTATTACATACTTGTAGGCATTATATTATAGGCAAAGTTGAAGTCAAAACCCGCTCATCGTTTATAACGCCGTACGAGTTTTAAGCACAGTTTTGAAGAATCATAATGCATGTTTAAGAGAAGCGAATCTTAAAAGAATAATAAAGAACTATTAGAGATTCCAAAATCTTCCAGAAGATTTCTGAATGTCTAGAAAACAATGTATCTTCAATATTGTTTACCTTTTTTATGTTAATGTTTATGTTATCGTGTTCTCATTACTTTAGTTAGTTATCCTACTATTCCTACACCGCATTTCAACATTATGAACCAATACTTGAAAGGTGTGTAATGAGAGAATTACGTTTATTTGCCAAAATATAAACACAATGATATTCCTGATTAAATCGATTCTACCCGAAACAACCTATTCCTTCCATCAGGATTCCGTGCATCAACCATCCAATCCTCGCCAGCAATTATAACATTTCAACCTGGCAACGTCCACACCTAGCTCCATTCCAACCACACTGGCCCGCTCTACCTCCCACTGGCTGTTTATTTAAATATGCAAATAACGAATCGAGAGGTCGAAATTTCATGAACATTACCACATTGCAAACCCGCAACAATAATGGAACACACTTCCAACGTGAAAAGAGCCTTCCGAAATGGTTTAGCAATGCCGCTCCTGTCTGTCTGTGCGTCCTGTGTACGACAGGACGCGGGACGTGGGAAGGAATTATCGGGTTCGGTTGACTGTCGCCGGCCCGGAGCTTGGGATGAAAGGATCTCCGTTCCGATCTCCGCTTCCGGCACCGGCACTCGTTGACCTTTTGATTAACCCCCTGGCGTCCGCCAGCGATGCCGGATGCTGCCTGGCATCATGGCCAGGCCGTAATTGGTCCGATTTCTGGCCGAAACGCATCCCACACCCGGAACGGCCTGACGTTCGGGACGGAGCACCGAGGTTTGCAGGTGTGCATCGGTTTGCCGATGGTTTCGATAGGCTTTTTTGCGCCGTTCCCTAGAGCCCATAGCCTCATCGAGCTGCTCATCGGCTGGAGAGACAGACGGCTGAGGGACGTGAGGCCACACCAAACCACATTCAATCCATTAAACGATGCTTCATGACGTCGGGGTTTATCGTGCGGTTTTGTAGCGATGCCGGAAATGCGTGCCGGCTCGAGTACGCCCCGTACTGCGCGTGGTGGAATGGTGGAAGGTTTTTGATTTTATGCCCTTTCCGCACCCGGCCCCATCCTCCATCCCGCTGCTCACAATGTCCATTTTTAGCAGTATTATGACATCGGACGCGGAGGTCGCATTCGGTTTGCGGTCGGCAGGCGAACGTCAAAACAAATCGCCGTTTCTGTTTGTGATTTTGAAACGCAACGTGCGTACACGCAACGAGGGAAGTGAGCTAGGTCCGAGGGAGAAGGGGGGGGGGGGGCAGATTGATCTGGCTTATCCAGTTTTGTCACCACTCGAAGGCCAACATCGGGGCCCACCGGAACGGAAACCACGCAAACCAGACACGTAATGGCACGGGGAACTGCGGAGGCGGACGTGTTTGCTTTTGTGTAAATGAAACCATTTATTTTAACTACCGAACCGCCCGGTGAATCGATGCGCTTGAGATGCTGTAAAAGCTTGGCAGATATGGGCCAATGTGTTGATGAAGCTTCTGTGCGGGGTTTTACGGCGACTTTCATGAAGTTTAAGCTTTACGACATGAAAACAACGTAACTATGACGTTATCTGTACTAGATTGCTTGATTTTCGCAATGCTGCAGAAGTACGAGATGGAGGTTTACTGTATAAGTTGTTAGGCATATGCTTATTATAAGCTTATTAAGGCATTGTTCTGTTCGTGGGTCCGAGCTTTGCTTGAGTATTGCTCTGCAAACCTAGTCGATCCCTCCGTATCCGTCCTCGTTTGTAAATCCCTAGACGTAGCTCCTCAGTTGGCAGGATCAATCCATTCCTGCGAGCTTTGTGTGCTTTTAATTCTTCATCTTACTTGTTTGACTTTCACATGCCTTTAGCCTCATTTCGGTCTAGTTTACAATCTTCCTCTCATCCCTTTACCTGTTCGTTTGACTCCTTGGTTTTTCGTTTAAGTAGTTTAAGGCTTGGGAATTTGTTGATATTGAAATTGATAGAAATTGAATACTTATAATTGTAAAATATAGTCTAGTGTGAAAACGAGTCTTCTTTTGGATTGTAATTTCCATTCCGGTCTCTATTAATTTAGTCTGAGAAATCGCGATAAACAAATCCTTTGAAAGTATGAAAATGGAGGTATTATGTGCTAAACCCAAAATGTGTGCTTAAAGTGTTTTAAATTAGTTGAATATCTGAATATGAAACAAATAAACATGATAAAAAGCATTATCGGACGAAGAAAGCTGAAGTTATAGCTAGCAATTCATTTGGTAGAATTGAGTATGCGTGAAGTTTTTGAAGAACTTCCAATTGATTTCGTTTTTTATTAAGTAAATTTGAAATTCAATGTGTATTTGGTTCAGATGGCGTCACAATGAAATGATTTTGGCTTTATTAAGCAATAATTCAATAAAATATTATATGAGATATCAACTCTCGATCAGCTCATACATATATTGACCTCATTGCTTAAAAGAAATCTGAATGTCACTATCACTATCAAAACCTTCAGAGAGCATAACCCAAAGCGTCCATCTCTCCATCCTCGTGCATTAGAACATCTGTCATCGCACGTCCTTGTTCGGTATGCACAAGCAAACCGCGTGCCATTCGTTTCGAATTCACATCCACCATCACCACCACCACCGCCAGCTGAGTGGAGTATCGCAGCCAATGTCCAATATTGCTTCCCACTGCAGCGTTCCGACCGGCACGGAGCGAGAAATGTGTTTTTCATTTACCTCTCGAGGATGAATTTCCATTTTTACGCCCGCGCTGAATGCCCCGCTCGGAAGTGGCGGTCATCGCGGGGCAGTGAGACGTTCCGGTTTTTGTGTTTTTTCCTCGTTCCGTTGGTTCGATCACTCCCCTGCCCTTAGTGTTCGCTTCCTGATGAACCATTCGGCCGGGCCGGGCGTTTGCCCTTTTGCCAGAAACTTGCCCACCAGCCAGCCAGCCAGTCAGCCCACGCAGCGGAAAATGAAAGCAGACGACGGTGGCGAAATCGAAAGACCAGGGAGGCAATAACTAAAAAAAAAGCTACCAGCCCAGCAACCGACCGTCTGGTTTCCCGCGGGAAGAATAAATGCTTGTCATTATTTTTAATATCGGACCGAAAATTGAAATTTTCCTTCGATCAATCTTCCGGTGGGGCTGGGCTGGGCTGGAAAATGGTGGCTGGAGCGCGTTATGGCGCGTAGCATTGAGACGTTTGAAATGAAAACCTTCATCACGATCGGAGGGGGGTGTTTTCTTGTTTTTCGTTGTTTTTTTCTGTTGTTGGTGAGCACTTTGGTTGCTTCCGATCAGGATGGTTTAGGCTTCAGGGGGAAGGCTACTCAGGCGGATGGACGGGTGTGCTAAGAGCAGCATATTCGAGCCACTTAGACGAACAAAACTAAAGCCCGTAGACAAATCATCATCATCACCAACATCATCATCACTACTACCACCACTCAGGCAGGCAGAATCGCGTTGGGTTGTTGCGAAAGGATGCGAAAGGATTGTTGAGCAGAAGATTGGACGCGAGCGAGCCGTGGGTGGAATTTGGGATCGCGCTAAAATTGAGGCGAAAATCGTTACTCATCTCTCCGGCTTGAATTGGCCGTGTGTTGGTAAGGCAACCTTCAAGGTTGTGCGTTTTTTTGTGGAATGGAATCATATTCGTTTATTTCTAGTTTGGAACGGAAGTGTGTAAAGCACAAGCGGGCTAGTCTTCTAGACAAATTAACTGATAAAGTGAAAGAATGCAATCCAAATACCAACCATTATTGACGCTTTACTTGTCCAGTCTTCATAAACCTTAAATCGATTGAAATTACATCATGATATGTTCGTCACTTCCATCATGAATTAACTCCGGCACCTTATGGCTCACACACAAAATCGAAAACAAATGAACGCGTTCGTATTGAATGCATCGTAAATTCAACTTGAGCTTCGGCTTTCGCCTCTCTCTCTCCACCGACAGACGCTTGTAAGTTTCGCAAATATGCTAGCACACAAAATAAGACGGAGTGTTTGGGGCAAACTTTTGGCCCCAAAAGGGTCTCCTCCTGCTGCACGGTCGTCGAAGTAACTTACACGTGCGGCTCACGTGCCCCGCAGGGTCGACTGTTCCCTGAAGCTAAAGACGATAAAACCACTTCCCGCATGCCTCACCTTGGAGAATGATCCGGAAGCATCGATGTTATCGCCCGTTGCAACGGATGCACCGGTTCGTACACGCACGCCTTCGCAAGGGGAACTTCCTTCGCACCATAAGAAAAAGCTTCGTTACACTTGGTTATCGCCAGTGTTCCGGAACAGTTTGGCAAGATCGTAAAGTTGGCCGTTTATTGCCAAATTGTTTGAGGTGAAGGTACTTTCTTCAAGCTGTCTTCCAGGGTGTGTGATTTTTTCGTACTTTTAGTCCTCGTTGAGGGGGATTAGAAGAATTTTCTATCAAATTTAATGTGAACTTGTTCTTAATGATTACATTATTTTCAATTACGTTTACTCAATTTATCAGGTGTATCAGGCATAAGATTTTACTACAAAGTTAACATGCAATAAGAACATTTGAATAGAAAACGAACCCGATGTTAATGATTACACTTTCAAAATATATGATTGATGGTGATGAAATTTTGCATAGTTAGAGAGTAGTCTGAGATGAAACATAATCAGTATAATCAAGGAATCAAGGAGGTTACGATCAGTTTTTAAATTTGCTTTGTGAGTTTCAATCCCTTTATTACAGAGAAACATTAAAGAATAACGGGTGCAAAAGTAACTTAAGTTAGTAAGTCTAATCTGGTCTAATTTGAGCCTAAGCTTTTCAACAAGACCAGTGTATCATAAGTAACACTCGTAGTAAAGTATTTGTTGAGTGAATTGCATACTTTAAGGCTTAGTCCTAACATTTGCGCCCGAAAGTATGCAATCTGTACTACCCACAGTCTTTATCAGATCTTTAATGTCATTTTAAGTACATATATGAGATCGAGTCCTTGGGTTTATGAGATCCTATACAGAATGTTATTGATCACATTCGCTTCATGTGTTTCCGTTGACACAAAACGCTTATAAAACTCGAACAAATTCAGAACAAATTAACAAACCGCTTTAAACCACTTGCAGAGACGCGATGAGCGTTAATGAGCACGCCCACCTGTAATAATGACAGAACGTTTCGCCAAAAACCCAAAACACCCGGCACACAAAACAATCGTTAACCGAATTCCATTCCAGCGGAGCGAACCTTAGACGTCTGACAGGAGAGCAACAAAAAGAACGACAGGGAAAAGCTAAGCCAGCACTCACACACGGCGGCGTCGGCCGGCATCGTTAACAATTACGATTACGTGTGTTATCATGCTATCTGTTGGGCTAATAAGATTAAATTTAATGTAATCTCACCTAATCCTTTTTCTTTCCGTTCCAACCCGCCGCTGGGGTTGGTGCTAGGAGTCGAGAGCCGAGTTCTAATTATTTTCCCACCCTTTGCCGGGGTGGCTCGCTGGAACGCGCGGATCAAGTTGGGGACGCAACGGTGTGTGCGAGTGTGTGTGTAACAAGTTTTTGGGGCTGAAGTTGGTACGGAAAAGAATCCGTGCGGGATTGTGGTGCTAAGTTCTTGCTCGTTTGAGTGGCACTAAGGAATGGAAGCGGACCATCCTGTCAGATTACTGGGGATCCGCGTTACTGGCGTCCGTCCGGTAATGAGCATTCGTTGGACCGGTCCCATGATTAGCCATCAGCGCGTGCCCTGGGCCGGAACATTCATGTCTCACCACCTGCCTCACCGTGATGATAATCGCTTTGACGAGTGCGAACGTTTCACTACGCTTTGGTTAGGATTTTTTTTATGTGTGTGCGGACAAACCGACGGCATACTTACAGACCCCGACTGACGGTGGGCTCGTTCGGTGTGTCGTCACCAGGGCACCAGGGTCCTCAGCGTCGTCCAAAACTCCGGGAACCCCAACCGAGCTCGGCACATCTGCATTTATAAAGCATAAATTTATCTGCATTTAAAACAAACCGCCCCGGATCGGCCCGGCACTGTCTGCGTCGGTCGAAGGGACACTGAAGACACTGCGCCGGGCACTAGGGGCTGCCGACAGCTGCCGAGGCCGTGCGGCGCGGAACGACGAGAAGACATTATAAAAATCCTTCCACTGTGCCCGGCGCCACATTGTCTGCCGGTTTGGGTGCCTCGATAGCTTTAGAATCTTCCCAAATGCCTAGCGTGTCCCTAGCGGCGGCAGCAGCAGGCAGCACGATGTACGGACAAGACCACCCGACCGTTCCTAGGGTGTATGTAAATCCTTTATTTATTCAACATTTAGCCGAAATTGGTGCACTTATTGTTATTGTGATCAAATCATACCGTGTCGTAGCGCAGCCGACCGGCTAGACGAGCCCCGTTCGAAGTGGACACTAGCCGGCCCGAGGCGCAGACACAAGATGCGACACTGGTTCGTTTCGTGGCGCTTATCGAGTGGAAATTGAAATGATTACTAGCAGCAGCAGCACACCAAACGTCACACTGCACACTGGATAGACGACGCGAGACGCGAAATGCGTGAAGAATGCTTCCAGCACCGGGTTAATTGCTGCGAGGTTGTTGGTTCTACAGAACGAGCTCGTGCATTGGCGTTCCGGGAGCGGTTAGTCCGGTGATTTTGAGGACGGCCCCGGCCGGTGGTTCCTGCGGCACGGACAGCTCCTTGGCGGCGGTCGTCGCGAACAGGACGTCCAGGTTCGGGCCACCGAACGCGACGGATGTAACCTGTGCGACTGGGAGTGCAATCTCCTGAACTATTTTGGCGGATCTGGTGAAGAAACGGTGGTGAAGAATGCTGTCAGTATTGTGGAGTGCTTCTGGAGTGGAGTTCTCTTTCTTGGGATGGTGAGATATGTTGACAGTTTTCCAGAAAAATGTATGAGGTCTTACTGTATCCTGTAGCAGCTTGATTTTTTATGAAAACATCGCTATCGGCGTGATCGCAAAAACTTAGAGTATAAGGTCTATGAAAGTCTTCATCTGCAATGAACCCCAGCGCTTTAATAAGCTCAATGTGTTTTTCAATGTTTTTAGGTAAACACCTAAAAAAAACTTAAAAACATACATAACACAACACATATTGTGACATCTTTCTGAAGCAAAGCGTTTCTTCCGAATCGATACTTATTCCAACGTCGGTACCAGAAACTGAGAGTCTGCGTTCATCAAACGAGTCAATCACATCACCGAACGTTTCAATTCCAACGAATTCTAATCGAGTTTTCTGGAAATATCTCCACTGTGCGCTAAGACTAACAAGACCCAGCTTCTCTTGTCGCCGTCTCGACCCTGTTGCTTCACGTACATGCACATCCACACACATACAAACACGTCCAACCCTATCAGGAAACGGTGCTAAAGTACTTTGAACTCGACACTTACTCCGGATTTATCTTGATGATTTTCGACCCGGCAAACACGGCCACGTACAGGTTGCCCTCGGCGTCACTGGTCATACCGTCCGCGATGAACTCCGTCGCCGCCTCGTCATCCTTCAGCTTTATCAGCACCGTTTCGTCAGCTGGACGTCAGGCAATGATAAGGGGAACAACGATAAGCATGTGTGTTGCCGGCGGAGGGAGGACTTGGCAGGCTACTGCTGGCTCCCGCCATCAACCTACCGAGATTGCCGTCCGCGTCGACCGTGTACGCTTTGATGTCGAACGCGAACGAATCGATGTAGTAGAACCGGCCGGTGCGCGCACTCCAGGTCATCCCGTTCGAGATGTGTACTTTGCTCTTGAGTGGCATCATTTGCCCGCGGCCGGCATCGAAGCGGTACAGCTTGCCGTCGTCCATCTCGAAGTGGTTGCGCGAGTCCTCCGCCAGCATGGTGCCGGCGTACAGGCGACCCTCGCCGTCCACCTTGCCATCGTTGAACCGGTGATCGGCCGCCTCCGGGCCGAGGTCTGTCAGCACGCGGGCGACCGTGGCAGTGGCGGCCCGCCCGTCCCAGCTCACCAGCAACAGTCGCGTGCCGCTGCCCACCACGAACTCACCGCGGCGCCCTTTCACCGGAATGACGAACGAGGCGTACGTGCTGCCCTCTGGACGAAAGGAATGTTATCCGAATCCTGGATCCGAATCTGGGGGAATCTTACCGAGCGTTGCGGAGTAGGTTTTGCCTTCCTGCCAGTCGTACCGGTGCAGCGTGCTGCTGAGAATGCAGACGTAGTACAGGCTCTGTGAGTCGCCGTCCCAGTGCGGCGCTTCGCCGAGCTGGAGAAAGGGACCGGGCAAGACTTCGACCTTCACGTCCGCCATCGTCACGCTGCCGAAATGGAGTAACCGGTGTGCAGATTTGACGCAGACGGTTGCAATTGAATTGGGAGCTTATCGGCGGTGTGCTGATAGTGCGGAAGGAGTGTGAAAATTTGGCATTAAATTATCGATTTCACATAGCCGGTAACAATTCGATTAAGCAAGCAAATGCCATAATCATCTTACAGCGATATGGCTATCGAACGCGTTAATCTTATCGGGTTTGCTAAAGAAAAAAGCTGGACATTGTGATTATTCTAGCAAATAAATGTGTTTAGTTTGGGTTAATTGCATACTTTCGGGCTGATGCGCCAAAAAGTATGCATTCTTTTGTGCAAATCGCCTTCTGTATCGTGTTCTTACTCTTTATTTGTTGAAATAATGATAAGTTCCAGTAGGAAGCAGATGTATACCAGAACGTTCAACATCCTACAATATAATAAAGGCATTGAGTATACAAATTGAGGGAAGAGCTTCTTGTTCGGTACATGCTTCCAGTGAATTTTGGAGCATTTTAAAACGTTCCAGGTTGTATCTCCTGCGTGCGTTATTTTCCCGATCATTTGCATTTACACACCATTGCATAATTGGTTCGAAAATCGCTATTGAATTTGTAACTTTTGTTCGCTTCCAATTCCTTACTCCAAGCAGTCCCATAGAAAGCGAGCACACACAGTCACGCGGCCCGTTGTAAAACGGGCGGCACTGACACTTGTTTGCCATGTGAACTCATCAATATCGGCTCGCGTCCACTTCCCTGGAGCACCCCCGGCGGCCATGCTAATAACGCGCAAAATGCTAATAGACTTATCAAATAACAAACAAAACGCGGAGGCCCGGCCTTATCAGATTGCACGCGGTCGAACCTATAAAAAGCGGCCCGGTGCGCGCGTTCGAGTGGGAGAAGTCTCGCGAGAACCATGACCGAGAGCTATCGAGTGGAAACGATACCGCCGTACACGCAGCTGGGCGAAGGACCGCACTGGGACATCGCCGGCCAGTGTCTGTACTACGTCAGTCTGTTCGATGCGCTGATCTACCGGTTGGACCATCGGACGGGCACGGTGTACACCGCATCGATCGGTGAGCAGAACAAAGCGTAGTACCAGTCGCTTCTGATGCGATTCGGGATTTGGCTTCGATTCGTACAGATGGCGTCCGGTTGGCCTCGTTCATCGTGCCGGTGAAGGATCAGAAGGATTGCTTCGTCATCGCGGACACGGGCCGGCTGCTGCTGATACGCTGGGATGGCGTGGCACCGAAGGCGAGCATCGTGCGGGAGCTGGGAAGCCTGGGGCCGGAACACGTCCACAATCGCTTCAACGACGGTAAGGTTGATCCGTGGGGACGGCTTTACACGGGCTCGATGCTGCACGAGGACGCGGGCAGCCCGTTCGAGCGGGCGACGGGCTCTCTGTGGCGCTTCTGCGCCCGCTCCGGCCAGCTGATCGAACAGGACGGCGGTATGTACATCTCGAACGGATTGGCCTGGAATAAGCAGACGAACAAGTTCTACTTTGTCGATTCCGGTGCGAATTACATCAAGGAGTACGACATCGATCTCGACGGCAATCTGAGTGAGTGAAACGGGCGCACGGTGGAATGGGTGGGAAGTTTTAGTGCGAAATTTCAAACTTTTCTCCAGCGAACGGGCACATTTGGTTCGACTTCAAGCGTGACGGCAAGTCTCCGGGGTACTTCGGCGATGGCATGACAATCGATACCGAGGGCAACCTGTACGTGGCGTGCTTCAATGGCTACAGAGTGCTCAAGATATCACCGGCGTACGTACACTGGCAGTGTTAGCACACTCTTTGTCTCGGTTGTCTTGTACCCATCTCCAACTACTTTACAGCAAAAAGATTGTGCAGGAGATCAAGATCCCGGCGCAACAGGTCACGTCGGTGGCGTTCGGTGGGCCAAAGCTGGACGAGCTGTACGTGACGACGGCGGCGAAGGAGTTCACCACTCCGCAGAAGGATCCGGCCGGAGCCACATTCCGGGTGACTGGGCTGGGTGCGAAGGGTCTTCCGATGAGTGAGATCATACTGAAGTAGTGGGAATGATCGCGGATTTCAATGGTTCCACTATGCCAAATAAAACAATCTTTAATGACGCAACGATCCGACTCCTGAAACTTAATTTGCTTTGCACTAAGGCCAACATAAACGTAGCAAATCTTATTGGGAACCTTTTGTACCTTTCTTACAAGATGAAGAATATCTCAAAGTCTTAAGTCTAGAGTTGTTAGTACAAATGCCTGTCGATGTTCCAAGTGATCCTCGGAAAAGATCTTCTTCATGAAATAGTTTTTACATACTTCCAAGGTTAAAATACGTCTTCTAACGATCTCCATGATCTTAGCTCTATCGATCTCATGTACCTTAAAAGCTATTCCCTCTATGAACTTGTCAAGTAGTAAAATGCTAGCTTAACATGCTTTATATGAACTTTAACTATGTTTTAAAGCTTAAATTGATGTATCTGAACAAATAGGGAGCTTAGTATCATTCTTCAAAAGTTGTTATGATTTTTATCACACTTTTGCTTCTGCAACATATTTTTTTACATATTTGGTTTGAATTAAACAAAGGCATTTCTTTTTATAAAAACAAAATATCATAAACTACTTCCAACTGCTTGAATACTTCATGATGACACAATTTGACCTCCAATTCCAATTCTAATGCATGGCTTGGTTAAACGCTTTAGGTTTGCTTTGAATTGCTCTGATCTCAACATTCCCATTTCTTCCCGTTTTCTTTTCTCTGTCCAATTTGTGGTGCCATAAGGGCTTTGAGTCCGTGCTTTAATTAGCCTTAAAACGTTTAAACAAATTAAGCAGCATTCACCGCCCGTGGACACGGTGTTAAAGACCGGCGCGCTCCCGCAGCTACGCCATCCCGCTAGCACGGCGCCGGATCTTGAATTGTGCGTTTGTTTAAATAAAGTTTTCATTCTGGAATCGGGCGCGCCACCGTGCTCCAGCCGCGTCGACGAGGACGGGGCAGTGAAATCAAACAAGCGCGTGCCGGTTGCGAACAAGAGATTTGCGTTGTTTGATCTGGTGGTGCTGTCACTGGCGCGTCTCGCCGGCACTGGGAAATGGGCCGGACCTGGGAAACGCAAACGGCATAATTCCGCGGAAAATGGGAAACTTTTACAGCGACTGGAGACTGGACGCGGCGAAAGCGGGTAGTTGCGCCGGGGAACGGGTGATGCCCAGAAAAAGTGCTCGCCCAGAAGTTGGTCTTCTGCACCCCGACAGTGGCGTGAGACAGTGGTGATAATGAATAAGAAATATTACTGATGATTTATGAACCGTCCCGGGCGGGCGCGGAAAACGGGGACGGCTTCGGTGAGAAGTCGGTTTCCTAATGAAGCGTGACTTAAAGGGGGGGTTTGTACGTCTGTTCTTTGAACGCTTTTAGTAGTGAAATTAATTATTTGTGTCCATCCGATCTACTGCGTGGCGCTTAAGCAACTCAAACTTCCACCGGTGTCGTGGGAAAAAGGACGTCCGAGGAGAAAAACGCTTTAAAAAAGTTAACTTGTTGTTTGAGTGGAAAACCGATACGTCAGCTTTCTATAGCCTTGCTTCTAAGGCTTGTTTACCTGTTTGCAGAAGATTGAAAAGCAAAAAACCTCACACACAGTCACAGATTTCTGGCACTGGTTCCGGGCCCGATGCATCGCCAAAGTAGCAGCTAGTAATTGACCCGTTCGCACTGGGACGGGATCAGGTCGGTCATGCGGTTGCAATGAATCATGCACCAGTGGTGGACATGTGTGGTAACACGTTCGTCGAGGGACATCCTCGCAAGAGGACACACGCACGCTCTCGCGTAGAACAAATATTTGCCATATTCAGTCGACTGACTTCAGGACTTCAGGACGATATGATTTACTGCAACCTCGCAGCACACTCGCAGGCACACGGGGGCCTGAAGCAGTTGCTGAGTAGTTTCGCGTTGATTTATGGTTTTTTGGTGGAAGAAACTTATAAGCTTAGCGTTAGCTAAATGCTTCCTCCCTATTGCCTGTATCCAGCCGTGGCACATCCTGCACCCGGGAGCGAAGGTCGCCGGATTTCAATTCACTTTAATGGGGTGTCTCCTGCGCACTTCAGTAACGAGGACACGCTGTGTGTGTGCGTTTTTTCCACCGTTCGCACAGGAAGCAGAGAAATCTGTCAGCATTGCATTACTTCGGATAAAACCATGCAATTGTGTGTGTGTGTACTTTTTTCTCGGTCCTCTCCGATATCTCTCTCCATCCAAGTCGAACGAGATGCATACAGACGGGAAGCTGCCCCGTTGGCTGCCTTTTGACATGTACTTGTGTTGCCATGGGAACACTTTGTTACGAAGAACGAGTGCGAATCTCTTGCAGACCCATTTACAGCGTTCCTTCGTCGCCGTTTCAATCTATCTTGTGGTCTATTCATGTGTACTTAATGGTGTTTGAGTTGATTATGAGTGAGTTTGTCCTGCAATCGGTTGTCGTATCAGGAAACTAGAGGGAGTATCGTGCAGGAAGCGATACATTAGCGTTTTGTGTGAATATAATGCTTTAAATGAGTCAATTCTTTATTAGACTTTCAAAGATTCTTAAGATAATTCTCAGCATGTAAAGTAAGGAACTATTTAAAAACTAGTTTGTCGTATAATTTTCAGTATGTCTTTTTTTTCAGTAACTTTTATCCAGTTTCTGTCATCTAAACCACATATACTACACTCTAACACGTGTACCCAAGTTTGGGATGAAAAATTGGACCGATTATTGCTCCGCCTTACGGAACGATTTTCCGATACATCATCTAACGCAACCCCCGGGCCGGCCTCGAGCGCGCGAAATCGCTCATGCCCGCGTCATGCCCCGATAAGATCATGATTGACTTAAGTACTGCGGTATTAGCGAGGTGATAAATTTTCTCCACCAAATTACCATTTCCGAGCACGTAATTGATCGCTTTATAACGCAACCGCCACCGCCGGTCCGCTCGCGGCTCAAAACCGAAAAACAAGACGTCCCGTCAAACCCGGCTGCGAAGTAAGCAGCATCCGTTACTATGTCAAACGGTGGCTGAGTTTTATGGGGAGGAGCGAGAAAGAGAGAGAGAGAGAGAGAGCAGAAAAGAGTGCCCCAACACTGTGTGTTTATCTTTTTAATCTCATCACATCGCTTCCAGCCTGACAATCGGTGCCATGTCCGCGCTGTCGCCGTCGTCAACCGCGCGGTCGTCGATCGTGCACACGCGAAGGAGTCCCCGGGCAGCTTCCGGTGCGGAAGTAGTACATTCTTCCCTCGGTAGGAGGGAGGGGGAACGGCCGGAACGGAGGCGAGCGGAAATGAATGATGAAAGTTGCCTTCATTGAAGGTTATTATTCATTTTTCACCATTTTTCTTGCGAACTGCCGCGCGTGGCATCGTTGCGTACCCGTCGGTCGGGCGAGATGGATTGTTGGAGTAGGACAAATGGAAAGAAAAGAAGAACGGGGGAGAAAAAAAAACAGATTACGGTGGTGTGGCGTGAAGAAAAGTATAAAACGCAGGCATCATTACGGGCTGTGGGGTGGGTGTCACAGCTTGTCCGCGCCTGAAGAAGATCCCGGTGCAATGGGGATGAGCTTTTGAAAAATTTATGTTGTAAACAGTTATATCTTATTACGTGTAAATTATTTATAAGCTGTAACCACATTACGGCACCAGACCGACGGCTCATTGACTGCGTGGGAAGAACATTACGGGGGACCCCTGCGATGGGACAGAAGGTCGGGTGTGGTTCATCAAAAGGATCGCTGGAACATTTGTGGAGTGATACAATTTGTCTGCTTTCAATGTTTCGACGGGGCATGGTGGATGGTGAGTTAATGTTTGATTGCTTCGCTTATTGTCTGTGAAACGAGGTCGTTGTAATTTCTTCCTGTCACAGTTCACGCTGGCAGTACCGTCCTATGGAAGGAGTTTTCTTTTTTTTTTATTGAATTTTTCTGTTTTTAACATTTCAAACGTTAATAAACGTGTTAAGGACACACAAGACTCCCTATTTTTTGTTCTCAATCGTGTCATGTATAGCAAACATTGCAAACATTTAGGCGCAAATTTGCTTACTCAGCCTGAAAGTATGCAAGATGCATGACATTATGCGTTATATATGCATTATTATAGCCTAATTTGTACATCTCTTGATGCGTTCTTATCGGTTCTGGTGCTAAAGACACACATTGAAAGAACTATTACAATTTTCATCCTATTTCTATACATAATCAAAACTCAGAATCAGAAAAAACGGATATGAACTTCTTTCTTCTATATTCTTTGGAAACAGTCCGGCTTGTCGTACAAGTATCACTAGCTCCACAAACATTCTCTTAGCTAATGGTTAATTCAAATGACTTGGAATCATTTCTCTCTAGCGACCGTACACTAAACAGATCCTACCTATTGCTCCACTGAACCCATTCCGGTTTTGCCCACAGTTCCGGTGCAATGTTTCTTTAATTACTCGTCAAGAAATATGCACAAAATGGTCAGACCGTGAGCGGGTTCGGATGAACCACGCTATACGTATCTCTACTCTCCCGGGAACAGGAAACAACGCGAAACAAACTTCCCAGCGGAACCTGCTGCCGGGGCTCGGATGTACGAGCCCGAAAAAGGGGTCCACTCTCCTGAGGAATGCCTCGCGAAACAGCAACACGCGTGGGTTAATGCAGATTTTAGTACACGTGTGTGTGTGGGCGCTCGCGCTCGCTTTCCCTTTATCACCGCAGAACTCTCCCGAGTCCAACCCTCGGTGGCCGGATCGAGCGCAAATTATGGAAAGTAGTCAAAAGTGGTGCGATGTTGGAGAGGCACCTGTGGGTGTTTTTTTTCACTTCTCTTGCTCGGTGAAATCTCATTTTCCCACACCAGCGCGCGAGTGGTCTCAGGGTTCGACTCAATAAACGTGAAGCACCCTCGAGCGGTCAGTGAGTATGATAAATGCGCATAAATCTCACGGCACGAAGTTTGGCCACCGGAATCTCGCGCTGGTCCCCAAGGCCTCACTGGTGGTATCCCCGTGATCTACCTCACGGGGCAAGGTGTTCTCCATCTCTCATACCGCCCCGGGATGATAATGTCTTGTGGCCGGGTCGGCTCCTTCTGCACCTCACTCACGCTGGATCGTCGGCCACGTGCCTCACGAGGGCTTACGAGTGGGATCACTGGGACGATGTCAGAACCTCCGCTCGGCTCCTGGCTAATAGGTGCGTTGTGCAGGACATCCTTTGACCTCCCTGTTCGCATCGAGATCTTCGGACACACTTAATCGGGGAAGTTTTGTCCTGTCCTCTCACCCCCGTTTTCCCAATTCCTTAAGATTTATGCATGCAAAATGAAGCCTCAGCCAACTTGGAACGAGTGCAATAAATTGTGGAATCATTCATCCGAGCGCCGCACCACGAAGCACACCCCAAAGGGAAGATCATAATTATTAGTAGCACACGAGGAAGCCGACCTGCGATCGTCGAGGCACTTGTCCGTCCACGGGTCCACGTCGTAACGATGGGGGGGTACGAGAGTAAAATAAGACACCACGGACACTTCCCGTTCCGGTGGCGACGCAGAGCCCACAGGGCAGGAAGGGGGGGGGGGGGGCAAATTTATGCAGGGAATTATTTTGCGTGTTGATTTATACGGACATAAGCTGTAAGGTTCGTGTAAGGTCTTGCCACTGCGCTGTCGCCTCCTCCGGCATACTGGAAGCCGCGAAATCTCTGTCCACTCTTTGGTGCATCACGGCATTACATCGCCTGCTATACCAACAACAACAACAAAAAAACGATCTCCAGGAGCAACCGGGGCAAGAGAAGCAGGCCCTGCAAGTGGTGTAACTTTTGGCAATGGTAATGACGACGACGACGACCGGCCACGAAGAGACGGGAAGTCCGCAGCGAGAAGAAGCCTTGCTGGCCCACCCAAGGCGCCACACCCGACGATGGGAGCGCGGGGTGGCGTCGAGCTGGGGTTGTAAATGTTGCAGTAGTTAATAAAATATTACTTCTTCATATCGCTTCTGCGATAACCCTGCGTACGTCGGAAGTTCGGTTTTGGGTGACGGCCAGTTTGCTCGGTCCCGGTGGTTCGGGGACTCCTACTTTAAAGCCGTAGGAGCAGTGGGACGGGTTTACAGTGTAATGAGAACGGTTCGGCGATCTGCATTATGAAAGGCAGGTCTCACATTAAATATTTCAATATGGTATGAATATTTTGAGCTTTTATTTCTCTTATATTGCGATATTTCGGAACTGTTTTCGGTGATAATTGTATGTTTGGGTGTAGGAATGATTGGTCCTTTTGAAAATTTTGATTTTTCATCTATTTTGCTTTAAAGTGAACTTCGTTTTGGGTTGTTTTCGATGCTTACAACTTCGAAATATGCAAAAAATATATAACGGTTGATGTTTTGTATCATTTTTCTTTTATTTTGAATGTTTGAATGTTATTTTGAATGTTTTACTATATTATGAATGTATTTTGAAAGTATAAGATAAGACTTTTATTAAAGACTGCCAATTTCTCCGTTTTTATACATTTATATACTGATCATCAAACAGCAGCATATAATTCAATCAAACTAAAGAATACTTCTGCGATCAAGTCACAAAATGATGTTGTAAAAAAGGAGCAAAACTGGCAATTATCGTCCCCATCACTGTGCGCTACATTAAAGAGTTGCGATGATTGTGCGTTCCGCTCTCACCACCATCGTGCGCGCCATGGTGTTGTATTGGCAATAACTCGTGATTGCAAGCGACAAATAATCGGTCGCCGCTGGTGCAACTGTTAAAAGCCGGCCTGTCCGGTGATGACAGCGCGTCCGTTGGAGCGGGTTGCGAACGGGGCCGACGGCGGGTTACATACTTTATGGGGAAAGTTACACCGGACCGGCTTACACCGAGCACCGAACATCGGGGTTGTAATTTTTATGCACTGCTGCTGGGTTCTGGAGTGCTGCGTTTCAGGAGCCGAGAATAACTGGGAAAAGGGTTGTTGTAGCAAAAAAAAAAAGATGGGAAAAAGGAGAAATAAACTCAACAGCGAGTGACGCAAAAAAGTGCATTCCTGGGCACTTCCCGGGAATCGTGCAGAAAGGGAGAATTTGCGAAACTCGCGCGTGAGCTGCCAAAATGTTGCACGGAAGTCTCTCGAGCGGAGTTAGTATAGAAGTTTATTAGTGCATTGAAAGCTTAATTAGTGTGTGTGATAGTGACGCAAAAAGTATGAAGGTAGTATGAATGCATAGTTTTTAGCTTTCAATTAGTGAAAACTCCCTTATCGCTAGGTATTTTTATAGATTTTATTACTAAAGATGAATGTACGATTATGTTTTTATCAAATTTTAGATACACAGATCAAAATAACATAACGATTTTTAAACATGGGAATATTTGTTTCATGCTTCTACAATCACCGGCTTTCCGAATGAAAGTGAAAGTTTTCTCACTCGTTATGCATCCCTTGCATCACAACATTCTACGATCGTGCTCGAATGTCACCCGATCGATAAATCATTCGCTACAACTCACTTATCGGTGAGGATCGATTTCGATTTCGATGGAAAGAACACGGATTCTATCGAGAAAAAAACCCCCCCCACACCATTCATGGGCAACAGATGACACCGGTGGATGGAACAGGAAACAGGCCAGAACAAAAACTCCATGTGCATCCATTTCCAGATCGATGTTTATTGATATTAGGGCACCAGCCCGTGCAGCCGTGCATCAGCGTCGGTGGTGGAGGTAAAACAAAAAAGCCAACGACAGACAAACAGTTCACCGCTCACCCGCTCCCGGGCCATATATCACGGTGGATGCGCGAGGATGATGGTGACGAACCGGAGTGGTGAAAAATGGAACGGAATAAAGGTTCTAAATTTATCGATCACTCTTCCCGGGCGCTGAGAAGACGTAAAGTGAAAACGCTGTAATCCCTCGGCGCGATAGTGGACGCGAGAGTCGAAGAAATGGACGAGATAGTTTAATTACCCCGGGTTTCCTCGGAGAGAGAGAGGGAAGGTTTGTTTTCCCATTCCGGATCGCTTATGCCGATCGTTCATTAGAATGGGAATGGCTCAAACGGTTCGGGCCTTCCCATTCACTGGGATTGTCATTCATCTTTGCCTCGTCTTGCCAGTCGGCCCTGCGATTGGGTAGGATCGATTCGACCGTAAATCGTCTATCGGTGGGTCTTGCGACTAATGTTGTCGAATTTGGAAACCGATATTCGGTGACGACCCGGACAATCGTGGGAGGTAAATGGAAATGGACGCCGAGATTATGGGGTTTTTGGGAAATGAGCTGCATCGTTTCCGATGAGTCATGGGTATGGGTGGCTCACTGGGTGAGCGTTGATGAATCAAAATTAATCCTCAATTTAAACTTGTTTTTCTACGGTATATTTGGGATCTATGCAGAGTTGGTTTCCTTTTTAAATTAAATGCAGTAGATTCTTATGCACAAAGCCTTGAACAGAATCTCGAACAGATTGAGATGTTTGCAGATCATCTTCCCAACAAACCGTTGTGGTTTAGCTATCTACTCTATGTTCTCGACGATGAAGCAACGGTCAGCAACAATACAGCCATATTTACCAACCTGTGGTTTTTACTATATCAGCTTCAATCGTAACGAACGATTGTGGTTTAATGAACTGCACCGTCGTGGTTGCGGTTGGTCGTTACTTCCGCCGGAACATGCCTGAACGCTCTGCTTCACGCTGTTGTTAAGCTCATTAGGTGAATACCGCAAAGATCAATCAAGTGCACGCCTGAAAGCAGAGGCAGGCCGCCGCGGTACAGGAAAAATGTAATCAGTGGCCCAAACAGTGCTGCATAAGATTTCGCTTCACTTGAACTTGAGCACACTTACACACTCGGCCCTCACACACTCGTCCTTCCGGCGCGCCTCACAAGTGATGTGATTTTAGCATCATCACTTAAAACTTCCCGCAAGTGGCTCCTTTTATGCCAGCCCCGCGGCTGTCGACCTTGCCACGAGTGCGCGCTGTCGCACGTAAACATCGCGCCCGCGCCCATACTTCGTGCTCGTCGGCTCAAATTATGATGTCTTTTGCGTGGCTTTTTGCACGGCGCGACGGCGGGCTGGGGAGCCTGGTGGGAAGGAGAAATCTGCGCTGTGACGATGTCGTTTGAAGTTCATCGCGTTTTCGTACGTGAGGATTCGCGAAGGGGTAAGCAAACACGTGTGTCTGTGTGGGGCTTTTCAGTTCCAGAAAAGTTTGGAGAGGGTTTCTTGGAATAAGGTCACAAACTCAGATAAAGTTCATTCAAGCTGTTGTGTACTGTTTTATGTGTAAAGTTGGCTTGTCTACATAATGAAAATTATATTCAAATGCATTCAATATTCATATTTAGTTCATTTATACTTCCAATTTGAAGGATTCTATATGAGTTTTGCTTTCTAGATTGTATTATTTTTTCTTTAAATTTATTCTATTTGCTATGGAAATAAATGTCGCTTATTGCCCCTGAAATGAGTTAACACATATGTTTTCTATTTCATTTGTATATTTATATTTGTTTATATTATTAAATTTAGTCTTCTTTTAGAGCAAATTGTTTTCTAATCTTTTCTAAAATTCGATTTTAATGGTGGATAATATGAGTTAAAAATTATGTATTTTGTATCCTATTGTTCAATGTGATAGCATAGATCATGCAAATGCTGCATTTCAGATACATGATAATAGACTGCCTGCAACTGTTGTTTAAATGAGTCTTTTCACATTCTTTCCATGCAAAAGTCAATACGGGTGATATTTAAAAGGTAATAATAGAAACGACACTAAACAACATCAAACTAACTACTGATTTCATTCCACTCACCTTGATCTACCGTATGATTCAGCAAACGTCACCGAAATAATTTTATTCTACGATCCATCCGAAAAGTACCAATCAATCAGCCTCAAAGCATTACACTGCTCCCAAACGTTGTTATCATCAGCACCCAAATCCGAACGAAAAGCCGAGAATAAATCTTTCGATTGAACTCGTAATAATAATGATAGATCCGTGCGTGGAGCATACCGTCGCATCGCAGCCAGCGCGCCCAGTGTCACCGGCGAGGGGACAAATTATGTTGGCATTAGCGTATCTCGTGGGATACGCTGTAAAACACACGCCAACTCCCCGCGCACAAAAACGCCGTGACGAGCGCGATCGGTTTTCGGTTGTGTGTGTGTGTGTGTGTTGCGTTACTTTTTTGTTGTTGCATCCTCTGGCTCCCTCGACGAAGCGTCGAAAAGGGGAACACTGATGGACGCGCCATAAAATGACGAGGGAGAGAGAGAGAGAGAGTGAGCGAAAAAAAAAGACACGACAACCGGTGAATTGTAAAGTTCGGATTTGAAGTTTTCCGCTCCGGGCGGCCCAAACAACCGGATCTAATCCAACCGTATCGGTATCCGTCAGGCCGGTCTCGGGCCCCGTCGGGAGCGAACCACGGGGAACCCGTGGCTCAGTTTTACCATAATTCGGCAATCAATCATCCGCGCTTAAAACCATAAACCGTTCCCGCGCGGGTTTGCGCGTATTGGTGCCGGTGGGTGGGGTAAGTTTTTCCGGCCCTGCCAGCGGGCCTCACCGTGCGGTTCGGAAAGTAATAAAACTCACAACGGCACATCATAAAATCCCGATTGACCAGATCTTGAACCTCTTTCGGCGGGGACTCTAGTTGGACGACGTTAAAAGTAGGGACAAAGGTCGAACGGGATATTGCCATGGGACGAAACGGTTATGCAAACTGCGGCAAGACATATTCGTATAAAGGGTACAACAAGCCTGTAGAAAATTTGATCAGAAAGACAAACATGATCATGATATACAAATGATCATAACATACCAACATTTGTTACTTCATTTTGTTGCTTTTGGTTACAAGTTATAACCTGAACACAAACAGGACTCCAAGTACTCGGTACAAGATATACAAAAATGACTTCTCGCTCAGCACTCTCCAAGCCCCAAACGCAACGCCACATAAATAAACAAAATGACACATTCATCGCGCATTATTGCATCCTTTTTTTCGTTCTCCTTACTGGAGCTGAATCGCAGCATGCCCTGGTTGCAATGCAGCGCGCCTGCTAACTGTCCAGCCGGGGCGCTCCATCATCAATCATCTTAATGTGCAGCCATTAATAGGTTAAATGAGCAATTACGGAGAGTACAGGCTGCCGTTGCCACGAGTCTTCAGCCCCGATGGCCAGTCGTCGGGTGGTCAGCGGACTGTTTCGCTCGCAGGAAGACAATAGCCTGCTTCCTTCCCGAAAAAAAGAAACCCAAAACAGCTTCCAGCTTCCTCAATCCGATCCAATTTGAAAGCGATGATAGATGCACCGAACGACAGCACCATAATAACTCGACGCCAATCGTCACCAATTTATCCGCCAAACTGACCAGACCAGGGCGTGATAAATGGCGGCTCGACCCTTCGGTAGGGTGGACGTCTCTTTTCTGGCAGTCGCTGGGGGTTTTTTGGAACGCCCTTTTTACTGACCAATCCTTGGTTTTTGGGAGTTTTTTGTGTTTTTTTTCTGTCGTTTGGTCATTAGTAGCGCTTATAAATTTCAGGAATCCATAAATACGGTCGAGTAATGATGTTTTCGTACTAGTTTGTCCATTACTATAGTTTATGGGACACTATAATTGATACCGTTCGAAGCAACACTGAGTTCTTATTAAGTTTTGAACGACGATAATTCAAACTCATTAACCTTATCGTTCCGATTTCTCATCAGCAGTTGAGATTATGGAGATGTCTTAGTCTCAGACGGCATCCAAGAATGAGCTACGGGCTACAGGATCTGTCTGATCCACCCTCAAAACATTCCCGTTGACAGTGAACAATGTTAACGAATAACGAACAACTTTGTCGTGCATTCTTTCCCTGATCTCGTCTCCGTTCCCGGGGCAGGGCAGGATAAGATCTACATTCCGGAATGCACCTGAGCGACACGGCGGCCACGGTGACAACGGCTGCGTCGGCCCAGCGCATCCGCCCGGGTTGGGACTTAAAACTAATGCTCGAGCACCTTCGGGCCGGGTTCTTTCCGGGTTCAAATGACACCGGGCAGACCTCTTCTATTCCTGTCATCTCCACCGTTGTTGTTGTGTGACGTGTCGGGAAACGTCGGGCGCAAACTAGACCAGAAATGTGGAGACAATCCAGCTGACAGATATTGATCGTACTCCAGATATTCCGACGCACCCCCAGGCTGCTCGTGTGAAGCGGTAGCGCGACAGAGACGGAGAGGGTATTAATTTCGTACGTGTCGTTTCGGTGACGGTTGGGCCGAGGCGAGAGGCGGCCGGATGGGTTGGGATTGCATGTGATCGTAAAGTTTGATCGTAAAATTATACGGAAATGACTTTCGACAGTTAATTAAATAAAACCTCATACGGCGGCGTGTGAGGTGAACGGACACGGTTGCTCTTTCGCTGCAGTCACGTTCCCCGTTGGGGGGGTATTAAAGGGGGCTTTATAGGCGATGAAGAAGGCGACGGAGATGGATGGGGCCAGAAGGAATGTAATGAATAAGTTTTATGCGTTCCACGGTGAGAGACGTTCGCAGTTAAATAGGGTTGATCGGAGTTTGATTCTTTTTATATTGGCCGAATTGATTTAAAATAGAGATCTAGGAGTTGTTTACGTGTAGTATTACCCTAATATACTCAGAGAACTTAGACTTGAAGTGCATCTTCTCATTGTGCTTGGTGTTGATGCGTTTTCTCATGCTGTTCTTATCACTCTTGTTCTCTACCATGTCTCGACAGCCACATTTCGAAGCGTTACGATTCCAATCAAGGTACAATGATCTCTTGATATTGGCTCTATGATGATAATGCCGCTCCCACAACGAAGTTAACGCAGTCCCAAATGCACTCCGAAAGTCCCCAGCAGAGGCGAACCCAGCTCCCCGAATATCCTGTGCGTCGCCAGGACAAAGTTTTGACCGAATTTTCTTCCTCACTTGCGTTGTAATTATTCAATTTCCAGCGTGTCCAGACGGGGCGACCACAATGGCGCGCTGGTGGCAGCGGCGGTGCAGTAAATTTCCATAATTCCCCATCTCGCCCATTGCGGGCAGTCGCTTTCGCTTTTCGCAAAATAAAAGCCTCACGCGCGTCTTACGCTCGCAGCCCGCGTCAGCCCAGCGTCACCGGTTCACGCATCGGTGAAATCTTTCGACGCGTTTTTGAGGTGTGTGTGTGTGCGTGTTTTTTCCTTTCTGGATCGTACGCTTGGGCGTTGGTTTAGTCTTGCTTGGTGGCAGAAGAGTGCGGAATGCGCGAATCTTCATTTATTTTCATTACCATTACACCTCATAATGACTGTTATCGCGTGAAATATTTATCCTAATTAGCATAATTCAGTGCCATTTCCAGGGAAGCAGGCCATAAGGGGAGTGGGAATTGAGAGCAGGTTAGCCACCGGTTGGGGTTGGTTTATAGTGGTGATTCTGTGGCTGAGCTTTGTTGAGCGAGTTTGAGGTAATTTTTGCGCTTTTAATGGAACAGACACTTTAAATTGAAATGGAAACGTATTACGAAAGCCCGGAGAATTGGAATGGGATTTAAAATTAGCTTAGAAAGCCGTAAGACGGTAGGTGTGATCAGAAGCAGAAGTAAGTAGGACAAAATTGCAGTAAGAAGAAAGAAATAATAAATAAGAGCGAGAAGTAGGGTGCAGGAAATAATAAGGAAGAATAAAGAAAAGACATGCAAAAGAAAAAAGTGAACAAAAATGGGTAAAAAATCGAAAAATATTTGGTTACGAGTTTTGATGGGCTTCTAATTCGCTCTCAGTTGTAACACAATACAAAATCAATAGAAATAGCGATAAAGAGGCGATATAAAACCAAACCACAAATAATATAGGAGGAAAACATTTAGAAAAGAGAAGAACATAGAAAAACTAAAGAGATCACAGAACGATAACATCTAAAATGTTAATATCAATGAATGCAACATGGGCAACATGGAAAAGATTAGTGGAAACAATAAAAAAAACCCTAAAATTAGAACAATATCATTCATACAAGATGTCAGAAGTCAGATATAAGAAAATAGCAAATGTTACTTGTACTAGGAGAAAACACGATAAAGTTGAAATGAGCTATAACATGTATAAATAAACTATACACAATAGAAAACAAAGCTGTAAAGCACTTAAAAATAGTAAAAATAGCTTTCTCAATGCACTTTACTCGCACGATTGACTCGTCACGTACAGGACAGCTGATTGAGCCGATCCTCGCCCCTTCACCGACCGATGGTTGTCTGTTTGGCCACCGCATTGTTACTGCGCACCGTCACAATCGCACTCGGCTGTCAGCCGACTGCCGGGTGCAAAATTAAACACACTTTAACAGCTGGAATGGAAGTCTCCAGAACCGGGACACTTCATTAATCTAAAAATAAACGCTCAAATCGGGCAGTAGCGGCAGCCAGGCGGTGCAAAATTGCTGCACGTCCCAGGCGGAACCGGAATGTTGCGGCCGCCCGGACAATCGGGGCCCGAAATCTAGAACATCTGCAGAGCGTCCGTGCGTCCCGCGTGCCCGTGTTCCGGCTGTGCGACGGTGTTGGCAACGTGTTGAGGCGATCTTCGTGTGGCAAGGCTTTATTAGAGGTGAGGGTGTTTTTTTTCCTTCTACCATTTCCAGAGGGCCAGAACACGAAGGAAATGTTCTATTTATTCCGTCCCGTCCGTGACGATTGCGGAGGAGGCACTTTTCCCGGCTCGGGTGTGTGTGTGTGTGTGTGTGTGTACGCTTGAAAAGTTTCAGCTTTTTTCATGTTTTTATCCTTTTTCTGCACGCCGTATGTTTCGTGGGGCCTTCGGGGCGCTATTGATAGAGACGCGGGTGCAATGAGGCCATGTATGGCCAGGCCATGATTTAGTTTTATCGCACAAAGCGGCGATGGGTGGGAAGTGTGTCTTGCGTCCAGGGGGGAAGAGGACGTGAAAAATCGACCTAAATTTTCACGTTTCTTGCGTTTCACCCTTGCGGCCGCAATCTGCCGCGTTTCGGTTCTTTACTTTCGGGCAGTGCTTTTTTTCTTCTTGCTGTTGGTTGCACACAATGCTCCTCCTCGAAGCATCTTGCTTCCGAAGACAAGCTTCTCGGTTCGACTTTTTGCTGCAGCTTCCGTGAGTGCGAGTTCGATTTTTTGCAACCCATCAAAACCCACTCCGCCGGTTAGCGCATTCGTCTGCCACTCATCGGTTCCCGGGCATTCCATTTTTCATCGCACCAATCAAGCAGCTCGGCCCCTCCGCTGCGGTGGGAAATCCGTGCGCCGCGAATTGTTTGGATTTGTGTTTGCGGTTATCGTTTATCATTGTGGCTCGTGCGTTCCGCGTTCGGTGGTTTCTCCCGGAGCGAGTGTATAACAATTTTCTTCCTGTCTACGGTTAAACGAGCTTTTCCTGCCTTCCTTTTGGGGGAGAAAGAATGCAATGTTGCCATAAGTCCACCACATCGGCGAATGCGGCGTAAAGTGGCAAATTAAATCGCTTCACCCGTTTCTTCCACTGCAGCCGTTTTCACTGCCTTCTGGAAAAATCGAACCGAGCGCAGCGGCCGGGCCCAATTGATAGAAATGATTAAGGAAGTTTGAGCGGGCGGAAAGTTTGTCTCGCGCAATAAATTCGCCCCGGATGCTGGGTGTTTTTCAATTTTCTTCCCCACTTCGTTGCGGGGGAACCCGTTATGACAATCGATATTAGTTCGCGCGAAGCGAACCGAGCTCCCGGGCGAAGGTCGATGGCGAATTTCCACTACTGCTCGATCGAGCTGCTCTCGAATTGCCCGATCGCAGACGGGCGGACGCTCTAAAGTATCCCTTAACGGGCGTCAATTTATCGGGAGTGAAGTGAAATTGGCTACAAACAATCGGCGCGCTGTGTGCGTTCGCGTGTCCGCGTGTAAAATATATTTCCCACTTGGCGGCCGCCCGTTAAAGGAAGAATAATTTCGAAAGTTTCGCAAACGGTTTCCGTTCACCGCCTCGAGCGTTCTGTTCTCCCAGACGGAGTGGAGAGGGAGCGCGCGAAGTGAAGTGAATTCTTATCGCAAAACCACCCCCCCTCCCCAGCCGGCATGTGAACCGAAGAAACCGACGTTTGGGTTGGTGAAAGTTTCGAACATGTTTGTCTTGCGGTGTAAGAGTGTAAAGAGCGAATTTTCCAGACGGGGCAGCAGTGGCGTATGTGAGTTTGACAAAAGAGATGCTGAAACGAATGTATCTTCACCGAGCCAAACCAATTATTGTTTGCCGCTCGGCAGCTTTCTTTTCCTCCATCCCCGGGAGAAGTTTTCCGTACGCTCAGGTGTGCCGTTCGGGTGGCACGAATGTGGGAGAAATAATTTTCGCGTTAAAGTAATGCCGGTTGGAGGCGTTTTACATACGAGTGACGAAATTTGATTGCGAGTTTGAGATTTATTTGTAATGCGCGTTGACGGTAGACCGAATCGATGCGTTTCAGTTGATTTTGTTATGTTTCGTTATGAATTTTTATTTATCATGATTCAAATGGTTTCAAAAGCAGCGAAATTATATGATGATTTGATGGTAGGAGAATAGATAAAAAAGAAACATAAAAGTGAATTGCAAAGATTTGTTGTAAATTGTAAATTTTGTATAAAATAGAACATGATATTTGGACATTTCACGAATAAACGAACGAACATCACAAAAAGTTGTATGAAAATTAAATTTATTGATAAAAAACATGAAAAGAGCATTTTTAAGCATGAGACGAAGGAAAAATATCTAAAACCTATGGAAAACTAATCAAAACCCACATAGAAATGCTGTATAACAAACATGAAAGGAAATATAACCACCAAATGATCGAAACAGCAACAAAAAGTTGTGTTACTGCTACTAGAACAAGATCGTGTTAATCAAATATAATCAAATGTAGTCAATCAATGAAAAGATATATAAAAAGTCATTTCAAATGAAATTGAAATGAATTTATAGCAAAATAATATAAAATAGTGATAGCAAATAGCAGTCTAGATCGAATCATACATAATGACTTTTTGTAGATAAGAGAAAAGTACCATAGTACCATAAATGAGATGAGACAAAATGGTGAAAAACCCGTAGAGATTCACATAAAAATGCTGTATAACAAACATGGAAGGAAACATAACAATAAAATGATTGAAAAAACAATACAAAGTTGTGTTACTGATACTAGAACAAGATGGTTTTAATCAACTTTAATCAAATTTGATCAATCAATAAAAAAGAGATAAAAACAGACACACTGTATTTGCGGATGAGATAAACAAATAGTACAAAAAAGGAGATGAGATATAAAGATGATAGCAATACAAATAACATACATTCTTTTTAGTAGTTTGAGGAACATTTTGCATTAAATATTAAAATATGTTTATCGTGCATAATAGCCCTACCAGGCATGACAGAGCACCAGAAAAAAAGCATTTAATACATAATCGCAGGAGTATTTATCATTCTCCAGTCGGATGCACGGACAAACTGCATGGGAAAGCGTTTCACTGTTCACGGGTTTTTCTTAAAAACGACCAACTTAACTTCATTAAAAGTGCCCGTTAGCAAAAGTTACCTGCCGAACCGAGCCGTGGTGGCCTTGCCGTGCGCACCGGTTGAGTGTCATCCGACGGAGTCACGGTCCCACTCGCCCGCTGATGAAACAACCTGGCCACGCTGACGGGTCGGCAACCACCGTGGTAAGTAGGTGAAGTTCTTCGTGTACGAACTGATTGCGCCATTATTTATGAGTGTAATAAAAATTAACTTTCCATCCGTCGAAAAGTTCCCATGGGTGCGCTCCCGGGTCCCATGCATCGGGACCGATTCGCGCTGGTCGTGCTCCGGTGATGGTGCCACCAGCGAATGCCACGTGAATACGCACGCCTACCGCCGGTGGGAGGCGGCTGGGCACGAAGCAGGACACCCTTTTTTCTCGCTTACACAGCCTCCCGGTGGCTGGGGCCGAAGACGTGCTGGAAGCTGTTTAAATGGTTGCCATTAATTTTGCTACAACCTCCTTTTTATATTGATTTTAAATCCTTGCACGCTGCACGGGTGCTTCCCGCACTGGGAACAGAGAGATACTGTTTTCACGGGAAAATTGGAAAAGAGGAAAAGTCCTGTGCGGGTGTCGTCCACATAGGGCGCGAGTCTGTCGCGCGTTGCATAATTCTGCCAAATGCCTACCCGTAATTAAACCGCACCCGGAAGAAATCCTGTCATGCAAACAAGTTTTGCAGGAAATTCGTCAGTGGTGCTGTTTTCCGGCGATTTCATACAATCATTAAATGCTGAGCTGTTTAGTGCACGTTTGGCGTCCTTTAGAGCGTCCCGTTTATTACATTACAGAGGAATTATAAGCCGCTTCATTCCGGACCGGAGCCATTCCGAGAAATGTGGATTACTATTTTGCGTTTTTCCGAGTATTTTGTAGCGGCAGCTCTGGTTGCTTCCGAGAGCGATCGATCGTTAGGAAAAGGTTCCCTCAAACACCATTTTCCCACGAAGAATGTTCAGCAATGTGTTTTTTTTCCGATTTGTGTGTTTTCCATTTCAAATTTTTGCAAATGGTTGTTGGTATTTCCGGTAATTTACACAAATTCGCAAGAATATTTGTTTATTTGGCGGCATTGAATATTTACATGGAAATTGATGGAATTGGAAGATTGAAGGGACATTTTTTGTCCAAAATAGTTTCTTCAGATTATGGCACAAATTGAGTTCGTGGAATTTGGTAGCATAATTAAACAACGACACGTGTTTTTTGGAGAATAAATTGAAAACTTGTAGAAATAGATATAAATAATGTTTTACAGAGCCGTAGAAAATAACAAAACACCCCTTTTTATGGTTTTAGTATATTTTTTATCAACACTTTTACATTTTTATCGCCATTAATGAATCAGCTCTTTGTTTTTCTATATTAAGAACGTTTTAAAACATCTAAACCATGATCAAACGATCGTGACAAACCCTGCACTTTCGCGCGGTTCACATATAACACATGCTTTAAGATTGCCCGCAACGCAATTCCTGTGCGACAAGCTGTGTGCAATCTCATTACCGCGTTTCATTAGGTAGGAATATTAAATTTTATGCATCTAGTCAAACGACGAAACTGCGACATCGACCCTCAAGCGACCGGGAGCTTGTTGTGACGCGTTGAACGAGAACCCGAGAACCCGAGTGCGAATGGACCGCAATGGTCGCGTCGCGTAAATGCAGTTCGGGGTGCAGTTGACGTCCATAACATAAAAGCTCTTTGTGTAATTATGATCGTGCAAGAACCGGCTCACATTACACCGCCGTTGGTGGCCAACCGGCTGCTGCCAATAAGTAATTTAATTTAAAACAACAAATGCAATTATTTCCTCCACTCGGGTTCGGCGATCGCCCACAGTTCCGCGAATCGTCAAACTGCCATCAAATCATCACCATGCGGTGGCCCCAAAAATCGATGGAAATTGGCTCGCCGGGTCAGGGGGTGGCTGTGTGCAAAATCTGGCTCCTGCTGCGCGCATTTCCTGGCCGCGCGTGTTGTTTTTCCGATGCCCGAATGTTTGGATTAATTAGTCGATGTGCGTGAAATATGTTCCCGCTTCAAATGCAAAAAGGCGGGAGCCCAACTCTTTCCCGGTGCCCGAAATATTCCGGTAATTAATGAATGCGATAAATTACCCCGTTGACCTCCATTCTTTGGGTTCGGGGCTGAAAGGTCCCCGCGGCAAAAAGGGCATTCGGAAAGCATTCGGTCACCCTTTGACGCGTCGGTGCCACGCCGCGGTGGAACGATTGACGATGATGCGCCCCATCAAACGGTCGAAAGGAAGAAACGTACCCTTGCACCTTAGGGGGCCGAATGGCTGTGCATTTGTTGCTTCGGGGTTGAGGCCACGCCGTCGGTGGAAACATTTATTGGGGCACAATATTAGAGCTGCCCTCTACGTCAGCCCGTGCGACAGATGGGACGCTGCCCGATGCACGATCGTAACAATTTATCGGAAGACGCGCGAGCGGCGAGTGTTAAAATTATCCGACATCATTACCGTGACGATTGTTTATGTGCCATTTGGAGCCACCGGAACCGGAGCGAAGCAGATGCCGCACGGTGGTTGATGAATTTATGATGCGCTTTGTCGCTTGTTAGTCGATTTGAGTTGACGAACGTAAATACTGCACCGCGTGCGCTCGTCCGCCCGGTGATGGCCTCATAATCGGGGCGGGTTGATAAATTAGAAATTGTGTGCCTTTTTTCCCTCTCCGTTTGCTCTAGTGAGCAGGGGAATGTTCTGAGGTGGCTTATTAGTTTGAGCCGGATCGGCTTGTTATGGCTGGCAGGTGCTTATGGAGCGTGAGGCTTGCTTTTTCCAACTCCAACTGAAGGGATTTAATGTGCTTGAGAAAAGGGCACATGCTTTTAAAAGTAACAATAATCGTAGAATACAAAATCATAGACGACCTTTTACTCCACTTGTTTGAATTTTGTTTAAAAAAATATAAATAGGTTTTGGGAACCTTGTTCCTTGTGTTGGGAACCATATAAAATAGAGATGGGAGCTTGTTAATTTCCTACGTATTTTCAATATCATTACGTTATTTTAACATTTTCTTTCATATTTTACATATTTTTACGTTTAGAAACAATTTTACACTAATTATATCTATTTTTTACTAACTATTTCATATTTTTCATTCCATTACTTACTGATTAACGTGTATAGTTCGGCATTTGTGCGTTTTTATTTGGTTTAGTACCATTTATGAATTTTGAAATGCAAATTCTAATCAATCTACAAAATGAAATCGTTTTCTGTTGTTATTCTCTTGAGTAGGCAAATTAAAAAGTTTTAAAATCAGTTTATAGCTTAATGCTATCCGGAAATAATTAAAATGAGTGATTATTATTGATTAAAATTAACACAAAATTTACATAACTAATCTCTTTGTAGGTTTATTTGATAAGTTTCTACATTCCCTTGATGTAACGAAACTGCAGTTCTTACCCACTCAGTGCAACGGATGAGTCACCCAGCTCCTCTCCAGTTTGGCACTCAGTAACTCATCTTCCCCAAACATCTGTTCCCCTTCGACGGATGGGGGAAAAACGAGTAGCTCAAATCTCACACCACAGTCTCCCTTCTTCGACGTGTAGCTCAAATTCTCTCCCGCTCACTTATGTTGCGTTCGCGCTCCAACCGTGCCCGAGCGGCAGCATAAATGTATGCTGCGCTCAGTTCTGAGCGAGAATCACTCGTCGGTCGCTCTGTGTCGCTCGCGGGAAACAATTCTATGCTGCGCGTTTATGCAACGCGTGCACTGCGTGCTCTCCCGCATCGGCAGCATCGGCCCGAACCCGAACCGGCCACCGAGACGGCACCGAGCCGAGCACCGCCTGGCTGAAGCTTTCCGAGGACTTTCGGGCCCGGCGCTCGGCACGGTACGCGTCATTCGTACTCGGGACTTCGTGCCATCGGTGTCGGGAGTTTTGGGCCAGCCAGCCCTGTCCGTGTGTACGCAGCGCAGCCCGTTTCCGTTCACGTGCACGTGAACCAGCACGTGTCTGTGTGCCTGTGTAGGTGTGTGTGAAGGGGGTGGGGGAGAGGAGGAGGGGGAGTGAAAAAGGGGGCGGTGGTAGTGACAGTAGTGCATACGCTTCCGCAGGCCATCCCGGCGCCATCTCCGTCCAAGGAGTTCGTTACGCAAAGAGCAAAGAAAACATCGATAATGCATCGGCCAGCGTGTGCTAGTGCGGTGCTGCAGTGATTGTGCAATAAGGGCAGAAAGAAAGGGGGAAAAACACACACACAACAACGGCCGAACCGAACGCCACCAACGGACGGGTCCGGGAAATTAAGGCAATTGCTCATCAAATCTTTACCGACTCATGCATTATTCGAAACATTGACGCATTGCATCGCAGGAAGCTCGCCGGGCAGAAGATAATCCCAGCGCGGTGTCGCTCCCGGTCCACACCCACGGATAATAGAGCTGGCGCCATAATCTTCGCCTGCGCCACCCGATTCCCGTATGGATCTTTGCGTGGCCACCGGCCATAAAATGCCCGGTTGGCATTAGGTTCAAGTTCGTAATTTCTATTCCCTCGTTTTCTTCTGTTTTTTGGTTTCCGCAGGCAGTGTTTTGTGGTTTTGTGACGCCCGCGCGTTTCTGTGTGTTTGCGTGTGTTTGAGCGAGTGTGTCAATTTCGGAAGCAAATTAGTGCGCTTTTGTCAGTGACGAAGTGAGAAAAGAGAGCGAGCGAGAGCGAGAGAGAAGTAATAGTAAAGTGAGCCTTTTTGCCGTCGTCGTCGTCGTCGTGCTTTTCCAGCCTAAGAGGGGCTTGATGATCCGGTTGATCGATTGCGCGGCGAGCAAAGCCCCTCATTAACAGGATAATCTGGTGCAGGTTGCGTCCACCAGGGTGCGTGTGGTTTGACGGTGAATTATCCGCGTGCGTGCGCGATTCATGGCGCAGTAATTAAATTAGTGCAAGTGTGCCAGTGTCTTTCCGCGGGCAGAAACCGAAGGAGTCGTGTCGTCGTGCCCGCTGATGCTTGAAGTTTGAGTGCTTTTTTGTCCAAAAATTGGTCCTTCGTGAGGTGCAAAGTTTGAAACGATTGAGCTGCGCAGAAGAGCAACTTAACTTAAGCATCCTTAAAGCTCACACGGAAGCCAGGTGTCTGTGAGTGTGTGATTCGCGCGCTACGTAAGAACATAAAAACGCGTGCGATACGATTGGAATAGAAACGAAAGCCTGTGGAAGCAAATCCGCAGCAAAAGTACGAACGAAATCGAGTTTGCAAAGCGTAAAACGAAACAATTACACCGAACGAAAGCGCATCAGAAGCAGCAGCAGCAGCGAAAAAAGGATTACTGGAAAATATTATTCTTTCATCAGGCCCGGCAAAGTGCGGCCGAAGAAGCAGCCGCAGCAAACGCCCAGCAGCAAGCCAAGGATAATAAATCTCTCTCTCTCCCTACCGGGCTTTCTTTTTCCACTTCGCTTCGCCGCCGTAAAGCTTGTCGGTCGGTGGTTTAACGGTTCCCCGGTTACTGGCCACTTGGCTCGGAGTGCTGGTGTGTTTTTCGCGCTTTTCCCGCTTTGTGGCACACTGCACAAGCGTGTGTGTGTGTCTGTCTTAGTGTGTCTGCCCTATCAGGCCGGAGCCGGAGCCGAGCTGGATCTGATTTTCTTCGCCCGGGATTAAAGCAAACACCGCGCAGGCTAACCAAGGCCTCTATAATGATTGTGTAAGTAGGATGCATAAAATATTGCTTTGAACGTGGCGCTTGTGTTTTTTTTTGTTGGTTGTTTCGCTTCCGAGCAAAGGCGTCGGGAAAACTGTGTGTTTTGGATTTTTTTGGTTTTGGTTCAAGAGATGAGGGAAAAACACAGTTCAGAGCGGCTGCATCGGTTATCGGAACTTATGCAAGGCCTGCTATCGTTCGTTTGCTTTTGCGTGGGGAGCGAAACTATTGTAATCCATGGCGATTTCTTTGTGCACAATGTAAATAATGTTTAAAGAAATAGAAATGCTTTACTTATTGTTGAAGAATGGTGAGGATATGCACATTTATAGACGATCTCAGCAGGAGAAAGTACAGGAAAGATATTAAGGTTAAAATAACTACTCTTTGTAGTTACATTTCTGCTGATAATGAAACAAAATCGCAACTTTGAGGATAACATACACATTTTCAATTAAAATATCTTCTTTGTTGTACTATAAAACGAGTATATCTGAATAGCTTTGGCTAGAGGCGTAATTGAGTACAACTCTTAACTCAGTTACGACCAATATTGGATCGAAATTGAAATCGAATTGAAATACTCTAAGTCGTTTAGTTGATAAATATGTTTTCTTGATGAGGTCTTAACGATTAAAATGGTCATAATGAGCTGTTCAAGTACAAAGAAAGTGAAATTAGAACTAAACGATATACTGCCATCGAGCCGTCCAGCGTTTGTCAAGATCGATGAACCAACTTGTCGTTTATCCCTACATAAAGTCCTCCAAATGTCTTCACTTCTTGCCAACTACATTCCACCGAAATGATGGTGTTGAAACCACCCCGCTGCTGTTTTAAAACACAAAATAAAAATTCATTGCATCTTTGCAACATCCCCGTTCAGCACTTGCTCCGAAGCGCAAGTACAAGCCGTTATCGGATGCAATTCTAGCGCCCTCTCCTAAGCATCAGCTCAGCTGCCGATGAGCTCCAACCGCACCGAAAGTCATTCTCCACCTCCAACGAAAGAAGATATTCCGCTCGTCGGCAACAATAAAAGAATCCAACCCCGGGGCCGTCGGCGCCCGGGATATCAGACACTTAAGTCGCCTATTTGACTGGCCCCCCGAAATGACTTCATTCTAGTGCGCCACCATCTCGAAGCGCCACCTAATGGGACATTGAGAGACGTACTCGAACGAAATGGGAATTTCAGCTCAGCGCGGTGTGGCCGTCGTGGGACTTCTGTGTGTGTGTGTGTGTGTGTGTGTGTGTGTGTGTGTGTGTGTGTGTGTGTGTGTGTGTGTGTGTGTGTGTGTGTGTGTGTGTGTGTGGGCAAGCACGGGCAGAAGATTTGGTTCAATTAACACGAGCGAGCGGCGTCGATAAAGGACATCTGCTTCGGTACCATTGGTGCACATGCGGAGGTGCTGGATCCCAGAGGAGAAGCACCCGAACGCTTGTCTATCAGCACTCGAAACAGAAGTGATGTTTTCACTTCATTTCAGGCGCCGCCGTCGAGAGGCGCGAGCTCCTTGCTCCCGTGGGGAGTTACGGGTCGTCCCGTAAGACCGGACTTCGGTCCATTCATTTAGGCCGGCGACAACTTTTGGGCTTCTGGGTATTGGATCTGGGTGGAGAAGAAAAGCACCAAAATAATGACAAAGAAATTGATAATCTACTCAACCGACTGGTCCGTGCTTGCGCGACCAGCTCACGTGTTGCGGAGTGTCCCGTTTTGGGAGGTTCTTCTCGGTCGAAAAACAAACGCTTTTTTAGGTTCCATCTCCCAGGAAGATTCTGAAGACAAGTGTGTGCTGCTCCCGCCACACCTTCCGGAAAGGATGGGGCAATTGAATTTTTTGGCGAGAGCACTCCCGAGCAAGAAGAGGCGCGACTGGTTCACCGCAACCTAGTTTGGCACTAATGTGCGACTCAAATTTATTACCCGGTAATTGATATTACCGTCCATTGGGGCCCGGAACACAAGTGGCCGGGATGAGTTCCGGAAAATTTGTAGCATTCGGTCCCGCTGCTGTCCCGCCTCTCTACGACCTCTCTTCAACGCCAGGTGGACGGAGATTTTCAGTGGCCAAAAGTTTTTGTTTCCCCGATTGTCAGGACCAAAAATTCAGTGCAAAAAATGGGAAGACTGTTCCCTCGTTTTCCCGACCGTGGCCGTGGCGCATTGGTTGAGCGTGTTTTTTTCTCCTATGTGGCGAATTTTGCTTCCCAGCCGGGGCGCCGAAGGACAATGATAAAATGAGCGAAAGACCGTGTGCGAACAACGGGTGATCACGTGCCGTACCTAGCGGGAGAAGCGCTTTTGGCCACAAAAAACACACACCCGTTCAGCACACTCGAGATGGGAAACGTTTTGCAGGACGATGGGATGGGTATAAATTCGGTACTTGTTCACGGGATGGCGCTCGTCGCTCTTATCGGTACGAGGCTAGGCATTAGCTCGCAAAACTGTCGGATGAAATTACTTGATTCGGGTGAATAAAAGTTGGGCAGGACGAGCAGACGAAAAGATTTGTTCGCGGGCGGTAGTGCAATGAATTAAGAAGTAGGCATTAATTTATTAGTTCGTTTTGGATCGCTGATTGTTTCATCCTGTTTGCTTTAGGTACTCGTGCTTTCGTTACCGAGCGTATTGTACAGCAATCGCATTTTCGCTTGTTAAACATTTCCTTTTTATGCTTTTTTAAGTCTTTAGCTTTAGTGTTTTCAAATTTTGGTTTGTTTTTATTATTTTTGAACCTTTTCAACCAACAGGTTTGTTATGAATTTGAAAACTTTATAGCTTTGGATGCTTCACACTATTGCTATTAGAAGGTTTTCATGATTTTGTTCACATTTCGCAATATTTATGTGTGCTTCTTTCCTGGATGAAGCTTTTTCTTTGAGTTATCTTTATCATCTCATGCTTTGTCATATGTTCTAATGTAACTTCTTTAGTTTCCTTACACATATCTATCCTTATTTGGTTTGTATAGTTTTTTCTAATATTTTATGATTTTTATTTACTTATTAAACTTACTTATACAACTTACTTATTAAATAAAACGCTAGATCACAACAAACGTAATCAACTCACAGCAAGGTTTAGTTTTACGTGTTTCTGTTTCTATTACCCAAACAACAAACATGCCTCATGATAATGTATTAGTCTTAAATTAATTTATTAAATTAAACTAATTTGCTCAAAGCTCCCGTGCATGTCAAACTTATTATGAAACATTTCACCACAACCCCCTCGAAACCCAGACAGGATCGTGCACGATTAACCAACAACCCACCCACGGAGGTAATTTATCAGTTCATTATAGCGCACACTGGGAACACACGATGGCCGGGGCAATTACATTTAAATTCATTGCATCTAAATAATTGAGCAGCTAGCTCAAAACACCACCGCCATCGCGGAAGCGCCGAGGACGAAGGCCGAAGCCTTTCAGATCATTTATTTTGCAGCACCTAACCAGCACTTAGCAGCAGTGCTGCCGGGGAGGCAGCAGCTTTTTAGCGCCACTTTCGCCGCGCCACGAAGATTGAGGGGTTCTTGTGGTGCGAGGCTTTCCCGGGCCGGCTTTCCCGGTTGAAAATGAGGCGAGAGGCGCACGTGAGTTATCGCTTCTCGAGCGCCCGAGGTTCGACGGCCAACGCCACGGTCAGTTTCTCGCAACTGTTTCTCGGGCAGCTCGGGCCGCAAAAGTTCCTCCACTCGGACAGTGGTGGTGCGATTCGCGCGCGCGCGCGCATCTTGCCACAAAGTTCTCCACTCGGAACCGCCAGAATGCCGGGACTATTAGCAATCGCTTTGTTCCTCTGCTGCGAGCGAGATTCCGCGCCTTCCCGGACCGAGGGTGGTAGTTTATTAGATCGTTTATTAAATGGTCCAAAAGTGTTGGAGCTGCCTGCTGCTGCTGCTGCTGCTGCTGCTGGTGGTCGCGGTTTGGACAGGAAAACAAGCAAATGAAACAGAGGGGCGAAAATTGAATTCTCACCTTTGTTCCCTTGGCCGACGGGAGACTTCGGCACTCTGTGAGGATCGTATTTTACAGCGAATTGTTGGAAAATTTGGCAGACCGGCGCCGGGACGCGGAGTGAAAGAATTCGCTAGTCCAGACCGCAAACGGACGCTTCATTCGCTCGGGGCTGTGTGGCGATGGTCGAATTGGGCGATTAAATAATGGGTTCGGGAGGTTTTTTTTATTACTCTGGCTCGTCAGCTTGCAGAGAAACACTGTTCCGGGATGGTTTAGTGGAACATCGTTCGAGAACTTAATTAATAAATGACTGAAATTGTTCTCGGGAATGCGTTCGAGTATTTGAACGGTGTTCATTAATTAAACCTAATGAGTCTGATGCTTAAAATATGGACATTTATGTTTTACGTCTCTATTGATTATTTATATTTGTTTAATTTTGTTAAAAAAGGGCCGTATGCAATATTTCAAACTGATCATCAATTCAATTGGAACGATTAACTTATTTGAGGTTCAATACTTTAATGTATTAAATGGTTTAAATTTTGATTAATTTAGCCAGTTGGAGGTAGAAGATCATCAAAAACTATCACCGTGTTTAGTATTGTAAACTACCACAAGATGGCGCCACTTGCTTGGAATCGTATTTACCTGGCGATGTCTATGGCTGCTTTGGTTGTTGTGAACTATGAATACTGGAACCATCCTCATGCTACGAAAGCAAACAAGCTTTTCCTAGAGTTAGAGCCTCTATCTCTAGTTATCGGTTCAAAAACTATGTGGCAGCTTCAAAACTATTTGTTTGAACGTTACAAATGCATAATAATCCCTCCATTGGATGCTGTACAGTTGTACAGAAAGTCTTTTTTCTAAGACAAGTTATTAGTGAGCTTGAACTTATCAAAAACATAGATTTTTTTCATAAGTTTAACGTCAGATATTGCTATTTACAAAAAAAACATATATTTTTTTAATTAATAAAAATTATGTACATTTTAACTAAAAAAACTATTTATTATTTCGAGATATTATCGGCTAATTTGACATGATATTTTCCGTATTTGCATTTCGGCCTTTGCACTGTGTTCTAACGTTTTTCATCGCAAAGCTCAGGATTATCATCCATCCAGGGCTTCTGTGTGCGCGCTCCGCTTCCAATCGGAGTTGCGAAATTTATTGACCAAGCCAACCGGTGGCCAATTTGTGGAGCTGGAGGCCAGCCCAAAAGCCGAAAGCCTCCGGTGTAAGCCCCGTTTAAATTTCACAATAACGATCGAATTACTACGCCAGACAGAGAGACTCTCCCCGTTACTATACGTTCTTCCCAGTAGCGACAGCGAAACAAAACGCACACCGGGTTCGGGTCGTAAATTATCGGGCGAGCCTCGCCGCTGCTAGCGTTTCAAACCATAACCTCACTTACTAAGCGACTAAACAAACTGCTACTATCCACCTTCACTGGTCCGGTTGCTAGCTGTGGGAAGCCCGGAAAAACCACGACCACGTCTGCGGCACGCTGCGCTAGACACGTATCGACGGAGCGGGCGAGCGTGCGCCTTTCGTGCGAAAACCGTTTGATCCTTGGGCCCGGTTCGGACATGCAGAGCCCCGGGTCGAGCCGGGGTCGGTCTGTTCCGAGCGCCCGAAAAACCCCTTTTTGGCGCAGCGAAATGGATGTCGGAAGTCGAAAAGTACACGTTTATGACATGCGAAAAATCAATATTTACCCGCTCATCATGTCATGGGTGTGTGTGTTTGCTTGGGGGGAGAGAGAGACACGAGACGCAGGAGTGAAGGAAAGGGGAAGATGTACTGTTTTGATTTCGTTCGGTGGTCTAAAACGGTACACCCCACCCCACCCGGGTCAGGTGTTTCGTGTGGTTTCGCTCCACCAGCAGCAGGACACGAGGACCTTCACCCGAATGCCGGTGCACGGATTTGAAATCGAATCGACGGCGGCGACGGCGACGACGACGACGACGTCGACGGGGGTTTAAGTAAATTTATAGTCGCAGGTTAATTGGCACGAATAAAGTTTGCGCCCGGGAATGTTTTCCTTTTTTTTTTTTGCTGGTTTGGTTGTTATTGTTGCTCGTCTTCTCACGGGGTGGTAAATGCCCCGTAAGTGTGTGTGTGTGTTTTGTGGGCATGGTAATCGTAAATCGGTGGCTGTAAGGTGGAGCGTTGGAGGCAATAGGACTACAATATTGCTTCCGCTGCAGTAATGGCTGATTGGTTTTTCCGGTCGAGCTGGTACGGTTTGATTCGCGATTCGTTCGATTCGTGCGCCGGGAATCGTTCCGGGAAACAGTCCCTGTCTGCCGGGCGGTCGGTACGCCGGAGCGCCGGGTGCGATTGAATCTGTTCCTGATTAAGGTGTACGTGTTTTAAAGAGATACCATTCCGTGTGCCTTTAGTTTGGGGTGCTGTTTGGTGGTGGTGGTGGTGAAGGCGATTCGCGAACGATGGTACATATTTGCGGATGAAAAAGTGGAATTAACTCTGATTGAATTCAGTAAACGAGTGTGATTCAATGTATAGGATCTACTTTTTAATAAAAATAAATAAATAGATATGTTCAGATGTGAGGAGATGCAGAAGATTGATCTTGATCTTGAGTGTCATTACGAATTATAAAAAATTGATAAAATTTCCTCCAGGTGAATTCATCAGAAGTGAAATATGTATAAACCAGACGACAGGTAATGATTAGATAGGTATATTTGTCTCGAAAATTCAACTACAGGTTTGCTTTCTGAATATTAAACACCCAGACAAGTGAAATTTGTCAAATTTTCTAAATCAGTCATCATGTTTTATGATTTAATTTCAATTTTCACTAAATAACTCAAATCGTTACATTTTTCCTTTCATATTTAAGGAGCAAAAACATAATAAATGCGATAGCTTGTGGTGGTGCTTGCTAGTATCGCTGTTATATCTGTTTGGATTCGTTAGAAAATTAGCAATTTAATTGTCCTTTTCTCACTGAAACCAATTAGAGCAAACTCGACATGAAAAACGGACTTGGAATATTGAAATTTAGGGTTTAATAGAGGCATTTCAACGCCTAACAACCGCGACAACCAGCAAATGGTGTTTCCTGCCTGCCACGAAACTGAATTTCCAATCCGTTCGTATGCCAAAAACACACCGGAAAGGCCATGCAAAAAAACCAATCCTCGCAATTGATTAGTGACCGTTGCATCAGCACGTTAGCCCGTACGGCCGGCCAGATTAAATCGCATTTCATTTCGCATTCCCATAGCGCCTCTGTTCGCAAACGGAGTGCGGCCTATCCGACTGTTGAGCCAAAGCGCGCCCCGGTCAAAGGTCGGAAATGCCGACTTCACTTCACCGAATTGCAGCGCGATCGCAGCTGAATGCCTCGCACTTGATGTGAAGCGTTCAGCGAAAAAATCACGCAAAAATTTACACAAAAGTCTCTCGCGAGTGGGCGCACTATTTCGCGGATAATGAACGGATTGGGAGAAGCGTGGGTAAAACAACTTCATCGTCCGTGCACACACGGTCACACGATCGCGCATCATCGCCGTCATCATCATCTTTCTCGGCTGCGCGCCCGATCAACCGTGAGCTGGGTTGGAGTGAAGTTTCAATTCCAGTCGTTAGGTTCGTGCTGTTCGCCGTGGACTTCTACTCCGGTGGTCGGAAAAGCTAACACGAAAAAAAAACCCACAAACACACACACAAACATCGTTCGAGAACGCGAGAACCGTTGCCAAGAACGGACAGGGACGCACCGGGACGTTGCGCTTCCGGGCCAACGGCCACTGCCCGGCAAACTGTTAGTTGTTTTTCCGCTTCCTCTTCCGGGTGGGTCCCGGCCAGTGGTGCGCACGGAAAATTTGTTTAGTTAAAGTGGTTCGAACCCACCGCTTTCGGGTTCGGGTTCGCTGTGTGCGATGCGCTGCAATGCGCTTTTCCATCGCGCTCACCCGGTCCTCGCGACACCCCGTGGGCTGTGATGTATGTGGCTTGGGGTGGTTGTTGTTGTTGTTGTTTTTTTTGTTTGCCTCTCCCCCCCCCCTCCCGGGGCGAAGTTTTTATATTCTCCACAAACGTAAACACAGTGCGCACACAGACACACACTCGCAAAGCGCCGCTGACCAGAGTTGAAACCGGGTCCGGTAATGGTTGTCATGTTGCGATTCCTCCGTACGCTGCTGGCAATCCTCCAAGAGCCGTGCAAGAAGGAAGGGGATGATGTTGTGTGTGTGTGTGTGTGCTTTTTTGTTTTAATCATCTCAAAGTTTTATCAAGCTCTCAAGCACTGCGTCCAATGTACATCCTTTGCGCAAACACACGTACGGACAGGCGGACGGTGGAAACACACTATTGTTTCCTCCAAGACTTTTTTTCTCTATTTTGTTACGCGCTCTCTCTCTCGTTCTCTTCCACCCTTGCTTGTCGTTCTGCAACTTCTTTTACAAGCTTCAATTGTTCTCACTATTATGCCGCTTTCATTTACTCTCTCCCTTGGGGCTGGCCGTGGCTTTCTCACTTGCACACGCACGCTTTTGAACGAAGCGCTTTCCGACACAGCAGGCTCTGCCACGGTGGGGAAGAAGGTGGTCAAATGGTTTTGTTTTATAATTGTATTTCTTGGAAAATATTTCAATTTTATTAAAAATATATACATGAGCTTCATTTAAATTGAACATAAATATAAGGTTTTCATTTGAGGGAAATTTTAAAATTAAATTCAAAAATAATAATCGTTTTTTCACCCATGGAGGCGCCTGGTATTTTAAAAGCTAACACAAAAAATGATCTAAAAATTCTCTCAGCTTCCCCATCGTACATCGTTTGGCCCGCCATAGAAGGGGGTTGATGGGGAGAAACGTGAGTGAGAAGCTTTTGTGAGTTTTTTCACCGTGGCTTCTGTTTCTCCTGCTCTTGTTTCAACTTCACTACGCTACATCGTTCGTTCGTAACTCGATTGAATTTCTATCGCTTACGTGTGTGTGTGTAACGCTAGGATAATATGAGTTTTCGTGCGCTACGAGGAGGGTTTTTTTCGCTTCTTCTACTTCTTTTCCGTTCAACCATTTTCAGTGCGATTTTTCTCCCCGCGGAGTAGCAGCCAACCCCAACCACCCCAAACGAGACAGCAGTCCTCTTTCCAGCACGATAACAAAAAGAGAAAAGAACAGGCCACAGAATGCCGGCGCGGAAAATCGTCGTTGACAGGGGCCTGCGCGCGAGTGCGGTACGAGTGCGAACGGCGTGGCGGCAAGGACGCGAGTCCGCTTTCGGCGTGCCGTGGCGCCACGGCGTCCCGGAGACATAAAGTAGATCGTTACAGACGCGCGCGCGCGCTCATTCGCGTCTCCCTCTCGTGTGAGTGAACTTTCGGGCCGGCAAAGCTCGAAGGATTTGCGCCGTGACGCGCCACCAGAAGGGGGGGGAGATGGATGTCGGCAGAAGCCGCCGTCGTCGCTGCGGAGATGCAGCAAGCATAAATTTACTCTAGTCGCTCGACTGGAGCTTCCGATGGGTTTTCGTCCGGACGACACGATGTACACACACACACACCCGGGTGTAAGGGCAGGCGCCGGAAGCGGGGAAAGTTTGGCAATTGGTGCAAGCGTTGATTTATCCGATAAGGAACCCCCCCCCCCCCCCCGATCGCCGAACACCGCAGAACCAGAGCCGACCAGAACGCCAGAACCGATTTGCGTCTCTGGTTTTCTCGCAAGCAATTGCACCCGGGATGGGGGAAAGGAAGCCGAAAACACACACACAGACCCGCGCGCGACAGACCACCCCACTCTCCCCTTTCCTCGTGACCTCCATTCGGGGGGATTGGAAAAATCCGTTTTTCCTTACGGGCTTCTGCCCGCCTATCGGGGATCGATCGTGGAGGATGATTATTGGCTTCTTCCTGCCTTCTTGTTTTCTTCTCCCGTCCCGGTAGCGTTCGGAATGTTGCGGTTTAGCAACGATGAGATGGATGAGCGTGGCCATCCGCATTGTTTTCCCGCAGCTTTAAAAGATCTCCCCCGTCCGGTCCGGCCTTCTCACGCGGCTTTCCTTATGGAGCGTGTAAATAGAAAAAAAAACAGAGAGGGAAACACACACACACACACGCAATCTCGCTCTTTTCACTTTTGCATGTCTATCTTGGCGTGGCCCCGCGTGGGAACCGCCCGTCGTGAGGCGCGTCGCAGCGTGGCACCGTCGTAAACATAAAATATCAGTGCGGGATTACGTTTCGCTTTATGACTCAATTGTAACGATAAATTTTCGAGCACGAAGCGTGCGGCCGCGTGTGTGTGTGTGTGTGTGTGTGTGTGTGTGTGGATGGGGGAGGTGGAAGGCTTTATCATGCACACGAATGCCGTATGGAAGCATTCTTTTTCGCACACGGCCACGATAGTTGTGAGGCCGAGGAGTTCGGGACGAACTTCGGGCGAACCGAACCCCGGGGATGGTGATTAAGAGACAGAAGAGGCGAATTAAAATATACATACAAGCAGTGCAATAAACCGAGTGCGGTGCGGTGTTTCGAGCGTAAAAGCGAAACTTGTTTGTACGCGTGTCGATCCCAGCCCCGATACAGGCAGCAAACGGGTTTGAGCAGGGCATTAAAATCGGGGAGGGCCAGTACATAAGTGACACAAAATGCTGTGACCGCTCTCGCTTTCGCACTCGCATTCGTGTGCGTGTTGGGGAGGAACATTTCGTCACCGTATCAACCCGGCTTAAATGGCGGCGTGTAGATGGCGAGCCCCCAAAAATCAATCCGGAAGTGATGAAACAACAGTTTTGGCCAATTTTATTGCCTCCTCGTCGTCGGGGCGTCCCGAGATGAATTGCACGCCGAGGTTAGAGAGGCATTCGTGTGGCAGGGTGGAAATGGATCGGGATGAATGCTTTGAAACTGCTTTTTGATCGATTTATGCGGGGTTTATGGGGAAAAATTAAATTTTAAATGGCGTTTTGAGGGTTTGCTTCGAGCGGTTTTGTTTGGGTTCGACATTTTTGAGACAATGAGGCTGGTGGGTTTAGATTTTCTCTGTAAATTCGAGGATAATATTGAGCTTAAACTGCGATTTGTATTGAAGGCGATATTTAAAAGCTAAAATCTCAACAAAACTCTAAAATTACTCATATTTCATTGTGAGTGTTTTGAAACCTGAAGATGAATTTGAAAAGTTCTATCATTTCAGGTCCTTCGAGCCGGATGAAAAAAACTCATTTCATCGAGAAATAATCTTGTTTTTTGTATGCTGCAGTAGTTTAATCTCATCATATAACTATTTTCTTACTTCTTACTAGGTTACTAGTTTCTATTGAACTTCATTGCTCCACTTCAATATCTTCATTTCTTCCGTTTTTATTGGGCCAAGTAATGAAAGAGTTGCAATTTTCTGAATATTCGATGTTCACCTAATCTAATGTCCAAATTTGGATCGTAGGGCCAAAGCTGTCCAAACATTATAACAAATCTCTGTTGAAAGTCTCTCTCAATCTCATACTAAAGTTAAATAAGAAAGTAACACAAAAGACAACCAAAAGTCGCGAATGCCAATTTAATACTTTGCCCATTGCTGAGATTTTAAATTTAAAAACTTCCGAAGAAATTTCGCTCCAAAATCACGAAGCACACAGCGTTTTCATTATCATCCCTCTCATTTGCTCCCGCCCAACCACCGTGGGCGGGGTGGCGCCGGTGCATAAACCGTTTTGGCTAACAAGTTTAGTGACTCGTGCTGAAGTTTGCCGAGTGAAACCACTCAAAACAATTGCATCAAATCACTTATTGCCCGTTCCGAATCGACTCGAAAGTCCGCCGTCCTTCGCCGTATGCTAATATGTCTTGCGGCGCCTTCCCCCGAGGCCGGCCGAGACAACCGGAACGCTGCAGGCGGTGTGGGTTTTGCATCTGATTCAAAATTCGTTTAAAACTTTCGTCCCGCAGACACAGCTACAATTGCGCACACAACACACAGCGACGCTTGCCGGGGAAATGTTATCAGACAAAACTTGTCCTACACCCCATGCCGAAGGCTGCTGGCGAAGGGATTGCAGGGCGAAATAATATTTTTACGAAACCAATTTCACTTCATCCGGGCTCTCGAGTCCCGTCTCGGCTGACTCGAAAGGTGTCAACAGCCGTTTGATGCTGCGGGCCAACGTTGAGTTCTTTGGAGCCCGGTGAGCCTGGCTTCAAATGCAAACCGATCGCTCTTTTGTCACGAACGAGTAGATACCAACAAAAAAAAAGGGCAGGACAACGAGAATTGGTTGTAAAATTTGCATTAACGATCGGTTAGTTTGCGGCGCCGGGATCCAAGGGCGGGGAGTGAAAACGATGGGAGGGAAAACTTGCAGCTGCAACCGGGCAAGATCAACCCGCGCGGAGGGCGAGCCCGTGGGCTACGATTGGCGGACTAAGTAATCAGTGGAACGTGGTCTAATGGACGTGTAAATTACATTTTCATGTCGCTTCCGCACCATTCGCTGCTCCTGCTGTGGGACGACCCGGCTCTGTGACGTCCAGTTGGCCTTTTAGTCCCAAACCCGCCCGAGCCGGACGACAGTGACAACTGCGTAGATAGGAATGTCGTACAATAAACTGTAATTGAAACCATTTTACGGGGTTCGGCTTTCCCGACGGTGGCTGCTCCGACCTGAGACCTTATGCCGGGCAGGAACGAGGCAGCTTTTACGACTGCACCGGTTGTTTGCGTTGCTTTGCGTTTTTTTTTGTTGTGGCGTGCCTGTTCTCCACACTCCCAAACATCCCATTCAGTTTTACAATCTTCGGCTCGCAGAGCTGAGCGCAAGACGCGCCGCTCGTGACGGGATGAAAGTCTTTTAAAAGTTAACTGCCTGGCGCGCACACACACGCCGACAGGTTTGTTTAAGGATCATACATTGTCGCCCCGGCTTCGCGTACCAGCGCCAGGCTTCAGGGTGTGGAGAAAGAGATCATAAAAGGAAATAATCACATCCCGTTGAGAGGTGCCGAGAGTGGCGCTTGGTGAAGAATCACGGCCCCCCCCCCCAAAGGTTTATGATCTGCGTATCGCCCATAAAGCTTCCGAAAAATGCTTTACATCTACGGAGCGGGGTCGGAATTTCGGAAGCGGCGTCAGGAATTCGCTTCTTGAGCAGCACATCCATCTTCCGGCCGATGGTGGAACGATTTGTCAAACAGCCACATGGGAGCGACACTTTTCAGTGGTGCGGTGTGGCGGAAGACGAGAAGCCTGCCGGTGACACACCATCAATGGTCACTAACTAACGACCACGTGGGATGGCGGAAGAAGCGTCTAAGACGACGACGAGGACGACGACAACGTTGTAAAGATTTAAACGCAAGATGGATCGTTTGGTTGCGTTGTAAAGTTGTCCCGTTTTTTGTGCGCCTTGAGGTCGCGCTGTTTGCCCATGAAAATGGGCCTTTGGAGTGTAGGAGGCCACGGCATAAAACATGAGGACCTGCGACCCTCACACGGGTCGCATGAATTGTGCTGTGAACGATGATGAAGAATTCTTCCGCTTCCTGGTGCTGCTGCTCCCGTTTTGTGCGCGTTCTCTTCGCACATCCTTTTGGGTGTGTGGGGGAGAAGTGTGTAATCACAGGGTTTTGTCCCGGGACGAGACGCTTTCGTCTGCGTCGCCTGAGAGCGTGAAGGTATGATGTGCGGGACGATGATCGCTTGTACTGCATGGGGACGCGTCATATATATTTATTTTTATTATGTTTCACTCCGTGTCATACACGCTGTTGGATGCAGGCACAGTGTGTGCCGTAGAAGTAAGAGAGAGTTAGGGATTCGGATCTATTTCTGCATAAGGCTCAAGTTTGGATTGTTCAAGATCTATAAGGTTCACTAATAGATAGTATAAGTTTCTAATAGAGTCTCCTCAAATAAAGTCCTTACATGATTGTCGAGCTTAATCCAAATGTTGGTGGATTATAGGTTGAATAATAGGCTATTCTTCTGTTAATTGTTATCAGATAGATGTTTCATGTAGAAATGTCTGATGAATGTATTGAGTTCTTGATAAAAATATATTTCTTTTACATTTTATGAAGCACATTTTTACAGAAGCACGGAACATTTTTCTCACGAACAACACTGTATTCAACCAGCTTCCTATAGTGTCCTCACCGTACCGAACATGAAAAAGCTGCCCTGTTCGCCAGCGTAGCCCGCGGCTGTTTGTTAACCGTCTCAAGTCGTTGGCTTGGTGGTTAGGGAAAACGTGCCCGGCAGTAAGGCATCCCGGCAGGTGTGCTTTTTTGTCCTTTCATGCACACACACATACCCCCACAATGCTCCATCCACCAGCCATTTTCCGGAACAAAATGAAGAATGTGCGTTTACAAGGGAAACGAGCAGAAAAAAGGACACGAATAAAAAAGCAATAGCAAAGCCTCCCGCCGGCCGACACGCCGAGCCGAGGCCTATTCTGTTGTGCAAAGCCGGACCTGCCTGCGGTTTGCGGCGATGAGCGATGAGGTTGTGTGTATTTTCAAATCGCCCCCGGGAAAATCTCGATGAAAGCGCTCGGAAATTGTCTTCGGCTTCGACAAATCCACGACACGATAAGCCCGCAAACGTCTTCCACCGGTCGGGGGGAGGGCTTGTGGTGTTTCCAGATAGTCGTCTAGACGGGATTTTTCCGCACGCCGCATGTTTGGATAGTGCCTCTGTTGTGCCTCTATCGGCGCACACAAACACACATCGGGGAAAGCTTTGAAAAGCGCCCGGGTTTCTACGATACGAATTTGTTATAACCTGTTTTTTTTGGTTGCTTTGTGCTGTAAGCCTATCCCTTTCCTTGATCCTTGTTGGCTGATAAGGGTGGCTTCGGGAAACAATTTAATAGCGATAACGTTTCGCTTTCTGCTTGCCTCAAGGCGTGAATTGTTGTTGATTTGGTTTGTGACAGGAAAACATGCTTGATAGGATACTGCCGTGATGCCGTGGGGCAATTAAAAGTGTGAAATCGGTTTGATATTCTACGAACGATCTCGTCATTTTCCCGATAAGCGTTTCGCCTTAGCTTCAGATTGGTTAAACACTACTCAAGAGGAAAACATTAATCAATACACTTTGGTTTCACACTTATTTGAAGGCAAGGGAAATAGGAACGTAATAAAAATCAATATTTGTAAAACTTAAAAATTATTAAAGTAATGTTTAGATTATTTTTATTTACAAACCTTTAGAATTTTGGATCTATTTCTGCAATTTATGACTGTGAGAAACCCTCACGAATGTTCTTTGTCCGTGCACTTCGTTTTCTTTCACCCGAAAATGTTCCGCTCGAAAATGTCCAAAAAAAATGATGATACGCGGTCAACTGTCTGTTTGCTTCTGTGCATTCATCTGTCCGTATGTGTAGAGTTCATTACAAGTTTAGTTCATGCCTGCGTTTAACCTTCGTCCGTTTCTGTTTACAATATAGAGTTAATTCCTGCCAAATTGATCTAGATGAGTATTTTAAATTCCAAATCGATCTAAATTCCCAACAATGACATTACAATTTCGTTTTCACTCTGCAACACATTTGAATAATTAAGAACAATTTGACAAAACAGTTTCTTAAGACAACAATAAATGCTGATTATATAAAATAATACGATTCAGAGCAAGAGTTGAATTGTTGGTCTGCCATTTTCAAATTAAATATTTGGGAATAATTTAGGAATTAGGAATAGTTTAGAAACGAAAACATATTAATGCCAAATGTTTCGAGAATATCTTAATGAAACGCGTTATTATTTCAATTCCCCAACGCGAAAGGGGTTCCCGGCTGCGTTCGGCGAATCCAAATAATGGATATAATTGAAAACTTGCGAAGCAAAAGCTGAGAAAACGCCGCGGCGAAAAACTTTCCGGCCAGGGTAAATATAAATTTCACGGCTTCGCTGCAAAAACCATCCCGAGCGCCGAAGTGGTTCCTTCCGCCAGTGACTGCCAATGTTCTAATTTGTTTGCCGTTTTTGACGCCACAAACCGGGCGCAAGGACTCCCCCTTCCGAGGGCTGCCGCGTTTCGCGTTTTATTATTGCCACTGCCACGCGCGCTCATTACGACCGTCTTCGGTAATTCAAGCCCCGGCCGGTGGCTCGTATCGCTCGCTCGCTTGCCAGCCGACTGGAACAACTTTTCGCTACAATTTCCCGCAACCGGGCTCTTCCAGCGAACATGGGCTTCCGCGAAAACAGAGCGGGCGGTGCTTTTAATCATTGCTTATGGATCACTTGTCTGCAACGTTTTAATTAAATCACCCATCATCATCCCACGGGAGTTTCGGTTGCGGTGGTCGGTTCGGGCGCGCGATCACGGTGGGCAAAAGTGCAACTGTCTGTGGTGTGTGTGTGTGTTTTTGCTCCCTCTGGTTTATGCGCACCGAAATGGGCAAGCGTAGTTTTCCCGTTCGCTCGGGCAGGCGAAGTTTGCGCAGGTGGAAATTACATTCGCTGCCAGTTTTGGAGGGCAACTTAAAAATCATAACGTTACAGCGGGCAACTTTCCCAGCGCAGACCGAGCGATGCCAATTCCCAGCCGGTGGTTTCGGGTTGCAGGTTTTTGTTTCGGCAGTGGGGAGATAAAAATACCGGAGCTACCATGACGGAGCATACCGGGTATTTTATATCACCGGTATGATATCACGGAGAGCGGGTTTTTTGTTGCACTGTATTCAGAAGTGAGCTTTAGAAAGGACGGGCAAAATTGTACGTTATATTATTTCCACTCACAAACGGTTGTACAGCCAAAATGTAGGTGGTAAAAGAGGATTTAAAATCTAAACAAATGGCAAATCGAAATACGATAAAGATTCACACTGCCTACTACTATTAGACCGATTTTTGTAGGAGCGCCCTCTGTTGGGGGTTTGAGGAAGTACTTTAGAGCTGGTGTTCATCTAAACAGGCCATATTGCTTTTTTGAACTATTAAAAAAAACATAAAAAACATTAAAAACATAAAAACACCTGCAATTTGCAGTGAAAATATAGAAATTTATTTTACAGCTGCTTAATTTCATGCGGACGCCACAAATTACCACCACAAAAAGCCTTTATTTTGGGACGAAAGGAGCGATGGTATTAAACAGTACCAGTTTTAAAGGCTCTCCCCCTCATAAAAGCGGTCCGGGCGAGAACGCAAAAGCAATAACTTCAAAACATGTGCCATTTTCGTTAGCCATGGCCCCGTTTGGTGCGATATGCGATGCCCGAAGACTGGCGTGCGCTACCCGGATCCCAGCACTTGATGCAGCCACTTGATGGGAAACAAATTCAGTACGAATATTTCACCTGCCCGTTCGGCCAGTTCGCCGCAGCCCGGCGAAGGGAAGGTCGTGAATCCAATCACGGAAAGTATTTGATTAGTTTCGGATACGGTGCCACCATTGCCACCGGGCGTCTGGTGGGCGAGTTTGCCGGACGTCGATCGATTTAAATATTGACGAGCGCGCGCCGGGCTTCATTTATCATACACGTGCCACGTACGGACGCTTAAGCCAATTGCTTGCGATTCAGTAGCCTTACTGGGCGTGCTAATGCACACCGGGCATAAATGTGATAAATCTCGCAGCGCGATACAACCATCCGCCATCGTTTCTTTCGCCGGGAGGCAAACATTCGAAAGAATACGGTGAAAACTTCAATCGCAATGCGCATCGAAAAATCAGCCCGGAAGTACATTCAAACGGTAGTCCGTTTCAATGATTCAGCAGCAGGCGAAAGACCGAACCGGCGATCGGGGCAAAATTGGATAAATGAATGATGGGGCTAAGGTGAAGGATACGAGCTGGCCGGCGGCTGGCTGGAAAGCGAAACAAATCGTCCCAATCCGAGGAAGAATTCTCCTTGGTGGTTGATAAAAGAGAAAAGTGAGGTTTTTATTTATTACCCACGAAGAGCTTCTCGTTTAGGGAAATCAAAGAGCGGATGATATCAGCCAAAGGTTAATCCATTAAGTTATTCTTGGTCTGAAAACTTTCTCTAATATTATATTCTAAAGACTCTTAATGGAAGAGTATAAAAGTCAGCTTAAGTTACCTGGAAGGCTCTACCAATTGTATCAAATTTATTTCACCCTAGCTTGCAATTTAAAACAATCTAAAAATATATTATAGTTTGTGATTTATTTGAACCAAAACGATCAAAATTATCATGAATCTTCGTTTCATCTGGTTCATCTGGTTAAGATATTTATGATAAATGATGCCTAAAGATGTCTTGTGCTTTATTTTACTAAGCGATACTTTCGAAATTGTATATTTTTCATAATTTGTCATCAATATCTTCTCTACTTGCTAATATTTTCACCATGAGTTGGATCTGTTGCTTAACGAGTCTTTAAGCTTCCAAGTTCGATCGGGCTCCGTGTGCGAACTAACCGACTGTCCGAACCGAGAAAGCGTCTGCTAAGAGCCACAACAAATCAAAATCTCATTTCCATGAAAATTACGTGCATGTCTAATATTTTCGACGGCACACAAATAGGAAATGAGCGTTTTCCTGCCACGCGGTGGCGCGGCCCGATCGAAGCCATCCTCGCCCGCCGGCATCGGCCGTCTTAAAGGCGTCTTTTCCCGCACCAAGAACACGTCGATTCAGCCGCCGCGAAGCGCGAAGAAAACTAGCGGCGCCCCAAATCGCTACAAAACGCAGTAAAAAAAGGGCCGAACCAGCTGCCAGCACGTTCTCGCTTCCTTCAGCAGCAGCGCATACTGGTGCTGTTTTGGTTGCCTCTCGGCGAAGGTTTAAGGACACGGAAAAGCGCTTAAAAACGGGGCCCGTGCCGGTTCGGCGGTGAACACTGATTCGCTAACTACTCCTGACAGTGATTTTGTAGCAGAGCCAGCCAGCCATTTCCCGTTCCGCACCGGTTTCTCCGGCCCAACATGTTTGTGTTTGTGCGCGCGGCGTCTCGGCGCTCGTTCGAAGGGAAGCTTCGTTTAAACAAACCCCCCAAAAATACAACCATTCGAGGGGCGGCGGGCTTCAAGTTCTTCAGTTCAGGCTTTGACGGGAATGGGAAATGGAACTAATGTGCAGCAGGAGACATAAAATCGATCGCAGTGTGCGGGAAGGTTTTGGAGGGAGAAGAGTCACTCGCTGGTTATGAGAACTTCTGAAGAAGGATGAACGATGAAGATAATCTTTAATGGACGTTGTTAGTCTACAGACAGAAAACAGGGGAGGGATTAAGTTAATGTGATCAGTATGAAAAATATAAACTCTTAAAAATTGCATAATAATTCCACATTATATTGAGGAATTCATACGTTGAAGGAGGCTTGAACACTGGTCTCACAATACAATTATCATTAACTATCGTGTAACTACCCTCACGCAGCTAATGGTTCGATCATTACACCGAGCAAGCGCACCAGCACCTGTGACACATCCTTTACTCATTACGGGATTTATCTACTGTGAAATAAGGTAGTATTTACTCGCTCGCTCGCTGGATGGAAACCCCGAGCATGTCCTTCGCATTCGAATCGCGTGGAAGTCCTTCAAGCCGTCCTCTTGGCTGTTCCGTCCGGATTGCTTGAGGGCGAGGGTGAGATAAGCAAACAAGTCAACGTCAAAGTACATATCTTCTCATCCACGTCCGGGGCGCGCGCAATGAAAAGCACACACACGTCACACTCACACACAGAGCTGCTAAGAGCCGTAATGAGAAAATCCGAACCCCTGGTACGACCCACAACCAATCCCCCACCCACCCCATTGGCAGTGTGTATGGCGCAATTTTGACCCTCCCGTGGTGTGTGTGTGTCCCGCGTCCCACGCCCCGGACGGACGACCGAAAGCGAAAACGGAGTGTATCTTCATCAGTTCGTCGTTCATTTGACAGGGTGACAGCTTGCGAAACAGAAACAGATCTCGGCACGGGCCACGGCGAGCTCGGCTTTTTCGCCCACCCCCCCTTCACCTTCTCACACCCTTCCACGCACACCCCGGGATTTGCTACCATTTACCATTAATCCATTATCCGGATAAAAGCTTTAAACGGGTGCGGGGGCCCCCGGAAACGGATCTTTGGAGGTTTTGGAGAGTGCCGGGCGGGTCTTGTCTTGTGATACGGTTTTTTGTCGTTGTTGCTGGTAGTGGTGGTGGTTGTGTGAGGTTTTCCTACGGGGTTGGAAGATTGCTCGGAGGGACAGGCTTACAATGTGCCACTGGTTCGTGTCGCAGCTTTGCCGTGCCTGCGACTTGGGTGTTGGAGCGCAACTGAGAAAGTAATTAATGGCTCAGAACAGGAAATCAAATGCATAAACATGTTGTTTCAAGAAGAGATCACAGCGCTGTGATCGCTGTCATTGGCATCTGCAGTTCTGGAGGGAGACTTCTGTTGCGTTTTGCAACGAATTTTTCAAGATTTTGACATTTCGCAGTGATGTAACTTTGTTACTACGAACTGGACAAGTTCCCAGGGTAACATGATTTCGTTTCACTCAATCTTAAAAAAGTTCCACCCATTCATGGAGTAGTTATTACGCGTAGTTTAAAGATTGATACAAGTCCGGCATTACAAGTATTCAACCTAACACATTAAACAGAGTATGGCGTAGGATATTGCATTTCATGTATGTGTGGAAGGATTTCAAGATTGGGCGAAACGAAATCATGCAACTCTGGGAACTGTTCAAGAATGGATAAGAAATGTTGTTTATCGCTCAACTAAAACAGTCTCCAAACCCCAATTGAACTGAATATCCAGCAACGGGTGTTACAAAAGACATAGGAAAAACAGAAATGGCAGCCTACTAGATTCTCTTGTGGTTGTTGTGCCAATGAAGAAGCTGATAAACTTAACGATTGATCCAAAATACTGAACAATTGTTTTAATATAACCTTATAACTTAAAAACGTGTTAAAAACTTCAAGGATACAAGCGTCCGACGTTGACTAATGCCTATAACTAATTGAATAAATAAATCGCATCGAAAAGTCAAAACATCAACCAGAACATGTTTGCATCCATTGCACACCAGTTAAAAGAGGTCAAATCGTAAAATGATCGGTCTGTTTGCATATAACACTCCTGCGTACCTGCTCACCACTACCGGGAAAGCAAATGCGATTTCTCTTTCTCTCCCTCTCACTCTCCTTATCTCTCTCCAAATCTCCACCCGCGAAGAAGTGTGCCGAAATCGCAAAATGTAAATGAAAATCCTCACTTTGTGTTCATAAAATATTAAAACTGTCACACTGGCGGGAACTGGTCTGTCGGCGGGAGGCTCGAAAACGGAAACGCTAATGGATAATACCGTCACGGTGGCAGAGCGTACGTTCCGCCGTGTGGACCTCGCGCCGAAAGGTGGATGCCATTTTTGGAAAAAGGCATTCCAAATTAAACCCCCCTCACCATTCTCTCGCACCCCGAAAGGTGGCATCCTCGATTAGTCGGAAGGATTAGTCGGCGCTTCGGTCTAGTTCGTTGCCGTGGTTTCGGTGGTTTGGCGTACGGGATGTTTGATTACACGGCACACGGCACTCGGCAGGCAAATGATTTATCACGTATTGATTTCGGCGAGCGGGAAACTTACCACGAAGGAGCAGGGAGCGAACGAACGAACGTGCATGACGTTGAACGCATTCGACGATTGATCGATTAAATTCGTCGTCGTCGTTCTGGGAATGATTTTCCGACTTGCCGCTGTGTTAATCGCTGTTCGCTCGTGTTGGCGCTTAATCCGGCAGGATTTATTGACAGGAACAACAGCTTTTTCGTGCGCTTTGATGTGTTGTTGCACGTTGCAAATAGGAAAGCTAGCAACGTACATTTTACGATAAATTTGGGGAGTACCACTGGCTCATAAACTGTACGCCGTAATACGTGATGGAAGGGATTTTCCAATCGCTCCGGGACACCGTTTCAAAGCGTTTATTATTTTAAGTCTCCAAAACATTCGACCCATACCGGTCCGTGCGATTATGAAGCGGCCGGTAGAGTTTTCTTCCGATAAGCTTTTCCAGCAGGTGGATTTACATGCGGATAGCGGGCGGTTTTTATGGCTTGGGACTGTGGTTTTAGACGAATATTCATGAGTAGGGCAGATTTTGAAGGCACCTCATGGCTAAGGGTCTTAACAGTGCGCCAATCTTCGCTAATCCTTTTAAAAGGGGTAAAGCTGCTTAGCGAAAGTTTTGGAATGATTCAATGATTACATATTCGTGAAATTAAAATTGTGTTTGTGGCAAACGAGATTCCTTCTGTTGTTTGTTAGGTTTTTGTATAGTTTTCGTTGGCATATTCCCGATGGATTGAATACTTTAGTTGATTTCTAGCAAAGCATATTGAAGTAAAAATGGCTTTAAGATATATTTTATTACTAAACCACGTTTGGATTAGGTTTGAGCTTCAATTGGGTTAGGATTGAGTTCGAGATTTGAGATTCCCACTAGCTTTCTCGCATCTCTTTAACCCATTTCTGAGCCAACCTCCAAACAACCTTCCAAGGGACGTGATGGATTAAGCAGTGTTCGGGTGTTCGATAGAAATTCAATACTGACCCAAAAGCCCCCGGCCCGCGTCGGTGATTAATTTTGATAAAGCCCAGCTGCGGAGCTAATAGATTCCCGGACTCATAAATCAAACCGGCTTAAAGTGACCGCAGCGCGATCCTCCAAGAAGCTGTTGTGATAAAACGGGCTGTGGGAAGTTTCTCATCCAGCGCACCCAACAACAAAAAAAGGGGCAGTAAAATCAAACAAAAATTCTTAACCGTATCAATCGCCCGAGGCACTCGAAAGGCACCGCCCTCCGGTGGGGCCGGTAAATAAAATCATAAAACCCTTTAGCTCATTTAGCACCTTTCAGCGGCCACCGCCGCCGCCGCTCGGGATTGCCCGGGGCCGGCTTATTAGCGCCGCATCAGCATAACGCTTTTTCGGGAAGGCATTTCGTTTTCGGCGTGCAACAGCTGGGAAAATGAGCAGCGCGAGGAAATAAAACGAAAAAAACGCTCCTTCGCTCCTGGTTTGCTGCTGCTGTCTGCCGTTTTTGGAGAAGTAGGCGAAGATCGGTTTTTTTCGTACATTACCATGGAACATATCCTCTGGCGGCAGGTAGCAGAAGCGTTTTTTTGTTTGCTGTCGGTTTTCACATCTCTTCGCCGGCCGATCGTCCCGGTCCTGCATAAATTATGACTGCTCTAGTTCAATTTATTGACGGGTGTATCTCTCCCGGGATGATAAGCGCACGGAATTGTCGAACCCTGAGGTGAGGTCAGGCTGGACCCGTGGGTGGAATGGGCTTCGGTTTTTTTTCCCCCTCTCCGAAGGTTCACCCAGATAGGCCACCGTGGGCCAATAAGTTTTATCTTCGGGGGCAGCCTTTTTTCTTCGAGGGCAGCCTCAATGGTACTCGAGTACCCCGGCCGGTCATCCCTTTTGCTGCTCGGGACTGTTTAGGGTTTTATGGTTGCCGCTCCACCGTAAAACAATTCCCCCGAGGCGGAGCGCTGGTAGGAAGTTCATAAAGCAGGGAACAAATATCGGTATGGGAGCTGGGGTGTGTTTTTCACTCTCTCTCTCTCTCTCTCCGATCCATCTCCTCGAGACAGTCCTTGAGGGGAAAACCTTTACGTTGTAGAAAAATATGGGGTCTCTGCCGGTATCTGCATAATCAATCGTTAGTCGATTGATTGACTTTACGCATCCCCCGGAGTGGCCGGATCCCTTCGCAAAACGTCAAAAGCTCGGACCGCACCCGTACGTCGTGCGTCGGGCGATGCTTTAAACATGAAACGGACTCGAACGGGGCTTCGCCCTAGATTCTCCGGACGGCTTCCCGGAGGAGGAATCTCGGGGCGCACGGGCATCCGATTTCCGACTCGCTCGGTTTCGGTCTCGGTTCCTGGGAACTTAACCTTCGTTTTCTCATTACGAGATTCGAGTTGATGTATGCCGCTTTGATCAGGATTCATTTGGAAGATCAAGATTGATTAATTTTCTGTTCGTGAAGCGTAGCTCTACACTCGAGTTATTTGTTTCTTTTTTCCGTGTGTTATCGGGATGGAGAAGGGCATTGCGGGAGTTCGAGCGGAAAATTGGCTATCGGATTGAGAGGTTCATTTTAAATGAGCATGTGTCTTTTGCATTCCAAAACCCCGGGAAACCTGTCAGAAATCAGTGCTTAATGCTGTTTTTTTCCGAGATCCCGCAGTAGCTGCGAGCTCGAGAACTTAATTATTTCGGAACCTTTCACGAACGTTTCCGTTGCACATTCGCCAAATGGACCGGAACTGAATGCTCCTTCCACGAACGGACCTCTGTTGCGTGCCGTACTTACGGAAAGTTTACGGTATCGTCTTCTCGGAATTTGGATGGTATCAATCGTAGCTGTTTTGCCTTTATCAAGTGCAAACTTTAGGACCAGTTGGTTGAAGGCTATTTGACGTTTTGAACAATTTTGAGATATGACGACTTCCAAAAAAACTTCAAAACCGGACCTACAGACTCGTTTATTTTCGATAATATTTTAAATTTTTAGAAAATTTTCTTTAAAAATATGGAAATTGTAAAAATCCTCACCTCGTTTAACGTTTTTTTTCACTTGAGTCAAGTTTCGCTGCCATGAATGAATGTTTTCTTAACTGTTCCTAATATTTTAAAAGGTAAAAGAGTTATCACGTATTATCACCTCTTCCTAAGCGTCACATTCACACGGAACAATAGGGCAGGAGCCGTTCCAAATTGAGCTTCATTTAACTATGCAGCCATCAGCCTTGAAATTGCAATCTTAAAGCTGCACAGCCGCACCCTGAACCAGTCGGAAAGCCAAACCACCGGCACAGCAAAAACCGGTATCTCCCGCGCATCGTAGGCCGCGTATCCGTTCAACCGGCGGTCCCGTCGGCAAACTTCCGAACTAGCACAAACCCCTCCCAACGCTTTTCCACCTTCGTTCCATCGCCTGCCCGACGTTGGTGCAGTCGTTTGTCATGTTTGGCGGCCGGGACACCGAGCACGACGACAAAGCTAACGACCGAAACGCGAAAAATCACCACCCCCTCCCCCCACCGATCGGGAGGGTTGGGTTGGGTGGGGTGGGGGATGATGCTAATTCGAAAACATTTCCCACCCAACCCGGGGCACAAGCCCCCCGGGCCGTGGCCACAATGGGCGGTGAGGGTGTTTATGTTGCGGTTTCCGATTTGAACGGAGCCGGATGCAACCGGGTGAGAGTGTGTGTGTCCTTCCGTGCGAAAGGTGACAATATTCGGGTGCCCCGTTTTTGCCTCTAATGCCTGGGCTTTTTTCGCCCTCTCGATAGGTTGTCTATCGGTACCGTAGCCGGGACACCTTCAGTCCGGGAACGTTTCGCGTCAGTACGTCAGTACCAAGGACACGCGCGCCGGTGCGTACGATGTGCAGCGTGCGGCTCATGCATTTGAATTCATTTCCTGTGGCCAACAAACCGTCAAACCGTCAAATGTCATTCGAGTAATCAAAGGCAGGTCTGCCCGCCTGCCGCGCTGCCCGGGGAACCGTGAGCGGTCTGGCATTGATTTGATAATTGGATTTTGTGTGCCTTTTTTCGTCGTAGTCGGCGTGGAAAAACTTTGCAACCGGTGCGCTGAGCGGAGGTTGGTTTCGTCGTTTGGTTTGGGCGGTTGTTAAAGTTAGGGAGGCTAATTAGCTACTGGAAAGCGGCTGCTCGATGAAAGGCGCGCTCGTTTCGTTTATAACAAAGCAGCACATGTTCTCTGCCTTCCTGACTTAATTGAAATAATCGTCAAAAATGGAAAATAACGTTTTCGGAATGATTCTAGACACCAATATCTGGACACTAGTCATACCGAAAATGTTTTAGTTAACTTGACTACTTGACTATATAGTTAAGTGTTGGTCGTTTGACAAGTATTTAAGTTTCTCTTCAGAAGTATAGCAAACATGTTTTACTATTACAGACTATACATACTCTAATATCTCAGAAGGCGATACTAAGCCCTAGATAATACCCAGTTATAAAGTTATTTGTGTAACCTTTCACATCACTACTATTTATAACGCGCTCTCATCGGTCCGGTGTAAACTTTTCGCACGGAGGCGTGACGTCAATTTTGTTTTCGAGCCGAGCGACCCGCTTCAATCCAATTTTGGGCTTAATAATCCGATTCGAGAGCGTGACTGTTTACGCACGGCATTATAGGACTTTGTTGTCCCCGAAAGGATCGCCTATGTTCCGTACTCTTTAGTGGGAACCGTTCTCTGTGTGGGATGTACTTAGCGACCCGGGGAGCATATTTGTTTAACACGCTTTGGGGGGAAAAGAAATTCGTTCGTTTTTTTTCTCTCGTCCACCACCACCGGTGCCTTGAAAATGGACGTTTCCGAGCGAGTTTCGAGGGAAAATGTTGGCCTCACATGCTTACGGATCCAGTTAGGGAACCGGGTCGACCGTGAAACTAAACCTCTTTCCGTGAAACCTTCAGCAAAGCACACGCACGCCGGCGCATTTGATGGAGGTCGACGCGAGTCGACCAGTCCGAGCTGTCTTGTCAGTGTCAATTTCCGCCCTTATCCTCCCGGGACGAGGGTGGGCTCGGTCGCGTAATCAAAACTCCTCCCGAAGTGTCTGGTGATTCCACCGTTTCGAAGCGCAACTGCAAAACTCGCCCGCTCAACTGCCGGGCTACCGGAAGCACATGCAAAACTTCGCCGAAGCCGTGCTCCGCTCCGTGGGTTTGGGGAGTTTTGTTTTGGTTGTCTCGGTTGTGGTCGGTGGAGTCTGGGCGGTCGGAATCAAAGCGCCTTTGTTTACGTCTGGGGTTTCCTACGGGCTGGGGAGGACGGGATATATCAAAAATACATTCACCCGGCTCGCAGTGGGAGTTCATTTTGCATCGATCAAAACCGAGCGAGCTCGGGTTGGCTGGCGGAGAATTCCTGCGAGAGATGGCGATGAAAAAGTTGGGCAACAAATTTCACCGAACGACCGGATGGATTTGAAATGGAGTGAAAAGGGAACAGCACTCGCATTGTTCACTGACCGGGTTTTGGTGGCAACTCGACATTTTCGTTTCCGTTATCGTGAGGCGAGAGAAGCCGAGGAAGTGTTGTTTGGAAACAATCCATTCCAGTGGGGGTATAATTTACTACAAACATCCTGCGCTGAAGTAGTGTATTTCGAGCATGACGAGGGAACAAATCGTTGTTGGACTATGGAGAGGAAGTTGTGTAGGTTTGAAAGAGAACAATACTATATCGATACATATTCTAAGCGATTTGGAAAACCTTCCAAAGTAGTATATCATCAAATCTCGAAATGATATACGATTTTGAATATTGAAATTTAAAGAAAATGTTAAGAAAGGACAAAAGCTTCATCGCCTAGTTACGCTACTCTCCGAAAGGGGGCGTCATGCGAATAGAAATGATACTTTTCCCATTGGCTGCTTTGATTTATGAGGAATATGTTCTGCTATTGCGATGAAAATTCAAAGAAAACATATATATATCAATACATTAGAACAAGACAAATATGTGCATCCTTCAATTTAGCCCGAAAAATGGATTGTTTCGAGCCATATGCTTCCAAAAATAGAATATATGATGTTTTCTCTTGCGAAGAACCAAGCAAGCGCGTCTGAATTCTAAGTAGATGCCTTAAAGAAGGCCACTTCAAGATCTCAAACAGTCGTACCTTCACGAAATGCTTGGTCCGAGTCCTTTCTTTATTGGCTGACCCTTGCTATGGGCTGGTGCGACTAGCTCTAAATAAATCAAGTCAATGGACCATCCTGATGGTTCATTGAGGTTCAGGTCGATACCTGCACTGTCTAGTTTGAATGACGGCGTGATGGATGAATCGAGCCACAAAGAATGAAACTTGTATTCGGGTGCTGTTTTATGGTTCCTCTACCTGTCAATGGCCGGAAGCGTTTCGGACAACACGGAACAATACTAATATGTCATGGTGTGAGAGATTTATGGACGCTGCGATGATGGTGGTGATGATCCTGCGTGCAAAGCTGTTGGTACACGTGCGTGGGCTTTGTAGTAAAGAGGACTAGTATGGGAGACATTCGGAACAGCTTTCAAATTTCATGTGATGGGGTAAGACGATTACATCATAAATCGATCACGACAGAGTGTCGGCGTACAATTTATGACTGTATAGAACAATGAAGGTTTTTAGGAATTTCAACATTCACTGCACTCGAAGACTTGGGACACTGTTTTTTCTGTATTTTACGATGCGCTTGACAGGAACTTTAATCGCTACACCAGCACTCATGTCCATTGAAACATAATTCTATATCTTTACCGTCTCGGGAGCGGGTTCAAAATTGGTCTACCAGGCTGGTTCCTTCTCACTCCACCGGCCAGCCGGGGCCAATCAAAGTCAATTACATACGTCATAGCGCAGACACGTCGCCCTGGGAGAAACGACCGCACCGGATGTCGTAACCAATTGAGCTGCGCACATTAGCAGCTGCGGAGCGGGTGCCACGAACGATTTCCGATTCCATTTGTGTCCGCGTGCCACCAGTAACGCCACCGGTTTCGACGTGTCGGACCCGCTGGAAAGATGGAGTCGGTGGAGAAAAACCCGCTCCTTGCGTTTGCCGGATTGTGCAACGTTGTGCTTCATCGTTTTGACTGCAACATCATCATCAGCATCGTCATCACCATCATCCTGCGGGAGTCTCGCTGGCTGCCCGTTCGTTCGCTTGCATCGCTTGCCCGAGCGCGCACTCCCATTCGAGGCACGTGCGCTCGAACTCGGGGCATAATTTCACGTTCATCATCCTTGCCGCTACGTAATAAGCGTGTGGCACCACCGACCCGGCCCGGGTGACACGTGGCCAAGTATGTCCTGCATTCCGGCCAGCCCGGGCTGCAACCGCAGCCCTCTGCATCTGCGATGCAGTGATTTTTGCCCGCCCTTTTGCACCGGGTTGATCCCGGGGTTTGGTTTGTTTAACCTTGCTCGGGCTTCTCCTTCCAAGCGACACCTGCATTAGTTAGCGCGCGCTAGTTACAGTACGTGCCGAACGCGAGACGGGCTAAAGAGGATGATTAGTAATGCAGTCTGCAATTTCGTTGCATTCGTCGGATCGGTGAAGTTGCGTCGAATCGTTACATGATACGTCGAGATAACTTTCGTTCGCTCTTGAAAGAGAAAGCAAATGAGCATCACCTGCATTTGTTTGTAATTATAATTAGCCGCTAATTCATCACTTATATTTCCCCTTTTTAACATTAAATCTGCTTTAAAAAATGAACATTCACATGGCGAAAGTAGCTCATCAGCAGCAAGATGCTGTCCAAAACTATCCAGTGTTATCGGTCTCTCGGTTCGGGAAGGTTTTTGGTCGACTGTTTGGATGTACCATGTAGCATTTTAATGATTTCAAAGAATATTCAATTATTTAGGAAAATGTGTACATTCAACACTAAGTTCCTCAGTGAATCCTTGTTGGAAAAGGACATGATTACTGGTATTCATCGATTAGTACAACTTCCAGTTTCAACCTTCTTGCTTTAATGATCACCCTAGTCTTATCATTAGAATCGCTGGTGTTTCAGCTTCACATGGCAAGCGTCAATCGATTCTTCACAGGCCTCCGACCGAGTCAGTGGCATTCCGAAGCCAATTGCACGTGCCCAGTGGCGACGGGTGTCTGCTAATGATAGCACTACTTTTGAAGCATCCTCCTTAGTGTATCTGTGTGTGTGTGCGAGAGAGAATGAATCGTTTGCACTACAAGTGAACACCGGCAAGCAAGTAATTGGCCGTGCGTTGAGGATGGATCGCTGATCGCTTGTTGTCTGCACCAGCAAATTATGGCCGCAATTGCCTGGAGGAGCCTGCACGGCACACCCGTCATCGACCGTCATCACTTGATTGGCTTTGATTGATCGGACAAAGCGTGGACTTAAAAGTCATCCCCGGCAGCGGTGCTACTCATTTTCTAATGACTGCTCGGAAGCAGTGCTGCCAGGAACGGTGCCACCCTGTGATCCTTGATGGACGACGGAGTTTTACGCCCTGCATAAAGGGATTATGATGGGAGCGGTGGTCTGGTGATGTTCACTGCGCTTTGCGCATTTATTGCCCTAGTTTTGATGGCCAACAGGCATCTGGTGTGAAGTTAATCTCCCCCAAACGTTCTGGCGTGACTTGATGAAGCGATGGAGGAGTCGTCTCTCGGAAAACTTCAGCAGTGTCTCCTCACTACTTATTTTTGCAGTTTTAATGAGCATCTTCGCAAATATTAGTTTTCTTCGGTGATGACATGGCAAGTCGTAAGAAAAGTGTTTAAGTTTTTTTTTAATTAAAGGAAATGGCTTGAAGATCTTGAAATCAGACCTAAAGAGATGAAGATATCCAGCAAAAATAGTAATCCAATATCCTTTTCTTCCTCATTCTCTTTTCAGGTAAGTGATACTCATTCGTCCAAAGATGAAGGATCTTCCGAACAAAACGAGCAGCCCGTCGACAACTTGTACGTAAAGAATGACAGCAAAATGTCCACATTTTGAGGCGACTAAATTAAGCGAGTCGTATTTAAACAGTTCCTCCACCACAACAACCCCAGCGCTTGTTGCCGGTTGCTGCGAGCTTACGGTTTAGAAATTTCCGGGAAATGCGAGAATCTCTTCGAACGTGGCAAACTTCTTCATCCGGCTCCCTAAGCAACACACCGGCAGTACACAAAAGTTTCCGCACAGGCCGGCCCGGGAGCTGCCAGCAGGATTTGCTTCATTTAATTAGCGGCAGAGAGAGAGAGAGAGATAGAGAGAGAGAGAGAGCGGGTGGGCAGACGGACGCCATCAAGATAAACTGAAATGCACTGAGCGGAGAGTGTAAATCAACAACTAAACGGCGCTCGAAGCGCCCAAGAAACTTCACCCCCGGGTGCGTGCGCTTCGACGAACGGACACCGGCGGTGGTGGTGATAAATAATCAAACGAGTGGGCAGGCTGGTGGCGGATGTGCATGAATTAATTACTTCCCATCGCAGCCCGGAGTGCACCCGTGGCATTAAGCCTCCCACGGGGGTGGCCACCGAAGGGCTGCGTCTAACTTTGCGAAGCGGCTAATGAACGGCGCTCTACCGGTGGCCAAATTTCACTGTTTCAGATAAGTTCCGCAGCTTCCGCAGCTGCGAAAGTTTCGGGATGTGGGTTTTGCTCCGAGCTCGCCGTTCGGTTTTCGGACGCTGAAGGATTAGCCACGCCACGCGGTGGGTCGGTGTATAAATGACAGCCAAGAGGCGTCGGTAATTAATAGAAATGGCCACTGTTATGTTTGATCTAGCGCGTTTGTAGCCTTTGAAAGGATACGGGCAGTGTGTACCGCAAATGGTTGTGGGATGAACGTTGAAAACCCGATTTTTACTGCTTGGGAGTTTTTTTTGCAACCTAAAGATATCAAAATCTATACATTCTTAAACTATAAATATTTTATGAAATTTTCATAGTTTCAAGCACTATTAAAGTGTTAATAATCGAAGGAGGCTGTGAAGATTAAAGATATCTGGGTGAATCGTTTGAAAACAACATCCAAACTGGGTTGAAAGATTTCAAAAGTCTGAAAGGTTTCAAACATTATAACAAATTTGGGTCCAATATTGTTTCATTGTTTTCGGAAGATAAGCTAGACTACGAAGAATGGTAAACTTTTGAGCCCAACCTAGAGATAACTAAAAAGCAATAATAAGGTGCGATGCAAACTGTTCAGAGTAATAATCTTTTAAGAACAATTTATGTTTCAATCCTCCAAATTCGTTTGCTAAAACTGTTTGTTTTCATCCGTTAAAAGCGAATTTTTGTCTTGTCGTCAATTGATTTAAAATTTCCAAAAACATTATTGTGTTTATCTGCCGATAATCGAACATTCAAAAACACCTCAAATATTAAGACATTCAACAGATGCTCTTTATACAAACAAAACGACGATCGGCTCCCAGGAGAGTCTCAACAGTGCGGACCGCAAAAACCGCAGTTAAATTTAATGAAGCCAAAAACGAACACACACACACACCTCGTACTCGCAGCAAGCTCAAAAGTTCGGTATTGATTTTAAGCGCACACCCGCACGCACTCCGACTGCGAAACCATTTTCGACGATCTTAATCTTAATTGTTTGTTTGCTCCGCTCTGGTCCGGCGGTTGCGCCCATTAGGGGCGACACTTGCCAGGGTTTGCCAAGTTCCAATCTTGCGGTTTGTGTGTGTGTGTATGTGTGTGTGTGCGCAGATTTCGCAAGGTGTCGCACGAAAGACACACAGAGCTGGTCATTTGGTGACGCAAAACTTTTGTTGCGAAAGACAAACAGAAAACGGCAAGATGGAAGCTTCTTCAAGTCATAAGAATGTGTTTGAAGTATTTGAATACTTATCCAGCAACGTTTATCACATTAAATGATTTCAATTTCATATCCTTTTTTGAAGAAATCTCCTTCTGTACTACTCCGTGCAAGAGTCCTTAGATCATCGCGTTCTTTATCGCGCTGATATAATCCCTCGAAGAAAAGCGAAGAAAAGCGAAGCAAACGGCTCACCACAACCAGCCAACCAGTTTGCCGTGTGTGCCGCGTGCACGTGGCAGCCGCCGCGTGTGCCGTGGACAGGACGGCGCGAACCCCGAAAGCCGAGCCCGCGGTCACAGCGGTGGATGGTGATGTAAACACGCCTCGGTCCCGACGCCACAAAGTCCCTTCGATTCGGGTGGGGAGCGGTTTTTTTTTTTTCTTCTTCTGTTGGGCTGGACAACTCCCCGGGGCGGGAAGCAGTAAATTATTTTCACCGAAGCCATTTCGACGATTCCGATTCCGATCCCCCGGGTTTCCTGCCTCCGGTGGGACAGAAAGGGGGACAGAGGACGCTTTATCCACCGAATAGTGTTTTGTGCTGTTTGTCTCAGCCACTTCCCTGCAGCCTCTGCCGCGGGCTCTTCTCGCGCTGTCTCGCTGGAAAACCTGTGTTTTACATGCTGTTCGGGAGACAACGAAAGCGAGAGAGAGAGAGAGAGAGCAGGCCGGCCTATCGGTTGTCCCTTCATGTGAAACCCGAGCTTGACGTTGAGGTCCTTCCGAAACCGAAACGGCTCGAAAACAAAGCAAAACACACGGGCAAGGGAGAGAGAGAGAAAAAAAACCGGCCACGAAAAACCGGAACTAGCGAGCCCCGGCCGCCTGTCGGGAAGGCTCGACGCCAAGCGCAGCCCCGTGTGCCCGCAAAAAGCGCACAGCAAACAACGACATGATCTTTTTTGTTGATACGCCGCCCGTTTTGCGGCACTATTTTTCTATCCCTTCGCGTTTGGGCTCTCCGTTCGTCTGTCGTTATTCTCATCGCACGCGGTGGAGAAACGGACGCTTTATGGCCGGTCGCTTCGCTTCGGGTCCTTGCGGCACTACGGCGGTATGTCCTTGCGATAGTTTGTGTGTGGGCTTTTTTCCTCTTCTCAGTTTTGATACTGTTTTGTCCCACTACCGTAGTGTGACTTTGCTGCCCTCTTGGGGTGTAAATCTCGTGCCAGTTTTCCTGTCCCAGCTCGTTCGTTTTGTCCCGTCGTGCGGTCGGTACGGAGGCTTTTTCGGCACAGGCAGTGGGAGTGGGAGGTGGGAAAATCTCCCCGGTTTTTTTTGGCCACCGGCAAAATCCCAAAACTCCCGCTGCAGCGCACGGTGCAGTTCACCTAAATTTGTGAACTGTTATTGTAGCAGCTTACGCAATTGATTGCGAATGGTTCCCCTGGGGTGGGGTGGGCTTCATGGGGTGGGTTGGAGAAGAGCGAAGGTGCTAAAACTTTATGTACGCCCCGCTTTGTCGGCTTGCGTTCCGGGAGGTGATTTTCGGGCATTTTTTTCCGGCTCGGCCATTGTCCCACTGCCACCGACGCCGGCGTCTGTCAGCGACTGAATTAACGAGTTAGCGCTGGGATGCTGCTGCTGCTCCTGCCCGTGTTCGACAAGCGGCCGGCGACAAACGGTCGCTGATGAACGAGTTCCGATTTCCGGCCGGGGCGGTTTGCAATGCATTTATCGGCCGCGTGGAAAAATCCCCGCTGGAAACGGGTGCGCTTGTGGTGTTGAATTAATAGGCACGATTTTTCGAAACTTAAAGCTCAATAGAATTTCACGTGTCCTTTTGTGGCTTCCTGTTGTGGAGATGGTTTGTTTGTTATTCGTTTTGTTAAATTGATATCCTACTTTTTTGTATGTAATTGGTTGTGATATTAGTTTAAAGTAGTATCATAATTGCTACTGTTTTGAGGTTAAGTTGATCAAATTTCAGCTTTTTATTCGAATGCAATTCATAGATTGTAAAGTATCTTGAGACTCTGATTAGATTGTGTTGGTGTTTCTAGTTTTTAAAGCTAGATAGAAGAGGTTTCAGCATTATCTTTAACTGAAACAGAAACATTCTCATGACACAACTAGAACAGCACGCTAATACAAAGTGATCATAGCAACCATAGACAGAACGCACCTCAAGGAAATTGCAACCTTGAATTGGTGGTGCCATCTGTTGGTGGGAAAATGAACTAACGAACAAGGTTGATGTCATTTTGGATGTTTAAAGACAAAATTTGTATGATTCATTAGCTTTTAAACCTTGTCAGGTCTAAAAGAAACATCCAGGTTTGAAAAGATTTACGTGGAATTGAGTTGAATTGAGCTTTTAAGCTTTGAAGTTCGTAGAATTGTAGTTGTTTTCATGATACCTCCTAATGCTTGGAATTTTAAATATATCTGATGCTAGGATTTCAACACGAATCTATGCTTTGAGAAGATTGGTTCACATGCGGGCAAATTATTATGATTATAATATTTATGATAATTATGGTAAAATATTCTAAAGACATTTCGCCAACTTTTATAATACGCACGATCCATTTTGCTTCAGATAATGCCGTTCCTCTTCAACTCCGTCCATGCATACATCGTTGCCTGGGAAACGGTTAATTTTTCCCGTCTCGTGAGCAACGTCTTAGCCAAATCGGATCAATGACGGCACGTGAGCAACCGTCTCCAAGGTTGCCACCGTCTTCTCGGAACGGCATCATTTCGGCGCACGCAATATCCCACGATGTCCCGCGCCTTATTGATCCCGCCAGACCATTTGCGACCCGAAAACAACACACACACAGAGTCAGTATCTCGTAATCATGCTTTTGACGCAAGGCTCGCTCGTCTGCTCTGGAACAGTGAACAAATCTGTTCGCAATCCGAGCGCAGAAATCACTGTGGCTTGACGCCTAATGAGATTAACGTGACGAAGCATCCGAACGACCGTCCGGGGAGTCTCGCCGGGTGCGTCTTACGACCCTCTCACCCTTCCCCCGTTTCCCTCGCGAAGGAAGGGCACTAGCAGTGGCACAAATAATAGATGAAGAAAAATTGCTCTCGGGGCCACTTAATTTGGCTCGTTGTCGTTTCACCTATATTTTCGTTAATTTATATCTACGGCTCCGTCGTGCTGCGGCCGGTTTCTTATCGTCGGCTGCCCTGGCGGCCGAGGCGATTCCGGCGCGACAACGCGCTTCCCCGCCGGTCAACTGTGTGCCCAGTGTTTTGTTCACGACGACGGCGAAAGCTGCCAAACGGTGCCGTTTTCCCGATTTTTATCTTCCACCAGCTATCGCGTTGGCTATCGGGGGGGATAGAGCAGATCGCGGGACAGTCGAGTCGTATTTTGTGGAGCTTCATGTCGCAGAGTGGTGGGAAGAAATGAGTCGCTGATCCCGGTGATAACAATGATGATGACTTTATTTCGAGACGCCGACGGGGCCGATGTGCCGAGCGGTTACCACGACTCCAATTTCGAAGTAAAAAAACCTGATACTTTCACTCAAAGATGAAAGGTTGTTATAAGGTTTTAGAAACAGGAATTGCACATCAAGCACATTTTCCCTTATAGCAGAAAGTGTTAAACTATATAAAGCATTGGATATGGACCAGACATATCATGCAAAGTTCTTCTCGTTGGAACTTATCCCGGTCGTAGGAAAAGCATTCACCGCAAGCATTGCTGAGCTTCGATTGTACCGCCCGTAGCTCGTCCGGAAATCGAACGTCATCCAGCGCAACAAATGCCATCGTAAGGCGAACCGAACCAGCGAACCGTGTGACACGACCGTGATGCCGGGAACGCATCCGAGACGTCACACGTCTTGCGTTGAAGGAATGCGTCATTCCTGCGGTCGAACATCAAACGGGCCGACTCCGGACGAGATGACTGTGTGTGTGTGTGTGTCTTTGTGTTTGAAAATATGCTCACATTCGATCGGAAAAACGTTCCACTCGGTAGAGCTTTGGAATTTTACCCGTGACTTCAAGCAACGCCAGGCTTGCTGAGCTATTGGATCATAGTCACGGTCTCCACGGGATGTTCTCTCTTGCCTTTTAGTGTGTGGTTTAACACATTAGGGATGAGTCACTTCATGACAACTTACATATTTTATGGTATTGTATTATATTGTCTATGTCTTCAAATTTTTGTATGTTTCATTGTATTTTTTAACATTTCATATCGCCAAAGGGTTCTAGTACTTACGCTTGGAGAAAGTATTGTAAAGTTTAGTTTTATTGTGAATAATAATTTATTAAAATATATATCGTAATATATATCGTAAGAGATATTTTCACATTTTAACATCAAACGAGAACGATTTAAAAAATGTGATTTTTTGAAACAAGTGCACTCCATCAAAGATGGCAGTGGAAAATGGCAGTATGGCTAATAACATGACAGTGAAATCGCGGAAAACATTTCAAAACTCTCTTCAAATAAAATATGAATAAATTTCAAAGAACCCCATCCATTAAAAATGGCTCCCGCTAGGAATGCGTCGTCAAATTTTGCTCCACATGCAAACTTACTCTCCCTGACATCATCCTGTTTACAGTGATGAATCGCTTACTCAACAACAACGCCGGGGAGTGAAATGCATATTTAAACCGTCGAAGATTTCAATTCCCCCAGACACATACACACACACACACACACCCTTGTGGACAGCAAACGGTCCGAACGTATCGTCAAATTTGTATCTTCATTGGCTCGCCTCGATGAACTTGCCGTGCCGTGGTCTCCCCCGAGGCGCTCCATCACGTCGCCACATCCGGTACCGATATCGTCGATTTGTCCGGAACCGAAGTCGCTGGAGTGCAGTTGGCCGCTCCCGCAGCATCTCCGGGCCCGCTCGGGAGGTAACAAATTGTGACAAGGATATATTTCATCGCCATGTCACCACGCTTCCGTAAGGACCGTATTTACTTGGTTACTCGTTACTTGCATGCTGCCCCGGTTCACACGTGTGCGCCTCTTCCCGGTGCGATGTTGTCAAAAGTTGTCCCGTCCGTGCTCGCGGCTTCGGTGGAAAGAATCTGTTCCGTCGGGGCGTCGGGCGGAACTTTATCCTTGGTGGGTGGGCCGGAGTGCATGGCTTGCTCGAGACCACCGCACCGGGACACTTGCATTGTTCGTTCACCCGCTTCGGTTCGGTTCGTGCCATTGTGCCCGGGCGTAACGATCCTGTTAGTTTGATTAGAAAAGTTCGTTCTCACACACACCGGTGTTTGACTTATTGGCGCATGGCACAGGGCGGAAAGATCCTGCATGCCTTATTTTTCGCCTTTTTTTTGATTTCTTCTCTTTTTATCGTAGTTACATCATGGGAGCGGGCGCCGGCTGAGAAAAGACTTCCGACGCTCGGTGAGGGATTCCGCTTATCGGAAAAGGGGTTTTCATTATTCATCCGTCAATGACGGATTGGCGTGCAGCGGGGATGTTAGCAGGATCCGGTCGGTCGTTGCATTCGATCGCAGCGAATTTATCGGAGCTAAATTAATTGAAATGTGAGCAAACAAATTTCGGTTTTTGACCTCATGATGGCTAATTTTGTTGATTTTGTTTAACGTTTTGCTTATGAGTATTGTAACTATTATACTTTTTTGTAATATTTTTATTTTTTTTGTAATACAATTGAAGAGATTATAACTGTTATCATTAGTTTATATTTTTTACATATTTTTTCCAATTTTCAAAAGGGACATCTCTTATTGAAATTCTCTAAAACGTGGTTTTTCAAGACTTATTTGTATTTTTTTATTGTTTTAATTTGAAATTAGCTCCAGTTAGTCCCAATAGACGCTATATAGATGCCATGCTTACTCAAAATAACATCCAACTGATCCCTGCGGCTCACAATTCCCACAAATTGCTGTTTCTTTTTATTTACGAATTTCAGTATCTTCTCCCACCACCATCCACGGTTCTGTTGGGGGGGTGTTTTTGCTGTTTTTCGAAACGAAATGGCACCTCAGCACAAATTCTTCCTTCTCACATAAACGAAGGACGGCGAAATATTGACTATCCCTGCTGCTGCTGCTGCTGCTGCATTGAAATTTGCGTGATCGAACGATATTTGGCTCCATCTCGTCCGAGGGCCGATGGGACGACCACTTAAAGCAACAATCAATTTTATCGATCACCCACGCTTCCGTCTCTTCCGCCTGCGAGGCAGGCCCGGAAAGTGGACCGTGGACCGCGGCGAGAGCGCCTTCCTCGACTCATGTTGTTTTGATGGTCTCATCAAAATTTCATTTCGACTCGCTGGACCGCTGGAACCGAGAGAAGATGGAAGTGCAATTGCGCACGGAGCGGTACCAGCTGGCCGGCCGGCTCTCCGTACACTGATGGCCATTTCCGTCCGAATTCCTTGACCCCGGTGGCGGGAAGCCTTGGCGGGCAGCAAGAGCGACCCGGCGCAGAAGACGTAGCAACGGACCGGTCAAATAAAAAATAACTGATTTTCCACCTCAAGACACTAAACATCGATTACCGGGAAATCAATTTTCCGTTTTCCCCCCGGGCGTGCCCGGTACGTTTTCTCCAACCGGGAAGTCTGACCGCCTCAAGACCGCCAGTGAAAGAGGCGAACACCGGCACTACAATTTGCGTCGAAAATGTTTGCATTTTTGTCTTTAAACTCCATTCCGGGTCGGTGCGGCCGGTGCCGACCGTGGAAATGCTTCGGAAGATTCCGCCCGAAGAATGCTGTTCCGGAATGCGTACACCAAACGCTTGCCGCCTCACAAAAGACGCTGAGCGGTTGGTTGATTGCACTTAGAGAATGGCAGAGGCAAAAATTTCGGTTTCGGAAAATGAAATGCAAACACGGCAGCGGCAGCACAAAGCCATTGAGAGTGGTTTTGGCTTTTAATTTTAATGATGGAATATTCAAATGAAGCCACTCAGCATTATTGCACGAAGCTGCACTCGCGGGCCACCGACGCGGAGTGGCTTTGGAGAAGATTTTTCGTGTTTTTTTTTTTCCTGCTCCATAATTAAGTCACAACGACGGAGCGTAAGTGCGTGACGGATCCGGCGTCCTGCGATGGGCGATGATCGAACTAATTGGCGTACTTCTCGATGCTCGTTATGCGTTCGATCCCCGGGAGCGCTCATTACCATACGCCGCTCGTGCGATGATTATCTGTGCCTAGGGTGGAGGTTCTTCGCGCCACCCACGGCCGACAAGCGGTTCGTGGAAACTGTTTAATTAGCTATTCGCCCTCGAACGTATTTTTAGTGCGACGGGGCGGTTTTCAATCTGCCGGTGACGTTTACACTGGCGTTGTGTAAGTGGGACTCTCGAATGGTTTATTTATCTCTATTGGAAGACTCAGATTTATTCGTCCAGATTCATTTAGATTCATGAATCTATACGAATCCTTGAAGATACTTGGCTCTTTGGAGAGTCATGAAGCGTTCGAGATGAATGAGTCTATTTAGATAATCGAATCTTTAACGATTCATGACTCTTTGGAGATACTGTCAACAAAGATCTAAGCGCTTAGATCATGTTGGCGGTGTGATCGGTAAAGCTTGCGCCAGTTAAGCTTAGCAGTGCATCAAACTTAAACCAACAGATGGCGCTACGGTCGAATCGCCATCGACCAACAGAGGGAGCTGCTGTCACACCTTCGCGCGTAAAAGAACACGGCCATTCGGAGGATGGAGGACCCATCACTCTCTCTTTCGATGCTGCAAGGAGGCCATCATTACCCCCACCCACGACAAAACGAACGAGAGGGAGAGAGAAACAACTCCGCTTATAAAAGCCGTTTGCGTCGGCGTAACGGCCCTTCTTTTTTGTGCACGGAGAGAAAAGTTACAGAAATTTTTTTAACTACTGTGAATAAAGCCAGGATGGCTGGTTGTTAAGAGAACCGTATTTTGTTTAAATTTAGTAAAGCACAAGAAAGAAAGTTGCAGGACGCAACAGATACATAAACCGTTAATGATTGGTTAATTTGTCTAAATTCATGAACCACAATCGCTTCCTAGATGAATCTGAATGAATCTCGGTCGAAAGAATCAACAATCTGAATCTCATCCAAAGCATCGTAAGACACAACTCATGTTTACACCAAAGCATTGAAGAGATTCTGCACAAGTTATATCGGTAACAGCCGAACCACATGAGCTACCACCACATAGCTGAACTGCAAAATCGCTCTCAGTTTATTTCCCATCGCAACAGTATCCATTTTGGTGCGGTTCTTCGAAACGAAATTAATTGAACGTCAAACAAATCGATTCGAGTGTACGCGCTCCACGACACGTAGAGGACACATTTCGCCGAAGGAATGCAATTAGCATGCAGAGAGCTGGCTTCGACGAGTGTCTCACAGATCAAACGGCAGCATCTTGTGCCAGCGTCCTGTACCGCTGAATCCTGTTCGTGGCCTGAAAGGAAGATTTGCCAGCGTGACGTGACGGCAAACAGTATTTGCTCTGACACTCCGTGAGGCAATCCGCGCACTCGCATCCTGCAACGCAAGGCGTGCAGCATGGCGATTGCAGCGAACGGGACGGTTCGTTCCCGTGCGAAGACAGCCGCGATGCAGCGCGCGACCCTTGACTGGGGGGTTCGTTCGGCGAAAAAGTGCTTCAAATCCCCACCAGTGAGGCCAATTTTCTTCGGCATCTCCTGCTTGTACGTTTCGTTGCGAGAGGGTGGGTTAAGTTTTATTTAAATATTTTTATAATGGAAAATAGTTTATCTCAGCTTTGCTAACGTCGCGCGCGCAGGCTGTATTTATTTTCCAGCAGAGGGAAGCCGCATAACGAATGCAGCCGGGATCGCGCGTGTGAGAGCTGTTGCATTTTTGCATTCCTCGTGGCCGCCACGAGGTCGTGCCTGTTCTGCATTTCTGCTCCGGTGGAATCGTTTTTCCTGCGCTGGCATGCATTAACCCAGGCGGATTTCCTTTCGCCCGTACGCTTTCGGAGTGTTTGCACAAACAATTTCGCTTTCCCGCAGCGCAATGGGTGGGTGTGTTTCGCGTCGTTGGAGTCGTTGCAGCGGCACAAACGGAGTTAAGGGTTGATTTCGGATGCAGCAGGTGGGAGATGCTAGAGATTTCGCATCGAAAGTCGACTGTTTGCAGTGATTGGAAGTGTTTCATGTGGGAGATGTTTTAAAGGTAATTAATTGGGAACCTTTGAATATAAGGTTCCATTTATAGAGTAGTGTGTCTCTCTAGCTAGTGAGTATTAGATAGTCATTGAAAGACGCGCTTATCTTGACTTTCTAGACTCCCAAACGATCTCGATGAAGGTACCAACTATCTTAAATCTGCTGTAAAACTTTGGAACCTTTGGAACCAAAATATGTTGTGCAATAATTCGTTTATGATTTTTTCTTCCTCAAGTTTAGTGACCTTCCTTTCTATTCTCCAAGCAAAATACTGATTAGGAATTCCTGCCAGCCATTAAATTTCTCATTTTTAAGGCACATTATTCATGTCCACGAAGCACAAACGAAGCGTTCCGTCCAATAAGATTGCATATGTAGCGGAGCAGATTAACCACGTGCATGAGCTCGGAACATTCGCCAGATGCAAAACAGCGTACCGGTATGATGTCCAACTGAGCGGCAATGAGGATCGCTACAAGTACGCAAACGAAGCAAGCATTAGCTTATCCTTCGACATCTAAATTTATATCGGGCTGCAAGCTTAAAATGTTGCCTTTTTTGTCAAATTTCTACACTTTCGTCACTCATCCCAGCACACTGGCGATGAATCTACACGTTCGTAACGCAAATATTGGCATTGTCCTCTCTCTCTCTCTCTCTCTCTCTCTCTCTCACTCGAGATAAAAAAACGGCTCGCAAGGTCGTGCGACGGGCGTAAACACCGGGACCAAAGGATCAACTTTACGGTGGCTATAATTTTCCGAAATTCGCTCCCCGGCACAACTTTCACAATTTTCCGCCTTGCCTCGCGTCGGGTTCTGCAGTTGTTAAATATATGAAAGTAAAAATCACATTTCCATGTCGACGGCCACGTTGGCCCACCTGCCGTCCCCCTGGCCCGGGGTTGATCGGACAGTCAGGCACCCTGGTAATGGCTTCGGTCCGTCCATTTCCGTCACATTCCGTCATAACGGCTTCCGTAAATCCTATTAGCACTGCTTAGAACGCTGTCACTCTGTAATGACACCGGACCGGGCCTCGACGACGACGACGACCCGGAGCGTTATGAATAATTTTCCACTCCACTCCACGGGGCCACGGCCACGGAATGGGAAGGTTTAGGTCCGGCGCGATGACCGGGGAGCGGAGTGCCGAGTAAGGCATTTAAAAATGCAAAAGACGCGCCGTCGTACGGCTTCGTAAATGAACAATCCTTCTTCCAACCGGGGAAGCCGAGCGACGAACAAAAAAAAAGTGTCCACTCGACACAAAATTCCAATTCACATTAGACCGACCCGCAGAGCGGGTTATTTAACGTGCAAAACGAAAAAAAACAGCAGCGGCGGCCAGCAGTACCGGTGGAGCTTGGTCATGAATTTGCATAAGAGTACGTCAGCTCATACGGCAAACGGGAGGCGAATCTTTTTTTTTGTTCTGTTTTCTTCTTTTTCGTCCGGAACAGTAGTCTTTTACCGTTGGCAACATTTGCGCCTGTCAAAGGGACTTCACTTGGTGAGAGAGAGAGAGACAGAGAGAGAAGATCAGAAAAGTTTTGTTATGTCGTGAGTTAATTTCGGGCCAATTGTTCTCGGAGCACGTGTTATGGTAGGAAAGATTTATGAATTGGGCAACAAAACATACCGTGTATGGCTTAAACGCAGGAGAATTCGCTTCCTAGCACGTCTCCGCGGATGATGCAATGTTCGTTTAACCAATAGATCAAAACTTTTCTGAAAAGCATTCCGATCGATCTTTGTTGGTTGCATAAGATGCTCTTGAACACAGTTTGCAACATAAATCAGTAAGAGATCAGAGAGATCAGTATGACTTTTAAATAAGTTTCAACACCGATAGCTATAATATTTCCAAACTAACTCTTATACATTGCACAAACAACGTTTTGTCGATGTTTATATCGCTAGACATTATATCTCTAGAAAATATCAACTACCTCTGTATCTTTTCCAAAGCTATTGGTCCAAAACACTAATTGTATAAATTAAATTTGATAATAATAACAATAATAATAATAATAACAATAATAATAATAATAATAATAATCCCCTGCCTATACACTTCTATAAAACAAACGGAAATAATCGTTAAAAAGAGTGATTAATCGTTTTTTCGTGCAGTATACTTACTAAGGAAGTTTGCTCCTAAAAGTATGCAATCGTTAGATGTAAATTCCATATTATCGACTTAATACAAGCTTATATAGATTTGTACCTTCCAGTGATATATATAATTGAAAATAAATGCAATACTAGAACATGTTACGCTCAACATTTCGAAATGTATGACCATTCCAATCACGTACGCCTAAAAAGTGCTGCAAGATCGTGCTTTTTGATACTTTTTCTTCTCACTCTTCCCGTGTTTCCCGTGCAGAGCACCGGGAGTTAGATAATTATGTTATAACCCCAAGTAGGCGTGTGCTGTTATTTTTTCGCAAAGTTTCCTCTTAAAACTCTCCACTGCGGAAGAGTTTCCCGTGTCGCATTCCGCTCTACCGGGAAGGTTGTTATTCCGGAAGTTAGTCAAAACATGCCAACACCGCAGCGGCGCTTGTCATACGAGCTGTACCAATTTACCTTCCTGGTACGCTCGCCGTTCGGGCGAATGCGGGGGCCGATGTGTGATCCCAACATGCGACCGGAGCGATCTCAATTTCCGAACGGCCAGTTGAAAAGTTTTCGTTCCGAGGCCTCGATGTCACGTCCACAGAGGGTGAGGGTTTTTTTTTCGCCGCCCCTGACGTTGTTTTCCGGCGTGAAAAAGCATGCAAAGATGGGCGAACGTTAGTGCGCGACGGGCACGAGCTTCCCGTTACGAGTGTGAGGAAAACATTTTTTAATTCTATTACAATGCCCAGGCGGTGTTTGCAAACCCGAACCGAAACCGCAGGCAAGATAGTGCGAGCAAAATGAGTGAAAATCATCAACGTGGGAATACGGAGCAGCCCGGGACGCACAAACATGCCGTTCCCGGTACAGAGATCCGACCGACCACCGACACTGGTATCGTTTTCCTCCCATGGGGGGGCGAAAAGTCAAAGTTTTACGTGCCGTTTTTTGCGCCCTCTCTCTCTCTCTCTCTCTCTCTCTCTCTCTTTCTGCTGCTGCAGAAGCTCACCGGCTGGATAAGCCTCCGGTCCGTTCTGAGAGCGAAAAGGATACCGCCGCGACTGCCGATGATGCGGTGGGCCAAGTTTTGACAGTTATTTTTCCATTCTTTTAATGGCCACGGCACGGTGGTCGGCATGTTGACTTCTTCTTGCGGAAGCGGGACGTGGGACAACATGCCCATGGTCCAGGTACCTGCACCGGAAGCAGAAACATTCCGCCCGGCCCGGGGCAGGCATTACCGTTGCTGGGATGAAAAATTACCACGCGCTGGAGGGAGGAGAAAGGTCTCGCTCTCTCTCTCTCTCTCGTGCGCGCGTGCACGCTGGTCATCCGTCGTACTACGAGATCAGCCTTTAAATATGTGCTGGCTTAACTCCAGCAACTCCCAGTCGCGCCGGTTTGCAGATAAGAAGCTGATTTATGATGACAGTTTTTGTTAGGTCGTGTGCGTGTTTTTTTTTCGTTTTCGTTTCTGGTGGATCGTGCGTCAGCCTCCAGCGTGGCGTCTTGTTTTTTTTCTTTCGGTTGTTGCTGGAGAACCTTAAAGAACCGCTCGCTCACGTCCCTCAGAGTGGCCGTGTGGCGCACACGGACGCTGCCCACTGGGAGTGGAAAAGTTCGGTTTTCCACAACAAACAAAAAAAACGTCCAAAAATTCTGAGGTCAGGTGTTCTAGTAGGCGGTGCCCCGAGAGGTGGCTGAGTGGGTGAGCTGTAAATGTAAATAGCCTGCTTTCGGTTTCCGGCGACCACCAGGGGCTTTTCTCGGGTGTTTTTTCTTTCTTTTCTATTCTGCTCACCCTCGCAGGTCTGGTGTCTCCGGATGTGCGCAGAATGTTAATAGAAACATTCCCATTTTGGGGCAGGCCTGTGGATAGAGATGGTGAGATAGAGAGGAAAAGAGAGGGAGAGCGACTGTGTCCCATCTGTGTGTGTGTGTCGTTACGCACCCTCTTTCGCTCTCGAGGGATTCTTGACCGCGGACCAGCTCATGAACTGCTAAAATGTGCATCCAAACCGAGCCCCGGTGGTGTTTTTCTCCCCCTGGGTTGCCGTGAGCGATGGAGATGTATAATGTATCTACTTCGCCAGGTAGATCCTTATGCGTGTAAAGGTGCTTGTGGGAGTTGCAAAACATTCCACGCTCTACCTCCTGCGTGGAATGCAACAACGTGGTACATAATAATGAGTGCATGGGACATGCCAGTGGGTGGTAGATGAAGGACGTTGTAAAACATTTAAATGGAATCAGTGCCCGCGTTAAATTACGCACAGGTCTTGTTGAACACTGCATCTCGATTCAAAGAAGGACTCGCGGTGTACAAGCAGAAGCGTGGATGTACTTCAAATTGCATAACTCTAGGCGTCTTTTAGCGTCATAAGTCCAAAAGCACACGTTGCGTACGTTAATTAATGCCTTCTTACATGGATAGTATCATCATAATTTGTTTCAAAATCTGTTTTAAATAAAAGAGGTGTATAATTTAATTTGTACATATTATATAGACACATGAAAAAGACACTTTTTGGACCGGAATTAATATAAATCCCAGGTGATCTTGAACGGAGCGCATCATTATCTTCTTGTCATTTTTATTTGAGTAGTCCATAAATGTCATCGTAATTACAGACGGCATCCACCACCACCACACTCCAATCTTTCACAAAAGTAACCCTCGGTTAATTACATCCCTTCACCCGATGCTGCAACAGTTGCAGCCGCAGCGCGCTCTTCTGCACTTGAAACCTTCGAATGAAAGCTTTCCGCTTGCGCTATGCATTCATTTGCCGACACTTGTCGGCGTCCCACCGTACTAATGCACCGTCCCATTGGTATGATCCCGCGCTGACCCGAGCGGTGGGGACAGTTTCGCTTTGCTTCTATTCGTGCCCTGCCCACCAGCACCGGTGGGAATTAGGTGGCATCCGAACCAGAAACAGATCGTTTCCTAATTATGAAAGCACTTCCGGGTGTGAGGATGTTTTTTATCTGCGTTTTTAAGCTTTCATTTTACTGCACATTCCCTACGAGTTCCACCGCAAAGCGATGATTCGATTGCTGGGAGCTTTCCACAGCCTTTCCAGCGGCTTTTTTTCGAACAGAACACTACATTGCGAAAACAAACTCCAGTGAAAGGATGCCACCTTTTCATTCAGCAGTAAACAATGGCGGCAGCACCACCGTTACAAGGCTCGCCGGTCTCGAGAACGAGCCATGCAACAAGAGACCCGGAAAGTGTCTGCCCGTTCGTGATTGAAGCAGCGAGCGGAGAAAAAGGTGCGCACGCGGGCCGGGTGGCCCAAGAATAAAAAGGAAGCGACAGACTCTTATCTCCGACGGACCACTTCATTCCGGTGGAACTTCACGGCCGGGGTGGATGGGAATGCAGTCGGGTGATTCTGCCAGCCGGACACGGTGCACTTGAACCGGAGCTCAACAAATGGCGAAAGGTGCTTCTGGCAGCATTCTTCCGTGCTGCTGCTGCTGCTGCTGCTGGCGGTGAGAAACCGATGGAATGGATGGAATTCCTTCAGCACGTGGAGCGATGGGTTTTCGTAGAGGACCGTTGTAACAGGAACGGCACAATACGAAGCAAAACAACAAAAAAAGGAAAGCCTCCTAAGGGGTCGCCACGAAAGGATGCGTGTAGGTCGATTCGTTTGCCATTTTGGAACGAAAGTCAATCCTCTTAGGCAACGGCGTACCTGGCCGGCTGGCGCGGTGATCGTCGCGCACCGAAGAGTGTCGCTGCGGAAAAGCCGGATAGTCTTTTTCCAGCCCAATGGTGATGGGGACGAAGGATTTTGGTTTTAGCGTTCGCCGGTCACACCGATCGCTGCTCGATACGGTCGCGACAGAAGCCTCCTAATGAATGACAACCCACGGTGGAGAACAAAACCCGGGTCTGGCCGGGGTTGGGTTTCGTACGGGCGTGGGTTCGTTCGACCGGCAATGGTCGTCGAGACGCACAAAAGGACTTTACGGTTTTCTTTCGACCTCCCGCGTTTGGGTGAGCTTTCAATCAATTCCGGCATGCGAAGTGGAATTGGATGTCTTTTTGGGGGTGTGTTGCGTCACCTTACGGATAGAAGAAGGTTAAAATTAACCTCAGTAGCAATTGAAAAATAAGAGAAAAATCAATACGCTTCACTTTAAACTCCAAAACAAACTCTCCGGTTGCAATGTAATTTTTAGTTAAAAAAAAGGTCAAACACTCAACCAAAAGAACTACTAAAAGGTAAAGGTAAAGGTGATGAACATACAAACATGAACAAATAAATCTCTAAAAATATGAAAAAGAGCGTATAAATTCGAAACAAACAAACCGGAAACAATAACAGAAGTGAATAAGAAAAGAATAAACTAAAACCAAAAGATGTTTTCTTTCATTCGTAGTTTTCGTTCAAGTATATAGAACATAGAACGTAGTGTAGAACCTACATTTTGTTTTCAAAACCACACTACTAATACAACTTTTATTAATTTTTATCTTTCTAACTCTTTTTATTTCTCCTTTACTCCTTCCTCTTCTTCTTTGTTTTCTTTATCTTCATTATCTTTCCATTTTTGCTTTATTATACTCACATTCTTGCTCTAGGCATATTTCATCAGATTTTATATTCTTTTTCGTATAATTGAATGTTGGAATTTGCTTACCAATTAGTTTTATTAATTTAATCCAAAGTTATATTTTGTTTCTTTGTATTTTCTTATGCTATCTTTCATGTGTTAGTCTCCTTTGTGTTCAGTGTTTTTTACCGTAACCCTCCTAACTTTCGTTTATTTCTTCACTGTTGTTCGCATAAAATCCAACCACAAACTCTTCCACCACCAATATCATTAATATCGGCCATAGCGGCGGCTACAACATTTCCTTCGCCGTATTCATTAATCCAGCGTACAACAAACAACTTGCCAACGCCAACCTGTCTCAGCGGACTTTATCGTCCGGCGCCAGGTCCGGGCTACCGACGGAATGAAGAAAAAAAAACGAAAAATCTGATGGGAAATTGATTGATCCTGGCACGCTCGCGCTGGTGCGACATTCGCATGGACACGGTGTTCCCATTCCGCCTCCGGTGCCTTATCTGGAGCGCATCTCCCTGTGGGAGCCGGGAGTCGAAGTTTTGTTTCGTCTTCGCCGGTGTGATTGGTAAACAAAATTAATGTTGTCATAAAAGTTCGCGCGAGACAACGCCGAAAGCGCGGAAGATTAATTGATATTTTATTTCGTTTCGCTGGAAACGTCTCTGCCGTTTCCTTCTTTTTCCCGTTCGGACCACAATGTTTCGCGATGTTGCTGGGTTTTTTTTCTTTCAACCGCTTCCGCTTTCCTTCATTATTAGCCTGCACCGTGTTCGGGTTGGAAAATTTGTCCACAGCACGTAAAAGAAAGGACGAAAGCGGTTTCGCGCCAATCGCCCGTCGCGGGCAAGATAAACCGGAACGGAACGGAACGGAAAGTTGGGAAACGAGCTTCGATTTTGATTTATTACGACCTTCATTAACATGTTCGCCGGGAAAAGTTCCACTCCCTCGCAGATTTGTTTCTTCTAATTGAGCCGAAGTTGCCACTTCGTGCGACAAACCGGGCCGGGAGCGCGGTCCGTTTCGAACGCGGCTAACAGGTGATTGAGGCTGTTGGGCACGGGGCTGGGACGATCGATGCAAATGTCGTTAGCGGCGCCAATTCATTGTGCCCGGTGCGCGGCGAGCGGCAACTTTGTAAGTCAATTATTTGCTTATACCACTCGCGCTGGCACCGTGGCTCCGTTTTAATGTCGTTTTTCGACAGCGTGCAATCATTCAATTAGCTTGATTTAATAACGTCGGGTTTGATCGGACGGCAAATGGGAACTGCTGTTTCATTTCTTCCGCGAGGAGCTATTAGGAGCGATGCCATCGTGGCGGAAGCAATCATTCGTTTTAAAAAGTCATTTCAAGTGAAACAAACGGTCTGTTGCTTTGGGAGAAGTTTTCAAATTGGCGAGAGTTTCTTTGAAGGGAATTTTCCAGCTCAGGTTGAACTCTTTTCCCTCCACAAATCACCAGAATATTTTCCATAAATTCAAACCAAATGAACTCCCGTCCCCACCGTAACATTTCTCCCAACAGCGAGGATGAAGTACACTGATCCGATTTTTCCGAGCCCGCTCGCGGAGAAAGGAAATCGATCCCGGTTTAAACCGAAATTGGTCACCGTCCTCGACGCGATGATAATGGTTTCGCCCGAAGTTTGTGGCAGCCCCGTCTAACCGTTGAGTAATTCGACCGTTCCATTCTTCCGACGCCGTAATCACCATCATCAACGGCTCGTTTGCAAAACGCCAAGACAGAGAGCGAGAGAGAAAGGGTTTTTCGCACGATTTGCTTCCACGCCCCTTCTCGAGATGCCGATTGAGTGGAAATCTTCCCGTCGGAAAGCACTTCAATTTGGGGGCGAGAGGCGACAGAAGCGAACGTTAAATACGGTTCATCCGTCGCTTTCCTATCGCCGGTGCAGATGCGTCGTCGTGGTGCTTTTTCGTCGACGGAACAGACAGACGGGTTTGGCGTTGTTTGTCCGCATTTGGGTGCGGTGTTTGCTGAAAAGTGGACGCAAATGGACACTGCTGGAAAGCCAGAGTCGGTGGCGATTGCGTTACAGACGCAAGTGAGTCTGTGGAATGCAGAATTCACTTTGCCACAATCTGTCTGATCGATGTATTGATTGCAACGAGTTTGTTTGAAGACACTTTTGGGAGAATATTTTGTCGAATAGAAATATAGAGCAAGGAGTATAAAACTTTTTTATATATAAACGTGACGTATATAAACGTCAAAACATAAGTTAAATGTACAAACTGCCTTATTCAGGAGTTTTCTCATTTATTTTATCAAACTAGATATTGAAATTTGCAATAACAGCAGAAAAAGCATACATTTAGGCGCTATTCTGACTGTTTTTGCCACATCATAAACTACTTCTTAGAATGTTTTTACTACTTGAAAAATCCATTTTAAATCATATATTTGCCGGGTCTCAGCAAAACTGTTTGGTCGGTAACAGACTACATTACAATTTGCATCATAATTCCTGCCTTCAAATACATTGTCGGTGTGAATGCAAGGCTGGTAGTAAAGCACACGACCTCATCATGTCTTTATGCCTTCAACAACGGTACCGACAACTCGAGCAACTGTTGGCGGAACACGTGCACCCACCCACCGTTGAATGTGATACTTGAAACAACAAAAATCCCTCCGTAATTCATCTCAGCTCCGAATCACGTATACTCTCCCAAGTGAAACTTTTGCTCCACTTTCATTTCACCTTTGCTTTGGTGCGTTTTTTTCGCTCTCTCTCCCTCTCTCTCTTATTAAGCTCAGTCCAGACCCGAGCGACAAGTGTGCACGTAAGGGGGGGCCTTTTTGCCTGTGCTTTTTCCCGGAAAAGTGCCACCCTCATCGCCGCGCGTGTGAGCACTGGCGCCATATGATCTCGAGTGTCAACCGACACGCCGCACGACAAGAAGCTAATCTTGTTATCGTATGATAATAACTCAGCTTACAGCCGGGGCCTTATTTCCTCGGACCAGCGCGGTGCGAAAACGGAGAGCGGGGGTTCGCGTTTAAGCTACCGACAGCAAGCTCCGAGGACCGGGCCGGAAGTGTGCCATTAGATACACCCTTCAACCGCAAACCCAACCCGGGTGGGGACGGAAGCGTGGGCGAGCGCAGACACGGCACGATGGACGTCCCGTTTCCTTCGCCGCTGCGTTGAACAATGAGCACCCGGTTAACAGGTTGCGGAAGCAGAACCTTCGGGGCGCTTCGGTAGAGTCGGAATCGGGATACTTGATCAGTGTCACAGGCGGCCGGCGCTGGGTGCTAATGCTGTGCCTTTCTCCACGTAATAATTGCTTTGATGTTAGGGCCATCAATTAAGCGGCTCGGGTTCGTTAATTTAGCACCGGGCTCGGTTGAAACTTTCGCTCACAGTGGCGCTGAATGTTGTTGAGAATCCGGAACTACAGTAGTGTGTATACGGGGGCAGAGTTTAAAGTGCTTTTGGTAGCTGCTGTGTTATGAGAGAGGACAGTGAAATAATGTTGTGCTGATTCATTTCCCAGCTCCATGGTTATCTCTGCGCAAATAACGTTGATATTTTGTATGTCAAACACAACGGAATGAGTCTGGCATGAGCAAACATGCTTATTCCATTGGTCATTGGCTTTGAATCTAATCTAATCTCTTTAGAAATACATATAAATCGATTCATAGGCGTTAAATCTCCAGACATACCTTCAAAGTTTGAGAGAATTCTTTCCATTTCTATGTGTATAGTGTATCAAAATGGAGTTAAAATGAAACAACTTAATACTCAGTGCATAACTTTCAACGCCCAAGTAACTACCTTCATTTAACACTAATGTATTTTCACATTGCTCAATATTGGTAGACTTTGACTTGCAATCAGACTCCCTCCAAAGCTCGCCTAATGGACACTGCGCACGGCGAAGGATCGAAAACTTCTTCCCCACGAACGCATCACTCTCGCACAAGCACCAAGCGAAGGCAGCCAACCCGAGCCATCCGACATGCATAAAATATGAACTATGAGTAAATTCGGCGTACCCGCGCCGGGGCCCGGACTAGCGAGCGAGCCACCCCATCAACCGTGACACCCGAATCTAGGTCAGCCGACGCATTAATGCCACTCGAGCGGGACTGTTTGCACTCGAAAATCTCCGGCCAGCCCCGTCCATCATCGAGTGGCGTTCGATAATCAGCCTGCCAAAGTGTCGTTAGCACAACGGACGCGCGGGTTATCTCGTTGACGGGGCTGGACAAAAGACAACAGGGAGGCTGCCGGGCAAACAATCGACCCGGCCGGGCTTGACTAAACAGTTTACCTTTCCAAATGACCGGCCCGTGCGCACGGAATGCACACGGGAGCCTTCACCCCGAACCCAAACACTTGACACGACCGTTGGCGTTGCGACTGTTAAATATCACTCAGCGCCTCGGCGATAAAGGCGACGATGGCGGAGGAAACGCTGTCTTTGTTCGTTTACATTTCGTTAATTAAACTTCACTTGCGGGCCGGGGCTTAGTGAGCCAAGGAAATCACGTCAACGATAACGAGCAGTGCGAGCGAAGACAATCCCTCATTACCCTGTACGATCGGGCACCAGCCGAAACGTACTTAACCTCCGTCTCTCTCACTCTAGCAGGGGACCAAAAACTGAAATCCGTTTCCGGGAGAAGATTATTGTATCTACATTAGAGGGCTTCTTCGGTTGATTCGTTTCTCCGGCGACGGTTCTTTACAGCGAAAGTTCCAAACACGATGTGGCCACAGAACCCGGTTGTCTTGCCCTTTTCAGAACGAACTCCATCCGTCGCTGAAACAACGTCTTCCCACTCCCCGGGAGCAACAAATTAAATTTTCACCTGCTGGCTGGACGCCGGCAATGGCAGCTCATTCCGTATGCGCACCGTCTGGCACCTCGCTCGGAAACATCTCTCTTACAATTCCGCTCAAGTATCATCCACAAACGGATGATTCCGAGCTTCTGGTTGCGCTACCCCCGGTGTGTGTGGCAGACCGTTTCAAGTGAGCCTGCCGTGCACTGTGAGCAGCTCTTGCACTCCAGCTTCTCGATACTTCTTCGACGATTCCAGCTCCTACGGAATGGCTGGATGTAATGAAGCATAATTTCAGAAGCACTTCTGTGTGTGTGTGTGTGTGTGTGAGGGTGCCCCCAACACGACACCATTTAATAACAACGATGGGCTGTGGTGAAGTTGATTGCAGGAAAAATGTCAAAAGAGTCAAGCCGAGGTGGATGCCGAGGTGAATGCCGGTGAGACCGGCTCTTGCTCCCTTTGAACGGCTACTTGTTTTAAGATCTTCTGTGCTTTGTACCTTTGTGGACGGCAGCAGCATTCCGAAGCAAGTGAGCTGTTGAATGCGGCCTGCTGAATGGGGTCTTGTCCGTCTCACCTTACTCGGCAAAAAGGGCAAGGTAAACAATTGCCTCCCGCTGCAGCTGAAGGTTTAAATCATGTTCCATTTGCTTTGAAGAGGCATGCTAGCTCATCAACGACAAGTTCCGGCAGGCCATGAATTTGGGAGTGGAAAATAATAACTTAATGCGATTACGGGCGATCGATCAAAGTGTTTCCACCCTGCGAGAGTTCGAGTTGCGAGAGTTTGCTCCCTAGATGGACCCCTTCGGCGGTGGGAATGATTGACTTGAACCGAGCGTAAGTGTTTTCTACGAATGCTGGAACGCATACCCCGGGACAAACTTCTCTGGAAGGAATGCCCAATGCAGAACTCGTTAAACGGACCCCAAAAGCTATTCGAAAGGCTCGGACACATTCCTGTATGGCTGGTGTATGTTCTTCAATGTACCAATTCTTGAATGCTTGGGAAATGCTTGCTTTGGAGAGGTGTTTTTCTGTGAACCTATCAGTTTTTGAGCTGGCAGATTCAATTGGAACTATACGTATGCATCGAAATTCCGAAATATCCTGCATACTTGCAGGCTGATAAGTATCTTTGCGCCGTAATGTAGGCAATCTAATCTAGAAGTATGCATCGTAATGTTTGTAGAATGTCCTTCAGAGAAAAAAATACGTACGTAACTCCTTTCGAAAATACCTTTCCATCTTCCAGCAATGGTCAAATTACAAAACTTTAAACTCAGCTATTAATTTGACCCTCCGCTTCTCCTGTTCCTGCTCGCGAGCCGCAATCTTAAAGCAAATCATCCTTCCCGCGCACTCAAACCTCATTTTAGAGGAATCTAGCTTCACGGACTTAATTGGTCACTGGCATTATTCCCCAGCGGTCGGGCCGGCCCGCTTTACCTTCGCGATGCGATAATGAGATAAACATTATATGACTCATCGGAAGGCTCATCGCTTCCAACCGCCGAACCAGCTCCGAGGTCCATTAGCGCAACCTGTCTTCCCTGTGCCGTATAATCTTTACCTGGCTCCGGCTAAGAGCCGGCTGGAAAACGAGAGACGCACGCAGGAAGATAAATACAGCGCCCGGTGGTCCTTGGCGTCACTCGCTTCGCAGCGTTCTCGCAAGCGCGCCCGCTGAGATTCCTGTTCCCGGCGACCCCGGGCCCGGCAGAAGGATCGGTTTCCGTCTCAGCACCGTGTCACGCTTCATTAAAATCTACCAACAAAAAACGCTCGCACTCCATTAGGGCCCGAGCCAGGGACCACTCGAGGCCCGGGGTAGCCGATTGTGTTGTCTTAAGGTGGTCGCCCTACCTGCGCCCACTATTTTACACAAACACCCGTCAGGCACAAAGCCGTTGCCGAGAGGACGCTGCACGTTAAAGACGCCCTTGTGCCACACGGAACGCGCGCTGACCTGTGGCGACGAGCCCGTTCCGAACGATTGCACCAAGAAGCCACGTATCACGCCCGGCGTGTAACAACTGGTAAACCACAGCCACGAATGGGTGGAGAGAACGGAAAAAAAGAAAGAACCAATATTAGCTTGTAAAACCCGTCGTCGTCGTGGTCGGGAACCGGATCGGCTAGTGTCACAATGTAGGAGTATGTGTTATGTTTGTTTTAACACTTGAAATTAATTACTATCATCAGGCTTAACCGCACGCTGGTCACGGTGCTCCGGGTTGGTTCCGTACCGAAGGGCATCGCATCGTCGTGGTAGACCGCCGACCGCGCTGCACGAAGATCTGGCTCCTCCATTACGTGGCGTTGGTGTTGGCGGTCGTTCGCTCGCTCGTTCTATGCTCGCCGTACGCCGTTTATGCTGGCTGCTATCAGCGGTGCTGGATCCGACAAGCTGGCAAACCGACCGACGTTGTTGTACGCATATGGTCGGGATTTTGTTGTTTAGCCCGGTTGCTGTTAAAAGTATTGTTGTACCGCTGTTAATGACCCTGTGTTGGTGGCAGGTACATGCGCTCATGTTGTCTTTCCGCGAGCGGCAGAGGAACCAGGGTTATGCTCGAGCTGTGCCTGTTGGGTGAGAATATGGAATTAAACTTTGTTAAAGTCACGAAGCTTGAGGTGTTGAGTTTTGCTAATTAAGGGGTTTGAAGTACTGCGAATTATCATTAATTTATTGGCCGAGAAGACTGTACACATTGGAGAACAACCTAGGAAGAGTGATAATAATACAATGTTTAAATCTCCAACACCACACCAAAGCAAGAAATTTTGATTGTTGAAGCAAATTTGCTTGATTTCAGCAAGAAATGGAATTGGTTTTGCCTGAATTCTCTTCACCTGACAAGATTAGACTAGAATTTCTTCATTTTTCCAGCTAAACCAGTTCGAGTCTCAACACATAAACCTCACCGTTTCTTCATTTCCAACAACTCAGCGAAGAACGTCCTTCCGTCAAACTCAAACGAACGTGTGTTTCAATAATATTTACATTATCACACCTCTTCCGAGCGTTCTCCGGCAAACATTTTCGCCCATTAGGAGCCAGCGCCATATGTTGGCCCTGTCCTAGCACCCCTGCGGTCCACTTTAAACCACCATGGAACAAGGATTTGTTACCGAAAGCGTTTAGTCATCACACCGCATCACACACCCGCACACGCACATTAATCTTCACCCTTCAAACCTTTCCTTCGTGCCTTCCTGGTTCGCAAGATGTCGTGCGAAGGCTTCACCGTGTCTCGCCATCGCTTGGTGCTCGAACCGGCGAAGGACTTCGGCTCGGTGCGTGAGGTTAGGAATCTCATTAAAGTGTGTAAACACCAATCAAATTTATCTCAATGGTTTGCGTGGCCCACTCGTGTGTCGTGAGAGCGCTGGGAAGTTACGGCAAGAAAGTTCGGCAGCGCTTTTCGGGAATCGTGCCCTTCGGCGGGATCGGCGAGGTCATTTTTCACGCCTCAAACAAAAGACCGGGATGTCGGTTGTGAGGGATTCGATCCCATGGTGTGAGCGGACCATAACTCATCGTCCTGTCGTGGCCTATCGAAGGGTGGATATTAGAATGCGCACACCGACTGGAGGTGCTAAGCGTTAAATCATAAGCCCTGGGTGGCTTTTGTTCCTGTTCACACCCAGGGTTCTTTGCCTTCTTTGCCCCCGGGGGAACAAAACGAAACCTACGAAACGCATCATCAGGACGAGGGCCTAGAAGCAAAGTCTTTTCATCGGATCATTTGTCGGGGCGATAATTTCGATTTGTTTTACGGCGATGCGTTGACAGGGGACAAGCAATAGGATTGGGTCGATCGGCTGGAATGATATTTCGGGAAGAAATAACAGCTGTTTCTCATCTGTTCTATATTTTAATCGTAATTTTAATTTCTCTCTTTGCAGGTGAGTACGATATTTCATCCAAACATTAGAAAATGGTCGTTGAAAGCATTGAACAATCCTCGACAAAAACGCTCTAAGGTATTTCGTAACGCCAACATAACGCCCCCTCCCCGATACAGCTCATCTATTCGAGTAAGCTTCTAAAGCATGGACCATCCGTTCATTAAGTAACACCGTTCATCATCGCCATTCGCGTAAAGTGATCACGCACGTCGCCGAAAATAGAGTAACAAGGAAAAACGAACGCCCCCTCCAAAACCATCCGGGTCATAAACTCACCACACCAAACGCTTCCCATTTTGTGGGTCACAGTGCGCTCCCGGGGAACAGTAAATGCTTAACACTAACGGACAAATCTGGTGTCAATTGACACTTTTGCAACTTTGAGCTTCTATAACTCGAAAACGGATAGAGATATTGACAAACGGTTTTCGCCTAAAGTCTTATATTTTCAGAAATTTTTTTTAAAGAATTTTTAAAAATTTTAAAATCCGTAAATTTCTGAGATACAACTTGTTACTCCTTTCGTGCAAATCATGGTGTCAATTGACACCATGATTTGCACCAAAGGAGTATTCGGTCCATTTGACCGTAAGTGTTAAGTACAATATATTTACTTTTTTTTCCGCCACCACTGCCAACCGGTCGTCATTTCTTCGGCGTTGGTTCCACCAAGCGGGCACGGCCCAGAAGTGGACGATGCGAGCGAACGAAATGCCCGAATGGATTAGGGTCATTTTCCGGGTAATCCGGGTGGATTTTTACATGCTTTTTCTTCGGATTCTTTCGGGAAGCTTTCCAGACCGTGCTCATTTGCTGCAAATGGGAGCGTGGAAGGTTTTCCCGTTTCGGGCGCACGTGTTTTGGCAGCGTTTGAGTTACTTTTGATGCTGATTGGTGGTTTTTGTTAGGACGTTGTTGCTACTGTTTGTGTATTGTATTAATTATGTTTGGGCAGTAGTATCAGTACACAATAAGGGGATGTTATTTTGTGAAATTTGTAATATTTGTTTAATTTAAAATCATTACGTTTTCAAAAAGAACATAAATTTGAATTCGATTGTTTTTTTTTTATTAATTCATATGAGTTACTTTATTACATTTTCAAGTTCTCATAGTCAGAATAGAGTATGCTTAAGATAAAATTATAAACAAAACATAGGGTTTTACTTTATTTTTATTTTATTACCATTTTTGTATAGCATTTCTCAATCACCCAGCCTCTCAACACGTTATCAAACAAATAGTAGAGGAAATGTTTACACTAATGTTATCAAAAGTGTTCAATATTATTAGTAAATTGTCTTACTAATATGTACAATACAAAAGCTTATTGGAAATAATTTATAACCAGTTTTTAGAAACTAAATCAAATTAAAACTTTGTTAAACTGCATAAACAAGTAGCAAATGTCTCAATAACAAATGGAATAAGAGAAAAAAATCTGAAAAATATGTTAAATTGTCGAAATAAAGAAGTTTTCATCATTTTACAAAGACGGGCTCAAAGAATTTGCAACTTTTGAATCTGTTTCAAAATCACGAACAAACATTGAAGAGAGAGAGATACATTTTAAAACGTTTCGTGCTCACTCTCGCACTGACCATTCTCCAAATCATGGCATCCGTGACGTAAGCCCGTAAGCCCGTGACGTTCCCGTTGTCCCAACGGGCCCTATGGCGTGTGAAAAATGCGCCCTTCGATGGATGGCGTTGGATAAAATCTGCCCAAAATGAGCCCACCAGTGCTTGCATTACCTTCCCGGGTGCTTGCGCCTACGTTGCTACGTGGCAACGGTCAAAGTACACTCTCCGTCTGTACCTCACACACACACATACACACCGTCATAAACATCACACAGCATCAAACGTCAACTTTGTCTCCGGGTCGGCCGAACCGGAGGCCTCCCGGAGTAATCCATTTTCCCGGTGCTATAAATCCGGTCAATTTCGTCCCACAACACACACGACCACCCGTACCACCCAGGCCGTTTTGGGAGTTCAAAAGACCCACAACGATCGACCCACGCCGACTGCGACCATTGCAGGGATTGGCAATGATGGACGACTCCAAGGTACGCGCTCCAACGGTGTGCAGATAAGATTCGCCCTGGTCGGATTTGGCCGCTGCTGGAACGGTGCAACCGATCCTCGAGCAATCAATTGGAGTTCATTTCATCCCTAATAGCTCTCGGGCCGCGTCTCCCGGTCGACCACTTTTCACCGTGGGTGATCGATTGGCCCGCGAAGGTTTGGTTTTTGGCTCGCTCGAAACGCTTTAAAGCGGTGGTCTCGCGGAGGAGTGCCTGCGCAAATGGGTTGATTGTTCGATTGTCCGACGTCCGGGTGGGTGGGGGCTCGAATTTGTATTCATTTTTTCTTCGCCCAGCCGTCGGACCGGGCTATCATTTTTGTTCCAATTTAATCGCTCTCCGTGCCATTTATCCAGTACTGCACAACCGGGGATGGTGGAATTATGTTGTCCGCATATCGACACCGCACCGATGGCTCATTGTGTGTGTGTGTGTATGGCACTGTTTTTTAAACTCTTTTTTTCGCTTTCGCTTCGCAGCGCATGAAGCGCGGAATGCGGAATGGCGGCTCGCGTGCCAGCGAGGGGCATAATGCACGCGCCCATGCGCTTTCTGACCAGACCAGACTATTAAGCGATTAAAATGCATTATCAGGCCATCGGGTGATGTTTGTAGCGCGTTCGTTCTTTTTTCCTGCGCTTCACCCCCCACACACACACACGCGCGTTCATTCTGCTCCGAATATTTCAAACACGGAATTTTGAGGAGGTGCTGAAGTGGATAATTTCCCGTGCGCAATATGGGTTGGAATTTTCAAAGTGGACTTTTTGTGTTTGTGTTTATTGTTGCGGCTGCGGGTGCGCCCCGATTCCATCGCCACGATAAAGCGGTGCGACGCCGGGTGGCTTGTTTAAATTGATCACCCACCCACCGGGAAGATGATCACTGCAGTTGCGTGTGCGCGCGTGCTCGCCCGGGCTGCTTGCGCGTGGGTGGTTTCCGGTGCGAGATGTAATTAATTTTAATTACTCGCACCTGGAAGGATTTTTCGATGCGAAATCATGTGCGTATTTTTATCTTGTTTTTCGTGTGTGTTTTTTTTCCCACCCCACCCACTCGTAATGTGGCTGCATTGTTTCGCTGCGCGGGTGCGCTCGCCGTGTGCAGTCGAAACCACAGCGAGTGCTCGTTTGATGTGTTTTTTTTAACACTGTTTTCAATTCTATTTTTACCTTCAATAGGTCAAGCTTAATGGCCCTGCGGTTCGAGCGAATGTGACATTTATAATGATATAATAGAATATCCATATGCGTTTTTTTTCCATTGATATGAAACAAAGCTCGACTGTTTGATTTTCGTTACAGCATTGTTTTTGTCGAGCTTTAAGCTTATTGATTCAAATAATCTTTGGATAACAAGTCAAATGTATGCAATATTCCCGTATAAACCTGTCCTAGCTTATTTGCCAACGATTTCATTAGTACAGTACTTTATTTACGAGGAATTTATATGGAGATGTCAGAAATATATACAAAAGGAATAATTATTGCATACTTTCAGGCGTAATTATTCTCAACCGGGCTGAAAGTACGCAGCCAGTATGAAAAATGGTTTCAAGATTGCATTATGAACAATTCATTTGATTAGTTTCACCCGGTACTTCTTAGAAAAGGAAAACAGACTTTGTTCTACGTTTTTGCTTACTTGCCTTCTATAAAATGCTTTAATTCCTTCGAACTGGCATAATCACAAATGCAATATGGTGAGTGAGTCCAACCACCTCAGGGCTGCTTGCCTTCGGAGAACGTCCGTCCCATTCACCTTCCAAGCAGCGCAGCGCGGACATTTCTATTAAATAAACCATGCAACACACCTCCCAGTGCCATTTTCCGAATCTTTTTTTGCATCCACACCCAAGAAAGCTCGCCTGGCCAACGTCAACGGGGTCATAAAGTCACACGTCATCGTCGTGCCGCTGCTGCTGCTATTAGCGTTGATTGTGCTGGAACAAACTGTACGCTGTGACGCCGGCCGTTTTTGCCACCCGTTCCTGCGCGTCCTGGCGTATTAGCCGAGGTCAAGGAAGACGGCCTAGGAACTGAAAGGAGCAAACAACCAGGAGCCGAAGGAATCTGGTCCGGAGCGTACCCGCGGCAGCCCGGGTTTTGCGTGCCGCTTATGATTAATGTTGTATAATTTCTGCCAAATTAATTCCAGATTACGATAACGCGCGGGCAATGGTGCATGCCGCCACACGGGATGTGAAATGGAGTGACTTTTAGCGTAACCTTTCACTTGGGCGGTTTGGTTCCGTTTTGGTGCCGCTTGCCATCTGCGTTTCGATCCAGCTTCGTGACGCGTCCCGTCGCGGCAGCAAAAAAGAAAACAAAAAACGTTAGATTGATTTAATCGTCTGTCGGGGAGCATTAATTTCCGCTCACTCGAACTGCTTTCGCAGAAGTCTTGGGAGCCGTGAAGGTGAAGGACACGGTTCTGCGCAAAAGACAGACGGCCAGAAAAACAAAACCTCACCGAGCCCGGTATGCCGAACCTAAATAAACGATTATTTTCCAAACCCCTCCCCGTGAAATGACACCCATTTGCTGGCACCCTCCCCCACGGGGGACAGGTTTTCCGTTTCGGCGGGGGGGGTGTTGGTAAATTTCTGGCCACCGTTTGTTAAAGCTCCAGCACGCGCGCCCACCGCGCCTCGGAGGCAATTTTCCCTTCCAGTGCATCAAAAAGCACGCAACGTCCCGTTTCGGCGGGCCGGGCTTTCCAAAATAGACTCGACGGTGGTTTTGTCTCCCTATTATGTTGCTCTTTTGCGAACGGGGGGGTCGCTTTTGTCGCTTTTTTCCCACTTTTATTACCACTCGTTGTTCGAGACACCGACATGGCTCTTCACTTTTCGGGAAGAAAGCGCGCGCGGGTGAACTTTTCCCATTTTCCTATTATGCTAATTTAGCTCCCCGTGGCGTAAAATCAATTCCTGCTCCCTGAAATTAACTCGACGCTCTCGGGCAGGAAGCTTTCGGTTTCGGGGAGGGGACGACATTTACGGATGGTACCGGTGGGAATTCGGTTGCGCTGCCTGATCGCAAAACGATAGCAGCGGAGACGAGTTCTCGGAAGGTTCGCTCGAAAAGGGCAACCCAAATGCTCCCAGTAGTGCTTTAAACAGCGGGTGACAACAGGTACACTCGTGCAGGTACGTTTGCTGCAGCAACGCGTACATTATGTAGACAGAGGAAAAACATGAATTAAAAATATTTGGAGGTTATCTAATTTCCCATTTTTCTTGATTTCTAAGGAAACATACCTTCCTGTCCCACGGCACAGGATATGCTCTCCACAATTACTGCGTAACCCCGTACAATCCCAGCTTTCGTATCGATTAGCTCACCAACCCCCTTTACGCCGAGCAATCCGTACGAGACGATCCTAATGTTTCTTACCGCGCCACGGTTACCACCAAACCCCGCGGCGACCTTGGCCCCGTCTTGTGCCGTTTGCGTACGAAATTAAGTACATTCCGTGCGCCTCTCGGTCGTAGCTGGTGTGAAGAAATTATTTCCATGCGCATTCGGCAAACGATAATGGAGTACGGCACTTGCCGCACGGTTTGCCTAGTGGAGGTAGTGGTGAAGAAGGTTTGGCGCAACGGATAATTAGGGTCGATTTGCGTCGAACTGAAGGTGTTTGCTGGAGGAAGTTGTTGCTTGTAGGTGGGCGAAAAGGATTATTAGTTTTGTTTCTTTGTGTAATGTTTTTAATGATTATGCAAAAATTATGACTAGAGTCAATAATCTGATCAGATATACTTATCAATTCGTTTTTAGGCTTCATCCCATCAAAAGGATGCGTTGTGATAGTTGGGTTATAACCTTTACTAGTAAAATAGGTGAAATGATCTAAAACTTATGAAATGTGTTCAAAATTTCTCTGAAAACCGTATTACACTGAAAATTAAACGTTAGGAAAGCATTACTCAAGCATTTGAGAACAAAACATAGTAAGAATTTAGGCGCAAAGTTGCTTGATCAGCCTCAAAGTATGCAACCGTATGCAACTGAATGGGAATATACAATAAAATGCTTTATGTTCGCTTTATTTGCTCAATTGAACTTGTTTTTGAGACGCTCTTTTCGAATATTTTATATTTAACGTTGTGCTCTTGTTCCATTTTTTAGTATATTTACAAAAATATGCTGAGAAGAATAAAAAAATATATAGGAACTGCATTGTTAACATCGATCGATATTTGTTTATTTTAACAAAAAATCTTTCGAAATGAAACAGAAAAATGTAAACGTAATACAAAAGGAATATAAATATTACCCATAATACTTTTCAAAACAAAGCGTTGTGAAATTATCGCTTGGCTTGTCCGTGTCCTCGCCAGCAATAACTGACTTGCGGGAAGGCTATTGTGAAATTTAATCGAGAGAGTAATTTGAACGATCCTGATTGATGACAGTCGTACACGGGCAATAAAATAAGAAGCAGCGAGTACGTGTCACCCTCGGTTCCGCGTTTGATTGGCACTCAGTACTACGAAGGAACTTGTCACTCAATCAACGGTGAAGCGCACCATTTGTCACATTAAGCTCATTTGCCGTGAAGCCAATGTCCCTTCGGTCGGGGATGTGCCATATTCCAACCGACGAACAACCGGAGCCCCATTAGCCGCACCGATTGGGCCCCATTTCAGCGTAATTGCCTGCACCGGCCAAACAAACGCACCGCGATGTAAATAAACATATTAATTGCAAGCCAGCCCGAAAACCGATCGATTACGAGCGCGCGAGAGACGCACGCGGTGGTGGAAATCGTTTGTTCAATGATTGATTTATTGCTTGAATTGACCCCGCCCGGGTGCGCTGGTGCGCTGATAAAGCCGGGCGGTGGGGAAAAAAAAGTGGAAACAGAAAAAAACAACAGCCACCCGCGAGCATTCGTTTGTTCGCGATGCTGAGATTCCGGGCCGGGCGTCGGGAAATACGCTACGCTGCGTCGAATATTAGGTCAGAGTGGGGTAGGAACGAGCAGCGCGCAGCGCAACCGTTCGGTAGCATTTTCATAATTAATTATATCAATTTATATTTACATACTGTTAACCACCGTCACCGCCGCGAGCGGGCCTTCGGGGAAGCGTTTTCCACCGTGTTCGGCGAACAAACGATCTTCCCTGGGGCAGAGTTCCGAGGGTGGCTGGCTGGAGGGCGAAAACTAGGACGATGAAAATGTTAACCGGTTGTTGTCGGTCGCGCTGGTATGGTTATGGGGAGGAGGTTTTTTTTTGCATCGCACCCACCACGTTTCCGTGGCATCGTGGCAGCGAACGCGAGTGGTGCAACAGGAAACCTCAGCTTCGCGGAATCAAGCAGCACACGGGCCACCGTCGTCGTCGTCGTCGTCGTCGGGTCGGCAAGGACAAAATGGCACCGGTTCCAACTCATAAACACTCTAATCTGACTACATGCGCATTATGGATTATTATAAGTGTATTAACGAAGCATGTGAGATCAATTTACGAAAATGCCAAACATGTAATGCCCCATGTGCGCGGGATGGGAAAACGCGCCACCCACCACCACCCCCTTATGCTACGGGGAGGTTAAAGGAAAAAAAAACACGCCAGCATGAGCAGCCTGCCCCCTGTGCTTCGAACATTAATGAACCCGTAACATGCAACAAGCGCCCCGACGCTCGATCCAACCACTCGAGTGCATACAAAATGCGAGTGAAGCCCTTTTTTATTTCGTCGCTCATGTGTCCTTTCTTTCTGCCGGGCTAGCTACTGTAGGGCTTTTTTAAATTAATCTCATTTGCATAAATTTAAACGCTTGATTCGCCGTGCTGAGTGTTTGGGGTGCGCGTTAATGTATTGTACCTTGCGATTAGGGTGGAAAATGTGTGTGTGTGCGCTTAAAATGTCCTTTAAAGGAGGAAGTGAAAAAAAAATCAAAATTCACCGTAGTCTCTGCCCTGTGGTTACTTTGATTGCTAGACGAACGGGCAAAACGTAAAGAATTGGATACGAAATAAATTTAAAACTCACAATATGCTTATCTGTCAAACCAGGTAGGCCATGCGGTTGTGCAATGTGAAGCACTTTGGGACAGTTGCAGATGAATGGAGGTCATAACTCAGTTATTGCAAAATAAATAAAACCTGTTTCTACTTAAAATGTTGAGCTCAAGAAATTGAAAATATGAAATTCAACTTTAACAGTGATCTTGATTGGAGGTTCAACATTTATTTTAAAGGGACTAGTTCCAGTAAATTAAACGAAAATTTCATAGTGATATGTTATTGATAGAAATCCCCCTATGAAACCGCTTGCATGCAAACATTATAAAAACGAATGCCTTAATAATTGAAATAATAATAATCAATATTTAACATTGAAAATGGCAAACTTTTGAAATATAGATTGAATTAAGTTCTGCAACACTTGAAAGTTTGAAGATATAAAGCAATGCGAGGTAAAAAAAACATATTTTCAGCTATTGACAATCAACAATCAATAATAAAATGAGCTAGTTTTGATTGCTTCTATCGAACATATAAAGGCAAAAAAATATTAATAATAATGTGAAATTTTTGGGCCTATCTGACGACACTTGCTCCACCGTGCTCGGGAGAGATGCGCTGTCATCGGTGTAACATCAGCGTGCCACCGGCAGGAACCGATGTCGTGCCCGTCGTCGCCGTCGACGTCGTCACCGTCGCCGCCATCGTCCACCGGTAGCCATTTGTTCTCTGCGGTCGCCATAAAATGCCACAATTTATGCCCGAAACATTTACATGGCATCAATCAAACGGGCAAATAGTTGCATATCGATCAAACACACCGGCGGTCGTGTGCGAAAGCATGGCAAGGGAAGAAGCGAAAACGAAGCACCAAAAACAGCAAAAAAAAACAGGCGAGTATCATCTACCTACGGTCGGGGCGATTTTGAAATGGGCTCCATCGTACCACCGGCCACATAAACAGAACATAAACGTTCACCTTGTGTGCTGTAGTGCCGGGCAGCCATCGGGCACCGAGCGAAGCCGGTGGAAGGAATTGATCTGCGGGTTTCTCTGCGCTGCGGTTTAGGCTCAGGTTCTTTGCGCCTGACGCCGTATCGAGCGTGTGGTTTCGATACGGAAGGCTTCGGTGGGTCAGTGTGCTGATGATCGGCAGTGGCCGAGCCAGGCTCGTGAAACATAAAGCCGGCAAGGTGGCGAAAGTCGACCGTAAAATTTAAACGATGAATTAAACGTTAAGCGCTGCTGGTGGTGAGAATTTTAACGCGTTCGCTGATAGTTGTTCGAATAAAGCACAATTTTTATGGATTAGTTGGGCAACAGTGTGGATTTACGAAGAGTTTTTAGGTTATTTTAAATGGAAATAAATGTTGATTTTATGACTTTTAAAGTACATTAGAAAATGTGAGATAAGATGTTATGAATCATAATTAAAAATAAATCATTAGCTCTGAAATTTCTCTTCCGACTGTTCTTCACGCTAAGTGTGATTGAATCAGATTTCAAAAACACTGCATTTGCACATTGTGACATAATTGAAAATGATTACGCTGTTCTAACCCTCTGCTCCTAATCCGTCCTAGGCAAAACTTTGCACCGAACGCACTCGTGCGCCGCTGACCTTACCGAAACTTCACACATTCAAATGAAAATTTAGAACACCGAACGAAAAACGGGCTCCTCCCGTCAAAATGGAGCTAACAGCACGGAAGGAAGAAAAAAAACAAAGAGATAGTTTTTGTGCGCGATCATTTGTTTCTCAATGGTGAGCTTGTTTTTTTTTTTCGTTCGCTCTCACGCCTTGCTTGATTTAAAATATTTCACTCCGCATTTAAACTTTCTGCCACGCTTCATAAATCTGTCGCAGCGGCAATTTTTGAGCGCTCCGAGCATTGAAAAACAATTTTGCTAATGCAAATTTCGGACAGAAGTCACGTTTTATCTGCTGCTGGTGGTGGTGGTTGTGCTCCTGACGCAGCTGCCGCATGAGATTTGGCGATTTTTATCTTATTTTGGAGGATGCAGCAAAGAGAAGCTTTCTAGTTTCCCATTGTTTTTTCCTGCTCCTTTCTCTATGTGTCTTGTGCTTAAACGATCAACGGAAAATAGGTTAAGAGAGTTTTGCTCTTCAACTTGTGGTTTATTCATATAAAAAAAACACAGAAAAGAGTGTGGAAAACTCTAAAGGCTGCATAATAAACGGATGCATGGTTCGTATTTGAATAAGTGAAGCAATTTCCGGCGTTTGTGTCACAGGCGAGTCATCATCCAAGCGCGGTCCACGACATTTATCTCCGATCACTCCGGCTCCGGCTCGGACCGCACCGAAGCACCCGGGTTCCAAACTGTGGGTCGCGAGTAGCGAACACCTCGTGCCATTTTCTCCCCGTGCACACACACACACACATACAAAAAAAACCTCAAAGAAAACAAAACGAACGGAAGCCCCGTGTCGCTGGCCCGATGGAGGAAATGAATTGAAAAGTTTCGGCCAACTTTGTCATCGTCCGGCGTGCTGTCACAGACGGTGCGCTCGTCAGCCCTGTCCGGGAAGTGCAATTTTCTGCAATAAAACAGCAATCAAGAGTGCACTTCCTCGAGGCCACCCGAAACGGGAGGTGCAGTTGATGGAATGGCAAGACAGCGCACGGAAAGGGACGGGCGAACAACGGATGCCGCGATGTGAAACTTCGTCTCAATGCCACTGTTGAACGCCGAACCGAAAGGGACTCCAGCGTCACGGTTGAATTGAGCCGCTGGTGAAGTTTATTGAACGGTGGCAAGTGTAGCCCAGCGGAACAATCCACCGTAGCGAGCGTTATGATGGATATTTTATGTCCATTCGCTTGATTGTGGCTCGGTAGGTGCATGAAAGCGTTTACAACACTTTGTCAATGTGGGTCGAACTTTGTAAAGACCTGGTGCCCTTTTATAGCGTCTGCTGTTGGGAAAATGGTTCATTCGGTTCTGATGCTGATACAGCAGTAAAATGATGCAGTTCAATATGCTGCTAGAGATTATCCTCATGAATACTTCTAAAAACTCTTTAAATTCTTGACGAATTTTGTGTAATCTTTAGCTATAAAGTATTCGACAATTCGACTTTATTATTGTTTAACTAAGTAACACATGAAAATGCGTACAATTCTGAAAAGAAACGCTTTAAGCGATATTTCAAGCGTTTTTCGCTCACATTGCATACTTTTAGGCGGATAAAGCAAAATGTCACAATTGCTTGATAAATATGATTGTAGTAGGCCTTACAAGGTATAAATGAATGTTTATTTCGCTGAAAATTTATCATCTTCTTTCTCCACTCTGTGACCTACTCTAATTTCACCCATTCTGTTAATTCAATGCATTGCCGTAGCCATAAAAAGCTTCATATGATACTGTATAACAAACCGTGTGATTGAGCGAGAAAAACCATGTCAGAGGCCCCAAAACGTTCCCTTAAAGCCGTCCTTCTCGAAACGCCCAGCTAGTGCTATTTGTTTTGATTTCTCAATTACGTCCGCTCGCGTGGTTAAATTGCCTGCATTGCGAATCAAACATTTAAAGCAGCGGAGAGCGAGAAAAAAAATCACAAAATCTTCTGACGCCCTCCTTCTATTTTCGCCTCCTAACCTTCGCTCAAACAGGGCGCACGTTTATCACACCGTGAGTGATGACGCTTCGCCGTGGAACCTTTGCCGGGGAGGGGGAAAACTTCACCCACAACTCCCATCAACACTCAATTTCGACCCGTTCCGCCCCGTCAATCTGAGCTGGAGGTTTTGCAGTGTTTGTAGAGAAATTTGGTCCGATTTTTTTTCGTTCTTCTTCAAAGAATTCCCAACGAAATTGGGACTCACTGGGAAGGGCAAGGAAAAAATCTCACTGGGTGAGAAATTTCGCTGTGCAAACAACATTCTTCTTGCTCGAAGTGCACAGTGCCTCCCACCGGTCGGGGAAAGCAAGAATGTGTGGGGAGGGATTTGTGGCTTATCAATCACATTTCGCTCGCTTCTTTCGCTGGGTGAGTGGGTGAAAAAGGCCGGTCGGAAGGAATTCGCTCCCAGGTCCCGGGCTGCGGTCGACGGCGAGTCGATAAAGCAAGCCGGAAGCCCATTTGCCCTGGCCTCCCCCTCCCAGGATGCTGATAAGATACGCTCCGGTGACGGTGACATTTGGGTGACGGTGCTTGGGAAAGTTTATCCTACCGCGAAGTCCCGAATTCCCCCCTTTTATTGGGCACCATTCTCACATTAACAATTCGCCCGAACAGAACGCGAAGCGGCTGAAAAGTTAATGTCAACGGGCTCACTCGCTGGAAGACGTTTTCAAGCTGGCGCATGCCGTTGCTGACGGGGGTTTCACCGGAACCGGGACTTAAACAACCCTTCCGGTTTACTTTACTCAATTTTCACTTTCTTTTCGGGGCGTTTTTTGTGTGTCATTTCGATCGAATAAGTCCAGCCCGGGCTTAGCAAGAAGTCCCGGAGAAAAAGGGATTAATGCTTGACCGGTAGCCGGTGGGTTTTTACTTTCTACGAACTCACACAAAGACAACAATGTATGTCGAGTGCGTATCGATACCCCCCGGAGGATCGGAAAGGAGAGAAAACGTCCTCCAAGTTCGGGTCCACTTCCTGCTCACGTGTACGCTTTCGGTGACCTTTTCGACCCCCCCACGCTGCAGAAATCATTCACTGCACGTCGTTGCCGAAATGTGTCGATTATGGTTTGGAGCGCGCCCCAAAAACTTTCCCATTGTGGCGCGAAGTTTCGTTTGTGTCGAGATTTTTAGCCGCTCGCAGGAAGTATTGTCCCAGTTGGGAGTTTGTGACTTCGATCAACTTCAATCGCAATCATTCGGCCGGCCAGCGGCCGATCGAACTGAACTTACATTTTAACCACTTCTTAACTTCTTAACAGACAGGGCGGACGCCGAAAAAAAGAGAAACGAACAGAAAATCGCACGTCCCACGGAGATAAGAAAAAAGTTTAATCGAAAAAGCTCCCCGTCAAACTGTGGAGCTCCACACAGAAAACAATTGAAAAGGAGCACGCTTCAACCACGCCACGCGTCTCTGCTCGCCCTCGGCTCCCGGGCCATTTTCGACGAATTATTATATTTCCAACTTTTCAAGATGACCCACCCGAAATCCACCACCAAGCCTCCCACCGGGGACGGGAGTTCGGTTCGGGCTCCCAAAGGCGATTCCACGCTCCCTCCGGCCAAATGGCGCACAGGAAGCTCGCTTTTCTCGCTGGAAGGCCCCGCGCTTCACAAGCGTTTGTGAGTTGTTTGAGCGTCCGGATGTTTTACGAGCCCGCCCGGTGGCACGGGCGCAGAGATGGCTAATATTAAACGCAACTGTGCGTGTGAATCGTGTGCGCGCGCGCCGCGGGTGAGGGAATTTAAGTTAATTTGCTACGAATTTATAGCTACACTTTCTCGTTCGCTTTGCCCGGTTTTGGGTCCGTTCTGTGTGTTTTTTGTTGTTGCTCGTCTACAACCAAGCAGGTTTAGAATGGTTTGCGCTTGATACGAAGATAATGCTGCAAAACGTTGTTTTGGCGAAGCGGAAAATCTCTCTCGACGAAGCTTTTGTTATCATGCATAAAAATCAAACAAAAGCCTATCAACGCTGTACCGAATCACAACAGCCGTGCGCCGGGCCAAAAATAGGGCCGGTTTTTTTTATATATTTTCGCTCCCTAGCAACACGTACACCCGGGCCGGGCGTACTTCATGTAATCGATATCCAGTATCCACCCACTCTGCCGCCAGTGCTCGTTTCCCGTGCAAACAGTACATACAACAGTCTTGCAAAACCGGGCATAATGTACTGCCGTGCAAACAATCGATGCTCGCCCGAGCATGGAAGCTTGCTGTAAAATCCCACCCCAACTTCCGTACGTCATCGGCTTGGGCCTCTCCATGCCCAGCGTGGCTAGCAAATTTTCACCCATGTTGCCAATTTTAATTAAATTCAAGCAATTATCGTCTAATCTACCACAAACCACCTTGCGGCACAGGGCCCACCAAGAACAAAACAAAATCAATACCACTCTTACAAAGCCACGAACCCCTTTTTCTGTGGGGGAGTGTTCCGAAAAATTCCGCTAGCTCCAAAACATGCCGCGCAAGAAAACACCACACACACCTGCCGCTTAACATCAGCTTTCGCATAAAATTTGCTTCTCGCCTCCAGCGCGTGTGTTCCGGGAGAGTGTTTTGTGGGGAATCGAAATGAAATCGCTTACCCGATGTTCGCTTTCCGGGATGTAGCTGGCGTTTGTTTAGGACGATGATTTGTTGGTGGGGGAAAACAATGGTCACTGTTTGCCGACGCTGTCGGAATTTAACTAGAGAATGGTAAATATTATACCCGCAAACAGCAAGACAGCATCTCTTCATTAGCCGTCTGGTTGGGATGTTTTTTTTTATGATTAAGCCGTTCTGGGAGCATAATGAATGGACTTTGTTTTGTTTAGCCTATACATTTTTGATTGAACAATTAATGAAAATGTGAAAATAATGGTGGATTCCGTATAGGCTATGCTAAACGACTTGATGTTAGGCCAATTGCATACTGTTAGGCGGTTAGGAGAATCGAACGATGTCTGAGCTTTAATCTAGCGACGCTATGAGGACCGAGCGTTTATTTTGAGTTCTATAATATCTTCCAAAAAAGTGATATATACTCTGACTATATCGTCTACGTATTATCGCTAAAAATGTATTAAAAATTGAAAAACTTTGCCATTTATTGCCATTTTGAAGCTTTGAAAAATTATGTTTGATATCTGTAGGAGTATTAGTAAGTATTCCGGATATAATTTCCAATAAAACCATGCTTTTTAACTTGTAGATAGTCCGGGAAAAAGTTTTTCGAAGTATTCTTTATACGTCGAACCAATATTGGTACTGGTGTTTTCTATTCTTCGAAATTACATCGAATATAATACATGAGTATATATAACCGTGAGTGACGAGGAGCATAACAACAACTTTAAATGTTTGAAAACCTGGTTTGCAGTATCTAGTTCACTCATCTGCACAAGTAAGTCTTTTGCATTGCTACCTTTGTAAAGCTCATTTAAGTATACCATTTCGATGCTCCGAAAGTTCAGTTCGGATTGTTTGCAAATTCCAAGTCTTCCGTTAAAAGCACAGCTGCCAGCCTAATAGCAGCACCAACCACCAATAGATCGTGCCACACACTCCCAGCGCAACCGAAAAACAAAAGCCATTCCCATTGCACTAGCGTTTTTATTACTGTATACCCATCTATAAAACGAGCGTATTGTTCCGTCGCGTGCCTACCCGGTCCAGGCATCGATCCCTAGCTGGCGCTACCGAACGCGATAAAGCCAAAACACGCCCGATATCGATATTCACCCGCCCTCGCGGTCGCTCGCGGTGCGTGGGAGCACACGATGATGACTTCAGCTGCAGCACCGCGAACACCGCAATCACTGCGCCTGCCACCCGCCGAAAGGTGACTGAGTGAATGAATTTGAAATAAACAATGTCATGAAATATGCCATCCAATATCCTAAAGCCGACCGTCCCGTGGAACCCGGTGACAATGGGGCATTGGGGTGGCAGGGAAGAGGGGAATAAACAAGGCAACAACCAAAACGCGCGCGCAAAAAAACACTACTCAAATGGGGGAAGTAAATATGAGTGTTATTACATCGGGCCCTGCCCCTTGGGGCGGCACCAGGCACTCGCCGGCGGATGAAGACGAGTGTGCCATTTTGACATGACAGTTTGCCACGACAGATCGATGCTGGCTTACGTGTGGGCGGCGGAATTGCGCTTTTCAAATACGATTTTCCAAACAGAGCTTGGGCAAAAAGGGCGATCGTGTTTCGGTGGCAAAAAGGATTTTTTTTCTCCCTCCCAATACGGTTGCGTTTTTGCCCTCCATATTTGCGGAAGTTTATTTCAACCCTTTCCTGCAGGCCGGCCTTCAATTGGCTTGCGATTTTTCACCTCGTCCGGCGTATCTTGATGGAACGCCGGAATGGCACACGGTTCGGTTGTGCTTCCGGTGGGTTCCGGGGCCCGGTTCAGTGCCGTAAAACTTTTTCCTCAACTCAACTGTGTCAACCATTTAGACGGACATCGATCAGCGTCGTCGTCGTCGCCGTCGTCATGTGGCGCAGTCAGTGTCGTCTTTTTGTGGCTTTACCGAAATTCCATATGGGGCGGAAGAAGCTTTTTCTCTCTCACTCCACATTTCTCCACCACGTGATCGATTGAACCGTTTTTGCGACGCACACCACGGCGGAGGAAACCATTTGTTACCAGGGGGGGGGGGGGAGGAGGTTGTTTTTTCCCTCTCCTTCCCCACCCCCTCTTTCGCCACGCTCCCTTTTGAAAGCTTTTGCTAAACCGGTCATCAGTTTGCTCAGCCGGGAAGGATTCAGATTTATGGACCGAAATCCTGTTAGCTTTGACCTGATAGATGTACTCGGTTTGTGTTACTGTGTCCGTTCGGGAGTTCTGTTTTTTGCTGTGACGGAAAGATAAATTTGCCTCCCACTAAACGAAGGAAGATGAAAAAGAACGCGAGCCAACCAAATCCAAATCTGACAGGAATCATTTTCAATATGATGCGAAACGGGTCCCCGGCCGAGACTGATTTGGGATTCGCATTGGGATCCGTCCGCATGCATGTGACCGCCACAATTCAATTCGAATTCGTCCACTGTGACACATGAGCACGTGTCGTTAGAGCAGTGGAGCTTGCGTATGACCATGGGTGTTGTAAATGGATGCATCCATCGTCAGTGGAATTTTATGTCCCTTTCGCCATCGGGAGGTTTCATAAAACGCACAACCAGTGGCCAGACGCGAGCTTGCACAGCGAACTAGCGTTCGTCCACTACCAAACAGGACTACCAGAAGTTGAGAAGCCTTCGCGCAAAACAGCGTGGAGGAAAAAAAACATCAGGAAAACAAACCGACCAGAGCCTGAATCGCAACCTGAAAACGTGATAAAATTTTCATAGCAAACAAATTGGATTGTTGAGGTTAGTTCAGCGGATTTTGTTTTTCTTCCTCATTCCTACGCTTCAGTTCGCAGGATGAACACACACAAAAAAGCAGCATGGGGATGAAAAATAATGAATGAAAATAAAACAATATGCAAAAGAATTGTGAACAACGAACGAAAAAACGATGAACTGCATGGTGAAAATAAAAACACAGTACGCGAAAGTATAAATTTGCCAACAGAAGTGGAAAAGTTATCGTTGTGGTTGTGGAGGTGAAATAAAAAATAGGCCCACACTCACACACATTCACCAAACAGATAATGGACTGACTGACAAGCGTGACCGAGGATTGCTTTAAATTGTGCATGCCTAGAGAGTGGAAGGAGAAAAAGAGCCGTAAAAAGCCAACATAGACGTGTGAACAACATCCAAACTAACCAACAAACAACATCACTATGCAACGAGAGCGAAAAAATACAACAAAAAAACCCTGCTGCTAGTGGATGCATTTCCACCCTTGAATAAGGGGTCCGGGAAAAACGGGGGGAAACAAACAACGCATCCGTTGATAACACGCCCGATTGGAGCATTGGGACCGGTGGGGGTGGCCGCACAAAAAAGGGGAAAGCGGGATTAAAACAAGGATGGCCGGTGATTGAAAATATGTGATGTGATGAATATTTTAAAAGTTTGATCAAATCCACCCGGCTGTCGCTGTCGCGCTCCGCCCGCGATCGGCACGTTTCGCGTGGTTGAATTTATTGCGCTCGTTTAAAGCGACGTGCAAGTGGGGGGGGGGGGGCAGCGAATCAGGAGTGGGAGTGGTGAACGTTTCGCCAATTAATGGGAAACATTCGAAATACAAGCGAATCGCACCCGAAACGAGCTGATTTGATTGTTTGAAATAAGTGCAGATTTTGTGCGAAAAATGGTTAAATGTGTGGGTAGTACCAATGAAGGGAAGTTTTCGTTTTGTTATATGGGAACCTATTGGAAAAAGTATTAAATTTTGGCTTATGAATGGCTTATGTATACGATTGAGTGCTTTGAAACGCGAAAGGGTAATTTCAAGCAATTCTTTAATGCCCCTGGAAGTATGCAACAAAATGTTCAACGTTCAAGAGCTGCTAGTACTTTTTCACATCCTGCAGATTGCATACCTTCAGGGGCAGGTTTTTTTTACTTTCCCTCAAATTATGCCCCTGAATCTCAGACTTTAAGTCAATCTCTTACCAAACAGTCCGATTGATTTGAATGCTTTGATGTCGGCAAACTTACTCATGTTCCGCAGTGGAGCTCACGAAAAACATACCCAACAAAATCATGTTTGCGGTTCGCTTTCGGAAGACTCATTGCTTTCGGTGCTGCGAAACTTTGCATGTCTGCAGACCCGCCCGTGGCAGCAAATGGAAACATCAGCCGTCGTCCCGCTCGGTGCCTGTTGAGTGGCTCGCGTTGGCCAGTTCCGTCTCGAGCGTGTTCTTCATAAGTTTCGTTGCTCTCTTGAGCAACCGAACGTTCCCCCGTCGTTCTCGGACTCGAGCAGCATTTCTTGCCAAACACTTCTCACGAAAGGGTACGAGTAAGGGACCTCCTCCGAGCCGAAGTTTGGCTCAAGTTTGGTGCACTATCGTTCTGGCATTAGCTTGCAGTGAAAGTTCCCTCCCCGAAGGGCAGAAACTGTTCCTCCGTTGGAGGCGACTGCAGCATGTATCCCTTCGAGAGCGTCGTGCTGGAAGTTCTGGAATTCTTTTATGTTTAAGTTTAGTACACGCTGTGGAGAGGTACGTCCTGGCGAGCTGGGTCGAATACGAACGAATAACTATTTCGAAGCAAACACTTCGAGTGAGCGCTTACCTTTTGACCGAACCGCTACAGAACATTTCGCTCCAAGAGTACGCAAAACAAACTGATTGAATGGTTTACGGCGAGTGCCATGGACACCAGCCGGGAGTGGTAGATGATTTTATGGTTTCGCTATGAAATTAGAAAACAAAGCCAACCAACGGGAAACCATTTTGGTGCGCTCGAGTTTTAATCCCACTTCAAGCTTTTGTCCCGCGAATCGGCTTAGGTGTAGTTAATGTTTTCGATAAAAATTTTAATAATTTTATGATACCTATCGCTTTGCCCCAGCAGCAGGGAGCTTTTATCTAACGGTAAATTTTACGAACGGTATTAAACTTGTGTAAATTTCATCTGTTATTGTACGCAGAGCATTTCATGAGCGTACCGATTCAGCTTATTATAACGGGGCACAATACCTTTCACCGAACGTAACTCTCCTGTCTAGCCGTTCGACCCCTCAACTCCACAGCGCTGCATTTGCCCACCCGGCACACAAGGTAACCGAGGGCGCACGAAATAAATGCAAATGAAATTCAGACCAAAATTGTGCACCCAAACCTTGTTTGTTCTCCGAGCCAAAAAAAAACTACTCGACCCGAAACCCATCGAGAGGACGGGTCGAGTTGAGAAGCAACAAACTCCGACAGACCGCTGCAATCGACTCTCGAATAAGCGCGTTCACCATCCGGGGAGGTCATCGGTCGGGTCGTAAACTCGCGTGTCGATTTTTAATAGATGCGCTTTATTTCGCAACTTTATTCCGAGCACCCTTCATCATGCGAATGCGAATTCATCGTGCACTGGAAGCAGCAGAGCCATTGTGGAATGAGGAGAGCGTTATCTTTCCGCCGGAGAGCCTTGTACCTAAGCCTTAAGTTATAATGACTTTGCGCACGTTAAAGACTGTACGCGGCAGTAAACTTTTATCTGCAATCCCATGCTTATCTCGTTCTCGTGTTTTCTCTCTCGTTTCAGATAAGAAATAAAAAATGGTAGCCGATCTGAGTTGATAAAAATGGATTTCAAGGAAATAATATTGCTGCTAGTAAGTATGACAATGATATTTTATAAAATATATATCGTCCAATGCGTAATTTAAGGTATATTTTTCAATTTCGTCGAATAGATACAAGAAAAAATAAACCTTCCACTGGTTTTAATGTGTTTGTCTCACCGATTGCATACTTTTAGGCGGAATAAGCAAAAAATCTCCAAAATATGCATCATGCAGTACATAAACCATTTAATAACTTTTTTTTTTGTTTATTTATGATTTAATTAATTAATAATTAACACTCTACAGACAATGTGCGACAATGTGCGCAGAACACATTAATTCGTTTGACTTGAAAAAAGTTTTAAGTAGAATGAATCATAACTTGAATAGTAACATTCAATCATAATTTTCCCTTTAAAAGGCTTCAAAATACCTCAAACAGAACGCTTCTCAGTTAAAATTAGCAATGGCACAAGACGTAGGCGCTTAACATAACGAACCAACGATTTTGAACCCTAGCGATGGCATTGCAGGAACAGAAAATATTCAACGGAAGCCCCGTAATTTTCCAAGAGTTTTCATTAGTCAAAGACAGTTTCTTTCGTTTTTTTCCAGTGTCGAGTTTGGCTTTCTTTCCCAAATCGCACATTTCCATTTCCATTTTTCGAATATCATCTGCTAAACACAAACAAGCCACCCGCCTCAACCGGCATTACGGGCTGCGAATCGCCCGCTTGTATATCATATCTACCCGTGGAAAACACCCCTGACAGTGCCGACAACCAGTGTTGATGGTTTTTGATTCTCTATCCAGCCAGAAAACGAAACACGCCGTGGAACGAGTGCAGCGGCATTTAAAGTGAAATACACATCGCACGCCTCCCACCAACATAAACATGCGCAAACAGTGGGCTCACGAGCACCACGATAATGGGATTCGCTTCATTCGCTCCGTTTCAGTGGACCCCAAACTAAGGAAGCTTGCAGAATAGCTTCCTTAGCACACAAAAGAAATCTTTCTCGCCCACTTCCCCTTCTCGAACCGCTGTGGAAAGCGGAGGAAAGAAAACATTTGTTATACAGCGGGGGCTAAAAAAATTAAACAAATCTTAAATTCCATTCCCGCGAAGCTGAGCTTCGATTCGTGCCTGCCATTGTTTGCTGCTCGCGTGTTGATTTTCTTCCATTTTGGGAAAGTCTCTAATGCTTGGAACGCCGCCGCCGCCATTCAGCTAGAATTCGAACGCAAACAGTGCGATCACCGCGGTGCGAGTCCTTATCGCTGTCCGGCCGGCAGGATCAGGCCTCGATGGTGTTGCTGATTCGTCGGGTTTGATACTCAGATAGAACAACATCGCTCGCTGCTCCATCGCCCTCCCCACCAAACACGGGTGAACAAATTAATCAAAGTTATGTAAATATTTACCACCTTTATCTGATTCCATCCAGCTCGCGGCACACGGCTCAGGTGGCACGGGCAAAACACCCAAACGAATGTATGAAATCGAACGCAAAATAACACAACATTCCATCCTCACTCTCTCTCTCGCTTTTCGGTGACCAAACGAGCCAGTTCCTGCTCACCGAAAATGCGAGTGAATGTGTTTTCTCCTCTTTTTTTTTCTTTGTTTGTTCGCATCAAACAGCACCGTCTAGTGGAAGAGCGAAACCCACCATGAACCATGATGGAAACGGCTCGGTCCGGAGTGGGAAACGACGAAAATCGCCCCGATGTAGGGCGCCGCCGAACGTGAGGATTACTTTAACGGTGAAATATGGAAACTGGAGCATTATTATAATTGCTGATATTTGTTGAATTAATTGATATCGGTGATGGGCGGTTGATTTTATCTGCCTGAAATATGGACGAACGTTTGCCAATCAGCGGAATTCCATGAATTCCATCAGCGAAAGGTTTATTTTTCGTCTTCTTCTCTTTGGTGTTCGCACCAACGCATGGACGTGGAAAATGAGCTTTTTCACCACTTTCGTCCGTATTTTCGATGTTGGATGCAATTTTTACATGCATTTCGGGCAGGTTCGGTTAATTGGCCAAGTTGTGCTTCCAAACTGCATTCGTTCTTGATTAACCGGAATATGCTTTGTTCAGCGGAAAATTTCACTGGTAAAGGTCAAAAATGGCTTCCTTTCATAAGAGAATGAGTCAATACTCAAACCATTCCGAATGCTCTCGGAAGGGTTGTTCAACAGTTCGAGAAAATGCTTAATGATCGCCAAACAGAAGGGATCATTTCGAAACGAAACTGATTCTATCTTCATTTGAGATAGATTGCTCAGAATTTCAATCACATAAATACAGATGTAACTTTCATAAGTTTTCTTTCTTTAAAAGATAAATGAGCACCTATTTTCTAAGGAAAAATCTTAAATAAAATATAATGAAAATTAAACAGGATAATCGAATTTTAAAGCATAATTGAAATAAATTAAACTATAAAATACTGTTCACTATTTCAAGCAATATTTCTCCATACATATAAACAGATATCGATATTGAGCTGAATGTCCAACTTGTTCACACTTCTCGCCCAATGTTCGCACGTTTTCTTGCGTCACCTTCCTGAGCTGAATGACCTCGGCTACGTGTGCGGAATCGACGTGTCTCGGGCTTCCGGTCTCCGACGACCCTTCCCGCCAACCCAGCTAGAACATAGTATCATCTCCCTCCCCATCCAAACAGATACGCCAAACAGATAACGCAAACAATATCACAGTATCACATTGAAAGGAAGCTCGTAGCAAACCCGGGGCGGGTACCCGGAAACGGGAGCGGTGATGTTTCTTTTCCTGATCGTAAGCTGGAAAATCTGCCCCAGCAGCTTCTCCTGCCTTCCTCACAGGTAAATGACACACACACACATACGCACACGTTCAGCACCGAACCCCGAACTGTAAGTAAAAGCGAAATCTATGAACAGGTTGTTTCCGAAATTGATAATCGAGGCCGCCTTTTGCCGGAAGCGTCTGCTTATGGTGCTGCTGCTGCTGATGCTGCTGCTGATGCTGTTGGCAAGCGCAAGCACGACGGCCAGCTCGCATACGTTCCAGCTCCAGTGTCGAGTGCCGGAACGGGTCGACCGGCCGTATTATCCGTTTCCAGAGCCACCGCTCTGCCGTTCCGGTAAAGTGCCGTACTTTATGAGGGGAAAGCTACAGACAACGCCGAAACCGGGGTGGGATCGTCGGATTGCTAAGCCGGGATAATGCGATTAACATGTTGTTGTACAGTTTAGCTTCATAATGAAAAAGACGCCAAGTGGGCTTTGCGGGCGGGTGTGTGAGCACACACACAACACACACGTGTGAGTGTGTGTGGCTTTTGTGTGTTTAAGCAAGTGTTGGCTTTGCTCTGCTCTCCTGCCAGAAGACTATCCTCGGTCGAGAAGGAGCATAATTTATTTTCCCCAAAGCTGGTATTCCATTTCCACATGATTAGCCAAATGAAGCTGATCATGTTCGGCTAGGATCGGTGTGTTGTACTAGACCTATGAATCTCGTTTTATATCACGCAATGAAAATTAATTTCATGTGAGGAAGCATTTGAGGCTCACAAAATACTGCTTCTTTTATATTATAAGACAAATCGTGTTTTAAAGTCTAATATCTTCTTTAGTTCACACAAGCATCGAAACGATTGTTCTACACCCCAAAAATGAATGTCATGAGGCTCTTGCTGCTAAAAATATACACCACAATGTAATTGAAACCGCATTAACCTCGAAAATGGCCACAAAATGTCACCCCGTATTGGATGACACCGAGCTGCAAGGGCCGAACCCGTTTCACGTGCGAACGTCACATCACGATTGTGTCGTAAAAAAATGAGCTCGATTAAACGAAACTATCACACGTACTAGCACGGTGCTAGCTGCACCATACACCCCATTTAACCGAACGCTCACGTTTAGCCACATCGTTCCACCGCCCACCCCGGGCGGTTCATTGACAGGTGGCGGCGCCTCAACACGAACCGTCCCGTAAACCAACAGCTCACCTGCACGGTTTAATGGAATCGCAGCGATGGCACCCGCGGGACCTTCGCCGACGGTGTCTGCCCGCGCTTTGCTGTGCTTAAATTTGATATGCGATCGATTGAAGCGATCGTTTTGCCACAGCAATCAAAACCTTCACTCACGCACTGACAACGCAGCCGGGCAGGCGGACGATCGTTTGGTTGCGCATTGTCCCCCCCAACCCAGGGCGAGATGACGCTTTCGAATGGGTTTCGTCATGTTTGCAAATTTCCACCCACCACCGTCGTCGGGGTCGGGTCGGGTGCCATCGCCGCAGCGCCCATTGCAGGCATTGGCGCAGACACAGCGGCGTCTTAAATGTTGTATTATAAATTTATGTAAGTAGCTCTCGTTTGCGCTTGCTTGCTTTCTCCCTCTGTTTCCTGCGCTTGGCAACAACTAACCGTGGAACGACTTGATTTCCGCAACCCTCCCGGCCAACCCTGTGGGCCCAGTGGGTTGGCGATTGTCTTGCGTCTGTAAAGATGATAAGACGCAAACCGTTCCATCTCGCACGCCACGTTCGTGCTCGAGATGCTGCACGGCAAGTGTCATTAAACGCGAGCGGGTTAAACTAGCAGCTGTCAACTTGCTCGCTTGCTGTGTGTGTTGTGTGTCTTTCGCGAGTGGTGGGAAAACTCCCGTAAGGGTACCTTCGCACTCACCCGGCATAAACATGCCAGCCGAGCGCGCCAAGTGCGTTATATAATTTTTATGAAGTGTTTACTGCGCCCCGCACACAAGCCGCACGGGATGACTTTGTCAAAGGCAAGCACGTGCGCGCTACAAGACGAAATTAAAACACATTACGCTGCCACCACCACCACCACCACCGAAATGGCGTAATTAAAGGCGAGTTTAGTGAAATCTGTCCCCGCGCTGTGTCGGGCGCTCGGTGCGGCTGCTCATCATCTGTGATGGTCGATAAATATTAGCTCGCAACAATGTTCAAATACAATCTGCCATGGATGGGTCCATCGTTAACGGTGAGTGGTGTCGGGAGAAGGTTAATGCCGTTGACGGTGGCAGCGGTGACAAACGGTTGTTTAATGAGCTCCCGGAGGTACGGTGTTGGTGTTGGAATGCTTACCCGCGCGCTGTTTGGGATGATAAAAACCATGGTAATGAATTTCGGTTGGAATGATTCAATAAATGCATAAAATGAATTATTCCTGTCAACAAATATTGTTTCAACATTCATTTAGCTGTCGTGCAAAATGAGATGCAAATGAAAGAGAATCTATTGTTATTTTAGGATTTTATGCTTTCATTACATCGTTTCATGTTCATGCGGGATTATGATGGTGTTTTCATTAAATATTCATGTAATAATGTTATGATAAGTTGAATTATGGCAAATAATGAGTTTTTACGATTCATTTGTACACCGCTAAAACATACTTAAGCTAAAACACTGTCGTGATTTCGCATTATCACTCTTCCTTAATAATATTTAAAATAAGAAAGTACCAGGCGTCTCCATTAGTACAAAAGCACTGGGCGTCTCCATGTGGAATTGAGCATTTTTTATAAGTAGATCACCACTATCATCAGTTTTGACATGAATAAAAGGCCTACACCGTGTCTAACTAATATTTCGACTCCCGTTATGTTATTCACCGCGCCTATTCCACATTTATGAGGGTAAGTTTTAAAATGCATTCTAGAAGGATTTCGAATATAAGAAAACGTTAAACAAAATTGGATCTTCTCACAAAACCCAAACTCCCCTAAACAACGCTTCACGCTTCATCCACCGTCATTGCCACGTGGAACCGATCAGCGAAAACTTTCATCCTTTCGTCATCATCGCCCCATCGAAAGGCGTGCCGGCGTGACTTTTCACATCTCTACCGGCGAGAGAAAAAGTCGCGCGACCCGCGTCACGCGAGAAGTGCCACAACCGAACCGTAACCGTTTGCGACAAAGACACACAGTTTGGCAGGGGAAAAATAAAAGAAAAACAAACCCCGTCGCCCCATTTTGAAGAAAATGATTATTCAAATCCGTTCGGCACAAGTGCAAAAATCGGATGCCGCTTCCGACGGTGGTAACTTTTTAAAATTGGGTCGGATACTTTCGCGGACACACGGACACACATAACCGTTTGCCGGGTGAAGCATAACGATTGTTTTCTGATGCCCGCGATGTCCTTCTGCGCTGTGAAGCGCGCCACCACATAAAGCAGCGGGCGCGTCGTTAGCGAAACGGCGAGGCCAAACCTTGCTTTCTTCTTTCGTTACGCTCCGAAGCTGTCCAACCCGACCCGGCGATGGTGTTGGCGCGAAAGCGTCACGATCGTTCGAAGTTTAATCTTTCGCCTAATGGTTCCGGATCGTCCTCAATTTATCTCGCCGTACCTTGACTCGTTTCGGTGTGGGTAAAAAGTTTCGCGGGAACGAATCGCGTCGCGTTTTGCGGGGCGTGCGTGCGGCGCGGGTAAAGTGCTCGAAGGATGGTTTATCTTATCACTACCGGGAGTTTATCTGCGCCCTCTGGGCGGGGCGAGGCAGGAAATTGCTGTTGACAAGTTGGTTGATTATTCGGTTTTCCTTATTTTCTTACGCGCTTCTGACGAGCCTGACGCGGGCTGTCTGGGTTGGGTTTACTTTTTTGCTTTATTTTATTTTGCCGCCATTTTAAAGTGACGTGATTCAGTTCCGAACGATGACTGTTGGGTTTCACGGTGTCAGTGGATGTTAGATTTGGTTTTATGATTCATCGTAATTTGTACGATGCAGAGCCTTCATTATGCTGCCGATATGACATTTTCTTGTTGGCGTGTTGAATATCAGTTCATCGTGGAAAGATTTTTTCAAAAGCATCAAAAGCTTATTCAATAAAAGGAAAGCTCTCAAAAGAAAAGCATCAAAAGCGTAATGCATAAATCTTAGGCTATTATAAAACCACAATAAATACTTATATGAAGGTTTGAATGAGTTTTGCCAAGATGGCTACTAAAACAATCCCCTAAATTTCAACACATCGAACGAAGCAATCATAGAAACCGATTGTTTAAAGGTGCCTTCTTACTTTGTATCACCTGAAAGCCTCCTCCGTAAGCGTGCGCCTGCCATGACTGATAACTTTATCTAAGAATCTTTGAGAGACAATACGACACAACAAAAATACGAAACATGACACACGTACGCGAAGCCCAATTCCGGGAAGCGCAAGCCCACCTGGAGAGAGGAAAACCCCGTGGAAACTTGAAACGGCCGCTGCGCTACTTCGCTACGAATATATTTACTCTGGCTGGCTTCCCAGCCGCAGGCAAACAGGCAAACAGATCGTATCGACGTGTGCGGCCTTCCCGCACACATTCGGCGCGTCCGGAAAGTGTCACTACACGCCCGTGCCGTGTTCATGGTCGGGGGCCTGGTCGGGAGTGAAAAATGGATTCACCAAATTTGAATAACATTCCATTCTAAATGTAATACGACGATCAATTTTTGGGCCCAATTTCCATAGCGAAATTGAGGTACGTGAAGAACAAATGATGCTCCGACGAGGTGCTTTTCGGGGCGGAACTTCATTAGGCTCTTGACAATGGAGTACGGCCATCTTCATTTCCCCGGTTACGTGGCGTTTCCGTCTCATGTTTCACACGCCCGCAACTTTCTCCACAGTGCGAAAGCGTACGTGTGAGTGTATGAAAAACGCTTTCACCGTACCGGAGTACCAAAAAAAAGGAAGTGTCTCTCGTGATGAAGCTCCACTGAAGATGCACCCTTGAGCGATACTTCACCGTCTCAGGTTCTCGCTCCCGCAGGATTGCTTCTATTTAAATTGTCAAAAATGCATCACATCGCAGCGGAACGTATGCCTTTTTTTTGCTGTGGCTTCCTGCACTAAGGTGAAGGACACTTGATACACGACACTTTCCACGGCCAGGATTGCCACCGTTCGTCATCGGTGCTGCACGGGCTAAACTACATCCCGAACGTTTTACACGGCGGTTTTCTCCGACACACCGCAATGCAAGCACCGGGGTGCCGGTGAATTATGCAACACGGTAAAAGCATAAAGGAAGCTTGGCTAACAAGCCAGACTCGATCGTCTCGGAACTGTCAAGATGGAACGGTTGGCTGCTGTGCTCAGTTTCTCCCAAATGAAATATACGTTGAAGCTGAAGCATCCTCCTGAGTAAAAAAGGGGTTCATTGTGTAACAGTTCGTGGTATTCTTTCTGTGCTGCTTTTGCCCTCCATCCAATGTTAATCATTGTTATTAAAATGTTTTCTGCTGATTTCTCGTTGCGTTGGGTGCAGCAGCTTCGTGGTGAATAATTTTTCGTAGTAGATTTGAGCTGTAATGGGCTGCATTTAGTCATGAGCAAGGGCGTGTATACATTTTAATACATTTACGGCCACAGGTCCTTGGATTGTTTCGTGTAAAAGGTTTTTCGGCCCGTTTTTTCAATCTCAACTGGAAACATTCCATGGAAAATTTGTTCATCTTTATCAGAAAAAGAAACTTGAGATTCTATGGATGGATTTCAATCAGTATGTGTGCGTCAAATCAATCTATGAACAGTAAAAAGGCTTCTACATATGTCAAAATATATAAATAAGGATGTTGGAATGTTTTTATGCGCGATTTTCCTTAAAGTGTTATGAAAACATCAGCTCCAAATCTCTAATATCAAAATATAGCCATTTTAGCTAACTCCACTTCCAGTTATGACCATCTAAACCCAAAAAGTATCCCCCAAAAATTCACCCCAAACAGAAACAACACAAAATCTACCATTACATCCCAATCGCGCCATGCCGAGCGTTACTTGAATAACTTAAACGAGATGATTTCTTTATGACTTCACAAACATTTCAAGCCGAAATCGATCGAACCGAACCGGCCCGGACGCGGCATGCAAAATTGAACGCCTTCGCCGCTCGTCGTCAGCCGCGTCGAGCGTGCCGCGACGCGACATCGTGCTATTTTAAATTATGCAACTACTACGGGGGCCCTTCGTCCAATGCCGGGCGAGAGATAACACCCCTGAAACATCTGTACACATCTGCGACACTTTTTGTGTTGGTTTGCCGGGTATCAAAGAATACCCGCGATTGCCAGCCACCGCGTTGCTGTCGTTCTTCATTACGAGTAATGTGAACTTTTCGGACGACACGACAGGCAAGCATCCGCACACACGGCACAGTCACAGTACTGGGAAATAGTTCACGGAACCAGTGTATGCTAGAGTGTGTGTGTGTGTGTCGACTGGAGTCGGTTTCGGTCCACCGGTCGCACTGATCACACTCATTTGTGCCGTAATCGTCGAGCCATCGTCATTCCGGGTCCGGTTACTTCGGTACCGAAAGTAACGAGAGCGTCCAATCCCCAGCCCCGGGACGAACAATTGCGCCGTGTGCGCCGAAACGAATCGCAGCCGGCAGCGGGCAAGATTGATAAATAATTTACAAACACTGTCAGCCTCCGTCAGTCAATTAGATGGGGCGAATGTTTCGTTCCGCTTCGGCTCCGACTCCGAGCGCGACTATTTTCCGCATGACTTTTGCGCCAGCGCGACCTTCCTCCGAAAAGCCTCACCCCACGCGGACGGCGGCCGGATTTTCCCGTGAAAACTGATGCTCTTACATGACCGACCGAGCAGGGCATCTCCGGCCGTACCCCAAATGGCATCGCTTCCATAATGTATTAACTTTTATTCCAGCCAATCTCGTCGGGCCTCCTGCCCGACTGTCGTGACAATTTTCCGCACCGATTCCGAGGAGCCAATCGGTGGGAGCCTTGCGAGGAGTTTTTTCCTTTCCCAGGGATTTCGGGGAAGTCTCTCGGCCGCTCGGCGCGCCAGCGAGTGAGCAGGCCCATCACCTGGTTCAATGTTTTGTGCACACACGGCGATGGAGGCCAGAAACACTCATAGTCATTGTTGGTTGCTTGTCATGGCGCTGGTGGATGCTTCCGCGCAAAGCACCAGAGACACACCAAATGGATGCTCGGAATACGGCCACTAGATGGCTCCACACAGACACCAGTGCAGTGTTCTTTTTGCTTACTTACTCACCAACGCTCCGTGCACGGATTCCTTGCACCGTCGCTTGGCTCTCACGAGAACGATCTCCAACCTCCACCGAAGAGACAAACATCGGCGCACACGGAGCTCTTAAAATTGTATCAAATATTTAAAATCAATATGCACGTGCGAAACGAAAGTGAGATGTGCATTGGGATTTGAGTGGAGCGACGGGAGTGCTCCCACCATCCAGAACCCCACCCCACGTGACGCGGCTTATTTGATTATTTACTACGGTCGCCGGTGGCAGTGGTTGGAACGGGTTTGGCTTACGTTACGCCGGGCGCTCTGGGACTCACTCTTTTTTGTCTCCGCCTCTGTTGAGAGCCGACCGAAGCGACTACATAAAGTTTAGAGCATATTTCGGAATCAACGTGTCAACGAGGTAATGAATTTAGATTGCACCGGTATGAAGCGATGAAAGAATGGAATGCGAGTGATTGGCTCGGCACTGGAGTGTGACATTTGTGCTTTATATTGGAGTTGGAATCAAGCAGATTCAGTTCGTCTGTGTGGATCAGTTGGTAAGTGTAGCACAGTGTAGTCAAAACTTGCACAGTATTGGGTTCAAATCTCGGTTTATATATGAATATTGTAATAAGGAAAGTTTATTGTTCAGAGATGAAACCTGCTTTTACTACTTCTTGTGTATAGTTGTGTATAATTATGCATCAGTTTGATGAGATATTTGAATCCGATTGCTCCTATCACACCTATTTTCATTTCTTCAAAGTCATTTTTAAGTCATCATTGCAAAGTTTAAGTAAATGAAAGTGAAAGTAGTTAAAACCATCCGGAATAAGAACTCGGAAAAATGGCATTTATTTATTAATTTATGAAAAATACTTGAAAAATACTTTCAAAATATGAAGAAAAAAGACTTTAAAAGCATGAACAGACATAATTTCCACGTAAAACTCTATAAAAAATCATTCTAAATCTATATGAAAAAGAAAAAATAATGAAAAAAGGGTTATTACCATGTGAACCATCTTAAAGGCTCCTAAAAACAACAAACAGTTTAAGAAATGGTTTATAGCAATCTTCTCCTACCGTCTTCGTTGAAAACCGTTCAGGCTAAAAGCTCTTAAAGCCCACCAATCCTAATGATTCACGGCAATGGCCTAGTACATCGACATAAAAACGAATCATGTGGCAAATAATCGCCCAAATTACACGCCCATTACAGTTCACACCATGGCCAAAGTAGCCTCCGAGCAACCGATGGCAACACACGTTCCGCATCTCGCTCCGACACCGAAATCGAACGTTCAGCGCCTCAGCCGTTAGCCTACCAGCGACATGACACGCACGCGTTTGACACTTTTTCTCGCCGCGCCAGCTCGCACCAGCCCAGCTCGCATGCGAAAGGGTCGACAATTTGCATAACATCCAATCTGCAAAGAAAACTCACATCCTCCCTCGTGAGAACGTTCGCCCTTCGGAAGCCTTGGGCCGGTCTTGTTCCGACCCTTTTTTTCCCAGCTTTCCAGTGTGAGGGTTTTTCGGTTGTTTGGTCACATTTAAACTGATTAAAATGACCCTATGCTTCGCCGGATGAGTTTTGTTTACACACACGCACACATGCCCCTCCCGGGAAGGTTATGCGAAGTCGAAGTACAACCACCGTGCGTAAATAATCCCCGCCGCACCGGAGAGTGGCGACCGGACCGGACGCGGCTGATCGGCCGGAAACAGCAGCCCGGGAGCATATTTTCACTCTCCGGTGGGCAATGGGCCGCATGTCCACCGAGGAAATTGGATTAGAATGGTAAACTTCGGACGGTTTTCTTGTTGCCCCCGCCGGCAGCTTCATCCGGGACTGCGGGCGCCGTTCCGTTCCGTTCCGGTGAATGCGAGAGCGCCAAATTAAATATTCAAACCAATGTGGCTAATAAAATCATGCTAACTTTTAATAATTGATAAAATATTCATTACCTTTCTTTCGGACCGGCGCGGTGTCCGGGTGTGTATGTGTACCGCGAGGGGCGTGTTTCCAAAATCCTAATGCCCTCGGCACGATACGCCATGTTTAAAGATTGCGTATTAAAACGAGGTAAGCCCGGCCCGGCCGCATCCCGATTCCACCGACTCCAAACGATGCCCCGGAGGTTGTATAATCCAGTGCCGAGACCGAGGGGGGAAAAAGCGCACACACATGCATAAAGTCGGTTGCGAAATAAAAAGCTCTAGCGGCTTTCCGGAGAGGGGTTGCCGTACCGGGAAAATATGGCCCGGGAAACATTGCATCCCGAACGCACGTTATTACACGTTCTGTCGCTCGTTTGATGTGAAGCGCCCGGAAACGGAGTTGATGGAACAGACCGCCCCGTATTTAATTACATTGCCGCATTGATTTTGCGTTAAATACCTAGAAGCGGTTGAATAGAACCGTCGTGAGGAGTTGATTACGCTCGGACAAAATGATAGCATGTTGCGTGGTACACACAAAGAGGGTTTGAAACGTTTCAGGGATCCCAGTCGACGTTTAATTGCAACATAAAGCCCGCGGTTGTGGTTGAACAGTATAATGAGAGTTATATTTCAACTGTTCTATTATGCCTGAACAAAAAACAGCTAAACTAAACTACTACTTTCGCTATGGCACTCAAAGCGATTTGCGGTGTTGTTTTCGATGTTGTTTACTGCTAGGCAAAAGTTTTATAAATTAGCAATTCCAGGAAATGGGTCAAACATAATCTGTTATTGTGATAGTTATAATGCGATAATGATTCTACAGCAAGTATGATACATAAAGGAGAAAATTGTGTGGTTGAATAAAATTGAAATTAGCTATGAAGCAACACAAAAAACGGAGAATAAAAAACATTGCATACTTGCAGGCGCTAATTCATCCGGGACACAAACCAGTGATGAGGGGATTCAGTAATTATAAACTATTACGAAATAAAGAAAACACATCATGGACTACGATAAAGTAATGTTGTTTAGTATACCTCATGGAAAAAACACTGGTAGAACATTAAATCAAAATGGTAGAACATTAAATAATACGAAAAAATGCGAAATTATATGAAAAAGCCTGTAAATAATGCATAATTTGCTACACCATAAGCAAACGTGCAAAACGGAATCAATTTGAGAGTAGTATTTTTTATAATTTTAATTTCATGCAGAAAAGATGTGCACAGCGGTAAATAAAAAGAGCAACAAAAATCAAATTTAGAAGAGTTTGTTTTTTTTTTTGTTTGAATGCTCATTTAATACCATTTTATGAATTATATAATATTGAAAGTTGACTTGAAAATGAACCAGGTCAATTAACGTTACAGCGTGATGATTCATAGCATTCGTACTAAACAAATGGAAAAGTCTTCCGAATGTTTCAAATGCATGCAGAATGCTAATTGAAACTCTTTGCAAAACAAGTTGAATTTACGTCTTCTCAAGTTTTAATGAAGTCAGGGTTTGTCGAGCGCATATCAAATCCTCCAATTGCAGCTATTTTAAAAATGACTCACAATTACGCTCGGCAAACTTTCCGACCATAAACGACGCACCCGGCTGCTTGCCGCTCGGGCTGTCGTCTCGAAAACTTTCGCCACAATCAAAACCACTTGCCCAAAAAGATAGCAAGACGATTTTAATCAACCCTCGCGTGGCATGCACTTCGACCGAACGAAGCAATGTACTGTGTACTGTCGCGTACAAAAAAGTGCAACTGCAAATTGCTTGTCGCTTACGCGGCGTCGCGTGTCGCGTGTTGCAAAATTTTCACTTTCACCGAACGTCATCTAACTTTGCGGGCAGTTTTCTGGCCAGATCCCCGAAAACCGCCCCGGGTAAGCGGCCCCGGCAAACGGGCAGACGGAGGCACACTCACACAGCACACAAACTCCCTTCGTAAACTGTGAACTGGTAACTTTTACATCGTCATCGTTCATCGGGCACCGTAAAACAAAACAGCGAGCTTCGTCCGTCCATCCGCTGCCTCAAGTGGATCGGGAGCGGAAAAATTGCATTGTCGTCGTAAAACATGCTTCCGTTCCTTTCTCGCACGTTTCTATCTCTGTTTTTCAGTTTTTTTCTCCTCCTCTGTTGTTGCGTTCTCTCGGCATGGAGCGGAGTTTTATGCTTAATCATATTCATGGATTTTACTACTCAAAGTGGAAAATATAATAAAAACAGAATAATGCATCCTCTAGCTCGAGCACGAACCCTCTGGGTGATGGAAAGCGAGAGAGAGAAAGAGAGGGGGAGAGCGTGCTTGCGGCACGTGTGACATGCGAAAGTGATCCAGACCTAAGCCACGATCGCCGGAAAGCGGGCTGGGTGAAAGCAAAACGAACCACCCCGAACGACAGTAAAATGATTCACAACAAAGTGCAAAATTCACAAACAACTTTATATGCAATGTTTTCCCGTCCTGTTCCATTCCCCGGACCGGCTTCACTGTCCCATCCATCCTGTCAGGTGGTAATGTTGTAATCATGGGGACGATTCGAATGGGATTCGAACGTGAGCGGATGGGAAATGGATCGCTGCCTGCACGCGGTGGAAAAGGATTACAGCAGGGAGCTCGCCGTGAGAAACACACCATGAGTAATGTAACAGTTGAATGTGATACTAACGTTTGCCTGCATTTTGTGCTCCCTCTCCTGCGAATCCGTGTTTTTTGCAACGATCGTGTACGGGTTTTTTCCACTTCCACCGGTGATTCGGTGAAATTAAGTACCCGAAAGTGATAAGCAAAAGCTGCATTCAAAATGTTTGCGAATCGGCGGATTTCGGACGGAGTGCAGCGCTGGTGAAGTAATTGCAATATCACGTCCGCCCAATCCGCGGGTAGTTTGGTGCGTTCCAATGGTACGAAACTAACGAAAACGAGCACAAAAAACAACGCTACCCATCGCCCATCGATTGATTGACTCAATCAGTGCCAGAAATCAGCGCACTGCCGGCAGGCACGATGCTGTCGAGGGCTGCAGGGAGGGATAGAAAAATGAGCGAACGCCGTAAGCCATGCCCGGGCTTCGTTAGCGAACCGTCCACCGATGCTGCAGCGTAACGAAATTGGTGCAGCAATTTGAGGAAGTCGCTGAGGTAATTAATTTACGGACTTACCGAAATCCCGCACCGCGCGACGTGCAATTGATGGAGCGTCGGATCGGATTGAGGCGAAGTGTATTTTTTAGGGTTGAGATCCTAGGTTTTATATGAGATTTAATTTCTTGTAAAAAAAATGTAAAATAAAATTCACATGTCAAATTGTTGTTATGAAAATTGAAAGCGTCCAAATATGATGTGAAAAACAGCATGTTTAGTTCCGCTTGTGAAACACTCATGGAAAAAATATTAGTATAACATTTCAAAGGAAATATCATGAACATTTCGAACAACTCAAACGAGAAAAGCGATATTTCAACCGAATTCCGATTGGGACGGGTTGAAAAACACTTTCTGAATGGCAGCAATATTAAAATGAAAATAATAGTGTTGATAGTAACGAAATGTCAATAAAATTTCCCAGAAAAATGGAAAATATGCCGTTTACGTTATCGGCCACTAGATGGCGCCACCCGATAAAAGGTTCCTGTTCGTGGGAAACACCCATTGTCAATGGTTGCTATGGTTTTGCTGTGAAATATTTACACAATCTTTATTCCTCCTATTCAGCGTTCCTAAAATATCATAATACATAAAAACAATGCAAAACATAAAAATATTGAAATATTTATTTCAATTTAGTTCTATGCCTTAACTAAAATTGTAACATTATTAAAAAAAAGATAATCAATTTGACATTATTTTGACATTATTTTGAAACTACTAACAAAACAATCTTTTTCCTTGCAGAGAAGAATGATAGCTAGAATGTTGATATTATTAGATTTATTTTAAACCATAAATCAACTCTGTGCTCTACGTCTACGTCTTTGAATTTGAACCTAATGGGTCACTGTCTTCTCCCGTTTATTCTGTAATAAATTCTCCGGCTCATATTTCCGATCCGACCGATAAGATGCTTCCCACAATTGGGAGCCATTAAAAATTTGTCCCGCTACGGTACCGCCAAAATAGCCATTGGAAAGAGGACGATCGAATGGAATCTTCCGCATGCACCGGGTCGGCACAAGATAAGGATGCTTCGGTCGCCCGCAAAATATGGACTAGCGTATGGTTCATAACGCCAGTTCACTTATCTTCCATCCCCGCCGACGGTGCTTCCGTGCCTCACAAACACACACACACAGTCACCTGCGGCAAGGACGATCGACCATACCCACCGCACGGCCGTCGAGGGTTCTCCTGGTTTTATATCATTCCACAGTGCCGGGACTATTTTAAAGATGTCCCCCCCCCCTCGTGCAGTACACCAAAGCCGGGCGAATGCCGGAATTCGAACGCCGGAAAATGAATGGGAAATAAATCCCGCCAGTAAAAAGGTACCGTTCCCGATAAGAGCCACCGGTACGAGGCGAACGAGGCGAACGAGCGGCGAATGGGAATGTTTCCGGCACCGCCATGCCATCATGCAGGTGAAAGTGATTCAAAAACCGCACCGTGGCGTACACTTGACGGCGCACCACAAGTACCTGGAACCGGGCGCGCCTCCACTCGGCTCCCTTTATCCAAACACTTTTATGTAAATGCTATTTTTGTAAAGTGAATGTGCCACAGATCTGTTTGCCGAGGCGTGATGGCCGGGTGTAGCTGGACGCCCGTTGCACCGGACGGTGTTTGCCGAACGTCAGGCCGGGAGCTCGTGAGGATCACCTCGACGACCACTTCTCGCAGTCATCATCAACCCCCCTCCACCGGGGTGTCCGTTCCGCCCGAAGTTTAGATATCCAATATAATTGACATACTCTCGGGACGCCCACTTGAGACGCCGGGCTCCGAAGAAGGCACGGTAGCATATTTACATTTTCAATCTCTCGTACACCGATGGCGGCCACGAGAGGGGGGGGGGGAGGGTATGATAATGATCCGGCCGGGCTCGTTTGACGGCTATTGCTCGTTGCACCGAATGTGGTGCCTTCGTTCAACACCTGCCCAGACCGGGTGGTGCGTCTTCCTGTGGAGGTCACCGTACGGCTAGCGTTCCTTCCGGTTTCCGGTTCGGTTTGCACGGGGAGCGAAATGGAATGCTAATTCGGAAACTTTGACCAGGCTCGAGCACACAGGCGCAGCTTTTGGGGTGGGGAGCGCGTATCTATCGTTATAACGCAGTGGAGCTGAGTTGCGTCATTTCAATGCTGTCAAAATGCTCTTAGTTATTACGGTTCTGACTTAGTAACGTTTACTATGGGACAGGTTACACGTGAGCTTACAAAGTTTATATTATAATTTCATCATTATCACCGCAGAGAGGCAAATTTTAAATCAATATTATATATTGCGCCCAAATGTGGGCAATCTGCAATACACCAACGATTTATGGTTAACGCTTGATTAAATATTTGTTGCTGGGTTAACCGCGAATAATAAGTAATAACTTGTTATCTGAGATAATACTTCAAAAATAAACTACCAACGATTTTCAGCGGTTTTCGGAAAAAATCAAAGTAGAATTGTTGAATAATGAAATTAAAAAAGGAATAAAAATGGATTAAACATATTTGCGCCAGAAAGTATGCAATTCAAAACACTTGTTTTTCAAGTGTCTTGAATTGTTGAGATGAGTGTAGTTTAGCTCGTAATTGCACTTAAAAAAGTAGTCTAATGGATACACATCGGAAAACATACTTTAAACGTTTAAGTCAAAGTCGCTCCCCGTTTTATTCCAAAGGTAAATTTCCTATCCTAGCAAAAACAAACAATTTGCCGGCGGGAAATGGCTACACGCTGCTTTCTAATACATTCCCCAGATCAACACTACTACCATCGTTTTGCGGGATGGATGTTGACTTTCGCAAAACAGCGTGCGCCAGACGATTGAATTTGCCGCAACCGTGATGTGATGTATAGTTTGAACCATTAAATCTAACCACTAAAGAAACCCCGCAGGGCTTCAAGGGATCGATCTGGCAGCGTGGTGAGCACGCCTGCTGTTCCTTTGATGCGGGCGTAGTTTGTCGAGTTCGTCGAATATGGGTTCGCAGTGAAGGTTTCGATCAAAGGAAGCGCTGCACCGTGAGTTGAGGTAAACGAACAGCATGGCAATTAGCAGTAGAAGGATGAAAAAACAAATCAACTGGATACCGGAGAAGAACTTTGACTTTGTGGAGAAAAAAGTAACATTGTGATGTTGTTTCAATCAATCCAACTATTTTATTATTACATTATGCATTATGAGTATGAACTATGAAAGGAAAAATGGTTTAGTAAAATAAAACTATCATTCCAAATGTCATGCAATTCAACTACCCATCACAATCTCGTCTCATGCCCCTTCCCTCACTTGAACGATTCGAAAATCAGTTGAAAAAGATTGTCGACCTCAACTCGAGCATGTTTTCGAGCGCAGCTCAGAGCGCAGCGACAGTCTAACAACGGGCGACAGGCTATCAACTCTGAAACCGACCCGAGTGGCTGCGTTTCGAGCGCGTCCGTCTAATGAAGAGCCGCCGCTGAAGAGGAAGGCTTCCCACAGAACTATCATGGAAGCCGGTTCGGTTCCATTCATCCAGCGCGATTGAAGTCTGGTCCGGGCGTGTTCCATTGTGCACGGGAGCGCTTTCGAGAGCGAGCGTCATCAACATTATCAGCTCGTCCCGTGAGCGTCCTGCTCGTTACGTCGTTCGGTAGTTCGGTTTAAGCCTTTTCGCCCACCCTCCCGACTCGATTACGACCCACCTACTTGAACGTGTCCTGCCGGGGGGGAGGACAGTTTCAATGGACCGCCAGATAAAGTTTGATGCACACAAAACGAAAAACAAACTAACGACTCACTCACACGGGTCCGGCCGGGGAGTCAAAACGGCCGCATGAATGAGACCGCTCGAGTGTCATCATCTTCATCATGCAAAATGTGCCACGGACAGTGCAGCGATCCGTCACAGCCGGATCGGGTCAGGCCCTTATCCGCGCGCTCGAGCTCGGTGAGAGTGGGAGGAAAAAAAATCGCTGTCATCGCCCATTCATTGGCACTTGCTACAAAATCATAAATCATGCTCCGAGACGCACGCGCCTCCTCGAGCGATAGCGTAACCTACCGGGAGCCGTACTGAAGAGGTGTCAAAATAACGTCCGGAGCCGCCCGAAGAAGCGATAGGGTTTCGTAAGGGCCTTTTTGAACAGCATCCCACCTTCTCCCAAACGCCGAGGATGAGTGGGTTCGTTCCTTCGGGCTCCGGGTTGTTTGCGAATAATTCGTTTCCAGCGGGATTTCCACAATCCGATCGATCGGAGTGGGCTTACTGGGCTTACTGGTGGTGGCTGGGAAAGGAAGCCCATAGTGTGAGGTTTTGTACACGCAACTCCCACTTGGAACCGGGCAACGCCAGCTGCTACTTTAAAGCGTAAAACCAAATGTCATCGTTAGAGCCATGTTGCTCGGATCACCACCTTCGCCATCATCATCATCATCCGTATCAGAAGCAGGCCACACCGGTGGCTTCCTGAGCATTATCAGCACAGCCAGTGAACATATCTTCACACGAGAACCCTCGGAGCTTACCTCATTTGCGATGGGTTTCGCACCGAACCTTGCACGAACAAGACAGAACAGGACAGGACAGCATGTGCCTGCCCGACCTGGATCATCTTTCCCCAGACCGACCGAAGGGCAACGCTGTCCTGTCACGTGTATCAATCACATCAACCGAAACGGAAGTGCCAATGCCATTTATCGAACGTGCTGGATCAAAGCGTACCGACTGCCCGGGTTGTTTCGTGCCGTCCCTTCCAGAATCGATCCAAGCTTCGAAATCTGACAAAACCAAAGCCAAACCCAACACAGGTACACACGGCGTAGGTCAGTCCGGGCCGATCCGGACCGAACGGACGGACGTGGGATGGAAGGAAAAAGCCACTCCGCAAAAGGCAGGCTTTTGCGCCCACCCTTTCCCGGCGCCACCCCACCGATTCCAAGATACCGATTTTCGCCTGCCTGCCGGAGCCTAACTTTTGCGTTTTCCTTCATTCTCCCGGAAGGCACGTCCTCCGACGATGCAATTGGAGCGAAACTGGACTCATAATTGAATTGTGTATCTTCTCCCGAGCACTCCACCCGGGTTCCCTTGTCCACGGCGGCAAAACCGGGAGCGATCGATGAAATGAACTGCACCTTCCCTCCCGTTCGGTTCTGTCGCTTTTGGGGCAGAGGAGCAAGCTTCCGATTTCGGATCGAGCGTGAGCGTTTCTCCATGTTTTTTTTCCACTCCCCCCAGTGCTTTCGGGCCGGGTTGTTGCTGTGTCGTATGTCTTCATTCTCACGGGAGAGGGCAATTGGACAATGCAATTGAGGCTGCCGCTCCGTCCGACGGGCTCCATTTTGTTGCAGGTGCGTCAGTGCGCCGGTTCGTGGCTGTGGCGTGCCGGTTGTTTGATGAGCCGATTTGCACAAGTGGCGCTGAACGAACCGGTCGGCCGCCGGCAAGCTTGAGGGCAAATTGACTTTTCGATCCGGCTGTTCGTTAGCAGCGTCGGTTGCCGGAGGGAAGAGCGGAGATTAGGGATAAACATTCTGCTTTGCTTTCAGCGAGATTGAAACGGAAAGCTGACGGGAACTTTTGAAATCAACATATTATTAGCATGCGAGTGAGTGGAGGAATCAACTATGTTGGAAAATTGGAGTTATATTATTGTACTATTTGTATAAATTGCATATCTATGTTAAAGTGGCTAGTAAATCGTTCGTACAGAGTTAATAAACCATTGCTGTATTGCCTATTTTCATAATTCTGTCACAAATAGGCTTCGTCAGCCTAAAAGTATGCAATCCTCAAAACACTTCAAAACGCTTTGCGTCTTTATGAAGCTTTCCGACTTTCAAATTACCTTTAGGAGGATAACATCTTCATAGAATTACAATAAAACTTAAGTCATCAATAGTCCACAACGCAGAAAATAACTTGACGACCATCTGCTCATGACGCCACAATGGCAATATCCTTGTAGAGCCGTCAGCGTGATGAATTCACAGTTGTCACCTAAATTAACACAATCACAAATATGTTACAAACAGCTTAACGCTTTTGCAAATGCCAGCCTACAAACTTGTCCTGCTCTATCTTCCAACACGCATACGCAATTGCTTAATTAGCGCAAACTCGGTTATAGAGAAGATCTGTGTTCCAGTTTAACCACCAGCTTAGATGTCTGCGCGTGTACATCCAATTCACAATAATTGATATTTCTCTCCTGGTGCGTCTCCATCTGCGCCCGTATCGACTCAGCCGTCTGGCACCGGCTTAAGAAAGCTTATCGGCGTACCCGATGCCGTGGCACATGCAAACCGATGCTGTTGAATGCTGCAGCCAGCACACGCCCTCTATTTCGTTGAAGCCACGTTCAGCTCGGCTGTGCCACGAACGCGTCTAAACCTCAAGAAACAGAACGCCGCTCGTGGGCCAGATGGCATGCACAGGCTCACCGTGCTCGTGCCCACTCCGGCACAATCACAGCTGCCGGGCAGCACAAAGTGCATGTTGAATCAATAATACCGACATCCCGGAAGCAGCGATGGCTTTTGCGCTTCTTTATGGCTTTCTGCGCGAACGCGCACTCCCCGAAGCTGTGGTGCCTGAAGACGCCACCGTACGAGGCCGGTCAAGGGCCGCCTTCACGGTGCCTGTCGAGTGCGCACTGTCACATTAATGCCGGAGTGAGTGTCTCGAAACTAGCCCTCGCCTCCGTTCAATTAACAGCTCCCATCAATGAGAAGTCAATTAAGACGGTCCGGTAGCACGGAAAGTGGCCGGACCCGTCCCTCGGCCACTTTTCCGCCACGATCGAGGATTTTCGATTATTGTCAGCTTAAAAATCAATTAATTTAGTTTATTTTCCAATCAAACCGCCAACCGTCCGGCCATTTTCTCGTTATTGTTATGCTTCCGGTGCCCGGTTTGTGACGGTATTTCTGAGGTCAGCGGCGCTTTTTCTTCTATTTCTTTTACTATTCCAGCCAGACCGTTTCTCATGCCACGATTCTCTCCATTTTCACACTATCTCTCTCTCTCTCTCTCTCCCTCCACAGTGTCTGATCCTAACGTTGGCCAAGGCAACACACAAAGATAACCGAGGTGGCTCGAATGAAACGCTAAGCACTTGGTCACCGTCGGGCGTGGATCTGGAGGATGAAGACGACGAGGAGGTACAGGTAAGGAGCACCGGCACACAAAACATGGAACGTTCTCTGCTGGCCGCCCGGAAATGGAGGCCGGTTGTCTTCCATTTCCCCCGAATCGAGATGCAATTAGAGCGTTTCCCTGGTAGAGTCGATTTAGTTTTCGATTATCCCGGCCTCCGGTGAAGTCCACGAACAATTCGGTAGCAGCGCGACAGTATTGAGATAAAACGGCAATTAGAATAGGATTGCTAGGGGATAAGGCGATGCTGCCTTTGGAAGATTTCATCAGAACTTTAAAGAAAAAAAAACGGTAGAATGATCAGTCATTGAAAATTAATTATCCTTATCAATAATCAACTGTCAAAAACACTAGCGCGGACAAATTTCAAAGGCAAGCTAAATAGTTCTTTAGAAAGCATAACATGGTGATCGGTTCAGCCCTAAATAGTTGTGACAATACAAGAATGTGACCTATTTACAATCTATGTATAGTGATTTTTAAATGATATTTTATATCTTGTATTTGGATGTATACATGAGAGGTAGTAGTTGTAAGAAAATCAATCAAAAATTCCTCCGAAAATAGGCCCCGATAAGCCTTCGCATAATCGAAGAATAACAACTAAGCAGGAAGAAAAGATGTCAATCATGCGTGTCAATCCTCTTGGAAATCTCTCCTTACTGTGCTCGCTTTGCACCGAATTCCTTCCGTCGAAAGCCTTCACCCTCGATTAATACGGATCCCGGATCCCACGCTTTGTTCACGCATTTCAGAAACGAGCAAAGGCGCAGGGCTGGTCGTCGTGGACGGAATGGTCAACCTGTTCGCGCTCGTGCGACGGCGGCGTGGCGTACCAGCTGCGCCGGTGTCACGCGCCCCACGGCTGCAAAGGCGACGCGGTGCGGTACAAAATCTGCAACATGCAGGTAAGCGGGGGGGCCGGGAATGCTCCGAGGCGTGCATAATTGTAATTGAGCGTGAATCCTCCGTCTCCCTTTCGGTTCCATTCGCGCTGCGGTTGCGTAGCCGTGCCCGGAGCAGCAGGACTTCCGGGCCCATCAGTGCTCGGCGTACGACGACGTGCCCTACGACGGGGCGCTGCTGAAGTGGACCCCACACTACGACTACTCCGAACCGTGCGCCCTCACCTGCCGGTAAGTAGAGCCACCGTCCGATGTTCGACCTTTTCCGGAGAAACGAGCGCATTGTTGTGCGATGAACAGGGGCCGCGCAAAACTCATAAAGCCAGCCGCCACTTGGAACATCATAATTTTCCAGCGAATTGTAGCGTCTCGGTATGCTCACGGGTCGCGTGTCGGGCCCTGTGTACTGTGCGACGAGAGATGAGACGGTACAAACAGTCAGTTCGGCGAAAAGATGATGATGAAATTCAACAGTCTGCTCATAACTTGTAATACCGGTCTCAACAAAGGCACATTTTGTATCGCTACACAAAACGCGTTAATCGCTGGATGGTTCATGATTTTGATGAATTAATTTGAAGGAAATTCCTACCCTCAAAGGACGCTGGAACGCATTCATGCATGAAACGGTTGATTTTTATGTTTTTGTGTGTCAAAAATGCCTATTTTCGTTGTGTTTTTGTATGACCTAGAACAATGTAACGCAATTACAAAAGATTGCCTACCTTTAGGCGTAAAGTTATCCAAGACAAAATCCTTTAGCGGCGATGAGGTACAATTAAGATGTTTATTTTGTATAATTACTTGCATTTGGTTCTTGCGTTAATAAACTTTTGAGTATCACTTACTGACACAAGAAAATTATGCAAAATTCAAGTGAAGCTTTCTTGAGGTATAATTACATTTAGACAACATCAAACGACCCTAGCCATGTTGGTACGTCCATCATTACATTTTACTTGCGCCAACGACCCGACTGTCTCTTTACTGTCTCTACCCATTTCATTTGAAAAATCAACTTAAGCGGCTTTGTAGTCGCAAAGCCTTTTTTCCGAAATGTGTTCTTTCGCCTCCCAGCCTTGGCCTGTCCCTCCGCCGGGCGTTACATTAACAAATTGTTTGAAAGATTAAAACGAACCATTCCCGAGGATGCAGAGGAGCCTCCGCTGCTAGAGCCGTGTTCTGGCCGCCACGAGTAACCGAGACGCGCCGGTTCGGCTTAATTCAATCAAACTCAATCTGGCTAATTAACTTTTATCATCCTTTTGCGCTGAACCGGGTGATAACCCCGGACCGTGCAGTCATCTGGCAGGAATCAATTATTCTCAATTCGCTCTAAAAGCAAACGTTCGCGGGTGCGAGCGCTCGCGATTCCCGGGTTGAGGCCTAAAAATAACACCTCTGGAGCAGCTGGTCGGCACCGTGATCCCTCGGAATCTATCGATATCCGGGCGATAAAGGAGCATCGATCCTTCCGGGAAAGCGCCCGCGTGGAAGCATTCAATTTCGTACGCGATGCCTTTCACTCGCAGCTGACCCTGGCCTCCCCGCCAGCTTCGGCCACCCCCATCAGCCACCAGCCGCAACGACATTCATCATGAGCGGGTCGGGAAAAGTTCGGCTCGGCTTTGTAGAAAGTTGTGCGCCACCCATCTGGCCTTCCCTCGCGCACCCGATGATTTAAGTTCCGGTGTAGTCAAGTTGAAAGAACATCCACACGCGCAAAAAGGCCATACGCTAACCGGGTTCGGCGTTTCGGTATCCCTCGGTGCCTTTTGCCCGAAAACGGTGAAACTTTTGGCGAACTTACTCCCCGCCTCGATCAAAGACACTCCACCGGGCCGAGTGCTTCTCGGCTTCTTATCTCGGCTGGTACGACGGTGCTGGTGGAGGGGCAGGGTTTGTGCCAGGCCAGTGATATATCGCCCTCGGCTGTAAATCTCTGTGGAGCTCGGCGGGACTCGTTGAACCGAGAAGAGGCGAAACGGAGCGTTTGGGTGCTCGGCTATTAAGTCGATGGATCATAGCAGGATCACGGTGGAATGTGACAAAGTTCGGCAATTTTCCTCCCACTCTCTCATTTGAGTACCTGTGCCAGTACCTGCGGGTAGGCTGAATGCATCTATCGCGAAAGAATGGTGAACATTTCAACCATCCAGACGGAGTGGTATGAAGTTGTGTTGCTAAAAATAGTTCCGGAATACTCGGGAGAAGGCGGTATAGTTTTCAATACCTGGAGCGCACAAGATGCTTTCCATTTTGAAAAAGTCTGACGTCTCGAGAGAACGTTGAAACTAATTTGGATTCTTCGCAAAAGACAAACTTTCAACCGATAGCTTCATAAAGATTGAGTCTTTATAAGCAAATCTTTATTGAAACTGAACGGAAGATGATTAAATAAGCTCCCTCTTCTTTGGTGTCTTTGGAGCAAGTGTGTGTCTTCACGCCTAAAGGTATGCAATTTTTTCAGTATAGCTTACGTATTTTGGTTGTACACAATTTGTGTATCCCATTCTAAGAATTTCTTATTCATGTTGTACGCGAAAGAGATTGAAAAGACATTGAATCTCCCCATCGAATTGAATTTGAGTGCATTCATTGCATACATTAAGGCGTTAAAGAATACAATACTGAGTTCTACACTAAATCTGTCGATGTAAATATGGATCTATTTGCATTTAATTTTAAAAAACCTGCTCAAAATCTTCGTATTCATCTTTAGCCTCAATGTTCTATCCCCAAATGCTCTTTCCATGCTCCACTGGCTGCAGGCAAACACTTCTTAAAGCAACGATTACTGCTACCCGCACCAAAAAGCAGACAAACTATGTAAATGCACTTAATCTCGCATTCGCACCGGCTCACCGGTCCTTACTTCAAACCGAAACTGCAATGAAACTTTGTTGATTTCAATGAACAAGAGCGGCGGAGTGTTGATTTTGCTGGAAAACTTTGGCGGATCTTCACCGCTACACCGTCGCCTTTTCCAAGCACCGACCGACTAGCGTCCATTTTTCGTCAGCATCATTAAAGTGCAGTCCACCCGTGACAAGCGGTGACGACGAACTAATGAATTTACTTTCAGCAAATGCAAGTTTTATGCTCCGTTCTGTTTAATCTCGCGCGCTCCGTTCAAGCTCTTGTTTCGCTGCAAACTTTATCTGAAGACAGGCTTCACGCGTCGCTACGTCGCTCTTACGGCACGCTGCTGGCACCTGGTTGAGCTCGAGAGGGGGGCATCATAAATCCACCAGAACCATGCCAGCGACAAATCTACGCCACCGGCGGACGCCATCCTTTGCCCGCTTGGTTCATCGTCTCACGTGCCGCCCGCAGGCCCGGTTTAACAACTTTTTCTCACCGCTTCGATCTTGTTGCAGGGGTCGACCGCAGCACCTGCTGGAGGATATGCCCGATTCGGCCGGAGCGAGCGAGTCCTTTCCCATCAGCGACGACGAACCGAGCGTCATCGTGCAGCTCTCCAACCGGGTGCAGGACGGTACCAGATGCCGTCCCGGCAGTCTCGACATGTGCATCCAGGGAAAGTGTCAGGTAAATGCAAGGATCTTGCTACTTTTTTTTTGTTCTATTCATTTTGCATGAACACCTCCTTTATCGGGTGCAGCTGATATACGCCGGGCGCAAGTAAGGCAAAAAAACACAGATCATGGACTACCGAGTTTGTAAGCTTCCAGCCGGGCAGAGAGTTGAAAAAGCCAGGCGACAGATTTACAACAGTTTCTTCAGTTCTTCAGCTTGAAAAGTTCTCTTCACTCGCGCGCTCGCGCTCGCCCCTCGGTCCGTGAATCTCTGCCCGTGGCATGTAAGCGCACAGGCTACGTACAGGCTTTATTCCCGCAAAACTTTCCCGAAACTCCCATCCACTCGCTAGAGTGGACATTCTTCTTGCTAGTTCTGAGCACCGCCACGCGAACCAGCCAGCCCGTTCGAGGTGCAACATTCTACAGCACAGCTGGCAGCAAGTTGCTTCAACCACCGAGCGAACATCGCCACGCTACGGTCAATAATTTCCATGGCATGCTCTGGTGACGGCATTGTGTGAGAAGCAACCAGGCACTGAAGAGCTGAAGAATTCAAGGCGACGAATAAAGCCACAACTTCTGGTCCATCTTCAAGCCCGGCCCCGGTTGCCAGCTCGGAAAGTGGTTTTGTCATGGTGCAAAGTTTTTCGATTAATGCACGAAACTGTCCCCGACACGGTTCCAGCGCAGTCCATTGTAATGTCCCGGTGCCATCAAAGCACCCTCCATGCGTAATTGTTGTGGTCCACGGGTACGATGAAATGTTTGATTTACATGGCGGTGATCATGTCGAAGGACATGATAATGATGATGATGATGATGACGACACTTTCACCTTCCGGGAGCAGGAACACCGAAAAACTTCCGCCTGTAGTAGGACGAGCACCTCTCCAGCAACATATTGCACTCGTTCCCGTGTGATAACGGGCACACGTGTCAATACGACCACTCCGGCTCCGGACCACATGAAAGAGCAATTTTCGGAAAGATGATACCGGTCGGTCGACCCGATCGGCGTGGCAGTAAAAACCGTCTACGAGGTGACGACGATGTGCACGTCTGACGCAAGCACAATCGACACCGGCGCCGGGTGGTGTTGGTGTGGGAACCCATCGAATATTGACTGTGAATAGCGCAAGTCGCAGGCAGTCTTTTATGGCACCCGCCACGACCTGTGGTCGTCCTTGGGTGTCGTCCCCGTTGCAGTAAGGCTCCGAAGGTAACCACAGCCGCTCACAAGATGAAACACCGAAAGGCAAGGTGACGATGTGCAAAAACCTCACGCTGCTCCGTTTTTTTCCACCCCCGAATTGGAACGTGGGAAATAGTTCGAAAACACGAGCGCCCTCCCAGGCGCACCGTGTAACAGGCAATAGTATAACTTTAGGCGTTCGTCTGCCGAACCCTCGTTCCCACGCCGGAGCAAAAAGCTGACAGACATATTGTGCTTATCAGCAGCAGCGCCAGCTGTCGTGGTTTGGGTTGCCTTCGGTTTCTTTTTCGCAACCACTGGCGCACAAGACACACGGTGACAGCTATTGTGGGTTGTGGGACAATGCTCCACCTCACCGCGGCGGCCCGATGCTCTCTGCCACCGGTAAGATTGTGCGACGAAAATCCAAAGTGTAAAAGCCAAACCCCTGCAATCGGGTTCGGTTCATGACCCAATTACGGCAAATTGGAATGGACAGAATTCTAAATGGTTCTCTCACTGTGTTTGTTTGCGTGTATGTGTGTGTGTGTGTGTGTGTGTGGGAGGCGGCTAGTGTGGGCGGTGATGAAGTGTAAAGGCTTTCATTTGCTTTGCCGATGCGCTTTTGTTGTACAGGAAAGTGTTAATTGAGTCAAGCTACGAGACAGTGACAGTAGCTGGATTGTAAGTGGGTGTGTGTGTATGTTTCAATGTGCTAAAAATACGCTGTTAATTAATTGATTCGGAAAATAAGATAGCATCGTTAGAAGTTTAGGGCGAGTTCGGGAGGTTTATAAAAACAAAGCATAGAGGCAGAATGCTGCCGCGTAACATTTTGCCTTGAACTGTTTTAAACTATTGGATAATTTTCACCAGTCGAAATATTATTATTGATTGCATACCCTTGAATGATCTCGGGTATGAAAATAAAGGGAAAGGACTTGGTTTTCAATTTCTTAATAATGTTCGTTTTAGATTTGTTGAGTCTAGTCTAAAGATATTCAACCTAGGAATTTGGCGCTTTGAAAAGCTTCTTGTTATGCCGTTTGCCTACTTTTTGGCGTTATTAAGCAAAAGCGCCTTAAAGTATACCATTCGCATCGTCATTCAGCTTAATAGTCAAAAGACAGATAATTAACAGCTTAGCGAATAGTTATGCAATATAATACATGCAAGCTTCACTAAAACCTAATTTATTATAAGTTAAAGCTGTGCTTCATAGAACATTTTCGTCAAATTTGGACTAGGAATTTGTTTGTTTTGTTCCTCAAGCTACTGCAGTCTTCGAACGATCTATATTTTACAACATATAAAAATTAATAAAGCAGACAAAAGCTCGTCGCAATTCACCGCGCAAAACATGTCATAGTTCGGGAGGCGCGCCCTTCACGATAGGCATCATTCAAACTCCGGACCGAGCGCAATTTCGCAACCATAAACGCACGAAACTGCGTTGCGTGTAGTTGCTGCTGAATAAAACCGCAATATCCGTGCAACCTCCCCGGCCCCGGCATGGCCAGACGCACCCGTCCGGCCACGGTCCATAAAAAACATCGACTACTTGCATATGGAACGGCACTAAATGGGGGCGGGCTAAAAAATGGAATCCCAAAAACTCTCGGGGTAAATCTACACCCTCGTCGTGCGCGTCTGAACGCATATCTTGTTTCGTTTTGGTTTCTTTCTCTCCGTTTTTTTTTGTGTGAAAACCTCGGAATCCCAGGCTGGAATGTATGATGCAAATAGGGCCATAAAATATGGACGCAACTTTACGGCACTGAATATGTTACGAAACGTTCCGGGCTGCGCTCTCGGAAGGGAGGCCCGGGTGTGCTCTTGTTTGCCTTTCCTGACACGCCACATCACCGTCATGGGGCAGCCTCTGCTGCTGCTGCTGGTGCTGGGATTAGATTGTGGTTTTTGCTACTGCCGCTGCTTTCCGGGTCCTTCTTTAACCGGTACAAATCGGCGTCAGGGCGTCAGGCGGAAGCAGGTCGATGCGAGAAAAAAAAGGTTAGTACATTGTTGGACAGCGAACACACTAAACACTACTTTTCTACATATTTTATTCGACCCCCAAGGTCGAGACCTGACCCTCTCCGGGCAAGGGCCCGGACCATTATCGAGCACTCGGGGAGCGCTCGGTTTTTGGCCCTGGCAAATCCATTTACCCTTGCCCATGTGTGGGAACATCCTCAGCGAGGCAGCCAATTCGTTCAAACTAGCCGAAAATTCTCACCAACGATGGGCCGAGGATGGCGAGCGGATCAAAACCGGATAAGCATCTGGGGAGTACACCCGTTCCTGCAGCAAGGCGATAATAATTTTGCTAAAGCGAAGATAAACCCATACGTTGATGAGATCAACGCCGGCGGGATCGGGCGTAGAACGAAACACTCCGTAATAGCTACTCACTTCCCGCTCAAACCCGCTGAGCCCATTCTCGGTGCGATAGGTGCAAAAAGGGGTCTAATAGCGCCTAGTGGAAGTAGTATCTCCGGCCCATCCCACTTCTGGTCCGGGTCGGTAGCTCGGCTTCCATTTCGGCCACGAAACAAAAGGCCACGGATAAAAGGCGTTGCCTGGTACCGAAATTGGATGATAATTTGGGCGAAATTAAATTTGGCAATAATTTATTACGCCCCCGGTGGGAATAGCCAGGAAGAAGCGAATCAGAAACCAGTGATTCCATTTCCTGCGCGGCATTAAAGGTGGGAGCAATGTTCATGAAACCCACCGGAAAGCACCCGGCAATCAAGCAAAGCAGCTTTCCGAGGTGGAGGGTTTTTTTTCTCCATCTCCCCATCGATACGATCGTTCATTTTCACCTAAATTAGGCCGTGTTTCTAACGCTCCTCGCTAGAGGGCGCTCCCGCTCCCGCAGACACCAAACGTCAAAATGACGTCGTGGTGGTGTGCGACATGCGTTTCATTTGAATATAGATTTGATTACATGCACGCCGCTGGAAGATGGCGCTGCTCCATTCCATTCTGATTCTGTCGCCTTTCGCCGCCGGGAAAGCAAAACGATGCCCATGCGGACGACACGAGCTTCTCCATGGTTCTGCGCACCGAGACGTGATGGTGGCTCGGTGGCGATGTTGCTGGTGCGATTGCTGGGAGGAGATTGAATCATTAAACGATTAGACCACACATGGGTGCAAGGAAAAAAGGTCAAACCCATAAAGCCCGATACCGTACGGGGGCATTGTCTCTGGGAAGGAAGCTGCTGCTGCTGCTGCTGCTTCTGACCTGAGCCTGGTCGGGCCGTCCGGAAACAGATTGTCCATTATCAGTTTCAGGATCAAGTGGTTCCGGTACGGTGGCTTGAGGAGGCGGTCTCAAGTAGCCTTCTTTCGGGCTGCGTGCTCAAAGCACCGGACCAACGGAAGTGGGAGACTAAAACAAATCCATTCCAATGGGTGGGAACTGGGCTTGGCTTGGGAGGCTGCAGGACGAAGTCCGTCGCCCCATCGGTCTCTATGATTACATGATTGTTATTGGGGGCCCTGCCTGTTCGAATATGCGTCCAAAACAAATGGCAACCCCTCAATGATTGATCGATTCGTCCCTCACGAGAACTCGCCCGAGAGGTGACGTGTTCTTTTTTTTTTGTTGCCCACACGCCCTGCTTTTTATACTCACGAAAGGCTCCGACCGGCGAAACCACAACGGTCGGGGCAAAAGGAACACACACACACACAACGGAAAAAAGCGCCAACGGAGCTGCGTGTCCTTATGCTACATTATACACAGCTAATAAAACGTCTCGATGAATTATTAATACAAAAACTATTATTTAAAAGGACGCAGAACGCGACCCACGTGCGGGGTGGGAATTTTATTTCCCATCATTCAATCCGAAACCATACGGTCTGTGGCCGGACGGAATGAGTTGGCATTTCCCCTCCCTCTCCTCCTCTCCACCACCCCATCCCTTACCCACCCATCTCTCCCAGTCAGCAGACGGGCCGGTAATTTGTATTCGTTTTTTAATGACGCACAAATTAATGGAATCGTTGCGTTCGCGGAGCCGATGGAGCTTTCGCTCCGGAGTCGGTCGCGAACGACGCGTAATGTGCTATAAAAATTGCGCAATCTTCATTGGACGGGGGTTGAACGGGTTGAAGAAGAAAATTAGAAAACAAATAGACGGGCATAAATACATTCGAATGAGTTATGATAATATTGCTTTCGGGGCTTTTTGATTTTTTCAATGTTATTTTTTCATATATTCTGTGGCCGAGCTGGCACACGCAATGCCAACAGCATTCCAGCACTTCAACCTTTGGTGTGTAAACAGCGAAGCAGGTGTTCTGAGCCCCGTCCCATTTAGTGTGTGTTTTCGTTTGGGTTAAGTGCGCCATATTTGATTCTTTTTTTTTCCCCATTTTATGATTTTTATGGAATGAATCGACACTTCAGAGGAATAACGGCATCCCTAAGAAAGAAAACAAACCGATCGCAAACAAACAAGCACGTTGATAATCACGATAAGCAGGCTCTTGAAGAAAGCCAGCATCAACAAGCGTGCAACAAGGGTTAAGCCGCCCTGGAGGTTGGGTGTTTTGTTTTTGAAAGCTTTTTCACGCTCTCCCACAACCCAAATCCCAAATCACAACAAATAATCCCATCCCGTGGTGCTTCTCAGTAATTATACTACGACGCTGGCTTAACCCGTCGTTCCAGCAGCACTTATCGTTGCCCGGTCTCGACCTACTACTACGAGGAGGAGGTATCAACTAGTTAACGTTATGTTTTTTGCGCTTTTCCGAAACCACATCCTCGTTGGCTTTTGAGTGTATTGAAATTTTCCCCCTTTCCGATACCGGATGATGGTGGCCAACCAAAAAAAAAACAACCCATCCGAAACTTTTAACTGGTTGTGGATGTGAGCGGTGTTTTTGTTTAACGCTCCCGCCCGTGCTATTTACACGTGCCCGAGACAGTGTGCCTGCCTGGCGTGCTTGGCGTGTGTTTCACGGCGAAATTGGAAAACTTGGCTGGTAAATATTTGATAGGAAAATTTTCCTCACTTCATTTGAATCCAATCTCGTTCGGGGTCGGGCCGTGGGTGCTGGTGCTGGTGAACTTAATCCTTCCACTGGCACCGGTCGCTAATGTATGGAGGGAAACAGAATAAAAGCGAAACAACAACTGGAAAGAAACAACCGCGCAGAGAGGTTAGGGTGAATGGAGCAGCATTTAGTAGCGGTGTTTTTGTCGTGCTACACCGATGAGTACGATGTTGGGAAACGGACTGTACGGGGTCTCTCTATATTTAATCGTGGACTTTTTAATCTTTAGAAGTAATCCGATACCAGTCCTTCCGTGTGAAGAAACATTTGGTTCTGAATAAAAAGAAACAAAATAAACGTATACCAACCATAGCACTATAAATACCATCACTATCTCGCAGTGGTAAATATGGGAAAAGCTACCACAAAGAGCTACTAATGCAATTTATCGCTCAGATTCCATTTTTAATATACTCGATGCATTGAATATACTCTTGCGGGAATATACTATGTTGAAGAGCAGGGAAACAATGCATTAACAAAGCCATGCCTTACGCAATGCATACTTGTAGGCTAATTCATTAGAATAATTTTGCGCCGTAAATTATGCAATGTGCAATACATCAACAGAATTGCAAGTATTGCATTACAAGTGTATTGATATATCTGATGCTTCCTTTTCCAATTGAATATATATTTAGAGTTGGAACCTTTCAGTCCATGCATTACGATTTTTGCCAGAATGGTAAATCAAATCAAATAAAACTTGCTATTCAACATGCGGAGATATAAATCCGAAATTGACTGGCAATGCGTTGAATGAACTCAGTGATTGGCATTCGATAATCAGGAAGATCGAGAAGAATATTAAAAGCATTTTGTTGTACCGGCTCTTTGCAGCCTCACAACCGCTGATTGCAATCAAAAACGACTAAATCCACCCACTCAAACGCAACAATAAGTTTATGGGACGCTTTCGAGCGCGCGAGCCTTTCTGCGACATCCGTTTACAAGTACCTTTTAATGAAAAGCGTACTTCAAACGCCCACTCGCCACCGACCGTGACTCATTCATCGAATGATCCATAAATCGACCGATATTGTTCTCCATCCCGCTGCCGCGAATCTAATCGTTCCAATCACACTCAATAAAACACTTGGCCGTGACGCCTGCCCCGTACGAACAAGGGCGAAAACGAACAAACCTCCAGACACTCGTAAGACGTCACGAAACCGGCGGAACAAATCACGCTTGTCGCGCCGTTTCCAAATGACGCGAACGCCGAAACGGGTGGAAAACTTTCCACCCACACCAACCGGGCGGCTGGTATCCAGAGTCATTATTTGACAAATAAAACACAACCTGCTCGCCCCCCGCCTCCCTCAAGTGCGTCACGCGAATGTCCTTTTTCACGCTTCCCATTTTTGCCCTCCGATGTGCCCTTTAGCCCGGGAAAAGCCGACGGGATGCGCGACGGGATCCGGTTTCTTCCGCACGCGCACGCGATGATGCTCGCGGCAGCCAGGCAGGCGTAAAACGCACCGACGCCGACGCTGGATGCTGGGTGCGTTTGGTGTAATTTAGTGGAAAACTTTTTCCCGACGCGTTTGCCGTTGCGCGGGAAACGATTTCGTGGGAAAACAAACACGGGAACGGAGTGGCAAACGTGCCCGAAAGCGGCCGTTTTTTCGTCGTGACGGTGGTGGTGTTTGTCGGGGTGGTTGGGCTGAAATCGAGCGAAGGAAAAGCACGAGTGTGGGAGTCCGTGTTCGTGATTTTTGTTATCCCTTTCTGTGTTGGCCCCTTTCGGAAGAGGGAAAAGTTTGTAAAAGGCTGCGCGGATAGCACCACGGATGGCCAAACACTCTGGAGGCTTCGAACAACACCTTGAGAAGTGCAATTTATTTATTTCGTTCACTCACCTTCTCGTACGCCCCAAAGCGGGGCTACTTTATTTAGCCACTCAGCCCTCCGTCGAACGGCACCGTTTGGCTCAAGCGTTTGCCGTTCGGGGGGGTAAAAGTTTTCCCTATCTAGACTTGCGTCCCATACGGAGGCTCTCGCTCCCGCCACTATCGCCCGCGCGTTAACTATCTCTCGGTTCGCACAATCATCGCTCGGGCGCTTCGCTTCCATTACCGGGCTCGTTTTTATGCAATGAATATTTAAACACACCGTACCGGAAACGGCGATCGAACAAGTGCCGGCTGCGAGGTTTAGCTTGTTGGCCGAAATTGAATTAAAGCATTGATTTCGATTATTCCGTCGCGCTTTCCTTCTTGCTTTTCCACCCCTCACACACAGACACACCAACGCACACAAACCAGACCGCTGTTGATTGAGTGTACGGGCAACCTAGATTGTTTTTATTTTTTTTTTTTCGTTTTTTCGGAACTGTTTTCTTTCATTTTTTGCCTTATTTTCTCGTCCACTTAATGAAAACGGCGGCAACTGATCAAGCGTAGAAAAATAGATGAATAGTCGCGCGTTTGTATGAAAAATGTTGTCTAAAAATGAAAGGAACCGCAAGCATAGTATGCGTATGCGTGGTTGTTTCTTATGAAAAGTACATATAAGTAGCAAAAATCAGAAGCTTATGATACGTTTTATTCATCGATTCGCAGGTGTAAAATCGTCGAGCAAGTTTCGTCTTTTTCGTGCTCGACGAAGAAAGAATGAATCCCAAATATTATGCCACCGCGCCCAAATGTATGCATTCCGCCGAACAAAGGATGTGCTTCTCTAGGCGAAAAAGCTTCGATTTTATGTTTTTCTGCCTGAAGTTTCGTTGAATGGGGGCCGTGCAATCGATATTTTAATTAAAAAATCCAGTTACCCGGGGGGGTGGGGCTCTATTGTTCTACGGGACAATGATTTGTGATTTACCTCGTTGAGAATGGCACCGACAGAGGGTTTTCGAGTTTCGTCGAGCCGTTCGAAAAAAGTTGAACTCATTTACTGTCTTCCCTTTTCGGCAGAAACATGCTTTTTTCATAAGAAACGCAAAGTATGTATGCAAAAGGATACATTCAAGAACATTGTTTGTATCTTACGAGAGCGGTTAAGAAACACGAGATATGTCAAAAAGCTTAATGAAGCTTTCAAGCTCTTTGAGAACCGGGAAAATCTTACGATAATAATAATACGCGAGAGTTTGTCAAGGAAAGTGCTTTCGAGTTGATTCACCAAATTTGATCGCTTACACACAATTTATTTAGCATTTATACATATTAATTGTTCGAGGTTTCAATCGCCTGAATTTATGCTATCTGCTGTGCCATTAAGACAAACATTGACCGGCCAACATGAACTAAGATTGAACAACTAAATAATCGAAAATCAACCTCGAATCCATTCACTTAATCAGTCGAAATGCATTCCTTGATAAATTGCGGTTCTAATATAAATAAACTGTGCATATTACTGGCAGCGAAATTGTAATGCCAATATTTCTCTTAACCACGCCAAAAGCTTTTCCGCACAAACCGACACCATCCCCCATTGCCTTTTAACGCATACATCAAACGCGCTCCAAAAACATCATCTTTCGTAGCGCCCCCTCCCCGACCTGCAGAAAGCATGTGCCGAGGATGTAACATGCTGTGCAAAAAGCAAAAGTTCAAATATTCATGACTTTGATATGCATTGATTGATGCTGTGCCGCGGGGAACATGCAAATTTACTTCCAGCAAACCTAGCAAACATTAGCAAACGCCCCACCCTCGCTTCGCAAAAAGCAGAAGCATCAGCTTCAATATTTCCGATCCCTGCGGCGTTTGGTGGGCGCCGTGCAAACCGCACACACTAATGCATCCCCGTCTTACACATCCGCCGCGGTGGTTGCGATGCAGCAGCAAAAGTCACTTCTGTCACTCAAAAGTTCATCTTCGCTGCACCACCCACTCGGCTGCTGCGTGTTCCTCTCTAAATACCACTTCACGCTCCGCACGGGCCGCACCGGCATCGAACAAGCGAATCCAATGTCACCTACGGTGTAAGCCGGCTCGAGCCAATTTACAGCAGGCGTGCAGCCTGCCACGCCCGGCACTATTCACCGGGCCCGTGCACTGCTGCACTGAGGACACTCGCCGGCTCGACCGGCACGGGCACGCCACTAAGTGTTTCCTTCAATAATCATCAGCTGCCACTTCCGGCGCGAGTGCGAGCGAAACAGGAGGGGGTGAGATTTATCCCGGGTGACATGAATTTTTCATCGACTCGCTTTTCGCTTTCCCTCGCCCCGGCTGCTGGGAGCCTGCTGATGACATTTTCACCTGTACCGCCGTTGCGTTGTCTTGTGCTTTTTCTTTAGTTTTCCCCCATAGACGCCCTCGCGTACGATTGTCTTCGCGGCTTTGCTCAACCACAGTTTTTCTTTCTCTGCGCCTCCACTTACAGCGCGTCGGATGCGACCTCAAGATTGGATCGACCAAGAAGATCGACGTGTGTGGCGTCTGCGGCGGGGACGGTACGTCCTGCACGCAGCCACTCTACCAGTGGGAAATAGCACCGATGTCACTCTGCTCCGTCACCTGCGGTGGTGGTAAGTATCGCGTGCTACGTGAGCTGCCTGCCAGCCGATGCGACCAAAGTGATCACGATGGTTTCGGGGCGAGCTCCAGGATGAAAAAAAAACTAACCGACACGGTTCCGGTTACCGTTTTCTGGGTGTTCGGGGCGAACGTCCGGTTGGAAATGTCACCGACAATAGGTATCATCATTAGCGAGTTGGGTTGTGATTAACGGATTAACTTCCATTCGCACAACACACAAATTGGAACAAAAAGCATGGAAGTGATCCGATCGAAATCTCACAGTTGATAAACAATTTTAACCCTAAAGCAATGCAAAGTTATTAATGTTACTATTGCAGCAAAAGTGATTGGCTATTTGTGTATATATTTGCCTTGAATTGCTGCTCAAAAGCCATTTTTATGCTGTATCAACACGTGTAACTGCAAACATCTCATAACCCATGCGCCTAAATTTATGCAATGTGTTACGTTGCGAGCAAAATGCTTCAATTTGTTTCTCATTTTGATAGCCAGCTCAAAGAATTATCAGCATAATAATTTCCAAAATATGTACACCCTCTCACGATCCGATAATTTCCATTCGAAATGAATCAACTCAATTTCCCACGTAAAACAATACCACACGCGGTGCGACATCAACCCGCAGACGTTCTCTCTCTTTAACATTCACAAGACACGCGTCGACGGTTGTCTCAGTGTCATCTGTTTCGACATAAGTTCCGTGCGTTTCCATCCGGCGCCCATCCCGGCACCCCATCATCAATCGAACCGAAAAACCCACATGCCGATCAGAAACAGACACCGCCCGCTTGTGACACAGCCCGGATGCGAACCGTCGAACATGATCTGACAGACGGTGGCACGCTTTCCCACCGCCCACTGGAGGCCACCCTGGTGATAACCGAGATTACGTTGTCAAGTAAAATAATGATACGTTCGATTGATGGCATTTTTCCCGGGAACGCACCGTCATACCGGGGGGAGAGATCTTGTGCCAGTATCTTGTCAAGGTTTTACATCCGTCCCGGTCGGGACAACCGGCTGCCTTTGATCGCGCAGCGGCAAGCAACAAATGAGGCAAGCGAAAAAAAGAACTGCCTACCCGTGGAAACGAACGAAACACTCGAAAGGCAGTCGAATAAATACTTCCCGGGGGCGCCAAAGCGGAGCTTAAGGTATTTGGGGACTAAAAATAATGCCGCGGTGAGTGTGTTTTGGGGCGAAATTCAATCGTCCCACGTGCCCGGCACCCGCCCCTTCGGGCCAGCGACAAAGGCGCCAGGATCAAAGGCGGTGGGCGGAAATTAAAACCAAAATATCATCCTTTCGCCGGTTGGTGCTTTCCTTTGAAGGAAAGACGGCATAATGACAGCACGAGTTTCGCTGGAAAAATCGCCCACGCGATGGGATGGGCGGCAAAACCAGAAACCCCTTTCGGGCGACGGAGACAGACTCCGGCACGAAACTCTGCCAATAATCTAATTACACTCGCATCGATCTTCGCACGGTGCCCTCACCCACGGGGGGTTTTTCTCATTTTCCATCGGTGTAATCAATTTTTCGCCCACCTTGCCACTCGCCCCACAGGATACAAGATGGCCATGCCGACCTGCCGGAACCGGGTGACCGGCGTGGACGTGGAGGAGTCACTCTGCAACGCCTCGTCGCGTCCCGAGCCCACCGTCGTCCAGTGTAACACCCATCTCTGCCCGCCGAAGTAAGTGCGAGCTAATTTGTATGGAAATAGCAGATTGTGATGACTCATCCGTGCTGATCTTAAACCTGCGGACCTGCGTTTTCTTCGTTCGATTTCTCCCGTGCCAGGTGGGTCACGGACGATTGGCGACCGTGTTCGAAGGTGTGCGGCGGCGGCATCCGGGAGCGGGTGGTGGTGTGCGCGGAGGAGAGCAACGGCGCCAAGAACAAGGTGCCGGACGAGGCGTGCCGGGGCGTGCGGCCGAAGAACCAGGAACCGTGCAACGTGCAGGAGTGCCCGAAGTGGGTCGTCGGCGAATGGAGCGGGGTAAGTTGTTGATTCCTCAATCATTTAACTGATTTCCTCCGAGGGTAGACTTGATTAACAGATGATTATGAGAAGGTTTTCATTTCCTGCTGGAAAGCAATTTTAAAACGTGTCGAACGAACAGTTAAAATTGAATTTATCAAGTAAATGAAGGTTATTATTCACCAGGCGCCTAAATGTATGCTATACTTAATTTTTTGATTCACTGTATAATGTTTACATGAATGTTTTGGCACAGTTTATAAACTCAAAAAATAAACTTAAATCATCAACGATTGTAATAGCTCCCCAGCAATGAGTAAATCCATCATCTTGATAGCCTTCCCGCTCAGTGCACGATGAATGATAGGCGTCTGGCACAGAAACGAGTCCAAGTAAATAAAAATATGCTCCAAAAAGCACGCTCTCACACCCTTGCAACGAATGCGTCAACAAATGCGCAACCCAGCGACGGGATAATAAACGGGCCATCCCTCGAACCCCCAGTGCCAGCCGGGCAATACACATTTTATTGCCTCCGCCGGGTTTGGGTAACGAATGCACACCACGGCGACGCGCCCTGACGAAGGCAACCGTATCCTTCGAATAATTAGCCATAAATCGCACCGCATCCCGCTGCCGCTGGCGGCCCATTTTCGGTAGCCACGCGACACACACACACACACACACGCAAATGCATTCCCGGGCGCCAAGCAAATGCATTCATCTCATTCAATCCGGCTCAAATTTATCATCCCCCCAATGTGTAAGTGCTCCGGCAAACGTGCCGGAGCGGCGATAATGACGACGACGACGACGCGCGCGAGTTGTGGATTGGCTCGTTTGGCGTTCGCAGACACCATGCGAGTGAAATTGTTTTACCGGGCGATGTTTTACGAGCCGGAATTTGGCTCCGGAATCGACAGCACTGCCAGGGGCGGCGAGACACTAGCCGGAGCGGAGTGTTTCTCCACTCGTGATCGCTTTATGGTGATGATATGCAGCGGTTGCATAATGGGATGTTTAATGCGTTTTCGCAACGGCGACACCATCAATAATGGGCAGGGAGCCATTCAAGTACGGAGCAATTAGTGGCGTGTAGGATTGTTCCAGGGGCTCCTTAAAGGATCCTTCCTTCGGGACTAGCTTGAATGGAGGGTACAATATTTTTCGTGTATTTTTGAATGAAAATTTAACAAAAACTCGAATGTCCATCAAGCTGTTCGCGTTCCCTTTCACATCGTATGCTGGTTTAGGTCTTTTCGTGGCTTTTGTACCTCCTGCTAGAATCGACACAATGTGCCCAAACTGAGTTCGGGTGTTAAAACCCGTGTAGAACGTGTGACAAGGTAGCCAGTTCGGTGAGTAACGCGTTTCTTCTCCGTATCCCGAGTATGGCATGGTGCTCAGACAAGTTCCGCGAAAACGCCGAACGTGTTTTGTGATACCGTGCATGTTTCGAATGCAGTAGGATCCCTTAACAATTGACACCAAACGGATTGTTTTACATGTGACATGCTGCTCGCATCGTGCTGCTGGAAGCGTGAAGTACATTGGGACAAAGCAGCTCGAAGAATTTTCGAAACAATTTACATACGCACATAGTTTGCTAAAATATGTTAAACAAGTATCAAAGCATACTGTATTGAGCTTTGAAACGATTTGAAACCTAAAAAAACTGAAACTATTGCAAAACATTGCATACATTTAGGCTCATAATGTAGTAAGAGTTTATAGGATTATTTTCAGCATTCCATTCTGATCCATTCTGATTTGTGAATTGAAAACAACTTTTTTAAACCCTATTGCACATCGATGCATTTGCATTTGATGCATTTGATGCTGATCGAAAAAATATCCAAACAAATATTCATCATATTCGTACGCGTATTTCAATCGAAACAAAACTCCGCATCAACCTCACCAACATCGCAAAACAACAATCGAAAATTCCCCATTGTATATTTTACACACATTAGCAGCTGCCAAACAGCCCGACGCAACACAAATCATCACGAACACCCACGTGGCCGGCCCATTCCGAGCCGCGCAATGGGCCCATTGCTCCCGGTTCACCAGTCGCTCCGTTGGGACGGTTGTTCCCGGTTGTGAACATCCTCCCCGCGCACTAAACATTTACATTCGATACCAACCGGCCAGGCCAACAACCCGACCGGCCGTACCGTGTACTGCGCCATGGGCATTTGCGAAAACTTGGCCCTGCCAACACACCAGCAGTAGCAAATCATTGACGCTCGGCGCCTGCAACGGCAGCCAACGCCAACTACGCGCGTCAAGCAGCAAGTGCGAGCAGATGTGGGGAAGCGAAAAAAAAGGCGTCCCAAACGGACAGCCCCGACCCCGAAGCCGAATATGATCGAGTGGGTGCTTATGGTAACAACAGTCGTAAAACGGCCGTCTTTATGGCTCTATTTAAATTTGCCGACTGAGAAATTTATTGCGCCCAAAAAACCTACGCTCCCACCGACCCGTCTTATCGGAAAATGCGGGAACAATGGTCCCATACGATGTTGTCGTGTTCCGATCGTTGCGTAGGCCCACTCGTCCTACTCAAAAACGTTCCTCTCATGGTGCGTTTGTTTGTTTGGACCTCTTTTTTCTGCGTTTTATATTTGATTGTTTTCCCCACCAAGAATCGAAGGAATCGAAAAGGAAGAGAGCCGGCGGCGATCCCATCGGAAGTGATCCAGCAGCGACCGAACCGGGCGTTGATGTAGCGTGCATTTGTGTGAATTTATTGATTTATTAGGCACGCGTGTCGCCCGAGTACTGCTGGTGCGCGAGCTTTCCGCTGGCAGCGCGTTGGCATTTATGTTTGCACGATAAGTTACGAGGAGGGCCCCGAGAAATTTATCGGCCTCGAGCCAAACACTCACGAAGATCGACCTCCCACGGCTTATCGGGCTGTCATAAAGTCATTCGCTTTTTTGTTATCCTAACGACGTTTTATTTTAGGCCGGATTTGAGTCGATTTTGTTCGCACGGGAAAACCCACGCCCGGCAACAAACTAATTAGCTCAAACGGAACTACACACATTCGCGGTAACGGTTTTCTCTCTTCCCCCCTAGTGCTCGGTGTCCTGTGGCAGCGGCATCCAGGTGCGCAGCGTCGAGTGTATGGACACGAACGGCCATTACAGCGTGCAGTGTGATCCGGGCGCGAAACCCGTCACCGGGCAACCGTGCACGACGGGCATCATCTGCAACGCGGGCTCGGTTTCGTCCGGCGGACCGGGCGGCAACTCCGGCACGACCGTGTCCGACGTCATCGCCGTCCCGCCGGCGTCCGCCGCGTCCGACTACGAGACGCTCGGCTCGGTGAAGGGCGAAACCGAGCGGGCCAGCATTGCCGCCATGATGAAGGAGAAGGCCGCGATGCACCACGAGCGCGACCCGACGCTAATGACGTACAACGATCAGCCGTACTACGCGCAACCCTTGCGGCAGGATCGGTTGCCCAAGGCGGAGAAAATCGTTTCCCAGCGGGTGCCGAGCGAAGCCACGTAAGTAGCGCTACATATCGCCCGCGGCGGTTTTACAGCCGTCCGTTGCAACTCACGGCTGCACTTTGTTTACCATCGTCCCATCGAAGGGGGTAGTAGGGTTTCCCAGGGGAATTGTTTTTCACTTACCTATGCATGTTTTGTTGTTTCTCTAAACGTGATCTAGTTAACGAATTGAATATTATATTACCGGGTTTCGGAGGCAATGTTAAAGCTGCTGCTTTACGCAGGAATCGCTCCACAGGGCAGCATAATTCTCGGAACGAACTACAGGCATCCGGTTTCTCCATGTTTCCACTACATAGAATCACGGCTTCTTTCATAGCAATGTTAGAACGATCTAACAATGAGTTCATTTTTTGTACCTTAAGACTGGTTCCTTCTTCCTCTCATGATCGTATGAGCCCCACGAGAAATGTTAATTTATTTAATATATTTTGTTAGATTTTTGCTTTATCCGCCCAAAAGTATGCAATCTGCACGACAGACGGTTTTTCAAAGATATGTTACTGCATAATATTCAAAGATTATTACTTGTTATAGAGACACATGCATGCTAAGGGTTGGATTGCATAAATTAAGGCGTTAAGTTTCCCGAGACCTATCCCACAGAAGAGGTCCAATAAGAACAATCGCGTGTAATCTATTAAATATTCTAGTATCGCTTCATTTTCCAAATTAAAGAAACATTTGACGCTGTTCATGTTTATTTTCGTTTGATCTATATTGAAACTGGAAATTGTTTTCCCTTTAAAAAACCCTTTTTGAAACAACTACATAACAAAAACTGACAACTTTTATGTCACAATCGGTTGCGTTGTAATAAGCACGTTCGATTCATAATCAATAATCAATCGTGTTTGTAATATTACTCAATCGATCGAAAACCATTGCGCAATAGACAGAAGCAATCTGCTCAATTTTGTTTCGAAAACAATTCATCAAAAGCTCATACAAAAAGCAAAAAAAGTGGTTCTACTTTTGTATCTAACATTCACCAATCGCTCCAATTGCCATTTTTTGCTCAATCACGCAATCCAATAATTGCCGTTCCCAGACACAGTAACGAGACACGATTACACCCTAAAACCTCTTTAGTGCATTGCCGCTGCATTGCACCGGTTGCAAAGGTAAACTCATATTTCCAAATGATTTGATTCCCCCCCCCCCCCCTCCACACACACACACACAATTGTCTCGCAGCCCACTTACGCCCAATTGGCTGTGCATGATTCGACGAAACCGGTGCATTGGCATGCTGTTTCTGTGTGTGTGTTTTCATCGCTATCTGTCATGGGAAAATCAATTTAGCCTCCAGACGGTGCGGCTTGAGCGCGGAACCGAACCGAAGATGCAGCTGGCAAATCATACCTGCTGCAACGTGCTAACCAGCCCGTTCGGTTAGCAGAGAGTCCTCGACTTCCTTCAACATTGAGAGCCACTCAGGCGCTATTGGAATATCTTTAGCGACTCGTCGTGAATTACCGGCCCGAAACGGATTGATGCTGTGTTTTCTTTGGCCGATTTTGAATTTTTCCCCCTGACCCGCGTGTCTGCATGTGCACGAAAATATGATTCCTCTCGCAGGAGAATCAGCCTGAAAACATCGTGCTCCGCCACAAGCCACAAGTCACTCGCAACTGGGCTCTTCACGACCTGCCTCATCATCCGCAGCGGCATCATCGTGTGCAGAAGCGTCATTAGGAAGCCCTCGTGGGTTTCGCGAACCGTTCCAATGCTCCTTTCAGCCAGCGTTCTAGTCATTCCGATTGCACTAGGACGGCAATTGAATAGCGAGGTTGAGCGAAAAAAAAACCCGAAACGATCAAACCTGCGGATGAAAAATGCAGCAGCAGCAGCAGCGGCAGAAAAGCATGACACGAACTAACACGATCTGCACCACCTTCTAAGCCATCCGCCACCGGCTGCAATCTGTCCGTGGGAAACAAGAGTGTTCCGTTTCGATCGTCAAAGACAGTCTTCGGTCCCGGTCTCGGTGGCCGGAAAATTCCACAAACTGCAAGCCCGCGCTGCCCCTTTCACGTTGCGTTCGATTCCTTTTTTTCCTTTTGCTCGGTTGTTGTGTTTCCCGTTTGAAAGAACACCTACCGCGGCAGAAAGAATGCCGTGGCGAAAACGCTTGCATCACTGATTGATGCTTTTGTTTTTCCCAACAGCAAGCAACAGCCACCGTCGTCCGGCACGTTGCAATAGCGCACGGTTTCCGACATCAATCATAGCGCTTTCGCACAATAATGCTGGTCTCGTTGGCTCCCGGGGCGTGTTTCGCTTCCCTGTTCGCTGGCGTTATTTGATTTTTCGTTTGTTTTTTTCGTTTCGTTGTCTTTTTCCCTGTCCCAGCCTGATTCTGTGTCGTGGAAAACATGGATGATCATCCGAGCGTTTTGGGGGAATCGAATCTCTCGGGCCCAAAGCAAACACACCGTATTCCCAAGATTGTTTATTTCACACGCTTTTTTGAGTCTGTATTTAAATTCCATTGGGAGTGCTCGTTCTTTTCACAAACATTTCGGGCCAAAAACACCCGGAACATGCCATTGGTGACAGCACAACTGGAGAGGCTTTTGGGAATGCCGAGCTGAACTAAGATCTGAAGCGGTCTCACTTTGAATGGAGCGTACAATCAGTCGACATTGTTCGTGCAATTAAATGTGAAGAGGAAAGTTTGCAAGCTTTATTGCCGAAAATAATAGAAGATGATCGAAACATCAGATATTTCTGTATGAAGCTGGCTAACTCTATTTAATTTTAGAAAATTAGTTGGCAAAAAAAGCGATAACTGATAAGTTTTTCAAGAAAATTGCATACTTTTAGGCTGAATTAAAATTACTCCAACAAGTATGCAATCTCTTGTCTTGTCAGTACATTGTTTCCAGTTGTGTTTTTTATTGATTATAGTTTTAAGATTATAATATTTTACTATAAAATATAAGTCTATTTATCCTAGTAATGAAGTAAATTAAATTAAATCTTTGTATAATGGTTTTATCATCTACAAACTACTAATGAAGCATGTTAGAATCTCTAGTCCATTGCATGAAAGATGTTCCATTTTCATATGTTTCTCTTAGCACTTTAAAGTATTGCCTGTTTTATAGCATTTCTTACTTCATTTTTCATTAATTTGACATATCTAACACTTGCATTCGTGCACGTTTAATCATTTCAAACAATGTCGTTCGAATGTATCAGATATTTGCAGTTGATCTAATCGACTCTTTCATTTAAACCCACATTCCATATCCTTTCACTATCATTAACCCGCTTTTCTTAATCTTTGCACTTCCTTTCTTAATACTTTTCTCCGATTTCTCTTCCATACTGCTATTATTATATCCACTTCTCTTCTCTCTTTTCTATCTCTCGTCCACTCTGTTTCTCTCTCTCTCTCTCTCTTTCTCTTTCTCGCCCTTCACTACCACCACCGTCATGCTTTTCAAAACCCCTTTCCCCGATCGCTCGCGCTCGCGGGGGGCAAACAAAACCTGCAGCTTCATTCAGGACACCGAATGGTCGCCGTGCAGCGTGACGTGCGGCGAAGGGATCCGCCGGAAGCCGTTCCGGTGCAAGATTTTCCTCGAATTTTCCAACCGCGTCGCGGTGCTGAACGACACGCTCTGTCACGCCTACAAACCGCTGGACGAGGTGGAACGTTGCGTCATGGAACCGTGCTCCTACTCGCACAATTACGAGGATTCGAATCACTATCCCAAGTACTGCCAATTTCCATTACCAGTTTTTGAAATCATTTTCGTTTTTTTTTGTTTTGTTCTATACGCTCTTTAGTTTAGTTTCATTGTGTGACGGTTTATCGGTGGAGAGAGTCATGATTGTTTAGCTCATTGTGTTTCTTCTTAATTTCGTCACTAGGGATGGCAATCGACAGAGTTTGGAAAACATTAAAGTGCACGCCGCCGTACCGGGCAAGACCTATTCTTGGCGCGAGGAAGGCTACACCAGCTGCAGCGCGTCCTGTCTCGGTGGTGTCGAGGAGCTTATCATCAACTGCGTGCGGGACGACACGGGCAAGATCGTGTCGCCGTTCCTGTGCTCGCCCGAGACCAAGCCGGAGGCGAGAATTCGCACCTGCAACGACATTCCCTGCCCACCGCGGTGGAATTATTCCGAGTTTACGCCCTGCTCAAAGTCGTGCGGGTTCGGCATACAAACGCGGGAGGTGACGTGCATCCATGAGGTGACGCGCGGGGGCGAGAACACCATGATCGTACCGAACAGTATGTGCACGACGAAACCGCAGCCCGATCGGCAGTACTGCAACATCATCGACTGTCCGGTGCGGTGGGAAGTGTCCGAGTGGAGCAAATGTTCAAAGTAAGTTGGGGACTATTTAGTGTACAATTTATTCCAACGCTTTCATCCAATACTGCTCACTCAGATCGTGCGGTGGTGGCTTCAAAGAGCGGCGCGTCGAATGCAAACAGATCATGGCCCAGGAGCACAAGGTGGAACGACCCGCCTCGATGTGTCCGAGCAGTAAGCCGCCGGACAAGAAGCCCTGCAACACGAAAGCCTGCGCTCCGGAAGACCAGCGGCCCCCGATCGCCGGCACGAACTCCACCTTCATCCAGCACGACCCGAAGAAGAACAAGATCACGCTCAAGATCGGCGGGGCGGCGACCGTCTTCTACGGCACGCAGGTCAAGATCAAGTGCCCGGTGAAGCGCTTCAACCGCACCAAGATCCGCTGGACGAAGGACCAGCAGCCGCTGCTGAAGACGAAAAAGATCAAGATGTCGAAGAAGGGTGCGCTGCGCATACTGGACGTGACGTTCCGCGAGGCCGGCATCTACACGTGCCACGCCGGTTTGAGCCACGCCGACCTGAAGCTGGCCGTGAAGGCGAAGCCCGGTGGGGAGAACCAACCGAACGAGGATCACGAACGGCACCAGGGAGCGGATCCGAACGCGCTGCTAGCCAACTCGTACGCCATGGCGAACGGGAACGAGGACGAAAAGGGGTGCGTAGATCTGATTTAAATGTTTCAATAGGTTTTGAAAAGGTATGTTTGTTGGACCAAGTTCTGTTTTCGCTAGTAATGTCTTATCTAATGGTGATCAAATGAATCTTAAGAAGAATTTATGAAGAAGAAGAAATAATATTTCTAATGTTTTACACGTGCGAATCCATTGTAATTATACACGTCGCCTCCTCTATAACATATGATTATATTGACGGTTGACAGTTGATTGAACGCCTAAATGTATGCAATGAAACTGTCGTATTTGTAAATAATTTCTATTTTCTTCTCACAGTGGTCGAAAAAATCGCGAACGAAATCGGGGGAAAAATCGACAACGACAGCAACATGAAACGCTCCTACACGAACACGGCGACGGCATGGAAGATGAGGTAAGTGCGACTCTACACACACCGCCACTTACTTACTAGCAGGAACCGAAGGAAAAGGGCGCTAACATCTATAAACCCCCAACCGGCCGCGTAACGTTAGCTTTCCTGCCCGCCTGCTAACTTAATCAACCTCTATCTCGCTCCCCACATTACACCGCCTTAGGAGAGCTATTAATCAGCCCCGAATCTCTCTATCTCTCTTTCTTCCCCCTGTGCTGGTTTCTCCTTTCGAACTTCTGCCCGCTAACCGACTCACATCGAACCAAAACATCTTCCAACTCTCGCAAACCCAATATCGCACTCGCGCAATAAACTCGCGCCTGCGAAGGAGCCGCTCCGGTCGCACTCGCAAATGACCGTGTCCGGCAGCACGGTGCCGTCGGATGCGGCCAGTTCCGGCACGCGTACGATGCCGCTGCCCCACTTCCAGCACCTTCTGGCCGGCCTACAGGTGAGATGAGGAGTTTTACCGAACACTTCCAACCCGGGGCGTTACACCCGGAGCCCGGAACGCACCCGACGTTTGTGTGTTTTTTTTTCGTTTCGTTTCGTTTGCAACCTGCTCACGCCGAGCACGCACGGTTCTTTGTTGCACTTTGCATGTTTCGTTCCCGCACCTGCATGCTTAGGATTTTCGTTTTCCTCCCCCCACACTCACTTCTGTTCGAGCTGGAATGGAGCGCAAATGCATTCCGCCCTAAAAGCATAGCTTTGTACGCCTGTCGCTTATAATGCGACGCATGATGTCCTTAGGAGGGCTACAGGAGCAGTGTTTCGTTCTGGTGGTTGATTTGTTCATTGCGGTCTGGCTTTTTATTGATCTTGTGTGTTCCTCCTCCCTAAACAACCATTCCCAAATCATCAAACCGCCTTTCTGATACGCATCTGAATCTCCCTCCCGTATTAAGTAACATCCTTCAAACGTTATACCGAGGCGTAGGATACGGGCGAAAGCTTCCAAGAGCCAACGACTAGGAATTGGGTACACAGAGTAGCTCCTGGCCGTGGGAGGATGTTTCCACGAGGATGCGTTTCATTTCCATCGACATAATTTGTACATTTTCTTTATTAACCTACCCGACGATGGGTACATGTTTCCTGGGGGGGTGCTAGCACGGAATGGAATGGAAGATTCACTTCCCTTTTCCGAGAAAAGTAGAAAGGATACTTTATATGGAATCACTCCCGGGTGAGGATGGCATTCACATGCGAGAACAGAGCTTTTTCATTTTAATTATTTCCTAGATATGCCCACTTTAATATTTTAAACATCACAAACACATTTTAAAGAGCAGTAATAATACTATAGAACTATCAATACACAACACTATCAATTTAAATCGTATTGAGCTCACATTTCGACGATCAAATTCATAATAATTCCCTCTGAATGCGCTCAGTTTTCAACTAACCACCGCAACCATTCTCAACGCTCAAATATTCATTCGTTCGCCTTCAAAAGAAGCGAGAAGAGGAACGATAAAAGAACCATTTGGGCTCGAACATATAAATCAGGTAAAAATAACACCCGGCATCCCGCCAGCGCGCGTTTTGCCATCGGCAAACAGTTCGCCCTTCACGATTTGCGGTGCCAGTTTAATTAAAAGCGCTCGCACGCGGAATGTGTCAATCCGGTATTTTTCATCGCGGAGGTAAATAAATTATTACCGAGCGAGCATAATTATCCGCGTTAATCTGTGCCGGCGCGGAAATCGGAACGCAATATGTGCGCCCTCCGCAGAAATCCATAATAAACGACACGGGAGGATGGCAGGCGGTTAAAACAGAAAAACGACGGGCTCAAAACGACAAAAATAAAGACCACACCGCCGCACCGAATCGTTCCTATCGCACTAATCACGCTCGTTGAAGCAAATGGCTGGGCGTTTTATCATTGTCGAATGGCAATGGCTTACGCCATGTTTACCTCCCAAACGCAGAATGGAAGGTCCGAGCGACCGATGGGAAATCAAATCCGGCGATTTAAACCAATCCGCCGGGATTACTGCGGAACTACTTTTATCTAGCGCTCGATGCCGATTTAAACTCCGGCGCCATTGTGCGCCCGGTTGAATGGCCCGGTGCGGAGGCGCGCGTGTAGCATACGCTCATAAAATGGGAAACGTGTTTTTTTTTCACTACTCTGGTAATAGTTTTTTGATGCGTTGCTGTTTGAGTTTCATTCGTCACAGCTGTTCGTTTCAATACGGACTTTTTTTTTAATTATATCACAGTCATCCACACCGATGCCTGAGAGACAGAGAGAGAGAGAGAGCGAGGGATATCGCGTGAAAAATCAGCAATCCATTCCATTTTCCATTCCGAAAAACCACAAAACGAGTGGTGTGTGGTTTGGCTTGAAGCAATTTTTACACGTTGTGTTTAACCATGTTTTTTCTCCTACTGCCTCACTCATTGCAGAGTTAAAGAGAAGCTTGGAAAACAGCTTTTTGGTTCCGAAAATCCACCAAAAATCAACACACACACGCGCGCGCGCTTGCTGGTAAATACGTTTTATGCAACGCTCTGCTCTGTGACGAGAGCAGGAGGAACAAAAACCGCACCCCCACCTACACACACACACACGCGAGTGCACACCCCACCAAGAAACACTAATTACTTTAATTAATTATCGTTCCGTTTTGCATACGCGAAAGCGGTGGAGACGCCCGGTGGTTTTCATCGTTTTTCGTTTTCCGAGAGGCACACGCTCTCCGTGAGCGGTCGATTCAATAGTGGGAACAGGGCTCATAATTTCAATTGGCTTGGGACGGCGTGAATGTTGTATTTCGAGCGCATACTCGTATTGCATCGTCAGAATAAATATGTTCAATCCCATCCCGCAACAATTTTGTCGGATCCATTCGCATCTCAATTCCGCTGCTTCCGTAGCTTTATTTAGCTTGCTGTAACCGTACCCACCAGTTTGCATGATGATGATGGTGATGAGTGTGTGTGTTCGTAAACAACCGTAGCAAAAGCACAAACCCGATATTATACTTTGAATTTTCTTTCCATTTTTCTTTCCCCGACTAAACCCTTTACCACCTGATTCAATCATTCTATTCCTATGTGCCCCATAAAAAACCCCCCCGACCAATGCATACACACACGGACACAAATAGGTAATATTCTTCATCGTGACTGTATATTTATAATTCATTTCTTCATCCCACGATCAACCGCCATGATGGTTCATATTTTTATCTCGAAAACCCTCTAACCTCATTAAACTCGACTCCTGTGCTTAATGTCCCTGTATCATGCACTGTGGTTGAAGTCTTGGAAACGAATCACTCTGTGTATAGTACATACTGGCTCTCGCTCTCTCTCTCTCTCACACACACCAAGCACAGTACGATTTTGATTTTTGGATAGAACTCACCGAATAAATCACCCTAACTCAATTTCGATCTGTTAACATTTCAAAACACTTCTCCTAACGTACTAACGCTCTGGCTTTTCTCTCTCTTCTCTCTCTTTCGTCTCTTTGCCCCCCTGTTCTACGATAGCTTCTTTGGCCATTTCAGACCTTCGGCAACGGCAAGAGCCCCTCCACGCACCAGTACTTCTCCGAGCACGGTTCGTACGATCCGTTCGATGGGTCGATCGGACGCGGCGACAGGGAGGAGCAGGAACCGCCACGGCCACTGAACGTCTACCAGCTGCTGAAATCGCGCCACACGAGCGAGTCCGTCGACGAGCCGATGATCCACGACGGACAGGCCACGGCGTCCGATGGGTACGAGTTCGAATGGATGACGACGCCCTGGTCGGAGTGTTCGCAAACGTGCGGCGCCAACGGCGGCGGCTACAAGGTAGGTCGTGGTGGAGACCGCGTCGGATGCTTAAACCTACACCACCCGTCGGAACCATCTGCTCGGGCTGGTGGAACCCAACCCCGAGCGATTTACGCTCATCCACAAATAAATCATAACATTGTTACACGCCGGAGATTACTGCGAACCGAATAACTTGTCACAATTACGGCGCACGGTTTCTCCGACCCACGGGGGGAGCGGGTGCACTGGTTTTGACAGTTGATTGATGAACGGCGGAGCTGCTCCAGCGGCATTGATTGGCGTGGCGCGTATGGTGGCGCTGGTTGATTGTTGTGTTTCGAGGAAATTTGCCATATTTACGGTTTGACATGTTGGTCATGGTTTTATTGAGCTTTTAAAGCTGCTCCGTGCTTGTTTCTGGGCCACGCCACGATGTTACTGTTTTGTTCGACATCAACCAAAGAAACAACAGATGAAGTCAGTTTTGTTTTCACACGAATATACTACATTATTTAGTTTGCACAATATATTAAGATTTGAAAATAGTTTCATAATTGGGTGATTTAACTCGATCGGACTAATAATTGACAAAATATGAACTATATTAACTTTATCCACACATGCCTACTTGTGAAAATAGTAAAAGGTTTGTGTATCGGATGAATTTGCGCCTAGGAGTACGCAACTCTTGTGTTTTTTATTAGGTTTATGTTTTATTTCTTTGACTTAGTTCTGCTCACATTTTTAAAGATTTCTTAATTTTATTATCTTTTACACAATCCCACGTAGTATATTTGAAGAGGAATGGCTACGACAAAATCCAAATGCTTTTAACTTTCGTAGCTTATAAATGGACTATGGATTTATATTTTTTTTTCATCAAATTATTTTCTATTTCTTCCTGATTTGTGTGAATCTAAACTGATCGCTGTGATTATTAACGCTTTAACTGACCAGCTTCAATACAGCTTGCCGACTGGGAAGCTTGTTAAAAAAGTATAACATACATTGCATACCTTTAGGCGTAAATTTATCCAAGACACAACCCTACCTTGCGAAGAGGGGATTCATCGTACAAACCCATTTTTGATCCTTTTTTGCTAAAGTTTTAAATGGACAAAAATGCAATAAAATCGCTTTTGCTCGAAATTTCATCCCAGAGCATAGATGTGAGCGTTTAATATGATCAAGATTGATGTAGGTTATTCTAACTAATCAAATTCCTTTCATTAATTATTTTGTCACATACAAAACCTCCTTTTAGCTCCGCTCCGCGCACTGCATGCTGCGGATGAGCAACGCGAGCCGCACCGTCGACAACAGCTTCTGCGAGGACGCCGGCCTGCCGGTACCGGAAACGGTCGACAAGTGTGGCAACATCGACTGCCCGCGCTGGGCCACGTCCGACTGGAGCGGCTGCCAGCAGTCGAAGTGCTTCTCGTGGCACACCGCCCTCCAGCGCCGGGACGTGCACTGCGAGTACGACGGCGAGCGAGCCACCGAGAAGGTGTGCGAGAACGAGGAGAAGCCGGTCACGAAGCAGGAATGCTACAACGAGCTGTGCAAGGGCGTGTGGCGCGTCGAACCGTGGTCGGATGTGAGTATCCGCCCATTTGGTGGGGAGAGACGCTGAACTCTCTTCGAGAAGTGACGGTATCCCATTTCTCCTTTCCAGTGTAATGCCGCCTGCGAGGGGCAGGGCATCAAGTACAGGATACTGCAGTGCGTGTGGTACGGCACGAAGAAGCCGGCCGGAAACGCGTGCCGCGAGCTGCCCCGACCGGCGGTCATGAAAGTGTGTAAAGGGCCACCATGTATCTCCAATCGTACGTATTAGTGTTCTGCGGATGAGAACAAAACCAAACGCCTAATCAAACAAATCCATCCCGTCCCAGTTTCAGAATGTAAAGACTTATCGCGGTACTGTAAAAATGTAAAAAGCATGGGCCTTTGCAGACTGCACCGTTACCAGCAACAGTGTTGCAAGACTTGTAGGTTTAATATTTACAACTAAGTAGCGCAAGCACCGGCCAACTGCCAACCGATACCACCATGGACGTCCCTGTCTCGCTGTCTCCATCCCGTTCCTCGCACTCTGCGCTCCGCACTCGAGAGAGACGTGGCCGCCGGTGGCCGTCCATCGACAGGCCTGTCTGTCTGTCTGCTGTGCAACAAGTGTTTGTCGTAAGCGTCAGAAACACCTTCATTGGGCACCGTCATCGGCATCGTCACCGGGATGGCACAGAGCAACCCATAAATCACCGATCAACGGCGTGTATGATACAGTGTAGAGCAACTGACCACCCGCTGACCCGCTGGGAAGACTTATGTAAGGTAGTCAATTATGCCGTGTACTTGACTATGCAACTAAGCCTGCTGGTAAGAATGCGTCAGCAGCAGCAGCAGCAGCAGCAGTACGTTTTCTTTTTGGGTGGCACATGTTAGGTACTCCCCACTTCGTTTGTAGCTCACGATCGATCTGAGGATGCCACTGTTTGAGATACCACTTCCGGTACGCCAGGTGCACGGTTGAACTATTTATGACCACGAAAACAATGACCCCCTCCCCCTGGTGCAGGCGTCTGTTTGTTAACTTCGAAGAACTGTTGGATTGTATGTAAATAAGTGAAACAAAAAAAACACATAGAAAAAGGCCCTATATATACATAAAAATATACAAAAATATATATATAACGAAAAAGCAAACATAGGGGACAAAACAAACCTACGGTGAGTAGGTGAGAATCGGAACAAAAAATGGAGCAAAGCAAGCCCGACGAGAACGTTCGTTAGCAAAACGCTTCACTAAAGGTTCACTAACGCTTTTCGATAGTGGTCGGATAAGGGGGTGGCTGCTGATAGATATTATCCCACGAGGCGCATGTGTTTTGATAGAGCCCATTTATACAGACCCATCCACTTTCATGCTGAATCGACACAGCGCTTTTCTGTTCCACTCTTGTGAACGCCTGTTCACCCTGCCAAAAGAAGAAGCCGACGAACGTTGCTGGGAAAGGCGAGACACCTGTCGAAAACCCCATCGCAATGTATTTATTAAACTTGATAATGGAGAATAGAACACGGATTTTTCATTTGCTTCTTGTGGAGAACATTGCATACTTTTAGGCGCAAACTAGGCCGATCGGCTAGATCAGCCCGAATGTATGCAATCCATTGGAATTCGGGTGTTGTAAGTGATTTACTCGTAAACGTTGTGTGCAAATTGCATACTTTGCGGCGCCTTTATTTGTCCACTTTTTCCACTGAATGTTTCCGTTGGTTTTCGCGTCAATTTTGCGGTGTTCTCTGCAAACCTCTCCCAATGTCGAGTGGCTATCGATTTCCATCTTCATACATCATTCACATCTCTTTCTCTCATTCCTACCCATTAAAACATCATTAACCAACTTTGAGCTATGTAAGTGAAGCGTAAGTTTTTCTGAATACAACCAAACCAAGTGGGAACAGTTTAAAACAAACCTAACCAAACGAAGAAAAAAACACAAACACACACACACACATACATACACACACTAAGATAAATCTTCTTTCCTTTTAACGCTTTCCAATTGAACTAATTACTCTCTCCCTTCCATTTCCTATCGTTCATAAGTAACTCATACTCTTCAAACAAGCAAGCAAACAAACGAAAAACGAAAAACGAAAACTAACGAAACGTGCCGAGCAGCATTTTGAGTTTGTTCTAGAGTGCGTGAGAAGGACAGGGCAAAGTTATTATATAAAACTGAAACATGAATTAAAAAAACTGTAAATCAAACCCAGTCACCCTCCCTGCAGGACAGCTGTACCCGTGTTTTGATAAGGTTAGCAAGAGCGAGCAAGAAGGAGTGATCGAATCGAAAAAAAACCGCGTGCGACGAGAAGTGTTACCATGTTTTAGCTTATCGGGTGTGCTGGTTAAAGACTAGAGGGCAAACTTTGAAGAGTGATGTTAGAGAAGATTTGAGAGAAACAGGTGAGAAGGCAGCCTAATTTGGATCAAAAACAATGACTGATGCGTGTACATAACAGAAGAGTATTACAATTATTTATGGCATTTTCAGTGTATTAATGGTTATATTTATTTAGACATTGATCAGAAATAACATCACTAGAGTAATTTCCGGCTCATTTTATGCGATAGTTTTGTCATTGAATATATTGTTTCGTATGGTTTAAAATAAACATATACCTTCGTAACTTGTTCACAACATCAAACATAACTCATTAAAATTGCCTATTTGTTCGAAAAAGAAGCATGGCTTCAAAACCGCTAAAATTACTCGAAACGAAAACGAAACCCCTTACGCGTTGAGGTACTTCTGACAGAAAAGTATCCATTTTGTTTTAATACTGTCCAGAAAGTTAATCTTATTAACAATGAAGCGAAGAAAAAAAACACGTCGATTAAAACAAAACCCTAATGACTAACGAAAGCAAACACAAGCAAGCAAGGAAGCAAGCAGTTGTTTAAATTTAAGATCTATTAACTTAGTTAGAAAAAAAGAAATAAAACCATAAATAAGAAACCAGCAAACTGTGCAGTTGTGTTCGCGGATGCAAACATGGAAAAGGACGAACAAAAACAAACACAATAAACAAAGAAAACCCAACACATACATAACACACATTTGCAAAGCCTAGCTGAAACGAAAGTGAACCAAAAGAAAGTTAATTAGGAGTAAGTAAGTTATGACGTTGACAAGAGAAGAAAGCAACAGCATGCAACACACAAAACGAGAACAACAACAATCCACACCCTCGGATCCACCCGGTTTGGAGAGGCGAACAGGAAAGAGGAAGCGTTTCGATGCAACATTTACTCTCTTGCCACATACACAGAAAGCAGTAAACAACTCTATATATATATATATAAATAAAAGAAAAGAAAACCAGAATAAATATTACACACGCAACCGAACGGAGCAAATAGTTAAAGTAATAAATACACCGGTAAAATATTGATAAAAGATGGACGCGGCGCGACGATAAGTAATACCACTCACACGGCGAAGTCACACTGTACATTGAAGGTTTAGGTGCATTAGGAACGAACACAGAGCTGGCAAGTGCACGACACGACGCCACTGGGTCAGAGTGTCTGTAGAGCGTAAGCCCTCAATTCCGTGTACCGGCCGGAGTTAGCTAAACTAGCTGCAATTTGAAGTAGGTAAACGATTGAGTTGGTTCTTCCCTCATTTCCTGCACAGCTTACTTTAGTCGAACGTGTCGGTGTTTTGTTCTGTATCTTTCTTGCCCTTCTGTCCCGTCTATCTACGGTAGATGCTACTAACTGTAAGCGGTTTGTTTCTTTCCTCACTTTATCCGTGTTAGAGCCAACTTCCGAGTAGGATGAACATTGTTAGCAAAGAAAAAGTAACGACAAACGGTGAAGTAAACATTCGAACCGGACGAGCCTTGTGCCGGGCGTTAACTAAACTCCACAGAGTGTGGCGAGCAATGAGCATGTGTGTGTGTGTGCAAGAGTGCATTTATGTAAAAATGTGATACTTTCGCTCGGGGCTCGTCCTCGCCTTCAGTGGGTGCGAGCCTTGAGCGGTATGTGTGTGCGTGCGAGCGTGGATTGCCACGGTGAAACAGGATACTCGACCGTTTAGCAAACCTATATGATGCAACATGCCGGTTCGTAGCCAACGTTAGGTAAGCCTGTCCCGAGCTAATAGACTACAGAACGAACGCTGAACCGTATTAGTTGCCGGGCAGCTGCTAGAGCTAGAGACGGCAGCGAAACGATTGCATTTACGATTGCCCAAGGCGGAACGAAATCTAAAATTAAACGAAACCCAACCATGCTCCCGGTAGCAAAGACTCAATTTTCAATCAAACCACTCGAAACCAAAACTAACCAACAAATCCCGTCGAACAGAAACCCTGCAACGAGTGCAGCGTGCAAAAGCTTTATCGATGTTCTTTCATTTTCCGGTGCTGCGTTAACGGCTTTAGTATGCAAACGGCATGGGTTTCCGGTACGCACTGGAAACTACTGCCCGCTACTTACTCTCCCACTCTCACCCTGCAGGGTGAACGTCCTTCCCACACTAAGAAACGACCGCTCACTACGAACCGAACCGAATACAGTGGAACACTATTGCCATTTACCGCGAGCTGAACGCTTATTTATTAGCTCTCGAGCAACGAGAAACGAGAAGCATGTTCCACGGCAGCGAAGCGGCAGGTGGAACCGCACACGAAACACGTACCCGCAACCCGAACACACAGACACACAGTAAGCAGCCAGAAACACAACAACAACAACAACAAAAACGACTATATTTATGATAATTATACATTTCACTGTAATATGATTATCATTAATATTAACTATTATACAATTTAAAAACAAAATCATATATAGGAAGGTTATTAGTTAAAATGAAATGAGCGGGGCAAGTCCGCCCCCTTGGAAGGCATCTCCCGGGAGCGAAGAGCTGCTGCTGGGCGGTGAAACTATGGGTGGGTGGTGAAACTTCTTGATGCAAACTATGTGACCGGGGCAGGCGATAAATATGAGAACGATAGCACACACACACACATACACTAAAAACACTTACACACTAACATACACACACACACATACACAAACGTGGAACTGTGGAAACAAGTAAAAAAGCGGGGAAAAATAAAGTATTTTTTATTTAAAATGAAACCAAAACAAGAATGATTCGTACAGGGAAGTATTATTGTTTGGGCCATTGATGACCTTTCCATATTAAGTTTGGTTGGAGTGTTGGAGTGAGAAGGTAAGTTTTATCGGAATCAAGTCTTTGAATTTCACACCGTCTACATATTTTCATCAAAGCAGGCAAAAAGTTCAGCCTTGCATCTTCTTCCACTGCTCACGCAAGCAAGTTTAAGCTTCTAAGTTTATAGTCGATTTCCGTTCATTTGATATTCTTTTTAGTTAGCTCTCATTCGCATTGAACAGGAGAAACTAAAGCTCAGGCAAGGTTAAAGGTCAAACGAAGGAAAAGCTCAGAATTCATGGAAGCTCACGAGGCAGAGGAAAGCTTGAATAAATGTTAAGCTTTCCGTTGAGGCTGATGAAAATGCAGGGTTTCCGTGACTGATTGAAAGAAGGTAAGAACAATTTTAAAATTATATTTTTGTATACAATCATCTGAACTAATTTTATTAATTCATTTTTTCTACAAGAACTATATCGTTGATGGTACTCGATATAGTTCTAATCGAGTAAATTTTGTACATAGTGCTACCAGTCTTTAGAAAACTGCTTTCTGTATGGAAAATTCATCCTAATAATGGAACTAATTAAAACTTCGAATAAAAAAATTGCATTAACGTTGCATCAACGCTTTTCTGCTAATAAAGTAACTTTTTTTAGCAACCAAAAATAATAACTGATCGCAACGTAGTCTTCATATTCTTTTAGCACCCCCAAAACGACCGCAATTGTAGCCCCCCAACCGATCAACGCTTCGTACCTTGCTGAGTCCGATTGAACTTGGCACAACATCCATACACCGGACGTTTTCGGGAACAACGGTCAAAAATGTACACCGACGACCCACTACTGCCGCCCGAGGGCCGGGAGTCGCCGAGCGTGGGCAGTGGGCGGAGCGGAAATCACCTATTGACCGTCCGAATGTGTGTACATGCATACATAAACCCATTGTCAATATATGAGACACATCCTGCTTCACGGCGACCGTCGAAACAACGCGCTGCCCGGCGGCATACACATACGGCGCGCGTACGTGTCGCGTCCCGGGAGGCCAAGGCAAACGCTCCAGATTAGTGAGATTAAAAGAAAAGACATTTCACTTAAGGCGATCGCGACCCGCGACCATCATCATCACGCTTGATATGATCATCATCGTCCGGTGTTCTAGTCCGTTTGCGGCTCCGGCGACAGGCGGTGCGGCACATCGGATCGATTTAAGTGTGAATTACGGTTTGGTCTGGAAAATTTATGTACACCGTCGTCAAATACCTCCGGTGGTACGGCGCGAAACCTAGACCAGATGCGGATGCGGCAACAGCGAACCCTTATCTAACACTTGGCCGGGCCGGCGGGACGATCCTCGGGCGGCGATGGCCTTCGCGGCGTAGCGACACTTGTCGCGTTTGTCGCGGCGATCCGTGGAGAACTGGGGATATAGTAGAGCAGAGTGACCATAATCATCGCACACACAACCCTAGCGCATGTGCCGATGATGGTAATGTTTCGATGCTGTCAGCAGGTTTGGAGAACAGCGTGAGCTCATGAGGAATCATGCAAAAAGACAATTGCAAGGCTTTTATAATATTTAGAAAAGCTGTTTCAAACATCAAATTTAGCTAATTCAACAAGTTAATATCAAGAATATCAATATAAATTTGTTTAAATTACATATAACTTAGGTTCTTCCTCTGAAGTCATCTGACGACTCCTGAGGTAATCAAGGTTTTATTCAAATTATTCAAAAACTAGCCATGATATGATTACTTGTATGTTTGGAATGGGATACCTTAGGTACCAACTATTCACACAGTTCTATATGAGACACCGAAGACGCAACTAAGGTTTCAACAATTTTTTGCATCTGTCTATCACTCAGCCATACTTCAGCTCGGACTGACCGGCTCTGCGGTGCTTATTACTGCACAATGGCGTCGATTCTTTCCATCCCATCGATCATCCATCAGCGCGCATCAGCCATCCCATCGCGGGATGATGCTATCGCGAAATCCTCCAAACCACCGTCGTCCATATCGCCCCCGTGTGCACAAAACGCGGCGCGCACGCAGCAAATCCGCCTCCGGGCAGTACCGCCCGAAGTCACAGCAGCTACAGCGCGTAATAAATTACCGCTCGTTTAAGCTCATCATCGTACGGCACATTTCCTAAATTAGAAGATTGCACCGCTGAATCCGCGCCGTGCGTCGTGCCCACCGGCTTTCCGCACGGAACCGAGGAGGATCGCGCACTGGATCGCGCCCGTACATTTTGACACATGGTTGAACGGCCAGTTCCAGCTACGCTCGCGGACCTCACGGACCAGACCAGGGCACTTCCGATACGATCGCGGGGCGGACGTCTTCAGTCGGTTCTCGATCGTTCGCGCAACCTGCAACGTCTTGGTCGCTTCGCCCAGTGCCTCCCGGGAAACGTTGCTCGATCGGTGGGTTGTTGTTGTGCAGTGATCTTGCTTCAAGAAAGTGATTAAAGTGTGTGCAAAAAGCTTGAAAACGGTGCCTCGAACAAACAGAAATCAGAAAATGAAACAGTACAATCTTAAAGTGTCAATACTTTATGCATGCAGATATTTGTTGACGTGCGTTGTGAAGTGTGCTTGATTAGTGATAGTGGCAAATGCAACTAGTTCTCCAATTATTCATACAATATTTAGAGTATAGGCTATCTCTCCAAGTTCTCCAAGATCTCCAAGTTCTTTTTTATTAACAATAAAAACCCTCGCTCTTTATAACCTCGAATTACGCATTTAGAGTTGGATGGAACTCATCCAAGTCCATCGCACGTCTGGTGCATAGAAAGCCAACATCCCAAACAGTGAAGTGCATTTTTATGTCCACCCATGGCACGTGTTGAAATAATCCAAACTGAATAATTAGCCTGCTTAGCGCGCTCCCAGACCATCTGCCAAGCGTGTCTTCCATGGCGACAACACGCTCTCGATACAGTGATTTGCATTCTCAGCATGACACCCGCCCAACACATGCTCGGCTGCTCGCGTGTCCTTTCTGTTGCGGTGCCAGCGGAAATCGTGCTAGTGCCGAGACTTTAAGACGCGCCCGACCATTCACGGCACCCTGCAGTAAGACAAGCGCCAGCAGCATAAACCGAAGGACCTATGACATCATCGTGCGGCAAACATGCAAAGTGCGAAACTGTGAAGAAAATCTCTATTCATGTCCCCCCCCCCCTCCTTTCAAGACTGTCGCCAGATAAAGGATTGTGATGTTTGAGTTTTTTTTGTGTATTAGAAGTGTACATTTTGAAATTTTCACTTTATTTTTTCCTCCTTGTGCTCACGTATCCGGCTAATAATGCTTAGGCGACTCATACACCCGCGTGTGTTGATTAATAGTTCCGGTCCCAATCGAACCCAGGTTCAGCTAAAACCATGCCGAAACCGGTGGAAGAACCGTTCGATCAGTTCCAGCAGTATTACCGGACGCCGAACAATCGGACAACGACGGAGAACTTCCAGCTGTTCCTGTGGAACCGCGAAGAGGGAGCCATCTTCGGGCGCACACCGTCCAGCTGGTGTAAGTACACTATTTTTCATACCTTGCTACATTCATACCTCAATATACACTTATAAGATTCCGGGTTGGAAAATTTAAAGAAAACTTCATATGATCTCGATTTATAATAATCCTCAAGATAATAAAGCCCACATAAAGCATAAATAAAGTTAAAACTGGTTTTGCGGAGGTAATTTGTATTGTTCTCGTTATGATTTCGGCAAACTTTGCGGCAAACAGTCTGGAAGTACTAGTTTATAATGTAATACTTTAATACATATTCGTAATTGGAATGAGTTATGTTCAGCTTTATGGCTCTACTATATTTTCTTTTGTTCTGAAACTAAGTAACAATTGTTAAGTTATAACATGCCCTATTTCCTCGAAGCTGACTCAATATTGATAAACAAAATGTAATTTTCCAAACGTGGAGAGCATACCATCAAGAGACCACGATGGAAAGGCCAACACGTAAAATGATCCCGACACTTCAGGAAACGCTCGCCATTCACCCGCCCGGGAATTAAATTTCCTCGTTTTATCCCCAAAGCTCGTACCATTTAAACGAGCTCCAAAAACATTTGCAAAACACGACACACAATCAACAATGCGTGAAGCGTTTGCCCGTCCGGTGGAACTTGTAAAGGGTTCGGTCCGTTCTTTCCCGCAGTCGGAAAGACGTGAAGGCGTAAAACATCCGCCCATTTCATTCGGCCTCCCTCTCGACACGTGGCGACATCGTCCGCCGCCTCAAAAGAGTTGTCACCGACCCCATCTGATTCGACCCTTATCAGTGCCAATAATCGAAATAGTGAAAGCATGTTCTGACCGTGCGTGCGCCACAGAATGTCTCGAGAAACCAGGTCAGCGCCAAACGCCCTGCGTGTGCCGTTGCCTCGTACAGGAGGGTGGCGTGCATGCAAAATTACTTTCATTTGAATAATGGATGCTGGGATAAAGTAACCGGACGGGGTATTGAATTTTATGCTCCCAACTCTAGGAGCACGGGCAGTTAAAAGGACGCTAGCGACGAATTTCCTGCTGTTCGTTGTGATATGAGTTTACGGCTGGAGTTGCTGCGTTATGTGCTCGTTTGCTATTGTGCCATCACGCGGCAATTGAAAGCTAATGGTATTTTTCATTTAATATCCACGAAACGACCACAGCAATGGGCTTCTATTGCACGAGTTACTGGCGTCCGTTATTATACGTACGAGCTTTTCATAGACCTGACATGGGTAAAGCCTTTTTTAATAGATTCATTTCGTTAGTGAACATGTTTCACACGTTCAACGTCGTATCCAAAATGAAGTGTGCCATCGTCGGGCCGCGTTTCTACAGCTTGTATAAAAGGCACACGAGTCGAATTCAGCCGCATTTCTTCTTTTACTGAATTCTTTTAAATAAACAAACAACAAAACGGTCATTTATTGATGTACACAATTCAGCTCTTTTCAAAACAAAATTCATCCGGAGGGGAGGTGTTTACTATGGGAAATGAGAATAGAAACCAGACAAAATTTGTCTCTTCTTACCAACAGCGAGAACCGTACTGCTTCAGTTTTCTGTGTATTTCTTGCATTTGTAAAAGGCATATGAGAAAACTGAAATGGTTTTTTCGTAATTATTTATTAAAATGCCATATAAACCTGAATTCAGCTAAATTGTTTTAAAATTTAGCCATTTTGTTCCGATGGGCCCGGTGTCCTCAAGATACATCCGAGGTTCATTTTGATTGCAATTCAGTGCGAAGTTCGAAAATGTATCCATATTTCGTGCTTTCGAACATGTTCGGCAATCTTCGAGTCTTCCACAGTCGATATGCGTGCGCACGTCGCGCGTATACACTAGAGATGGGCAAATCGGTGTTTTGGAATGAACTGTTTTGAAGCAGTTCATTTAGCTCTAAGAACTGATTATGAACACGATTCTTAATTATTCTAATGATCTTAACTAATATTAAATACAAATTTCATAAAACATTTAATGAGTGTGTTATGTAGTTTACACAATCAAGGTACAAATTTCCGTAATGCTCAGCATAAAAAATATCAATTATCAATAACCTTAACATTGTTAAACCATTACCATGATGGAAAATTATCCAATGTGCATTCCACAAACAATGGATAAAAAGATTCGTTCGATTACCGATGAACGATTTCACTAGCTCACAGTGAGCCAGCTCTGCTTCATTTCGCCCATCTCTAGCCTTCTCGCAGTGGGAGCTGGATGAGCCGAAACAGGTTCGGAAAATGATTTTCGTTTGACATTTATTTGCTTCTTTTCCTCCTTCTTGTTCTTCCATCGCCAAAACAAAGTCGAAGAAGAAGAAGTAGAAGACGGTCGGGTGTGTGCGCTGCTCCTGGCGTTCTACGTTATTTTAAACTCTGTTCGCGTATATACTTGCGCGGTTTGAGTTGTAAGTCGAAGTGCTTTAAATTTCGTTAAGTGGTAGAACCGGGTCAAAAACTAGTTTTGCTAGTGCTAGTGTAAGCGATAAAAAATCCACCATTGATATCAAGTCCCCTTGCTGCTTGATGATCTCTCCATCTCGATCGAACCAGAAGATCAAGTGTTGTGTTGTTTTCCTGGAGTAGTGCGAACTATTCGGCGGTTTTTTTGAATGAAAGTTGCAGAATCATACTTTGATGCACTCTGCGAGTACATTTTGCAAACGATCTGAAAAAACAGTGTCAAGTAAATTTCGTTTTCTGTTGTAACGCTTTCCGATCGTTGTCAAAGTGGTGCAATCAAAAACTATTTTAGCTGCAGACACAAAAACAATCGCTAAAGGTGTTCAAAGTGTGTGTGGTTAGTGACGCTTACCTGTGTTTGCGCGACCGAACAAAGACCTGCTGTGAGAAGCGCACAGCGTGCATGCGTGCGTGAAAATCGCGTTTTTCGCGAGCACTAGTTGCCCCCTAGCTAGAGGCCACTGGCGCGCACACACACACACACACACACCTAGCGTACAGAAGACAGAGGCCGCCGGCCCCGCCTTGTTAACCTGTGTGCGTACATGTATGTGTGTTTTGTTGGCCATGATTCAGGGAGGAATTCGATGAGAGGAGGGCGCCGCCGATTCACTTGTGTCTCGCGCGAACAAACAAAACGACCCCGGGATCTAGTTTTAAAAATAAGTGCTCATCACCCAACTGATTGTCGCGTGGTTTAGTTAGGCCCCCGCCCCGGTTTGATGCGACCGACGAACAACATAACATCGATCTTTGGCGGTATAAGATCGTTCCCTTTTTTTTTGCTGTCGCGAGGCGTTGTTGTTTGATCCTCTCCTGTCTCGTCACCTGTGCGATCGGTGGGCTTTATCGTTCAGCGCCCGTTTAGAGCTCCCACTCGAAGGGTTGACCAGACGCACGGTTATCGATCATCGACAAAAACACACCTTTCCCACCACCACGTACGATCGCGCCGTCTCGCTCGCACGTGCCGTCTCCCGATACCTGTCTTATTTCGAACGATCGTGGATATCTGATGCTCGCTTCAAAATAATCCTCCAAAGTGCTCTAAAAAATTGAAAATATACAAAATAGAAAAAAAGAAACATCATCAGGGACATCTGTCTCCACAGCTCACGGACGCTTAACGGACGCTTGTCCTACCTTCCCTCGACAACCGCGCCCTTTTTTGCGTTTGGTCGTGCTCTAGAGTGCTTCATACAAATCCCCCTACGGTTCGTTTAATTATGCCTCAGTGTAACGCGCTCTTGTTGTATGTGTGAGCCGGCGAAACGTGTGGGGAACCGAAATAAAATGTAAATTTAAATTATTGTTCCTCTCGCCACCGACGAGCGACACAGACTTGTAGTACAATGAAGACAGACACCGACCCCCGTTGGTCAAGTCTAGCTGACTCTTGGCACATCTCGTCTCAGCGCAAGTTTTGCTGCAGAAAAATGTACTCCGACAAAAGTATAATTTTGGACCCAACGGTTCGCGGTGCAAGCGAAGAAAAGAATCGCTCGTTTGATCCGTCCGTGCCGCGGCAGCAACAAGCGTCACGATGTGACCGACGACGCAGGAACTTTATTTGATCCGAGTGGAAAAGAGCGCAAAACACCAACCGCGTGTAGAACGGTTGAGAAGGATTAATACTACAACGAAAAACTCTCGAGCACAACCCCTCATTCGACAAGTGACCTTGCTGCTGCTTGCCCTAACCATTCTCAATCCCCTTAGAGGAGGCAGGTTGCGCTAGGTTATTGTCCCCTCATGTCCACGACTCCCTTTTTTATCGTTGCTCTAACTAACAGTCAATCCTGCCTCTTCGTCTCGTGTGTCGTAGCATTGGGTTGAGTGTGTGCGTGTGTGTGCGGTGAATACGAAGTGCGTTTAGGTGTTTAGGTCGCGTACAATTTTCAACCATGTCCAAGTCCCGATCGCCGACCACCACCATACCGGAGCCGGAGCATGAGGCGTTCGTTCGCAGCAAACCGGAACCGATTCCGTTCCGGCGCTTCCTGTTCAACTCGAATGAGGGCACGGTCCTCGGCCGTACCGGAACGTCCTGGGGTAAGTTGTCGTTGGGGTGGGTGGTTCTCGGGACTCGGGAAGGTCTTCTGTACGCCAAATGGCGTACCTCATTAGCGGGTGTTGGAACCGGTTGGTTAGCTTGTGAAGAATGCTGTTCATCATCTCTCATAGTCGTACAATTGTTGCTTCTGTCTGTCGAAACCTTCAGCACCGTGTGTTTACCACAGTCAGAACCTCTTACACCTCATCTATAGATCTGCAGAAGTCTTCGATGGATTATCTCTTTTTCAAGAAAACATTCAAGATTACGACACATCAATACATTGATTGCACGGGTAACCAGTGGTCTAGAATACTCATAGTCGTCTAGAATTAATGTCGTTTGGTTAATTTGCAGGAGATGAATTTGTTTCCAAGAATCTTTCGGAAGTCCCTATGAACCCTATTAGCTGAATCTCATTGGAAAGATGAGGGAGAATCAAGCATCAAAACATATCCCTGTGAGCCTACTCTCATGGGTTGCTCAAAATTCCGATATCTTCCGACAACTAAGGCCTACAATTAAAACTTTCAAATTCCATCAGCGAAATTCTTCATCTCAAGAAGTACCCTTGAGTTGGGTCTGATATCTCTCAAGAACAAACGCTTTGCCATGAGTTCGCTTTAAACACATCGAACAGTCTTGCACACAGAGAACTTGGTGGAATGTTCAAGAGTTTTGTGAATAAATCGCACTGTACATTTAGGGTTCAGAAAGGACATTCTTACGAAACGAACTTCATGATGAATCTTTGCATTCACAGAAAAGGATGAGAGAGAAGGATTTAGTGAGGTTCAATCAAGCGAGTTACAAAATTGAAGTATTCGTATTGTTGAATTCTAACTGAGATCTTCCAACAGTCTTACTGTACTGACCTAATTACCGAGCCAATTTCGACCATAATTGTTTCGGCCATTACAGTCCTCAAAATGAAATACTCCCTCTAATGCCATCACGTCTCTAACGATGAAATTGAATCGAATTGGATAAACGCTGCATACACACGGCCGGGCACCGACCGGTATTGATAAGTCTCAGGTGACACTTTTGGGATCATCATGGACCCCGATCCGATAGCTCACCGCACGCGCCGATCCCCGGGTCGGCCGCGCGTACGTCAGCCAGCGTCGATCTAAACGGTTCCCCAAACAGTCGTAACGAACCGTCGTCCTGCCGTCGCCGCCGCCGCCTCCGCCGCCGACCGTCTGACTTGACTCGGCTTGACTGACTGTGTACTCCGATGTCATTAACGACCATTACGGCACCCAATTACCGAGTCGAGCCAATCGCCGCGCCGTTTTCTTTTACTGTTATTGCCGTATTCGTACCAGGGGATACCACCAGATCCGACAGTATTCCGGATCAGCCAAATATATCCCTGTGTGTTGGTGTAGGAGCGCGCGCGCACCCGATTCTAGGCGCTTAGTGGAGAGTTTTCACAAAGATTTTATAATAAACGACGTCAATATTATGGCGAAACAATAGCGCCCCGGGAAGGCAGGAGTCCTGCTTCAACCCTGAAAGGTTGAACGCAAACTGCGAAAGCAAATAACTGCAAAGTCGCCACAATTGGCACTGCTGTGGGATTGACGATGTTTTTTTGTCCATCGTCCCCGGCTGGCGTGGATTGTTACAGTCAGCAATCAGAATGTCGAGTTTACTTTTCGAACGATCGGTCGATCGAACCGTTTCCATGCTGTTTGTCGTGGTGATTAGCACTGGAGGCACAGCTTACGGGGGCTGGATGAAAAATTATTCCATTTCTAACCTTCCAGTTTCTTCCAGCCGCAGACGCGAATGTTTCCTCCCCAAATATTTAGCTTCCGATACTTGGAAATTTTGTCAAGATGATATTTCTCGCACATTCCATCATATCAAGGAGAAGGTTTGCACCTTTCCATACCATAAAATGCATATGAAAGTTTCACTCCTACGAAGACTTACGAAAAATTTGAAATCGTGCATGATGGATGGGAAGAAAACGAAATCTCAGCATAAATCCTCTCTCGCAAAAACAATAAAACAAAGGGAACCAGTCGATCGCAAGATAAACCGGTTCGCAAAGGTGTTTACCGCGAAGAGAGTCCGGACGGACACCACACCACGAAGGCATGGATTACGTCTAAAACGGTGACGGTTTTTTCCCTCGATTTCGCTTCGCTCACTCTCCATGAGGTGGTTTCTCCATGCCCTTGTCCAAATCTTCTTATGCGAATGTCTGTACCCTTGTTGCTGGCGATGGCTTTACGCAGCAGGAGACACACTCAAACCTGTTTCAAACGCACACGACACCCCGTTCCCCACGAATCCTGTGTGCATGTGCTTCTTCGGCCCGTATCCTTGCACAACGCGAGTTCTTTTCGAAAGAAACAGATGGAACTTGAATCAAATATCACACGGGTTCGTTCTCTCTTCAAGGGCGTGTGTGACGTAAAGCGCCGGCGGGATTTGCAGGTTCGAAGATAAATTAAACGCCGTTACGATAGTTAAGATTCGGGGATTTTTCATCACCACCGCGTTCTGTTTATCTCTCGGTCAGTCAAATGGTTTCGTTTCTCAACGCACCGTACTCTAGTGCAGAAGTATTAGCTCATTTGCGGGCGCTGTAAATCGATCACGTTGAGTGAAAACATACGCTTCTTTCAAGTCACTTGGGGGGATACGGCGCAAGCACACCCGAATGTACTTTCGTTTTACTCGCTGCGATCTTCATAAACTTCGCCGAACAGAGCCAACTCTAGAACTCTAAACTATCGGTGGGAAATCGTGTCGATCGGGAACCAGTTCGCAGCTGCGGGACGCGATCGTGCCGCGCCTTGTGAATGATGTGCTAAGAGGGCGTAAAACACTAACTGGCCGCTCGTTTGTGGAAAGATGAGATTACGATTAGTCGTTAGCATGCGTGCGCCGGATGAAGCTGGGCAGGGTCGGTGCTCTTAGGTACTAATGTTAATATCCTTCGAGATGATGGGATGATGGGATACAGTTTGAGGCAAATGCGGGGAGCAAATTAAATTGTTTCGAGCTGGACGGCGGTTCGGAGGGAAACAGATGGCAGTGATTAGTGTGTTTGTATAATTATCCGATGATTTGCGCCTATAGGAGCACCTATTTGCACCTCTGCTTTATTTGTTCTAAACATCTGAAAGCTAGAATATCATTGAAGAGCCCATCAAACCCGTTTTTCATTTGAATTTTTGATAGAACGAAATGTTTAAACTTCTGTTCTATAACATATCAGTTTTCAAGGGTTTATTTATGTTACAGTTTCGTAAAAATTGTGAGTTCATCGCGTGAATTGATGGATAACTTACTATAAGATGTTTTGTGAGCGATACCATCCAGATACAGAAGGTATAGCTGTTGAGCACTGTATGTTTATCACTTTCATGAATTTCAAGAAATGTCGTATCTCACCATTTAACCGTCTCCAGGCTAGTCAATCGTTATAAACAACTTCCTTCGGGTAATGTGACTACAGCACGCACAAGAAACCTGGCCGCTAAAGAATGCCGCCATCATACCTGAGAGCAATTTGATCCTTCGCCGGCGCTTCTTTCCGCGAACGACGAGCGACGAAAAACAAACCCTCCGTTGTTTTCTCTGTTATCAGAATGCATTTGTACGTCGGCGTTTGACACGCGGCAGCAGTGCAGTTGTTGTTGTCACAAGAGACTGTTTACTCATACCGCGAGCCTGACTCAAATTCTGTCCACCCTCATCCCTTCCCCCGAATCCGCAGCCGCCAGACGAAAACAAACACCACTCTCTTACCTCCGGATCGCGGCAAACGCTTATCGCGTGGTGGAACAAGCGCACGTTTGTCGCGTTTTCTCCTCTTGCATATCGGGCGAATCAGGTCCCGCGGCGTTGGGGTAGGCCGACCAGACCACCTTTCTGCCGGTTTGGTGCGCCACTCTCGACGTTTGTGAAATCGGCGAGCTTTAAACCTTGAGCCGAGCGGTGTGTACTGCCGCGCGTACCCGTAACACAGCTGGTGCGAACCGGTGCGAACGATTAATGCAATGCCACCGGCATCAGCGCGATCGCAACAAAAGCGAAGGCAAACTAGCAGCCGTGTGCACGCGTCCACTCTGATTTGGAGGCCAACATTTGCAGACCGAAAGCGGAGGACCACGATGGAGCCAAGAAATCGTCTTCTTCGGCGAAGACGACGCGACGCGCTGTGTTGCAAATAACTCGACGACACAAGGACATAACGGACGCAATCACGATAATCCTTCCCTCGAGAGGCAAAAGGCTTACAGACCGCGGGACCGAGAACTAGCACGAGCAGCGCATTTATCACCAGAATATGATGGGCTCCCGCTTGCGGATGTGTGTGACTCATCGCAACTCCGAGGAGACAATCTGGCGTAGCATCCTCTCGGTGGGATCTCGGTCGTAAATCATCTCGGCTTAGTTCTCTCTTCTCCGCTCGATTGAACTGAAGTCAGAACCTATTAACCCTCGCTCATTCTAGAGGTCACGACCCACTGACGACCCCATATCACGCGGGGTTGCTGGGACGTTTCGTTACCCCCGATGAAGTCGTTGGGATGTTCCGGAGATAGCGGAGAACTGGTCCGGCATCATCTCGAACCATGCCGACACTTTCCGGTTACAATTATTGTGAAACCCGGTCTTGATTAATTAATTCGATTCGAACCCATTCGCTCCCGGTGCCGCCGGTGGGGGAGAAGAGATTCGCAAATTGTGTTCGAGGGAGGCATGAGAGGCACTGCGAGAAGTTGTTATGTAGTACATAACCTCAAACAAACGTACAAACTTTGTCCGGTGAAGCCGTCTCGACCTGCTTTTCTACCATTACAGGGTGCGGTACTTGAAGCGCGCACACACCATCACACCACGCACTCTCACTGACACAACCGTACCAATGGTTCATTCATTCGCACGACGACGACGACGACGACGGGCCAACATAGAGAGTCATGCTTGGAGGAGGGGCACGCGTTCGCATGGCAACCATCTGCGTCCACAACAGTTGTGTGCGTGTGTGTCGGCGGACGGGCTGGAGTGTGCTGGTGTGGAGCACGATGTTTTTGTTTTTAATTTATCCATCCCCTGCTTCGCTTAGCTCCATTCCCCTCTCGGCACGTTCCGGCACATTTGGGGCTTGGATATGTGTCACGCGGGGATTCTGTTGGGTCCGCCGTGTGCGTGTGTTTCTTCTATTGCTTCTGATCACGTCTAGTTCGGGTGGGGTGGTACGATAAATGCTCACCGGTGCGCTTTGACGGTGTAGTTGTGGGCCCGGTGACTCACGGAAGACAACACGCGCCGTGTCTCTAGACGTGTGTGTGTGTGTAAGGTTGGGCACGATCACTCGATCTCAATCCAGCTTCATTTGTAAACAGGTGGTAGCTAAGCCCGTGCTCCGTGCTGGGGGTGAATCGTAAAGTAGCTCTAATTGTAATTATAACCATTTTAAACCTATCATATCTTTAATTCTTATCATAATGTATCGCATACTCTAAAATTGGACCTCATCCATAAAACATAGAACACTGAAAATCTCTCCAAGCAAGTCGCGACCAAGCTGCTATTAGACAGTGGTGGACGCTAGCTTACGACCGGAGGAAATATTTGCAATAAAATCGATCTGCAACTATTTTAAGATCCGCAATTTCCACGATTTGCGATCCGAAACATCAACCTCCCTGCTCAGATATCAGCAACGAACGCTCGGGACTATTTCTTCGAATTGTTGAATATTTTCATCAATCTCAGAAGCAATCCAATAGCGAGTTAAGCTTTTCCAACAACAGCTTATAGCAATATCATTATCCAAACAGATATCACAATTCCAGGTCACCAATTAACGGCACATGGCAAAAGCACCGGACTCAACAAGTGTCTCACAGTTGCCACCACCATAAGAACAGACAAATTGCGCTCAGTTTGTTTCCCATTTTCGACCGTAAATTGACATCGACAGCACCTGTCAGCACATTGGACGGATAATGTTGCCTCCGGGTGTGTCAATGGTGCCAACCAAATCCATCTTCTTCAACGATGGTGAACGAGAAAAGCGACATTCTTGAAATCGCATCCCCATTATGGCGCTTTTGCGTTTCCTCCGATGCTAGTACAATTTCCCCGGGCCCCGTTCGGTAATCGATACGATATTTCGACTATTGAATGAAAGCAGAGGGAAAACTGCGAAGGGCAGCCGTATTTTTAATCTTGTTGTGGTGTACCTGCCAAATGGTGACGATTGACATTTTGTTCGATGTTTCGCGCCGTGTCTTTTGCGGAAAGGTTGGCTGACATAATTTTAGATGCAACCAACGGCGAGAAGCTGTGAGAAGGCCACCGTGTGCATCTTCTCGAGTCCTTGTACCTTCGCTGTACCAGCAACTGTCTTATCCGTTCCAAAGGCAACAATGAAACCGGCGTGATGTGGACAAGTACTACACATTTTAAATTACACAGGGGCAGCCACCGCTAGAAGCTTTGAAAGGGAGGCAGTCCATTTGGGCCCCGTGACAATCACCTTGTGTCGGTGTGTGTGTGTGTGCGCGTCTGCTGGCATCGTTATTCTGTCAGTATGGTATGCTCCTTTGCTCGCGTCTCGTGTCGCCGGAGCGCGATCAACCGTGGCAAGGCCGGCCGGCTCCGCCACTATAATGCCTGTCAAAGGTGATCCACTCAAGCCACGTTGCAATTCATGTCCCTAACCTCAAAACGAGCGCCGTTTTTTTCGTCCATGCATCCGTGCCGTTACGAATCGTTAAGCCACCGCGAGAGACGAGAAGAAACGTCAAATCATGCTACTATTTACTGTGAAAGGAGGACTTCCGTTCGGGTTCTACGAAGAGCGAAACTCGAAAGTCATTTGAAGTCATTTTTTGTATTAAATTTGTCCTTTATCCGTTAAGTATTTCATGTTTTACTAATAGTCCTCACATATGTTTGCCTCCTTACAGCGAAGATCGGCACCTTCTACATCGTCTTCTACAGCGTTCTCGCCGCGCTGGTAGCCGTGTGCATGTGGGTCTTCTTCCAGACGCTGGATCCTCGCATTCCCAAATGGCAGATGGATCAGTCGCTGATCGGTACCAATCCAGGTGAGTCGAAGCGGCAGCGCCATTCGAACGCGTTATCCATTTCTCCATTTCTGTTCTGTCGTCCCCGTGCCGAGCACCGTCGTCTGCTGGGGGTCATTAATGATATTTTTAAAAAGTCAACTGACTAGCCCCCTATCCACCCGCATCGTAAAGTGGGTTCCACCAGCCGTCCCAAGGAGCAAACGAGAGAGTTGCGCTATAATTAGATAAACGGGTGGTATAATTTTAGCGAATTCTCATCAATGACAGGTCAGCGGAGCGATCTGCTGGCGAGGACGGTGGTTCGGGCTCGGTTGCTCCATTCGGGTCGGGTTGCGTTTGTGGACGATCGCTCGCATTGCGACGATCACGCACATGCAGGCAGCTCACCGTCACGGTTGAACGCTTTTCCGAAACGAGAAAACAACCTGTATCGAGGTCATCGTTTGACATTGTGCGCTACCGGCACTGGCGGGCTGCTGTTTGGAGTGGAGCGCGCCGTTTGCTGTTTGCTCTGTGTGCGATTAACTCGTTCCTTTCTCATGCAAATCGTTCAATTGTTCGACTGCAGCGCAGGTTTGACGTTCGAGAATCGATCATTCCGGCTGTCAGGAGGCAGTCAAATGGTTACAAATTGCCTCGGATGTCTTTTTTTGTTGTTTGGTCATAGATACTACCGAATTAGAAACCGTTCAGTCATTGAAATGTTAGCAATATCGAAACATCCTTCGTTACATGTGCAATATTCTGTTTTCTTTTCATGTGTACTCTCACGACATCCCACTTGGCAAGCCTTATTAAAGCTGGATAACAAGAGTGTTACAAAAGCGATTTGACACCTGCAGATATCGTACTAATTGGTATAATTTACCTTGCGGATTGTATACTTTTAGGCGCAAAAAATCCACTTCTCACTAAACATGAACGTTTTTTGACAAATTAACTTTTTTAAAAGCTTCAGGGTGAGTCGATTTACAAATGGTACCTCCAAATAGTTTTATTACACATTTCGACAAGGAACGCAATAGCACCATCCGTCTCGTAGCCACTTTGACACCTCTGGAAGCCGTTACAATAAGATAAACTCTATGAATGGGGCATACAATTAGCTGATTAGTACCTTGAAAATAGTGTATGCCATCATAAAAAAGCGTCGATACACATCAAAACCTCTAATTAAATCCCTTTCCGGCCAATAACAACTAACGCACCACCGGTGAAGGTGGGCATAATCTGCCGACCGGCGATTTACATACCCTCTTGTGCCGGCAAGATATCTATCAACATCGAATAAAACCCCCAACGAGCTCATCGCTCGCACGCGCATTCGTCTGCCGATTACGATCGGTGACCGAATACATTCGGCCTAACCACACACTGTGCTCGAATGAATTCTGCTCTACAGCCGCTGTTTTCATGCGGCTCATTGGAAGCGCACAGCATCATCTATCCGGCTGGCAACGAGCGAATGAGCCCGCTCATTCAATTGGTCTATATGCACGTTGCATAATGACAGGAAGCGCGCGATCAAATTATTTCACATCGGCGTAATCAGTCGCGGGGTGTCGTCGCGGGTGTAACCCTGAAATGCGATCTCACCCCCCTCCTGGGGAGGCTGAGTGACGCCCGTTTTGCGGTCGTTCTAGCCACGCAGAAAAGGCGCCTCAGCTCTCGCTCTCCCTTATAATGGAGTGTGTCTGGAGATTATTAGCTGAAACTTAACGCGCTGCGTCGTTGACAATGATGTTGGTCGTGTGTGGACATGTGAAATGACTCATTTTTTTTATCGAAATGCTTCTGTAACAGGCATTTCACAACAGGAATGCTTCAGTAACGGGCAATGGTAACAGTCACGTTTCACCGGGCGACACTTTACAGCGATCAGTCAAATTTGTTTAGCAAATGAGCCTGAAACGAGCGTTCACAAGCGTTTAGTCGCCAATTTATGGTCATTTTGTTGCTTTGCCGTTGCATTTTGCTCAACAAAAAACTCGAACGGTGTATGTGTGTGAAGGAATACTCATTGTTAGCTACAGTAGCGTCCGCGTTTCCGGAACGTTTCGGTCATTCTGAGGCGAACAGAAAAAAACCGTAAAAATGTGTCTTTACACTGTGTTTTGGAAGGGAAAGATATGATAATTTATAAATTTTCCTTAGCTTGCATAATTTAGAACGCTCTTACAGTCCATTCTAAACATCTCATTTCGCATTCTGCCCTGTTCTGCGTGTTCTGCCTGTGTAGGTGGCTTAAAACTTTTCTCATAATAAATATGGAATCGTTTTCCTGGTGTCCGCGTCCAACCGGCTTCTGCTTCTTGTGTGGGGGCATACTTTATCTCTGACGAACAATCAAACCGACGTTTTTTTCCTCTCTCTCTCTCTCTCTCTCTCGACAATCGACTGCAGCGACCCAATCAAATTTTATTTCACAAAGTTTCTAAAATATTCTTTTGTCGGTTCTTTCGGTGCCTTCGACGACCCCCGATATAAGAATTGGTGTGTGAGGGTTTTTTGTTCTTTTTCTCTGGGTTGTGGCTGTTGTACATGTTTTCTTTTCGACTCCTAACAACGTGATCAGCACACACACACGCGTCACGGCGTTCAAAGGATTTTCTTATCAGCACCGGAACAGCGCTTTGATTTCAAATGCACAACGTCGAAGCGTGTCCTTCTTTTCGTCCTCGCACGCCCAAAATACACCCGGGAAAAGCATACATATTTATCTGACCGATTGTGAGCTTTCTTCGGGAAAGCTTTTCCACTAACGAATCGGTACGCACGACACCGGAAAAGCGGGCCACTAAGCAAATTGATACGAGACAACGCACGATTGAGCCATCAAAACGGAGCCATCGCCATCGTCGGGGGCTGATGTGGCGAAAATGAAATGGAATGCATCCTCACGCGCGCATTTCTTCGGTTCGCGCGTAATGTATGGTTCGCGGGTTTGCTTTGCTGATTGAATTTTCCCTTCTATTAGTCGCACGCACACGCACACATACGTGCGGTGCGCTCTCTTGGGAAGATTGAAGAATTTCTGCCGCATTTCTTCTCGTTACATCCTCAATCACTCTTCGCGTCGGCAGGATTTGATGGAAGAGATCGTAAAAGGAATGATGCGAATGTAATGGTACCGCAGCGGAAGGAACGGCCCTGTGGAGAATGCCTTCATTGTGTTTATTCTTTTTCACATCCATTGCTTCACCTTCATACACTTTCGGATAGGTGTTGATCTTGAACTCGTCGTGCGTTTTTCTTCCCTCGTTGTCCAACGAATGAAAAAACGCACCATCAACACGACGACGCACACGCACGACGACGCAACACAAAGAACAGGGAAATTAACCTACTTTTCCGCCCGAACCGTCCGAAGAGGCGGATTGCAGCAGGAAAAAAAACCCGCGCCATCCTCGTGCCCAGTAGCAGCACGTACAGCACGCTGCGATACGCTCCTGCGCATAGAATTTCCACCGCACCGTGAAGCACGCAACACACGCCCGGGCCGGAAATCTTCTTGCGCGAGGGCTCGTCCTGGGCACAACAAAGAACTCGAACGCCACGCACCGCACGCGTTTGATGATGCGCTAGCGATGGGTGGGCCGTGGATGCTGGAAGGAAGGCGTATTAACCCCGGGACATGCGGTCCGCTCGGCTACGCATCGGTACTTCCGCCACGGCAGTGGCAGCACGGTTCGGGCGCCTCGGATGCGCCATAAATTGTGCATAGTAATTCGCTCGCATAACCCCGACGCACGGTGGGTGGAAACAGTGCGTCGTTTCGGTCCGGCTTTTGCCCTGTTGTAATGTTACTAGATAAAGTAGTTGACTGAGAAAAAAGTCACAAAAAAGATGGTACACTATTTCATTTTTCTACGATTTTTTCTTTTCGTCACAGTACACTCTTGGTTATCCATAAAGATATGGGACTAGAGGAGCAAGAACAGTGCGAGGAAAATGTGCTTAACATTTTACTTTATTTTTTTTTGTTCAAACTTTCTATTTTAACTTTTATTATGCGGTGTAAATTTATTTAAAATTATCAGTTTCGCTGGTTTCAGAATTAAATCCTCACTAATTATAGACTTAAATCCTAATCCTGCATAAGTCATCTTCAATGCAATGAGAAGAAGCGGTAGAGGGACCAGGAACAATACATCGAAGAAGAATTAGTAGAAAGAAAGGCCTCAAATAGTCCAAAGATTTGAAATCGAACACAATAACTAGAGGAGGAATTTGCCACCAGCTAGACGATCCTGATGACCTGATAAACCATCACTGGATACGTTTAGTTCTAGGAATCCACCCGACACAAAATCGCTTCAGTCATAATGGGAGTAGTTGTTTTTACGGTCTAGACCTAATAACAGCTTTATAGCGACTTTAACACCTCTTCAAAGTTCGTACCTTTCGGTACTCCATCCTCAGTATAAAATTTGGTTAAAATAAAACACCGCCATTTTCTCTCCCGTGGATAGTTTTAGACATCTATCGCCGAGAGTTTACATTAGCCAGAAGTGATCGGCGAGAAACCGAGAGTTTACTGTAATGCCATATGTCTTGAAGGAGTCTTCCAATTCTTACTTAAACTTAAATTTCCTAAAACTTTTACTTAAGAGTGATTTTTCTAACAATATTTGAGGTTAATCCCAAAACATTTTACATGTGACACATATGATATGAGTATGTGATCTTATTAGAACCGAAAAAGTAGAATAACACATTTCTGGCTGTGACTGTAGTATGTCCTCCGTGTCCGAACTGTGCGCGGCGGTTAAGTTCCGGCAGCGGGAGGAGGAATTAAGCCGGCACACAAAAACGGCACGACATTATTACTGGATGATTGCTATTAAATGTTAGATATAGCTGCATTTTACCCATGCTTACTCGTGTACTTACACGTCTCACTCCTTTTCTCCTCCACCAGGATTGGGCTTCCGTCCGCTACCGTCGGAGGATAATGTCGAGAGCACGCTGATCTGGTACAAGGGCACCGAGGAGAAGAACTTCAAGATGTGGACGGACGCGTTGGACGATTTCTTGGAAGGTAAGAAGCACCACTGCACGAACAGGTAGACCAACCAACCGCATATTTCGGATGCCTCGCATAAACCAGAGTGTACCACTCACGTGTGGTATTTTCACTGAAAACAGCAAACTAATTAATAAAATAATGGACCAATGGAGCGGTGCCAGCTGTGGCTTGTCGTGCGCGTAGTACCGGTGGACGGGGTAACACTAGGCGCATCGGGGTGTGTAGCGCAGTGTATTCTATTTTCGTATTGTTTATGACATTTACACCGCGATTCCCGCGGTTTTCGGGTCTCTGCTGCGCGGAAGAGGGTCTGGTCCACTACTCTGGCTGGGCAGAGGTACACCAGACACCGCAAAGAGTAATCGGAAGATTCCCGGCAAAAGAAAACTGCGCTCACATGATCGCAATGGAGCGATATTTTATGTGCGATCGTGCCTCCCTTGTTTTCGGGTACTTTTAATCCGGGCCAGCAAGGCCCTCTGCTCATCGGTTCAATATTTGCTCCCCAATTAGGCGGGACAAGGGAGAAAAATTGAAGGGTTTTTTTTTGTCTTCGGCGCAGATTTGAATATGCGAAGAGCATGTTTATATTTAGAAATCATTTCCACCCCGTGTGTCCTAAGCAAATAATCGCCTCACCCGTGGTTTTCCACGGTGGGGTTGTTACATGACACTGGCAGGTGATTGAATCCTCTGCCTTTATTTGTGTAACAATTAGGGGGCGATTTTTCATCGCCGGCCGAAATGGGTTCTCGCTAGCCGCGTCTCTCTAATCCTGCTAATGCCACTGCAAACATCCCTTCTATCCTGTGCCTCACAGACTACAGAACACCCGGACAGGTGTCGGGCCGTGGTCAGAACATCTACAACTGCGACTACAACCAGCCGCCGCCGAAGGGGCTCGTGTGCGACGTCGACATCAAGCAGTACGGTCCGTGCACGCTGGAGAACCACTACAACTACCACAAGAGCGCCCCGTGCATATTCCTGAAGCTGAACAAGATCTACGGCTGGGTGCCGGAGTTCTACAACGACTCGAACAGCCTGCCCTCCAACATGCCGACCGACCTGAAGGGCTACATTCAGGAGAAGGAAAAGACGGAATTGCACACGGTAAGGCAACGCATCCATTTGTGTTCTTCTGCTGCATAGCTGCTGAACAGCAATACTCTAGACAAAATGTACCAAGAGACTTCGGTTGGATGTGTGAACAGTTTCTTTACGACTGAAAAGTTGTTAGATGCATCTGATAGACGCTATCATGAGTTCAAAACTGACGTAAACAAACCTTTAGTCTAGAATGTAATAGTATATATAATACTACTTAATACACTAATTTAATTCAATCAAATCAAGTACAATTGAAATAATACTTCTAGCCCATATCTTCATATATATTCTATCTCGTTCTGGTTTCACTGTTTTTGTCATTAGTTCAAATATAAAAAGTAATAAATAACAAACTGGAATGGAATTCGTACTATGATAGACATATATACAATTTCTTCCAGATGAACACGGTGTGGGTTTCGTGCGAGGGTGAGAACGCGGCCGATATCGAGAACGTGGGAAACATCAAGTACTACCCGCGACGTGGATTCCCCGGCTACTACTACCCGTTCGAGAACTCCGAGGGCTATCTGAGCCCGCTGGTGGCGGTGCACTTCGAGCGGCCAGTTCGTAAGTGTTTGTGAGGTGTTTTTCTCAACTCGATTGAAAGTTTATTAACCCTGTAAACCCCATTTTTTAGGCGGCATCATCATCAACGTGGAGTGCAAAGCTTGGGCGAAGAACATCAAGCACGACAGATACGAGCGGCTCGGTTCGGTTCACTTCGAGCTGATGATCGATTAAGCGGGACGAGCAGGCAGGCAGGCAACAGCAGGTCCCGGTCTCCCCAGTGCCGGGTCTAGTTAGGCATTTTCCGATAGTTTTCGATAGTGCGCCCGCGCGTCAACGTCAACACGACGCGCGTGGGCTTTCTTTCTGTTTCATTTTGATTCTTGGGCCTGATCACCCCGCACCCTACTGAGGAGAGGAGGCAGAGTCTATCGTACGTTGTATGTCCCCCCGTGAGGCCCCCCCGTTTGTCAGCAAGCTAAAAGCACACCGCTAGAATCTCCATTTACGATCCTTCCCCAACAGCCGGTCGAAAATTGCCGTTTTCTCGGATCTATGCGACGGGTGTTGCATACGCGGAAGCGGCGCCAATTCGTGTTTTAATCGATCGTTGAGATCAAATCTTTTTTTTATAATATTAGATCGTTATTCTGGCGTGTCGCGTGCACGTCAGCGTTTTTAACCGTATGAGCCACTTTTTTTAAAAGAATTATCCCGTTTCCCCAACGTTTCAAAGAATCTCTTGTTTATCTCTTACGTGGGAAGGATATTGGAACAAAAAATCACAATCTCATAATCCTCTGCATTCAGCATATTAAAAACACCATTTGCTGACATGATCTCAAATGGTCGGGTCTAAGTAAAATGGGTAAACGTTTCGTATGTGTATGTAAATCTGTAAATATATCGTCTCCCGGAAGCATAACATGGGTGTCGGCTAATTACAGCGATTGCAAGATACATACACACGTACGCTAGTGACGAATGCAATTCGTTTGAGTTTTTGTTTGCCAATCCATTCGTGCTTGTACTACTGCCAATTGAGCAATAATGAGTGGCTAAAAATATCCCAACACTACTCCGCACTCTGCTCTCATAATAACTACTCGAACATCCGCGCAATGGATCGCGACAAGCTCGCACCGAAGAGGTGAATGACAGCAACATCGCGATGGTGTGTCCCACCAAGGAAGGAAGTCTTCAGTTTTAATTCTATCTTTCTCACGGCCATTACAAATGTGACCAACACAATTCACAAAAGCAAACAATCTGATGGGAACAAATCTTTCTATATAGCGTAGTAGATATTGAGTATTGGAGGAAGAATATGATGATGGTAGGATTCAGCAGAGGACAAATCTATCCTTATTACCAACACAATCGCAACCACCACCGGAAACAGACAAGAATTAGTAGCAATAGTCACCATATATTTTGGATATCTATTAAAAATCGACCATTATTTACCGTGCGTGTAGCTCAAGTGCCAATAGGAAGAGGAAATTCTCAGATCTAGAGACTCCAAGCCAACGTGTTGCACAGTGCGCATTGGACAACACCTCGTCAAATGGCTGCGTTCGTATTGCAGCCATTCGACGTTTAGCGAGTACAACCACCTCTGTACGTTAGAGTGGCTGCGTGCACGATATATTTGCAAGCACGCAGCCAGTGCATGCTTTTAGCAACCTTTGCCGCATCGCCACACACAATTCAAGCTAGTAAATGTGCATTTTTGATCATCGTAAATCACACAAACTCCTTACGCTCCGCTTAGCAAGTGTTAGCAAGGCAAATTAAGGCGATGTTTTTTTTAAAGTGAAATTCTCTTTCCGAAAACCAGTAGAATAGTTGTATAGATTTAGCCATTTTCCCCGCCTATCGGTGCATCTTCCTTACCTTTCAATTTGTCACACTGCGTTTCGCACGCACGTGTGTTTGTGTGTGTGTCTATAGTTTCGCACTATCAGAACGTTGTTTATAAAAAAAGAAGTTTTCGTTTTTAAACATCTCTCCCACACCCCCACCCCCTCCCCGAACCCACTGCGAGAGCAAGTGCGAACTCAATCTCAATCGCCTAAATTATTCTCTCACGAATCTAAAAACGATTTTCGTCACAATTCGTCCAATGGAATCTAAATTCCGCACTAATTTTACTATTCGTTTGTTGCAATGTTTCTAAATATATATGTATGTATGTTCTAAACCTATCCAACACTTCCCATCAGAATTTAACCCACTCACTCGCGAAAGTTATAAAAGCTAGCTTCAAGAAGCAAACGCGTGAAACCGAATACAAAAAGACAGTAGCATGGTAAAGCGTTCGAGTGCGAGCAAAAATGGAAAGTGAAGCAGACCTAGATAGTGAAGTAAAGTAAAAAGGAAGCAGCTTCGAGAAAAGGGGTGCGAATCAGTACGTCCGCGTGTGGTATTAGGGAAGTAGGAGAACGCGTTGGGCACTCGCATCGTTTAGTACTTCCGGCCGTCTCTTCCATCGTGCGTCACGCCGGCATCGCAAAAGGGTAGAACACCACAGACCCCGAAACCCGTACCAGCCATCGTGCGCAATAGGTAGTGCTGTAATTGCGAGCAAAATGTGTATGAAAAACGCTGCAAACCGATCCGAATAAAGATTACAAAATGGAAGGCCAATTTAGGAAGGCATGTGTGTGTGTGTGGTTTTTTTGCTATGTTGGTCTCGACTCGAAGGCGCCGTGTTTTAAGGGGTTCGTACCGTGTCCGTTGCACGAGCCGTGTCAGCCTTCTATAAAATAATTCCCGATCAAACACTTGCCTGGCAAACGAGTGTCATCATCTAGCAGCAATTATCACGGACGATTATCATCGAGTGTGAGCCGTCTGTTGTGCTGTGCGGCATTGAATATTGCCGCTTAGCTGTAACTAGTTGCTCGATACGATGCAGCGATAACGCGTCTTTGATAGCTATCGTGTCTACCACGGGGAAACAGCAGGGTTGCGTATGAAGAGTTCATAAAACGTAGAGTGGCAAATGAAACAGAACAAGGTAAGGTTTTAAGCTCTGCTACTCGCATTAGCGTTCCCGGTTTTGTTTAATTCTTTCCTAAAGTGTGTTTCTATGTTTACTTTGTTCCTAATGCTTTTTCCAAACTGTACTAAAAAGAAATATGCTTCTCATGTTGAACCTATTTTAACAAACTGAGCTCATGCTTGCCAACCCCTAGCAGCATGAATATTCTAAAAACATGTTAAGCATCTTCAGGCAATTAATTTGTTTATTAGTTTAGTTCTAACATGTGTACTAAACGCGTGTTATGAACTTAGGACAAATTGAATTCAAATTTAGTACAAATGAACTGGGGTGGGGTGGGAAAATCTTTGCTCATAAGCACCAATGTACTAAAAACTATTTATTCTATTCAAGACGATTTACCTAATTATTTATATTAGAGCAATTAACGAAAGAAACACTAATTTATAGTGGTTTCATCACATGCGATACTAGTTCTGATAATTCAAATTAATCAATAAAATAATCAAAACATTAAAATTCTGTGTACTAAGGACTTTATGGCATTGTTCTAAGAGTATTAAGTTCAATGTGTTACCTCTTTGGACGATGTATCCTAAACAATTGTATGTAATTGTACAACGTTTGTTGCGTACAGTTGCTACCAGTACAAATTATTAGAAAATTAATCGAAAAGAAGAACAAAGTTATCTACAACGAGTTGTTCTAAAACAGTTGTTCTAAATAAATTCAAAACGGGGTACGATCCACTGCGTTGTTAGTACATGTTCAAGTGGAAATAACGTACTCAATTTATGTTTCTGAATTTTGAAATTCGCTTAACTAGAATGGTGTAACAAACCCTGCAGATATTGACCATTTGCTGGCGATGCGAAGATATTAAAGTGTAAAGAGTTTAAATTTTAAATTTTAAAGCTTTTAATGCAACTTCAACCGTTTTAAAACGTCTCTATTGCTCCATTTTAGCACCAAAACAAAACCTCACAGAGCCTGGTGTACCGCCACGTAGTGGCCATTAATATCGGCACAGCTTGAAGTGACACTTAACCGGCAATCGATCTTCCACTGCAGGACGGTTGGCGAAACATCGAACAACAATTAAACACATCCTGCTGGTCTCGGTACGAATGATTAGATTAGAGCCGCATGTGTCCCCGGTAGGACGTCCTATGCTATTCCAGGGAGTCAGGTTAATGTTTATACATTTCTAGTCTTAAAAATGATTCGTGAGTAGCGTCAGTAAAATCGATTTGTTTGCACACTACCATGCGAACCGGAACAACGAACGTGTGGATCCGAAAGAACAAAACCACCTCCGACAAGGAGAAAGGGTTGCTATTTCCGTTTAAATTAAATGTACCGAGCGCCCGATACCGCGTCTGTCGGTGCTGGTTGTAAATTATTATGTCATCGTCGCCGGTTCGTTCCACTTCGCCGCGGTGTTCTTGCGCAACAGGCGCGTTGATGGATGGGACTGTTGTTTATCCTTAATGCTTCACCATCCCGCCCGGCAAGAGGTCAATCATAATCGCGCTGCTGCCGGCCTGCAGTTTCATGCAGCGTACTCCGACCTGGAATCGGTATGGAAAGCGACCTTATCGCAGTGGCAGCAACGACGTCATCAATGCTGTCGTTTCATGCTGCAGATAACGTGCAGTCGATTGTAATGGTTCCAACGGCGCAGGATAAGAAAACTCATCGCATTCGAAAAACGTTCGGAAGACCGCCACAAGCATCGTAAACACGTGCTAGAAGGCGTGAACTTTATGGACTGGTACGTTTCAACAGTTTTAAAAGATCCAGTTCAAGTAACTTCCAGCCCACAACGTTCGGTTTCGAACGCCCCTATCAGTCATAGTGAATCCCTAATCTGTGATTGACACTGCGCCAAAAAACGAGTCAACCTTGCGGAACGAACGGTCGACGCCAGATTAGATAATGGCGTATCGGCGCTCTGCACGCTCCTGCTCCTTGAAATCGCTGCGTTACGAGATCGATGAAAAAATCGTTTGTACGCGTGCATAGTTGCCACAAGTAGAGAGAACTTCGCGGAGCCAAACTATGATTCAGCGTGTTGATGGCAATCGACGCAATATTCGATCTTAATAAGGTGGCATTGTGTGAGGAACAGAGGTAAGACACCTCGAAAATGGTAAAAACAAACCAGTTAACAAGTGGTGGCGAAGATATTTAGCCTCGTGCTGTCATTGGAACACCCGAGCACGAAGAATTGGGAGCGCCCCAATCGAATTAGCGTCTTTACCATAAGAGATATGATTAGGCGATTTGGGCAAAAGAGCACAATTGAAATGACCGAAACAATTTCCCTCCCAACTAGGGATCGCAAGTCGTGCAAGTCGTTCGCGGGCAGATAATTTCGGCAACGATGCGCAGAAATCGCACTCCCGCGTGTACGCAGCAGTGTCGTTGACTTATGGCCGCTGCTTCAATTAGTACGCCCCGCGCAGGTGGGCTTTTGCGTCCCATTGCCTGCCAAAAGGCCATGAATACGCCAAAATCGCCGGGCTGCCGAGAAATCAGCCCGTGATAATTGTACAATCTCGTCGCCCGCTGCGGGAGAAGCCATCGACGCCCAATGTCACGCTGAACTTTCGAGCGTGCGTATTAATTGGCTGCGTGCGTGCATGTGTTATGTCGCGTCTCCGGATCCAGATCCCGGTTGCGACAACCAGAAGGATTGGATTAAAATTGAAGCGAAATTGTTGTACTGGCATTAAAATGCGCGACCGTGACTGCGAAAAGGGCCTTCCCGTGCGCGCACGTCGAAATCGACCCCGGAGTGGGGGGTAAGTGTGTCGCTGTCACCTGGTTGCAGGGTCGCTGTGGCCTGCAAGGAGGAAGACGTGGAAGCGCGGCCCGAGGTAATACGAAACCTCCGGTACGATCCGGTTATATCCCATTCATGCCTGTCCGCATGCGTGCTTCATTTAGCGTTCGAGGTGTTGTTTTGAGCGCGGCAATTGCCGTGTTGCGTGTCCGGTTTGGGATGCGTGGTGTCGAACGCTGCAAGGGCTGCCGAAGACCTACGACTGTCGTTTCGAGACGGTTCAGGTCGCTTTTCGACATTTCAGAGAGTTGTTTTAAACAGCAGACGTTCAGATGTGAAGACAAAAAAGTCGTCTGTTTTGAATGAAGCTTTAAGCAAGCGCAATTCAGCTATGTACAGAATCTTTGTGTTTGAATCCAAGTCAGATTCCAACTTGCACAGGTAGGTATAAAAGAAATAAATGTATCTTGTGGATATCGTACAATTGATTTCATCAATCCTTATACATAGTTGCACTACCCGTCAAGAGATGGCACCACTATATTCAGCTTGCTGCGATACGATTTGCCGAATGTTACTACGATTTCTAGCTATATGAATTAAAACAAAAATAATTTTAAATGATATTTTGAAGATTTTTACTCAAACTCAAATTCTTGATTGAGTCTCGAGTATTGAGTCTCTTGATTTCTTTTTGGAACCTTTCAGAATTAACTATCAACAACAACATACAAATTTAAAAAAAAACATGAAGGAATACTTCATCCTCCCGAATAACGTAGGACAGTGGACGGCAACCTAGCTTGGTCAAAGATATACAGAAGGAATTTTCTTTTTTTTTATTTTTTAAATAAAATGTCAGTATTTTTTCTGAAAGATGTGGTCAGTGTTGTACTTTCTTAATTTTTACGGCCTATAATTTATATTAATGAAATTATTAATACTGTCTTGTTTCATGCAAGCTATTTTGATTGTGGATATTTGCTTCTCGCGGCTACTGGTTTAGGGTAATGTGTTCTCTACTTAAGTTTCCAACAGGAGGATATTTGCTCGGTTCTACAAATGAACATTGTTTCAAGTTCCCACAAAAACCAAAAGATATGTAACCGAATGTCTAATGTCTGGGGAACCATATAAAAATAAAATAATCCATTAAAAAACTAACAATAATCAACTAAAACTTACTACAACTGGTTCCCCGACAAACAGACACTCCTGATGGGCGTCAGTACGTGAAACATTTACTACGGTCCAGTTTGTTTATACTACTGTAAACAGAGTTCGCGCCCTCTCTTCCGTCCTTAATTAAGAATCGCGTTTCACGTAATTTCGCACCGCTGCAATGTGATTTTTCATGACCCTACACCCACGCCGGACGCGACGGTGAATGCCGTGTGTCCAAGGGCAGGCCTTCTGGAGAGCTGCAGAACAGTGGTAAAAATAAAGCGTACAGCGGCGATTTTTCCACCCTCTTTTTTGGCGCGGGGGAGTTTCGTGATGCGAAACTATTTGGCAAGGGATGCTGGTTTATCGAAATTGAAATTATGTACCGAAGGGGACAAGGTGGACCGACCCAACGCGTTGTACTGAGGCATACCGCTAAAGCAAGTCATACTTCCCAGCGACCGATTACGTCCGTCTGCAGTTAAAAATAACGACAGACACGCGATAAATCCGTGCCTCCCTCTGACGCGTAGTATTTTTGCATACATTATCAGTACAATACAATTCCGTGAAGGAGATCTTCCGATTTCTTCTGGCTCTGTCAAACCCAATGACATCAGCGGGTTCGTCCGTCCAGGTACGGGAGACGGGCAGCAACCCATACCCATCCAGACACCAGGTCGATAATTACATCAAAACACACTCGCTTCCCAATCATCGCAATCGTCATAATAAGCCTCCGCAGTACGCTCGCTGCAACTGACCGGTGCAGTGGGAGTTCCGACCGGTGGCCTTTGGATGCACCCGGCTCAAACTGAACGAAACTAGTTCCTCCCGACTCGAGTCGGTCGACCGAACGTCCATCCGTCCGTCCAGCAGGGCACACCTGAGAAACGAGAGCGAGAAAGATGCGGCCGCCCAGCGGCACGCACCGATATGATATGTGCTCCGCTCCGTCATGGCCGGTTACACGCGCCGAGGGACAAATTGGGCGCCGAACGCAACCGAAAGAATCAAAACAATGTCGGGCACGGTGGGTTTTGGGGCTTGCCCCTTCAACGCAAGCAAAACTGGTTTTTCTGAGGGCTCGCGGAAAGGGTCGCGGTTCCGTCTGCACCGGCAGTAGGGAGGTACGCTTCTGAGAAACGATTTAACCCTGACCGACGAAGGCCGCTAAATTTTTGGAGCCCTTCATGGATGGATGGGTGGGGGCTTGCATCTAGGGCATTCGAAGTTTGTTTTGGAGCAGAAGGGCGCTTTCGCCGGCACATACAAGAAACAAACCAGGTAGGATGGGGTTTGAAAGCATAATGCGAAGAATTAGGCAGAGGTGTATGTTCGTACAGTGCTATGACTTCGATTGATGCTTCTTGAAGAACTTTAAAGAAAGATTTCGATACACTATACTTCGAAGAAGTCATATGTTAGTAAAAGAGAAGAGAAGAGAACAGGAGAGAAGAAAAGAATAACTTTTGTTTGTGATGTTGCTATATACATGCTGCACACTGTATAAAACCTGTTGAATAATAGCCGTATACCTGAAATATACGGATGAACTAACGGAAATAGTCAACATTAGCAAACAAAAACTGGATTTATTCTGTAAATTGGTAACTTCAAATTATGACAATACTATAGTTAAATATGAATAAATCCAAATCGTGTCCAGGTAGGAATGTGCTCCCCAATGAATCGCCTTATCGAAACTACAGCACCGCAGAGATACAGCAAGCGACACTTCGCTCGTACGAAATGCTCGAACGCACAGATAAAGCTCATCGATTTCCGCAACAGGTCCCCCGGTGTAGAAGCACACCGGTGAAATGTGGAGTAAGAGAACCCTCGCCCCGGTCCGGTCCTTATCAATCCCGAGCCGGTTCCATCAAACATCCAATCGGTGACGTCACACTGGCCGGGGCCATCTTTTTCGCGCTCGGTTCCTCATTATCAGAAGATTAAGTCGCGCTGCGTGCTGCGTGCTGCGAGCGCGAGCGAGCGGACGAGCAAGCGAGAGAGAGAGCGAGCTTCTCATCTCGTTCCCATCGGGCGCAGATCGTCGTCAGCTTCGCGAAGGCACCGCCGCTCAGCACGCCGTAAACAGGACTGGCGCGATCGGAACAGCTGTCATTTGTCTCTCGGTAGTGCGTTCGTCTGGTCGTGGTGGTAAAAAAGCGCGCCGTGCGGCCTAGTAGTTACAGAGCGACCGGAACAAAAAACGGTATCCCCAACAACGGTGTGTATTCTGCCCAACAACAAGTGTGCTCGTGTGAGCTGAGCTGGAGTCACTTTTCTGTCGGGGTTTTTTTTTTCAATTCAACCGTGTGCGTGCGATGTGCCCTGTGACAGTGGGTCTCATCTCATCAGCAACATTTCTAACGCACTGGGAAAAGGCCGGGAGAAGAAATCGAAATCTAATCGCAGTCGGCGGTGTGTTTGTGTGATTGTCCATGTACTAAACGATTTGACATTTAGAGGCGAATTGCTCGTGTTGTTCCTCGACGCGATTCAGTGATTTGTTTTCGATAAAGAAAGGTTTCGTCTCAAAATATAGATTAATCTGCTAGAGAAGACCCAGTAGTTGTCTGTTTCGTTAGGCTGTCGTTAAGTTAAATCTTGTTTGCAATTGAGATCCCACAGCAAGCGTCCCTTTCGCCACCTCCCCCAGGAAGCCGCCCCCCCCAGTGCAATTTAATTAAAGCGAAAACAAACCGAAAGTATTTATTTAATTTATATTCGCCTTTAACCCTCAGCCGCAGCTGAACCGACGCGACGCGGTGGTGGCAACCGTTTCCGCAGTGTGTGACAGTAGTGCCAGTGTGGACGGATAGCGAAGCGAAAACAGCAGAAGAAGAAGAACAGCAACAACCCTAGTGCGTGCGCGAGTGTGCGCCCGTTTGTTTACACGACACAGCCCGCAGCCGACAGGCCGGCCCCAGCAGAAATGCCTTCCGAAAAGCGTGCCAGTCAACCGCGGGTCGTGCGGACGTACGAGTTCCCGACGAAACCGGAGAAGCAAACGCTCGGCCAGTACCTGTACAACTCGCGGGATGGCAAAATTCTCGGCCGTACGGCGACAAACTGGGGTAAGTAGAACCGGCAGGCTCAGCTCCGGGTGATCCAGCCGCGCCAGTACATGCGCCAGTGCGGTGTGCGTCTAATATCAGGCAGCACTCGAGAAGACGGAACCTTGGGAGTGTTTGAACTGCTTGCCTGCTGGCCTGCTTCGCTCGTCCCGTGGCTGATAACGTTATCAATCGCAGTGATGGGGCCCGGTGGTTCGGTGGTGGCCGGCTTGAGGATGCATATACACGCGCACTCGCGCGTACTGCCGTGATAAGGGGTAACTCATCCGCAAAGGGCTCCCAATGCGATGGGGTTAAGTGGTGCGCGTGCTGTAAGCGAGCGGAGGTTTCTAGCAGTAGGCCAAGAAATTGCAACATCTCAACGCGGGCTGATGTGAGCCGTGATCACATGGGGGCGCACTTGGCATCTTCCGTAAGGCTATACAGCTTGATGGCGTTGCGCCAGAACCGATTGCAACCGTGTGAAGCTTCTTCAGGTGGGAAGTACTCAAAGACACAAAGTTATGGACATTGCGACACAGAGTATGTGTTATTTCCAATAGACACTAGCATCAAGAATCGGTGATATAATAGAGACTCGACTTGAATGCGCATGATCCTTATCATTGTTGGTCTAGAAAATCCTTTCTTTGTTGATACAAAGTGTTGGAACTTCCTTTTAGGTTGTTAGTGAACAATATTTGCCTACGTTTGGGGAAGCAATGGGAAGTTCTGTCCACATATTATGGCTTCTAAGGTGAACGATTTCGAACTGAACTCTCTGCGCAGCTTTCGCCACCTCATCGCGGCGATGTTCCGATGAAACGTCTCATTAGGACCTTTCTGCGAATGCGATCGAATCGTGCGAATTGATTATCACACTTTTCGAGCCCAACTTGAAATGGGAGGCGATACAGCCCACTTGGGTGTGCCTAGCCGAATTTTGATCACCTTTTCACAAACGGACCTCCGCTCGGAGCGGATCCGTTGCAGATTCTGCAAGCAGCATTCTAGCAACTAATTATTGCCATTTAGCACAGGCCCAGGTAGCGAGCGTACGGAACGAGAACGAGAGAGAGAGTGAGGAGATGGCCGCAAGAAAGCAAACAACAGAAATACGATACGATCTTACAAAATATGGTCCCATCGCGCTAATTCCCGCTCTGGTTTAAAATGGTACGAACTGGATCGGGCCGGTTTCGATACCGGATTCGGATTTACATATCAGGCACACCTCTTCGCGATGCAGGCGCGGGGTGACGCGTGTATTGGCGCTTTATTTTTGGCCCGAATCTGTCCCCGATTTCGCGGAAGATTCAGCGCGTTCTTGCACCCCGAGCTTGACCTGTTCCTCTGCGGCAAGACCTTTACATCGACGATGATGCAATAGCGATCCGGTGAGTGAGGTGATCCTGCCTGTATACCGATCTACTTCCTGCGGACATCTCAATTACTCCAGCAAACGCACCCGTCTAGACCTGGAGTATTAACTATCACCGGCGCCGGAACTGAACGCCGATCGCTGTCCAAAATAGAACTCCGAAATGGTCGGAAACATTCGAGCGAATTGACCCATCACGATCGGTCGCACATCTGGCAGCTCATGGTGGTTTTTGGAACGACCAAAAATATCGCCGGTGCCAAAATCCATGACCATGCTCCGTTCTGTGTGCACCTTCGCGCACCACTTCATCGAGCTGGCCTGGCGGGCACGGCTATAATTTAGCACCGCCAACAGGTGTCTTCGGTACGATCTCCACAGCGTGCCCGAAACACCCACACCGTTGCGTCTGGTGGTGTCTGTGTTTGGATTTCGAGCACTACCCGGGAGCACCCGGAGTCGCGGAGTGTGCGTGTGTATCCATCCTATTGACACATGGCGATAGAACCAAGGTCAACAAACGGTATAAATGGGTCGTTGTACGACCCCGCCGTGACTGAGGGCCTGGCGCCCGGTTGCAGGCCGGTCTTCGAAGGGATGCTTGCTTCGTCGGGCACACTTTGTCGAAACTGCTGTTCCGTCCCATTGGCACCGGGAGGTCTGTTTCGCATTAAACGATACCTTCGGCTAGGGAGATGAATCACTCGCGGCTGAGTTTCGCTGCAGATGGGAACGATTATGCTCTTATTTTATTGCCATCTGGGGGGGGATAGCGTCTGGAGAGAAAAAAAGCCACAATTGAAGATACCTTCTCTTCCTGTCGTCCTCTTCCCCGTCGTCGGCCGGCATCGCTGGCGTTATCTTGATGGCACTTAATTCGGTGTCGGCGTCCCGCGTTTGCGTGTGTGTGTCTTTGTCACACCGCGCGGCCATTTAATTAGCGGATACGCCAGTTTCGGCTGGCCTGCTGTTTGCGAAGTGGTAAAAGTGCGATCCACCACACCATGCCAGGGTACAAATGGAAGACAACAAAAAAAAGCGAAAAGAAACGGAAGAACCGGCCTCCCCCGATCTCGATCCCTGTCCCCGTGTCAAGTGCATCTCTTGGAAGAGATTAAAATCTCCATTTCGCGGTCGTTAGAACGCCGGCGATAGGGAAGGAAATGCAGCGTCTCTCTCTCTCTCTCTCTCGGGTCGATCGATCCCGGGAGCTGAGGAGGAGAACGTAGTGTGGAGGCCCATCCACGCTATAGTCGGATGTTTACTTAGTGAGACGGACGCAATCCACGACGGCGTGCGTGTCTATAGGACGAACAAATTAGTGCCCAAATGATAGATTCGTACGGTGCGCAGTATTTTCGATTATCGATGGGCCAGCGCCAGGAGCCAGGAGCTCATCGCAGGAAGGTGTAAATAGTCTGTTTTAATGTCTGTGTGTGTGTTTGTGTGTTTACATTAGGGAGTTTTTTTCGCTTTCTGTACTGCCCATGCGTGCTCGACCTTAACCTACTGGCTGGAGGGTTATTTCTGGAGAGTTCGGCTTTCAAGACTCGATCGGCTCAAATATTTAGTGTACGAGGAGTGATTTATATGTCTGCGGTTGAGATGTGTTGTTTATTTGCGTCCATAAAAACTATATTAATTGGTTTGTCTTGTTGAATTTGTGGTGTTTTATTTAATTTTAACGTCCCGTTTACAGGTGTTTAAACAGGTGTCTTTTAAAAGCTTTTCGTTGAAGATTCGTCTTCAAAGATTCGAAAAGAGAGAGAGAACGAGAGTCTCCAATCGAAGTCGACTCTTAAATAGACTCTAAAAAGGAGTCACTCCCAAGAAGATGCAAAACAGACCTATAACTCATCCTCATATAACGCACACAAATAAAAGTCATACGTCACTAGTATAAACACTTGTTTTATAACACCAATTACTTCAAAATATCGAACAAGATAGACATCTTGACGTTATCATCATCTATTATTAGCTAGAATCAAGGCTTTGTGTCGATCACTCTATTACCATAATCGACAAGTTCCTCCTCCGCATCACCCAACGTACTCTCGATCGAACAATTCGATCGAGGTGCTATAATTACGATCAATATGCGTATGCGCGCCTGCTGTATGATAATAATGCACGGGGCTGACTACATCGACTTCGCCACTTCATCTGCATACAAATCAATGCAATTTCAGTGTGTAGTTTTTTTCATTCATTTTTAAACGGTGTTAGTGTAGGTGTAACGCACGATCACCTCGCCGTATGCATTCCCCGTTCCCCGACACTTGCATCCCTCCACCGGAACACCGGAATGCCGCACAGCCGCGCGTGGGTCGTACGAGCAGCTTGGGAAATTGTGACAGAATTCCACCGCAGTCGCCTTCTCGGGACACGCTGCATTGCCACCCGCCGCAGATAAGATTCGCTCGCGTACAATGTCTTCCCGCCGATAACTTACCGGCGCAAATGATGCGCTTAAATTTCGCCCGCTTTTACCGCGCGTAATTTCAAAACAAATTTCACCGAGTGAGCGCTAGCGTGTTGCAACGACACACCGAACTTGCTGGCCCCTCTTGCTTGGGGGCTAAATTTAATCATTTGATTTCAACCGGTTTGTGTGTGTGTCGACCCTCCCCGTCGAAGGTGGCTGATAGTCAGCCCGTCCGCCGCGTCAGTGTGATACTTTTTGTCGGCTGCCCTTCGCCCTAAACCTGCAGTCGGGCATCGCGCGAGCGGAACGGGCGGGGCTTATTGCGATTGCATCGAACCGGATACGGCTGGTTTTTGGTTTCTAAATATACAGAAAACGCCTGACTCGGGCTCGTAGCACCTCCAAACTCTTGCAACGCCCGGCACGGTTGAGCCTGTTGTTGTTCGGGCTCGGGCTTACCGTGGCCGTAGACAGCAGCGCTTTGGTCTGTTTACTTGTTTATCCAAACGGGTGGACACTAAGGTTTAGCTCGACGAAGGCGGAAGTTCGTGCCAATATTATTCGATCAATCGATGACCTGCTGTTGGGAAAAAAAACAATGGAGAAGTTTAAAGTCTTAAAGTTTTACATTGAAGTTATCTTTCGACTACAGTGAGTCCAAGCTGTCATAGATTCAGGATATGCTTGGCTTCTCTTGTGCACATTCCTGCGAAAGTATGTCACTAGGACCCTCTTGGTTTAGCTGCAGCTTATTCAGCAAACCCCACTAACTCTTTCGAATCCCAGGAAGGCCTAGGTTCTTCTCTGTCGCAATCGTCAACTTCCACCTTTAGTACGTCCTCTTTTTTTGAAGAACAGATGATTACTTTTTATGATTCTGATCACTTAAAGATTCCCAAATCACTGAGCTTAATGAAAAGTTTGGATCCATGAGCTTGAGTAACATTGTACGTTAAATCGCACAAGATTGGATGTTTACATCGCACAAACCGTTCGGTGTTATCACAATAATACAGCCTACAAGTAAATCGCACTGCCACTGGCTACTTGACAGCCACGTGTGAAACTGATTGTCACAGGCTTGACTGTGGCTATTAATACGCCCCGTCCAGCCCCGTCCCGATGGACATGCAAATGGTCACCTATTAGAAGGATATTAAAGCACCATCATGCACCGACCGAAGAGCGCAACGGCGATGATGACGGTGCGTTGATGAAGGTAATTTACAACCACCCGATAACGAGTGCAGCAACTGCAATCCGCTGCGCTCTCCGGCACCACACCGTTGATCACATTAATTGACCGTGTGCGTCCGGGTGTTTCTATGTACTTTTTGATTAAGACACCCTGTGACGGCTGATGTGCTTGTGTGTGCTGCGAAAAATCCACAAACCTCCGTTGTAACCCAACTTCCCGGTCATCTCTTCCCGCCTCAGCTCAACTGCTGCTGTTCTATGCCTGCTTCTACATCGTCCTGGCGGCGCTGTTCGCCATCTGCATGCAGGGGCTGCTGGTCACACTGAACCATCAGTACCCGAAGTGGCAGCTGGACGAGTCGCGCATCGGCACGAACCCCGGTGTCAGCTTCCGTCCCCGGCCGGACGAGGCGGAGGGCCTGCCGATGATCACGTACGTGGCGGCCAACAAGACGTCCGTCAACGAGTGGGTTACCCTGATGGACGACTACCTGGCGCGTAAGTATACCGAAAAGTGTGTTATGGAAATGGATATACGAAGACGGGCGTTAACGGTCGTTCTCGGTTGCAGCGTACGCGGACCATACGTTGCTGCCCGGCGGTGGCAAGAACCAGCAGATCTGTGATTTCAACACCCCACCCGCCGGTGGCAAGGTGTGTGCCTTCGACGTGAAGAACCTTGGTCCCTGCTCCGTGTCGGGAGGATACGGCTACAACAAGTCGGCTCCGTGTTTCTTCATCAAGATAAACCGGGTAGGTTGGAGCGAGAATGATCGCATGGGATCGCAGAGATGTCTTCTTGCTAATCGTACGTTTCCTCCCCCAACTCAACGCACCAGATCTACGGTTGGGTTCCTGAGTACTATGACGACATCGAAGATCTGCCCGCGGATATGCCCGACGATCTGCAGAATCACATCAAGGAGCTGCCCGCTGTGGAACGCCGGCAGGTGTGGGTGACGTGCAAGCAGCTCACCAACAGCGAGGAGAACCTCATCGGCCCAATCTCCTACCACCCGAGCCAAGGTCTCCCCTCCTACTACTACCCGTACATGAACGTCGACGGCTATCTAAGCCCGCTGGTGGCCGTGCATCTCGCCCGTCCGCAGAGTAAGTATACGAGATAACGCGTAATCCGTCCGCAAGGGTTATCGGACTCGCACACTAACCATCATGCGTCGGTCTCTCCGCAGCGAAAACGTCCATCGACATCGAGTGCCGTGCCTGGGCGAAGAACATTATCTTCCGTGGCGGCAGCCGCGATCGGCAAGGTTCGCTGCACTTAACGCTACGTATCGACTAGATAGCAATGCGGCAGAATCCCACCGAAAGCGCCCGACACACCTACCAGAAGGCAACCAAACACATACACACAGCACCAAAATCCAGTACCTTCCGTCTCCGCCGTCAGTGATGCCGTCGATCTTGCTGGGTCTAGCTACCGTGCTATTTTATGCTCCCGGGAGGACTAATCGGCTCGTTTCGTGATGTGAGGGATGTGCTTCTGTTTTTTTTCTTTTAAGCGTTAAACGATCATTCAATCACCAGCTCGCCATGTGCTATGAAGCGTTTACTTAAAACATTTTAGTGAAGTGAGAGTCGAAAAGCAGCAAGGAGGAGAGAAAATGTTGAAAATAAACTAGTTACGGTTAACTTATACTTACACACGCGAGGTTCTGACGTCCGGTTTTGCGCCACTTCCCGGATGACATTTTGATGGATCTTTGCCCGAAATTTGTAAATTAATCCTTTTCAAAAATAGAACGCCAACCGAAAGCTTGGTCAGGCAACGTTAAAACGCGTTGAATGCGACGGCTGTGTGAAATGTTTCATCCGTGCAAGTGGTGAAATGTTTCACGAGCAAGTGCTTTTCATAATTTTAAACTTCTATGTAACGTCCAGCACAAAGTCGGCTCAAACGCTAGCGAGTAAAATAATTTAATTAGGAAAAGAAATAGAGAAAATAGGAACACTAGAATTGTTTGTCTTTGTTTTAATTTCTTTCTATTAAAAAAAAAACCCCGTAACGCGAACGCCTAAAAGTCGTAGTTTTCTGTTAGGAAATTTTGTTCTGAGGGTTTATTCTGGTTTTGGTTTAGTTCGTGATAGGCGAGAAATCTATGGTAGAGTACTGGAAATAGATACGGCTGCCGAATACCGAAGAAGAGGGTTTGTGTCTGCGTCTTTCTCTCCAGTCGCGCGCGTTCCTCTGCAAAGGAGGGGGTTGGAAACGTTTTATTAACTAGTTAACGATTTTATCACGCTGGATTATTCTTAGTTTCCGCTTAGTGCTGCACTTCCCGCTCTCTTTCTCTCTCCGTATATAGCTGTGTGTTTTCTTCTATTGCTTAACCGATGTAACAACTGTTCTGCTTCCATAACGACTATATCCTCGCACCTCGCAGGCTGGTACATTAGTACATCACGCGTCGGACCACCTCGTCTCGTGTTAATTCTACTTAAAGCATTGCTCATTATCGATTAGTTTAACGATCTCTCGATCTTGCCGCCGATCACGCTCATTTGCTGGAATGATATTGCCCCTACGCCTGCTGTCTCGTTCCCCAGCTCGTATCCAGCTTGCTTTTTAACGTTATTGTCAAATCGTTTGCACATCACTCAACGCGGAATTCGCTCTCTCTCTCTCGCTCTCTCGCTCTCTTTCCCCCTATCTCTATTGCTTGCTGGAGTCCTGTCATATCTGTCCTCCCGAAGGCCGACCGTCTACGCTATAAATCCCAGTTCCATTGCAAAAAATGCTACACTCTAAACGATCAATCGAAACGGTGCGTTGCTAGTTTAAGGGTTCGGCGCTTCTAAAAAATCCACAAGGAACTACCGTGTCTATCCAAAGGTAGGCAAATGCGTCTGTGTGTTCTGTTCCAGGATGCCCGATAGTTTTGTTGGCTCCCACGCTGGACTAGGTCTGGGTGTCGTTTTCTATCCCCCTCATCACACAGGCTGGACATCACAAAAAGTTATCACAAAATACTATCCGATTTGTTGTTGCTGTTGTTGTTTCGCTTCGATTTGCCCTAGTTCTCTCGCCACGGGTCCGTCTCGCGGTACATGCGATCCACGTTCTCCTGCAGGAGTTTCTGTTGCTCTGAAAGGTGATCAGTACGTGTATGTATGAAATATTAACCTATAAGCGTTAAGCATCGGTCATTTACCTGTCGAAAGGTTGGCGATAACGCTCTGCTTGACCAAAAACTCATTGCACAGCTCGCGGGAAAGGCCAAACGCGTGCATGTTGCACGTGAAGCTTCTGTGAAACGCCGAAAAAACAACAAAATATCACCTTACTGACAATCCGATTCGGTCAGACTACTCCTACCCCAGCTGTCCGAAGCTTAGATTCTGATGGTAGTGCTTGTCTTCCTGCAGCTCGGCGGGATCCGTGCGATCGCAGGCACTGGTGGACGAGGAACGCTCCAGCTCCGGTACGGCCAGCGTGGACGCCCCGAGCGTACCCTCGGCGCCGTCCGACGACCCCAGAAACGGATCGGCTCCCTTCGCCGGGTGCTTCACCTGGGCCGGCGGGGCACTGGGCGAGTGTTTGACCGTCGGTGGCACCGGCCGGTGCTTGCGCTCCGTCTGCAGCGCATCGAAGAAGGCCGCATTCCAGAAGCGCAGCGTCTGCCAGATCGGCTGATCGCGCAGGTAGGTGTACAGGTACTCCCGGTACGGATCACAGCCCGGTACATCAACTGCGGGGGGAGAGTTGTTTTTTCAACACCGGTCAACATTCGCTTCCCGAAGGTGAAGGCGGGTTATACTCACTGTCGTGGTAAAAGGTGAAACACATGTTCATAAGCGTCTTGGCCGGAGAGTAGTCCTCGCTTTCGGCGCACTCGAACAGCACGATCGCGAAGTACTGGATCAGCGAGTAGAACGTCGATTCGTCGACGCGCTTCGTCTTGGCGCGCTGCGCGTTGACGAGCCGTGAAAACCACAGCCGTCCCGTTTCCGTCTGCGGAAAAGGTGAAACAGTGTTGGTTATCATCAATTTATTCAAAAATAAATAAAACATAAATTAAAGTGGTTAAGTGCAAGATGAGCTTTTTTAGTACAAGTTTTTAGTACAGGTTTAGTACACAAAGTTAATAACTCATTAATTTGTGTACTAAAACAGTCTAAATACAATATGAAGAAGCAAATATGATGGAAACTGTGCCCCCTAAACTAAAGGCGACGACCATCGAGCTATTTCATTATCTTGTTCACGTATTCAATAGTCTCCCGCCTCAAAACACACCGTATCGTTTGCGACCATCGATGGAATTTATCGGTGGAAAATATTTGCCCGCCCGGCAAAGCCCACCTACCCGTGCGTACTGCCCGAAGTCCGACTTGAGCTGCAGCGTGATGCTCGAGCTGTCGTGGAAGAGAATGCGCACGAACCGCTTCATAAAGTCCAGCACCGCCTCCTCCGACTGGCTGTCGAGGCTGATGGAGGACGCCCAGGACGGTACCGAGTTCTCCGACTCCGACCGGATCCACATCTTCAGCTCGGACGACTCGAGCGTGCCGCTGAAGGCGCACGATTCGTTGTCGCTGGTGGAGGCACTGCTCGGAATACCTGCACGGGAAATGCCACCGACCGAAACAATTAGTAGAAGAGAAAGCAAAAGGAAAAAAACAACGGCGGCAACTCACCCAACCGTGGCTCGCGACCGGCGTGATGGAAGTCTCTGCCCCAGGGGAACCCGGTGTCCGGAGCCGGCGGTCTGGTGCCGGGGGCCAGGTCGACCGCCTGCCCATCCGCCCCGGCTGCCCCGGCCGACGCCTGCGGAGACTTCGAGTCGAGCGAGTACGAGTTCTGGCTGTAGTTGCTGTGGCTGAAGTCGGCACTGAGACTGTGCGACGGGGCCCGTTCCTCGTGCTCGTGCTTTTCCGCCGTCGGTCTGGCGGCCGTGGTGGTGGTGGTCGTCGTCGCCGTCGTCGTCGCCGTTGGCACCGGTTGTGGAGGTGTACTTGGTGGTGGTAGAACTGGCGGAGAAAGAATTAAAATTATCCTCCACCTCCACGAGCCCAAAACCGCCCCGAACCATCCGGTACGTACGATGCGAGAAGGCAGGATTTCGATAACGCCCGGAAAGGACCTCCTCGTGGGCGCGCCGTTCCTTCGCCCGGCGCAGCTCGTAGTCGATCTGATGCTCCCCGCGGGCAACGTCATCTGGGAAGGAAGCGAAAACAACGAAACCGATCGTTTGCCGTGCGAAAATGAACAAAGCGACTCTCGCGGTTGTCGCGGCGCTGACCTGGATGCTTCATGTTGGACGACTCGTACTTGCGCCGCAGCATATCGTCCACCTTCATCTGGTTGCGGTTGGCCGTCGTTTCGGTGTCGGAGGACGACGTGAGACTGAGGGCGGCATCGATCTGGGGGGGGGAGGGAGAAAGTTTGGTTGGGATTGAGATTTACACTTTTCACGATGCAAAATTCATCCGTATCGGCTGCAGATAGAGCATGACCCTTTGTGATAATCATGAATCATGAATCATGAATTCATTGTGATAATGAATTATTTAAACGTTGCATGAATTATTATTGAATTATTATTTCATAACAAATTTGATAATGCAGGTAAAGTAATGCTACGCTCTTGGTTGTAATGCGATTCTGAATCCTCACAAGAGATTTAGCATTCAACTGTCCAATTGTTTGCATTATAAGTTTATGAAAGTAATATGTAAATATGAGATGAATAATTCCCTATATTTCCATGAGTATTTGGTGAAGAATTATCGATAAACTTAAACGTCACGTTCACTTTCACTCGATCTTTAGATAAGAAAGGTAAAGGTACGTTTATCCTTTGCCCATATAATGTGACCAAATATATGTAGAACTCGAGAGACGAGCATTGGATCGTATTTAATTCAATTCATCAGTAGAATTAAATAAAGTATTTTACAACCTTACATCCCATTTTAACGGCTATAACTTGTTTCACTTTCAAAATTAAACTTCAATCTCTCGCCCATAATAAGCCACTAAAAATTACTCGTAAATGTCCTTAGCAACATCGCACAAATTGGTTGTGAGAGCTCTCACTCATCGTCTGTCGGTCGTGCGACCATCGGAGCCCCTCTCGAACCACTCACTTAAAATTACCGTTGAACCATAAAAGCAGAATGCAACGTTGCTGCTTGATGCGAAGGAAGTTTCAAGCAGCAATTTCAACCCGGTTGCCGGGAGCAACTAGCCACTATCGTCTGTGCGGAAGCACTGGAGAAACACTTACCATCAAGGACGGCCCGGGACGGTCAAGGACGCTTCGGACGAAACGATACGCCGTCCATCCCCGCACCCGGGTGGGAAACCCGGGCTCCATTCATCTTCGAGCGGGCATCCCGGGATTCAATTGAAAACCAATCAGTGGAATGAAAGTACGAGCGCTATCGGATGGCGTTGCGATTGTGCCGGTGTCCTAGCCGGAAGGGGTCCGGAGGTGCATCCGAGCACCGGCTCTCTAGCTAGCGAGAGGGTTATTCGATAGTGGCCCCGAACCGTGCGCTTGCACCACCGCCTATTAACCTTTCATTTTGGCCCACACTGCTGACCCAGTTCGGCCAGGCAGCCATTTCAAAGCCAGCAGAACAACCACCAGGATGAAACGTAAGACAATGCGCCATTCGGATGGGATTCGTGGATAGAAGCCGCAGGGTTATTTGATATGTGCATGACTTTTTTTCATCTGAATTTGTATTCGTATACCACGTTTTTTGGAAAAAAGGCAAAAAAGGACACGAATTGACATGCGGCTAATGGAACAACTGGTTGAAATGGTGGACCGGCCCGCACAGTCCCGGCACCGGAAACACGGGAAAAGGAACGTTCCCACCAGGCAAGTCCCGCGTCAGTCCGGCATGGCGCCCGCAAACATTTGCTCAGAACACTCTGACCGACCGACACGGATCTATTTTGCATACGGCAACCGTTGTACAGGGGTTTGTTTTTGTGTTTTTTGTTTTTGCTGTAGCTGCTGTTACCATAACCCGATTTTACTCCCGTGTCCTGTGTTTCTACTAGAGCGAGCAATTGTCTTTTCGTTTCTCTCACGTCCCGTGACCACGTGTTTACCTGTGCCCGACATTTTTTTTTCTCTTCCCCGGGCGATGATAAATTATTCAACCGGCTAATTGACGCTAAGCGACGGGCAGGGGATTACAATAATATGTACAGCATTGTTGGGATTGCGAAATTGTAAAAGTTGTGGGATTGGGAAGGATTGCGGAAAAGCTGCATGAGCCGTATGGTGCAGAAAATTCGTTTGAAAAAAAAAGAAAGTAATTTAGAAAGTAAATTTCGATTCAAGTATTTTTTACTGATCGTCTAAAATACTATGAACTATCATGAACAGTAAAGAGTAAAATACAAAATATTGTAAAGTTTTTTTTATTAAAGGTTTCAAATTTTTTATCAAATAGGTTAAAATTGAAATAGGATAAAAACAGGTTAAAGACAGGTTGGAATTTGTATGAAAAAAACACAAAATATTGGATTAATAATAAATATGGAAAAAACATCAAAAAGTTGTCCATGAGATACAAAATACTTTCAATAACTTCTTTTAACATTCTACTTTTAATGATTTAATGCTTTAGTTAGTTTTTATGCATCACCTTGCCGGATAACCTTCTGAGCCCAAAACCAGAATTATCTACCGTACAGAACATTGCTTTAAAACAAATTGCCAACAAACTCCCGTGATAAAGATAATCGAGTTCTCACGACACGGAAAAAACGGAAACGGAAAGAATGGCGTAAAGAAGGCACGCCGCGCTAGTGAATATTACTTGCCCATTATGGCACTTACCGAGCGACCTTTCCCTCTAAATATTTAAACTATGCACACTGCCAGCGCAGGGTAAATAATATTGCCTGCCTGCGGCAACGACCACCACGACCACGACGACGACGACGTGCGGGTTCGTCCTTATCTCGTGCAAGAGCCGTACACATCCGTTCACACCTGCCCCGACCGGACGCCACTGATCACCGGAAAGGCTGCACAAGGACGCAACCGTTGCTGTTCCATTACACTGCTGCACTAAAACTACACGCACACACATACGTACCGAAGCCCAGCCAACCAGCCAACAAAACAGCCAATTGACCAAACCCCCGGATAAGGAGGAGAGAAAGAAGCGTCGTGCCTGCTCTATCTGTTATCTTCCTCGGTTAGTGTCACCGTGTCTGCGTGTCCCCCCTGCTCGCTCCATAAACACCGATCAATATCTCGGAACACCCCACCCCGGGGCGGGAAGGCGATCTCCAGGGGGCTCGCCGTGCGGTATGTGCGGTAAACTCCACTGCACGACTTTTCCGCACCATAAATTCCGAGATTCTGCCGCAGCCGGCGGACGAGAGGCGCGAGCAACAGCGCAAAAGATCACCACCACGACCAACAATGGCGTGTCGTCCACGCGATGGGTTGTGTTTCCTGGTGTGAACCTTCGGCGGGGTTACTTTTTTTCTTTTTCCAACTTCCGGACCTGGCACGGACGGTGCCATTGCTCACTTCATCGAATCAGCGACACAACTGCCCACCGGGGAATCGTTTCGCACGTGTTTCGGGGCTGATTTTTTTGTTGTTGTGGTTCGAGCGATACATAATTTATGCAACAAGCGCCACCATTCGCTCGTAGACACCGATGCGACACTCGCCGGTGAATCGGCCCATTCCCGACGATAACGCACCACTCGGCGGCGACACGTTCTGCGGAACAGTGCGCCACATACGCACACCGTACTCACCGATAAATCTGTCCGGTTCTGGCGCACCGAACTGGCAGCGAATTTGTTTTCTAATTAGCCGGGTAGCACCTAAAACAGGCATCGGCTGTACGATAACCCAATGAAAAGGGAATGGGGTTGTGGCATAAATTGGTGAGAGTCATTATTTACTCCGCAACCCACGTGCTATCTCATGGTAACGCGTGTAACGACAACCAATCGGGTAATGCTTTTCTATGATTGTGATGCAAAATGGTGTGATTAGGTCATTATCTAAAATTCTAAAACAAATTACGTTTATTGATTCATGCAGCTGCTCGGTATACGGTTGTCCAATTATAATTAATATAATTTGATAAAAAATTCATTGGTAGAATAGCATAAGAACCCTCTTCCATTGCGCAGGGTTGTGTCTCAGCTAACTTTGTGTCAAAAGGTATGCAATGCGTTAAAAAAAACTCTATGCTTTTTTATTTATTCATATTGATTGCTGAATAAAGGTTTTCTTCTACAATATTTCTTATGAAATATGTCAGAACGATAGCTCGAATTGTTTTATTAAAACATATTCACAATAATACATAATACATTAATAAACATATTTAAATTAGAAGCAGATTACATTGCATAATGTAACTCTCATTCATGAACTAATATATTTGTACTCCAAATACCAGCAAAAAAACCATTGGAATAACAGTTTAATTAATGTTTTCGTACGAAGAACGTCTCAAATGAATTGCATACCTCTAGGCGCAAAGATATCCGGGACACAAACCGAATTCAGTAGGATATTGAGGAGATATTGAAAACGATTAAGATAAACCACAAACCAAAACTATCGTGATATAATTTTAAGACATTTATGGTTGTTCTAAAATAAATAAATGAAGGTGAATTTTAGATACAAAATGTGGGAGATTAAACGATCTAAAAAGTTTGATTTATATGTTCTCCAAATAACAACAATATAACTAACCGTCTGATTTCGAAGCAAAATGAAAGCCAACACATTACTGCAAAACGAAACGGCAAAAACAAGAGTGAAACTATGACGTAACAAAAGCTTATTTGCCAACTTTGCCGTAATTGCCTTCCCGCTTCTTTGCTCGAGCTTCATTCATCACGTTCCGCATTAATTGCTTCTGCATGAAATCCCGCTGATAGTTCATTATTTATCACGCATTTTACACTCCAATCAACCGATTTCCCCCTCTATCCGATACGATTCCACTGAATAATTTATCGCTCCCTAACGATCCGTGCCGAAGAAGGATGATACCGGGTTCGTTTTATCATATATTTTTTTGCAATTCTCATTTTGCGCCATTAAAATGTATACATCCTGCAGCCAGCCAGCCTTTTAACCCTTTCCACCGACGGACGATGATTTGGGCCACAGATTGATGGCTGTCGGTACCGTCTCCAAGAGGCCGTGTATAAGGTTTAAGCGGGGGTTGCGTACGGAAATAGCCTTCAGGCGAACCACTTAAGAGGCTTTCACTGAAGGAAAGGGTCATCCTCCATCTCGGTCCCATCGTTGACAATGCGGACAAAGTGCTATCGATAGTGCATTAAACATCGCTCCATAAATTTTGCGCAAACCCTTCTCCCTTCTTGAGATATCGTTACAATAAAGACATCTTATTGACACTGGCTGGAATGAGCGTAAGAGATAAAAACAAGATAAATAAAATATTGTTCCCTTCAGTAAACAGCATGCTCTACCGTCTCTTCTCTACCGAAAACAAAAATCTAAAGATGTATTCCATCACCTTCGGCCATCGCTCGATAATCCTTATCCGAAACCCGACCAATTTCACGAACCTTCACGGGTTCGACATCCTTTACCCATAACTCATATCGTGCAAACGTAACGTAAACGATCGATCGACTGATTCGTGGAAGAAAACCGAAGAAAACCACAGCATGAAACGAACGAACACAAACACGAGCCGTGGCGTAAAAGCTGCGTTTCATAACCGTCACACCGGTGCCCTCTGTTGTTCGCCTTATCGAAACGGGCTTTACTGGGCCTGCCTGCAGTCGTCCTTGCCGGCTGCTCCGGAACTCTGCACCGGGTCGATTATCCGTCTATTCACCGTGTTCGAGCGCAAACAAAGCTGGAGGTCGCGTATCCATATTTTCTCGCGTTGAATTTGATTACGAACTGATTCGCTTTCCCGAGGCGAGCAGTTGTTCGTCCGTGTGGAGGTTTCTTTCAGTCGCGTACTGAGCGGAACCGGAAGCTTTGAATTCTTTTTCTGCTTCTCCCTTTGGTTCTTTTCTGCTCAGCTCAGTGCGCCGGCTGAAGTAATCCATTCGCTGGCTGCCGAATAATTTGACTCGATTGATCGAAATTATGCTGCCAGGTGAGTATTTTCCTCTCCATGAATGTACTACACCTGATTCGGTGATAAATAATGCATACGCCTTTTGGTTGACGGTGATAGCGAGCGAAGCGAAGCCCTTTCGACTCCTTCGTTGCGCGCGTGTAACACGCGTGGCGATAAAAAGAAACCCATTCAAAGAGGAATGAAATATGCGTCCCGTGAAAAGCTTCCCTTCTCTGTGCCCGGGGAACGGTTCGAACCTCTTCAAAGTCACTTTCACTCAAACGAGTGGCTCCTGAAGGTGATATTTGAAAAGTGACACAAAAAGCCACCGTCGACGTTGAAAACCTCGACACCCAATGGCGGGAGAGGCGCAAAAAAACGGTAGCAGAAGGTAACAACTTCGAGTTCGACACCTTGCACGGGTTCGTTTCTAGGCCAGCCGTGTGCGATAAGCCGCACACCGCACCCGTACGCGAGTTTACACCTGTGCCGCTTGATAATACCCTGACGCGGCAGCGTTGTAAGCAAAAATGGCGACCCGGTGACCTTCTCCCGCCCCTAAAGGGGAGGCCCCGTGAAGTAGGATTCCCGGTGGGCCGTGAAATAGGAGCGTGTTTCGGAACGTTTCGCTTCCCTTCGGCACCCAAGGCAAGTCTTGGGTCTGACCAGTGACCTCGTGAAATCGTGAGGCAGTATGAGAGTGATGATGTTTTTTTTCTATCAAATCATGAAAATACCCCAGTGGATGTTTCGGTTATTATGGAGTTGGGAATATGGGAGTACATGTTCGAGAAGTACATGTAACGAGAAACTAAAAAAAAAAAAGTTTCCAGTCAACGCATATTTGGAATTTCATTTCATGAAATAATGAAAAATTTCAAAGTACTTGTTTTGTTCTAGTGCCTGTAGAAATTTAAGCCAGGAAATGGAATGCGGATGTATTTTACTTTATCAACTATTTTTATCAACTATTATCGCAACATATTAAGGATATCTCCGTCAACAGATTTAAGCGTTAATAAAGCGTTTTTTCGATCAACATTGCCCAATGTTTTCGTAATGATCAAACTATCAGCCCAAAAGTATGCAAACTGTTTGACAAACGATATATCAATACCTTATCTATGCTCTTTTAGCTAGTTTTTGACAAAACAAAATCTTAGTAATCAATTGACAGCATTTATCGATATTGAAAGCGTTTGGAGTGTAAAGCATATAAATATAAACCGAAACGTTCAATATTTAAAACATCAAGTATAACAAAATGATGGAAACAATTATTCGTTCATTGAACAGATCAATAAACACAAGTTTGTTAGTTGGCTAATTTAAGAACTTGAGTTAGACAACAGAATTGCATTAAAGTAACGAACCGTTCATGCTTTAATTATCCTATGCCCGAACGCTAGCCGCGCACCTGTTCGCTAACGAATCACATTATTTCGTTAATCAACGAACGCTCGAGGTCCTCCAATCAGCTGATTTAATTAGCGCATTCACCCCATCTGCTGCCCCGAAAACGATCGAGCCCGTGCTTCGAACGAAAGCGCGTGCCCCACACTCACACTAATCCGTCGCCCGAGACGCCATGCACTTATGCTAATTAGTGACACCTGTGATGTTGTGACTTTCCCAGCCACAACGGGGTGACCTTCGCCAACTCACCTTGTTGGAGATTCCGTTGATGATCTCGGTGCTGTTGCCCAGCACGGACAGGAACTTCGACTTGATGGCGCTCGGCGTGCGGCCCATGAACGTGCGGATGCGATTGGTGGCGGGCGAGTCCCGCGGACTGTCCGGAGCCACTTCCCGGTCGCGCCGCTCCCGACCCGGCACCCCGTTGCCCACCGACTCACGGCTCCTGCCACCGACGACGGCCGTGCGACCGTTGACCGGGTCATGCTGGACCGCGGGGCCGCTCGTGGCGAGCGTTGTGGCAGCCACGCTCTGACTCGTTGCGGTACGCTTCGGACTGAGGCGTGAGCCGCGCGAGAACGTGGACAGGGCTGAGCCATCCATCGCGTTAGCCGAAACACTGTTAAGGGGGAACGGACGTCAAACTATACGCAGTCGGACACGACACACATTAATACCGGTTCCACTCGAACTTAATTGGTGTTGCTCGACGAATTCACGCCACATAAGTGCAGATTGGCCCCCCACGAAACACCCTAATCGAGTCGGTCAGTGCCGCCTTGGAGGGCGTACGAAAGCACGTACGACCGTAAACATGAGCTGCTGAGTTGTTGCTCCATTTGTGTGAGTGTGTGTGTGTGTGTAGTATTACTTTTCGATTTTGTTGCTCTCTCTCTCCCTCACTCACTCACTCCTGTTCTCGGGCTTATTGTCGACAGGACAGCCACCGCAACCGCAACATGTCGGAACACGACTAGTATGTGTGTGTGTGCGCGCGTTTCCGTCGGACACGCGGAAAGGACACACGAAAGGATCGCCGCATCAATTTACGATCCAAGGATAAACCGTTTTTCTTACGGCGATACACTTTTGGGGAAGAGAGGGCATCAAGAAAGGAGGTGGGGGATACTGAAGGAGGTCGGGTGTCGTGAAACCCCTAGGAAACCGATCGGTACCGCATTATGTCACAGCCACTTGCGTACACTGGGCGCAACTAGAGGTGGAAAACGAACTACCGAAGCTGGGAAATAGTGGTACGGGAAGCATCACAACCTTCACAATATATTTCACAATGTGAACTTTTTAGGCACACTCACACCAAGCACCAGTGGTCGATCCATTGTACCGCAGAACGTTCTCGAGCCGTTGCGGCTGTCGCTGAGGAAGTAATTAGCAGCAGGACGAACCGCTGCGGCACACCGCACGCTCGCACTTCTCTTTAGATCCCGCACAGAGGAGACATCACACACATGCACAAAAAAACGGAAATAAAACTGGCTTCAGTAGGGCTTAGCAGTAACGGCGCGGGGGCAATAGCGAGGGCACGCCAGAGAAGCAATAGGCCCAAATCCGGACCACCGCGGTACGGTCGCGGTCCATCTAACCTACGGTAAAGCTACGAAACGACTGAACGTCCGCGAGCTGGGGTGGAAAAACTCACTGCGGATGCCGTCGCCGCTGCGTTCGTGGAAATTTGCAGTGGGAAACGAGAGCGGAAAACTGTCCGAAAGAGAGAGAGAGAGAGTGAGCGAACTGTCAAACATCGGAGCACGAGTTTTCTTGACGGTTTTTTTCTCTCCACGATCACAGGGTGCATCTGTCACTTTTCGAGCGAAAGTGTTGCACATTCTATTCCCTAGCACGCGTGTGTTGAGCTCCAATGTCACCCTGTTGATACCGGCTGTTGTGCTCGTACGTCGCGAATCGCGCACACTCGCCCCGAACACCCGGTGCCGGTGCCTTCGGGGGTGGAAACGTCAAACTGGGATTCGCCGCGATCGGCTTCAGTACGAAACGGGTTCGTGTTTGTTTTCATCCATCAATCAAACTCCCCAATCGGCGTTCGGGTTCGGTTGTTTGAAGAAGCCTTCCTGGTGTGGGTGTGTTTGCTAGCTGTCAAACATCGCCGCCCTGCCGTGTGTGAGTGGGTACAACCATTTTCGGGTTGCGGGTGGTGGTTTCGGTTTCGAAACTTTGCACGCCGCGCCTGTTGAGGAACCTACGAACGAGGTCATAAAAACAAAAAAGCAGCCCCAAAGCTTCGGCCTAGCGTGTGCGAGCACATGATGGCGACGAGAGAAATGGGCAAAGGTTAATGACGATGAAATGGAACGCGAGGCTTGGCTGTCAATGGCCCCCATTCCTTTGCTTTCCCCACCCGAAAGGTGCTTTCTACGGCTCACGCAGTTTATTTCCGTAGCAATGATGTGCAGCAAAAGAGCAACATTTTAGCACGTGCTCGCATCGATGGAGACACCTGGTGTTTTTTTTAACAAATGGTGTATAAATCGAATTGGAGAGATACACATTTTTTGTAATGTTGTAGCACATTATAAGTTTATCAGTAAACATTAATAACAATATGACTCATAGCCGTTTTTATAATAACAATTAGATATAATTATATAATAATAGAAAAATTCGCAAACATTGCTAGTGCACACAAAATACGAAAGTTTCGTCATTATTGTTCTCTACAAAATTTCCATCTCGAATAAGTTTCCTCTTCAAACACTCGTTTCTGTTAAAAATCTCCACTAGCCACTGGGCGCCTCCATCATGCCTATCCTTGAACGGGTGACAATTCAACAACAGTGACGAGTGATCGAACTCCGTTCCCTCACGTTCCTCCACCATCTACCTCGTCCTCCACGCCTCCTTCCGCACGGTTGACGTGGCAAAGTGGTGTGACGCAAAAACGTGAAAAACCGTGCGCCGGTTTCGAAACGTGCTGCCGAAATGTGTTGCCCCAAGCACAAACCAACAGCAACAAAAAACATGTCGTTTCACCCAACCAAAAAAAAACGGGGCACACAACGCGCGTGGGTAAGCCCAAAACGCGGCGCAGCCACAGCGGTTAAGCGGTTAAAGTTTGGCTAAAATTAGTTTTCAACAAGCCGGCACGGTGTGCGAGTGTTTGAGCGAATCTGCAAAGAGCGCCGCAGAACGGCGCACAATCGCTCACGATCGTGACGTAGCGTAGGATAGTGGGGTTTTGTTATGCCTAAATTGTGCAAATTTTGCTCAGCGTAAGCATAGAATAAAATACAACATAAATTATACAGTAAATTATCTGGAAAAAACATTAATGTACCTTAGATCTGGATTTTCTTTTCTGTTCCTAGTTTTTTTTCTCTACTCTATTCGATAAGATATTAGTTGATTATCTGATCAAATCTGATTCAATATGTAACATGTAATATGTAATAATATATTTATAATATGTATAATATAATATGATCTAACAAGCCAACATGTAGGGGAGTTTCAATGACCCTTTTTTAACATTGTTCTATTTTCAAACATTTGTTTCTATTCTTTTCTGTTGTTTCTATCAAGTATGTTATTCTATTGAATACGGTTCTATTTTATTTGATAAAAAAAACTTAATATAATTGTATTAAATTGAAAAATGAATTATCCTTATATTATATTTTATTTTATTTTCAAATATATTCTAATTCAATCTATTGATTTACACAGTGTTCTGTACTTCTTCATTTTATATCATGTTGTTTTAATGAATTCTAATAAGCTATTTCCTTGTTGAATCCTCTTTATTCTTTTCTACTATTAGTCCTTTTGTATCTTTATTAGTCCATTTTATAACCGTGTTCACTAACAAAAATTCTTACCCACGAATTTCCCCGAGTGTGCAGATCGTCGCGAAAACTTAGAGAAACCATCTTCCTCTCGATGGCTCACAGCGCTAATGATCCTCTCATCACTCTCACGCCGCGGCGACTCAGCTCAGCCCAGTCTGCGATTGTACTTCGGCGCGTACGCATCTCGGTTCTGCCTCGGTCGTTCGGTTGCTGCATCCGCGGTTGGTGGAGTTATATAAAGAAGAAGAGAAGATCTGCCACTTTTCGCTCGCACCCTCAGTAGTGCAAGTCAGGTCCGAAGTTTCACCTGGAGGAGTTTGCGAAATCGGGAGGTTTTGCTTCGTCTACTGAAGACAGAGCCAACGGTGCGCCTTGATAGAGTGCGTGTGTGGGTGTCTGTGTGTGTGTGTGTTTCAGTGCTGGACATGCTAGAGTCCCAGTCTTCTAGATCATCTAGATCATTCGGCGTAAGATCGTAAAGGATACTGATAAAGGATCTTCCAAAGGGAGCAATAGTCGCCGTACTCAAATCGATTGATAGGTTCACGGAAGCGGAAAGTGAAAAGCGATCTCGCCAAGCGACGATCCATCCATCTTTATTAATATAGTGCTCCCGGGCAAAAACCGTCCTATGCGACGGCGTGCTATGCGATTGCGATGAGCGTAAGTGATCGTCGTTGTGTGAAATTGTGGTGTCGTGCATTTGCCAAGCCCGTCAGTCCGTGTGTGTATGTGTTTCTGTGTGCGTGACTGTGCACACGTGTGTGTGTGCTGTGCTCTAACCGTCTGCCTGCACTAGGATTATATTAAAAATAGAATATCGGTACGGTTTTAGTGGGTCTCATTCGTTGTCGCCTGGCTGCCCTCGTGCCCTCAGCGGCAGGCCGCGCCTCCTCGCCGACACAGGCCGTCACACACTTGAGTTGAGTTGCGTTAAGCCGCTTGGTCGGCTTCGGTGGACATCAGAAACGCCCGTGCTCAACACGATCTCTGACATTACCGGCGTGCGAGAGACGCGTTGCGTCTTCGGGAGGAGCGTATCGTCTGGAGAGACGGCGCCAAAAGCGATGCACGAACGCACGTCATCTGGGACGGAGTAGCTCCGTGAAGGGGCCAGATTTGATTGCGAAAGGAATGCGGAAATGCGCGGCTATAGAATCTCGTCTCACGATCTCGTGCTAGAACCCAGACAGACAAAGGCACCTGCAGTGTGAAACGGCACCGTATTATGCAATTAATTACGCTCGAAGCTGAGGAAACAGCGTGGGTGCGCATCGCATAAAAATAACGATGATTAAAAATTGGTTGCAATTTTATTTTCACCCAATACATCACACCTCTCCGAGTGGGCGAGAAGGTTAAACGTGGTTCCCTTTTTTTCTCTCTTTTGTCGCCATATTTTGAACCGCGCCAGTTCCTGCCACCGTTGAACGCGCAAACACGATGCGCGGGTGACGTAGACGTAGAAGTTTTTTCACTTTTCTTTACCCGTTTTTGCCGGCACTCTCACTCATCCCTTTTGCGCGCGCGAAGGACATTTCTATTTCACCCGACCCGAGCCGGGTTGCGTGTACCACTCGTGAACTTGTGCAAAGTGCAAGGTTTGCTCGAAGGCGCACTAATGGCAGCCGATTCGGCAGTCAATGAACGAGAACGGGCGAAAACCGGTGGCTTTAAATAAATTCGCAAAACAAAACTGTCTTCGCGACCGACGCCGCCAGTGTCGCCGGAGGTTCTAATTTCGTTTGGCCTGCCAACGCTGCTCGTCGCACCCTTACGCTGGTTTCGCTTCCGTGCTTTGGTGTGTTTTGTTTTCCCCCCGCGACCGACAGCTGGTGATTTTCCAGCGGTGGGAAGTTTGTTTTATTTTTGGAACATGTTGTACGGTGCTGGGGATGGAATTTAGCGCGCCTCGAGCACAAGTTGCTCCAGTGCGGATGCCCGGAGATGGGTTTTTGGTCGCTTTTCCGGTTTTATTCGAGAACATAAAATCAACATTAACCTCGTTTCAATTGCTGACTGAGTAGGCAGACGATTGTTTTAGAAGACGAAATTGGAGCACATAGTTTCGATTTGATTGACTTCCATTCTTATGATCCTCGAAACACGTTATATATGTAATGATCTTCTTTTTATTGTGAAGAGTAGGGTATTAGAGTTGGAACGATGAATAAAAAATGTCATAGACTGATTAACCTGCCTGCAACTAGTATCCTAACTAACTAACTAACAGTCAGAGGTCATACTCAATAGGCTATATAGTTAAATAGCTAGTGTACTTCATTTATTTGGAGACTTTATTCAAATTATTTACTTCCAAGCGATTCAATTGAGCTTTCAAGTTAAAATAAACCTAATATAGCGATATACAAAATCTTTCAAATCCTAAAAATAGCTTTCAAACTGCATTACACTCTATCCCCAAGTTATTACAAACTACCTTACAGTCGAGCAGTATAACTCGCTATACAGTCGATCAATATACAACATATCAAAAGATTATACCACAATGCACTCTGTCAAGGTTATGAAAGTCTAGTTCTAGTAACATTGGGCCAATTTTATATAAAGATGCATTAGTCTAAAGATTCGGTATGTTCTTATAAATACAAAATCTATTGTTCAAATTCATTTTGAACGTTTTAAAACTCATCTTCAATTATTAGAATACAAAGCTTTAAAATTAAAATCACTTCAAACACGAAAAGTACCATGCGCCTCCACCGTGCGATAATTGCTTCCTCCGAACTGCCTTCCCTAGAACACGGCGGCACAGTTGCACAAAAAAAATAAACAAAGTCGAAACCAAAACAACCGCTTGCGAACGAACACTGCAAAGGCGGCACGCGTTCGACACTGAACTCTTGCGATAAGTGCAATCGGGAATGCCAAAGCGCGCAACATTACCTTCGCAACAACCGCCGTGTACCGTCCACCGCGTATGTTGTTGCACATGTAAATAATGTTTAAAAATAAATCACGCATTACAGGCGCTTGTGCGGGCTGGCGATGGCTGTGTAGCTTGAAGAGTGATTGAAAAGTAAATAATCTTGGCGCGGTTGGCCAAACAGATCGACAGCGATCGCGTGTGTTATCAAGCGCACCAATTGACGGGAGAAAATAAATGCTAATTCAATTGCACGCAAACCGTCCCACTCTCCCGCAGAACTTTCGTCAACCGTCAAATACGACCCCGTCCGGCATGGCGTCGGGCGCTGCGAACAGATTCCGGACCGGCCGCAACATGCCCTCATGGGTGGTAAGTGACCGGGCGTTGGAATATCGACTACAAACTGGTTCACAAACTCGCGTACCTTTCTCTCACGTTGTGACGCGCCAGACGGAAAGCAGTGATCGCGTGGGTCCACCGCCGCCCCCACCCCCAGTCAACAACAACGACCCGGAGTATGAGGTCATCGATGTGGTGAACCAGCAGCAGTATTCCAATGCACCGCCCCCGGTGCCACTGAAATCGCCAGGTAACAGCGTGGAGCAGTGTTTCCACAGCCTACTCGGAGAATTCAATGCACAAATGTTTTCCCTCCCATGGCCACTCCCACCAGATATCAAACGGCTCACGGTGATGAAGTGCGATCTTTGCGGTTCCGTCACGCCCGTCGTACGCTGCGAGCAGTGCGATCAGAATTTGTTCTGCGCGTCCTGCGACGATCGCTACCATCGGCACCCGAAACGTCAGACGCACGTCAGAAAGGTAAGAGGGCCACATACACATCGCCAACTCACCCACCCTCACGCTAGCGCCATTATTTATGTTGTTCGATTCCATCCCCGATGAGAGAGAAAGAGAGAGAGAGTGCATGCTGTAGACGTTTCGTTTCGACCGTCATAAAAAACAACACACATACACATCAAGAGCGATCAAACACACGCTCTGGAAGAGCGCCTTGATGCCTTGATCTTTGCCATTTTGTAGCGTTTTTTTTCCTTGTGACATTTCGATCAACCCCACTTCGATCGAGTTTTGCATTTAACCCAAATATCACAGGTTCATTTGGCATCCCAACCCCCCTTCTCGAATTGGCTTTCCCATCCCTCATCCCATCCCAAACGCTGGTCCAGCTGCTGCGCTCGGTTTTGCCGTACCATGTCTTCTGTGTTCTCTGTCTTCCGCAGCCCCTTGAGCCGCCGGTCGCACCCATCACGCCGGTCAAGCCTCCGCTGCCACCGAAAGGGGAGGCCGGATCGAGCGGGCCGCTGCCCCCGCCGAGAAGGAACAAGCGCCCCGGAAGCTTCCACTTTCCCAGTCCCATGTTCGGCCGCAAGCAGGACGAGCAGGTACGCCGCTGCACGCTGTCGTGAGACGGACGTTGTTGACTGGCCCGCCCACAAACAAACAAAAAAAACTGACCCAAAATTGAGTTTTAAGCGTACAGGAATTGCAAAGTCAAAATTTTGAAACCCTTAAAACAAGCACCTTAAAACAAGCAAACGACAAACGAGAAACGTACTAAACCATTGCGTGTGCAAACGGAGAAGAAACCATGTTTTTGAAAGCGAAATTACAGCTGCTTATAAGGATCTTCTCTGAGATTGCTGCCTCTAAACTTGAAAGCGCTACTAGAATTTGTACTAAGTTTACTACCCGCGTCTCTGGATGTTCTGGACCGCTCCAAACTTTGAATATCCGAAATATATTGACCAACTTACTGCTTTTACCGAATAGTGCATGTGTTTTCTTTGGCGTTTTGATTTTCTTTTATCTTTAAAACTCGGTTGTACCCAGCAGCTTCTTGGCGTTAATTCGGCCGCACTAACACGAGACATACGTAGACCGTGAAGTCTTGAAATGATTTAGAAACAGAACAAAGGCGGTTCTTTGGACAAAGTTTGCAAACTATAAACAGCAAGGAGTTATAGAGGGCTATAGAAGACGCAATGTTTAACTCCTGTGTGGATATGTTTCTTCCCCCCTTCCATCAAAGACAATTCCCACGACAGTTCCCCAAGGTCAGCAGGTGGAGCAGCAGCAGTCACAGCAGCAGAAGCCACCGGCACCACCGCCCAGTCCGGCGCTATCGCTGCGCGAGAAGATGAACTCCCTGAAGCGCTTCATACATCCCTCGAACAGGCCCCTACCCGATCCACCGGAGAACAAAATTCATTGTAAGTAGTACGGAGCGTCTCCTTGTTTGCAACAGTACTGAACACTCTGTCTCTCTGCCGCTCAGCTTCCAACTCATCGCTGGACACCGTCTCGAAGCGTTCGCCATCGATCGGCCCATCGAGCCGGTCCGTGTCGAGCACGATGGCGAAGATCCAGAACAATACGGCCGCCACGCTGGACCGGATGACGCTGCTACAGCAACGCTACCGCCAGCACCAGGAGGCGATGAAGTCCGACGGCGATCGTAGCCGCCGGGCGAGTCTCACGTCCAACACGGACCTGCAGGTACTGTGGGTGCATTTTCGTTGGAGCCGAGTTTTGCTTTTTGGTCAATGTAGGACAATATCATATCTCACCTGTGACGTCGCTTGAACGGGGGTTTTTGGATCCACACAAGAACTGGATTGGAGAACCGACCACCTGTTAATGCCTGTTAACTCTCATTATGCTTTCTGTCTGTGTTATGTCCGCTGTGTCTGTAGTCGTCCGCTACCGAGTCGTCCAACAGCTTCCGTAGCAAGCCATCAGGTGCTTTTCAGCATCAGCAGCAGCAGCAGCAGCATCAGTTCCAACCGGGGCCACCGACGCACCAGCTACAGTCGTCCCGGTGGCTTGCTCCGCCGGCACCCAGAATACGATCTGGCAGTGTTGCCTCCGGCATTAATCTACTGCCCGTCGCGGGGAACGGATCGCACGGGCCGGGTGCTTCCGGGTTCGGCCACACGATGGGCCCACCGTTCGGCAATAGTAACGCACCGTCTGTCTCTCCTACGCAGCACTCGGAGTTTGGCGACTCGATGTCGGCGATAACGAACGGGCCGCGGAGTCTCAGCACGTCCGTCTTCAACCTGCATCAGCCGCAGCCACCGCAGGCGAACGTGTGGGGATTCAACCCGTTGCATCAGGTAAAGGGTGGATGGTCCAAAAGTGACATGAGTCTCACGAAAAACTTCGTTATAACGCAGGCACAATCAATGGCGCACTTCAATCCGATGCAGTGGAATCAGATGAACACCTGGATGGGACGTGGGTCACAGAATGGGTCCAACATGAGCCTGAATCTTCCACCACAGCACGGCTATCCACCGCATGACCCGTCGGGATATCCTCCCGGATGGGCGAACGCTTGGAATGGCATGTATCCGTACCCGATGGGAATGATGCCGATGATGCCAGGTATGATCCAGACATCTAGAACATCTTGAACGCACACTTACCTAACACTAACCGATCGCTCCAGGTGTCGCCATGCCTCCACCAAGATCCCGTGCCAACTCACGATCGCGGGCGGCCTCGCCCGCCCTGAGCATCAAGTCGCGCAAGTCCACCATGTCGATGCGCAACCTCAACCGCAACAGCTTCGTCGACGACCTCACCGACGACGAGGACTCGGACGATGGGTTCCATCGGGCGCGCGGTGGACGCGGCGGTGATCGACGGCGCCGCGAGCGGCTCAACTCCACCAGCAGCATCGACTTCGACGAGCCGGAACCGCCGACGCAATCGTTCATGCGTGCCTCGAGCGTGAAGCATTCGCGGTTCAACCGCGATCGACGTGGCGGAGGTGGCTCATCCGCCCGTTCGTTGATCGATTATCCGGTCTCGAGAAAGCCAACGCGTGAGGAGCCGGTACGGGAACGCTTCGACAAGATGGCGCTGTCAGCACCGCGCAAGGTGCCGTCGGATTCGTTCACGAACGAGTCGGACCAGGAGCCGGAAGGACGACGCACCGGGTCGAACCGATCGCGCTCGGGCAACGAAAGTGTCAGCTCCCCACGCAAACCGCACTCCGACTCGATGACGAACGATTCCGATGCGGACTTTGAGCGGCGGCGACAGGCCAAGCTGAAGGCGGCCCAGAACAATCTGGCCGCGACGCGGCGCATCACTTCCGACTCGCACACGAACGACTCCGAGCCGGATCAGGCGCGTCAGCGCCAGAAGAGTAAGCCACTCCCGGCCGCACCCAAGAAGCCCGTGCCCAGCTCGGACTCGGATGGACGTGACAAGCAGCGGCGGAAGAGTGACTCCAGAGCGAGTGCTCCCAAGAAGATCCCGTCCGACTCGCACACTCCCGATACGGATGGCTCGGAGCAGCGTAGACGCTTCGCCTCGAAGCAGCAGCGGCAGCGCAAGAACTCCAGCACCGAGTTCATCGCGAACGAGTCGGACGAGGAGAAGGTACAGAAGGTGCCAGCAACCACCGGACCACAACAGCAGAAGGTCGTCAACGGACTGCTCGAGTTCCGGACCATCTCCCCAACTAAGTCCGACTCCGACGAGCAGCGCCACATGAAGACGGTCGAGATCAAGAACATCATCAACGACACCCGCACGGACGCCGACTACGACGCGGAGCAGGAGACGCTGGAGCACTCGCCACCACCGCCGGCACCAGTCGCACCGGACCGCGAGTGGGAGTGTGCGTTCTGCACGTACGTCAACGAGCCGGGCGTGAAGATCTGTGCCATCTGCTGCAAAACGGCCACGCTCGATGCGGTGAGCGGTGGCAGGCAGGAGGACGGCGACGGGCAGCCCCGATCGCCCCCGCCGGATGTGGTGCAGGAGACGCCCCAGGTGACCGAGGTGAAGCTGCAGATCGTGCCGCCGCAGACGAAGACGATTGGAGCCACGAACGGTAAGGCACCGGCGGAGACGAAGAAGAAAGGTAGGATCCGTAAAATATCCTTTTGGCCCGGCACGAAAGCGAAGTAGCACGGCACCGCCCTCCCGCCCTCCATGCACCCCATGCACCTGCAACCTGTTCGGTAGACGATCGGTAAAGATCGGTTAGCTAGTGTCTAGGAAGTTCCACCACTTTAACAGTTAGGCTGCTCCAAGATAGGCGTGATCCACTTACTCCAGACAACAGAGCTAACAAACTGAAGGGCTAAACTGGGGATTCTGTATGCAAAGAGCATTCTGACTTTGAGGAGTCTTACTTAAAAACTAGACGACTGATCACGAAGAATTCTGCAGACTTTACTGGTCTTTACGTGCTTGTGAAGACCTGGATTGATGTGTGATTCAAAACAATCCATTGCATGCAGGATTATCAGTCTAACCAACTCAAATACCAATCTGCATTAACTGTATTAACAGACAAAACTCTCCAAGATAGGTTCTAGTCTTGCTATGAATATCTAACAGAATCACCAGAGAACCATTAACGGACTGGATCTCTCCAAGATAGGTCTGAGTCTTAGCAGAAATTCCCATATGTCCCTTTATATCTAACAGAATCACCAGAGTTGATATTACACTCGTCCGTGCGCATTTGTCCAATCTCCCTTACCGCCTTCAATGTCGTTACGTTAAGCAACCGTGTATCTCCCGATCGTTCGTGTAGAAGTAATACCGTTTGTGTGCGTGTGCAATCTTTGTGTGCGAGTGTGAATCCTTATGACATATGTTTTGCGAACAATCAATTCTATCATTACCAAAGCGTGCCCCAACCGTGGCACCAGATCGGTTTGTACAAAAGAAAGCGAAAAAAAACACTGTGGAAAAACAATGTTTCATAACCTCAATAAAGGCAGCACTATCGCTCGTGCAAAAGAACACCGGCATATTGCGAAGAACGTCAACAACAACACCAACAAAACACGAACCGAAAAGAAACTGCCTGCCGTTGGAGCGTTGAAGTTTTCTAATCGGTCTTTTCTCTCGTGTTCTCCTCTCGTTCTAGATGATGACGACGAGATGGACACCGAGATAGTTGACCGGGGTGTCGAGGTTGTCAAGTCGTGTAGCGATAGTAATGATGAGAACAGATTCGAGCGGGTCGCTTCGAATAGGGGCGAGCCGGTTGAGAAAACGATGGTCGTTAAGGAAAAGGTATCCACCGGGTGTGGGCCCTCTCCGCCGAGGGAAACTGGTGACGGTGCGCACCGGACAGCACCGTCGGGTGTAGATCGGTCCCATGCGAGAACTTCGATCGGGACATCACCACCACCGCAAGATATGTCCACGCAGGTAAGGCCAATCAATATCACCCATCCGCAAGCTCCCTTTTCTAACACGCATATCTTATCCACCGTCACTGTATCATCAGACATACGACACATTGGAGCAGGTGCGACACGAAATCGCCACACAAAACCAACCGTCAGATGACACGCTGGCCGGTGAAGCCCACCAGGAGCAGACCTTAGCGTCGTCGGCGCTTTACAAGCGTTCCTATTCGCTCGCCACACCACAGTTGCTCGAAGTCGAACGTCCGGCAAGTCGCAACAGCATCTCCAGCGATACGCAGGTAAGTGGGCACTGTGGGGAAGGAACACGGATTGAGATCTCAGCATCACTAACCACCACTCAGGAACGCATCCACATCGAACCTACTGTTCATTACCGCGACACACCTCATTATTCCGGCGGCGTTGACAGACCGCCGCCGGCTTTGTTGATGTCGTCTATTTTTGCGCTTCACAGCCTCCTAGTCCTCCACTGTTCCGAACCCGTGCACGCGCATTAATAAGACCCACACGCTTCCTTGTGGTCGTCGACGAAGTGTTTTGGCACCGGCACCGTTGCTACCGTGTACCGTGTAGCGCCGAGACGTAATGCACCAAAAATAGCACCACTCAGCGCAGACAAACCGCACGATTACACCATTTTCGTCAAATATGCGGTAATGGCCGGGCGGTTCCTTCTACACCACGCGGTGCCGGTGGCGCGATATGTGCACGTTGCGTGCATGGTGACGTCATGATACACATCTTTTGCGTTGCACAGCCTGCTTCGGGGTCGAACCGAATCGGCCTTCTGTAGGTAACGAGGGCGGCAAATATTACAAATAGACGTAGTTTTCGTGCCGCACGCGTTAGTTTAGTTTTGCGTGCCGGTGATTAATTAGCAAGCCATTAGCCTGGTAAGATAAGATAAGCCGTGATCATATAAGCTGGAACGAACGATCTGATTCATTAGATACCATATAAAGGGGTTTTCCATCGAAAGCCATTAATATTTACAAAAGTTGGCAGAAGCACAATTTTATAAGTGAAACTTATGTCTATATTAAATTTATCATGATTTTATGTTGTCCTTAATACTTCCTTAATACATCCTTAATACTTCAATCGTTGCCCAAATGTTGCGTCCTTCAACTATTTCACACTCAAATTCATTGTCAAAAGAATATGTTTTTCGAAGCATACTTTGAACGGAAGAGTAACTAGCAAATCACATCCACTCGTCTTTTAGAGTCTACCACCATCACCACATGAACTGAGCCCTCAGCCCGGTCTGCAGAGCTCATCACGATACCACGCAAACCAAGCACTGAATCAAACGTCCCATCCAACACCATCATCATCAACCTCATCGCATCGTTACGGTCCGCAACAGCAGCAGCAGCAGCAGCAGCATCAGGATGAAAGCCTATCCTACCTCGACCGAGCCATCCATCAGATCATACAAACGGCCGCCAATCAGACGCTCGGCGGTGCAACCGTTCCCGAGGAGAACATGTACCGCACATTTAACGATCTCCGTCGCATCGATTCGATGACGCCGGCAAAGACCACCGTGGCCAGTGCAACTGTCCCACCGAAGCAAGCAATGGTGACGAGAGTGTGCTGGATGGTTCTGTTTTGTTTACTTAAAAGTGATACTCATTAGGGTTTTTATTTGTCTTATGCTTTCAATCGTAGCGTCCGACAAAGATGGATGATCGTCAAGATCTGGAGGAGGTGATACAGAGAGCAGATCAACCCACAGGGATGCAGAATGGCTCGATTGCAAAGGAGGAGCCGTCGGAGCTGACACTTCTTTTACGGGTAATTCTATACGGTTGGGGACTTAATGGCACTTAACGCTTACCACCGCAACTTCAACTCAAACATCCAGGAGGCCGAACGCTACCAGTTCACTGCCGAGGAGTTGCAGGCAGCCATGATCCACTGTGGTGAGAAGCACCCGGTGCAGTGGCTCCGCACCAACTGGAACAAACTGATCGAAACGGTCCAGACGCTCGCCACCAAGTACGGGCACGAGAAGCGCGAGAACATCATCGGCACCATCTCGACCGTGGAGGCCCGGGAGGCACTGCGCATGCACAAGGGCAATATCTGGCGCGCGATCACCGAGTGCATCGAGCAGCGGCAGCGCAAGTACCACGAGATCGCCTCGAAGGGTAACTTCACGCGCGAGGACATCGTGACGAGCCTGACGGCGCACCACGGCAGCCTCGAGCAGGCGCTGGTCGAGCTAAGCAAAACGCAGCTCAAACCGTTCCTGATGCGCATCTGGGGCCCACCGAGCGGGGCCGACAACGACAGTGGCAACCTGCTGCTGCAGCAGGCGCTCCAAGAGGATCGGAGTGGAATCAGTAAGAACCGAACGCACCGGCTGTAGGCTGCGGCGGGTGTAGCGTGCGAACCAGTGGTATTAATGCTAGTTTTTTCTTTCCCCTTTCCCGTGTTTTTGTTCTTATTTTGGCATTGCAATACCGTCGAAAATGGGGTCCCTTGTGTGTCTGTGTGTTGTGCCCTCCCGAATGCGATCCCGGAACCTGATCCCACCAATACTTTGATTCTTCTGTGTTGTGATTGACCTACGTCTCCTGTAATCCGATCGGGGGCATCCGGATTTACAACACCCACACCTGTATAGGCAGTGAAATCCAGCAGTTCATAAGCGCCCACGTGGAGAAGGAACTGCTTGGAGAAGGACCGTCGGATGTCGGAGTGATCCAAACAGCGCAACCAGAGGAACCGATAGCTGTGGAGCAAACCGAGAATGGAGAAACTGAGCCGGAAATACAGCAGATAACCAGCCCGGAGAATTCAACCGAGCCGTCACGCTCGGACCACGACCACGAACACCACGAAGAGGTATGTGAAGAGCAAACGACGACCACTTCCAATACGGAAATTCTGAAAGACATCGAGGCACTCATCTTGCAAATGGAACGGAAGCAAGAGTCCACCAATGCCCCGGTACTGCGCAACATCCAGCAGCTGCTCAGTCAGCTCGTCGACACCGAGGGCAACTCCAGATCCCCGTCCGTCACGTCCGTGCGTTCGCAGGCAAGTGATCAGCGCATCATGAGCAAAAGTCCCATTCCTGTGCGCAACGCGAAACCAGCCCATTCACCCGATCCGAACCGAACCATCCAGGACGACGTACGTGACTTTGTGCAGGAGAACATACAGGACATCCTGCCGAACCTGGTGCAACAGGTGCGGCAGGAACTGGACGCCGTGAAAGTGAATCTACGGACGAAACCGCGCTCATTGGAGGACGACATACGCGAAACGTTGATGAGGGCCGAGTACTCGGACAACGACTACAGTAACATTCATTACTTTCCATTCGATGAAGCATCCGAACCGGCGAGCGGATTTCCCGAGCGTCAGACGACGATGAAAACGACGACGACCCACCAGGCAACCACTGTGAACGACGAGTCAGATGAGTATGCCAACATACAGCAGTTCCTGGAGCGTGCGATCAGGAATGAGAAAACGACCACGATGTTTGATCAGATGAAACGGAGCAACTATCTCATCGATAGCAGCTCCGACGAAGCGCGGCAGACGGCGGAGTCTACGGACTACTACGATCTCGTGTCCATCAACGAGAAGCTAATGAATCTGTTCACGAAACCTCCATCGAAGGAGGCTTATCCAGTCGAACAAAAGCATACAGTGGCCTATGAAGAAACGCTGCCAGTAGCTAGTTCATCTACCTCTAGAATCGTTCTGGATAAAATTCAACCAGTTAAAGATGAAGCTGAACCGCATACTCCTGAAGAACTCCAAGCACCGCAAGTGGAAGCCACGAACGAAAAGAAAGGCATGAAGAAGCGTCGTGGTTCACGAATTCCTATCAACAAGAACAACTATCTATGCAGGCGCCCTGTGAAAAGTTCTTCGGAGAGTGACTTTGAGGTACTGGCTGTGAGTACCAAACCACATCAGGCGCATGTGGGGGTCATCGATCATGTGGAAGAAATGCGCCATGTGGTCGAGAACATTGAGCGCATTGAGCAGACCGTGAACGTAGATGATGCGGCTGGGACAGAGGAAGAGGAGGAAGATTTTGAGCTTATCGATGAGCCTATCTATATTAATCTCCCCTCTAAGCCCACTGGTGAAGGAGATGTTGGGTCTGTAGTTCTGGAATCCACCCTTGCTGAACCTACCGTTGTACGTACAACTGTCGAGCCTACTGTACATGAGTCGGTTGTAGAGCCTGTTATTCCTAAAACTGAGCCTGTTGTACAACCTACTGTTCAGGAGTTTATTATTGTGCATGCTGTTGTGGAATCTGGTGATAAGCCTGATGATACTCAGCCGGTTGAACAACCAGCTGTTAAAGAAGCTGCTATTTCTAGCGCTGCTTCTTCTGAATATGCTCTTTCAAAAGAATCAGCTGTTAAAGCAACTGCTGTTGAAGAGCCTGTTGTTGAAGAACTATCTGTTACTGAGCCTGCTGCCCCTGCGCTTACTGCTCTTGAGTCTGTTACTACTGAGCCTGCTATAACCAACGATGCAGCTGTGGAATCAGTAATAGAGGAGCCAAAACCTGCACCTCCTGCCTTGAATAGTTCCAGAACGACGCAACAATCTATTCAACTTATAGAAGCCCAAGAGGGCAATACAAGCTCAATCGCGAACGAAACATTCAATTCTGTGGAAGATCAACCCACACAATCTCTTCCCACTGCCTCGATCGAGCCTGATTCATCTGCAATACCTCAACTCGAAACATCTGTACAAAAAGATGAACCAATCGCAGACAATGCTCATCCCTCGCAATCGAACAATGTTTCAGAGGAAGATCAACAAGAGGATATACTGAAGCATAGCTCAAAGCTGGCCAACAACTTATCCGAGCTCGTCCTAGACACAAAGCGTCTCATACAACAAATGAAGGATGAGATCAATTCCGATATAGCGACATTCAACGAGGATGATGCTGCCTACGAGGATGATTACTATGAGGATGAGTACGAAGACGAATGGGAAGGCGAGGAGGAGGAAGAGGAAGAATGGGACTCCAACGAAGAGTACGATGTGGACGAGAATGGCGATTTTTACGAGTACGAGGACGACGATGATGATGGCTCGGTCATGTTCTCCGAAATGACCATTATCGACTCCGCCAACGGAAAATCGCACAGTGTCGAACAACAGCAAAATGAGGTGATACCAGTGGAGGAGCCGCCGCAGATGATTATGCCCATGATCAATATGGCCATCGTAAGGGAAAACGAACGCAACAGTGCGTCCGAGGTGAGCGATCTCCCACTGGACAGTGATTTCAACGACGCAATGAGTGTGATCGAGCAGTCCGTGGGAGAGTTACGGAACATGCTGCACCTGACCGAGCAAGCGCTCGGTCCGCTAGAACTGACGGCTCCACTCCACCACGCGTCGAGTGTAGAAACGCTGCAAAACAGCCCGGTACAGAGTGAGATCAGCGAGGTTACACTGATGCCGGAGCTGCAAGGGAACAGCGTGACGGAAGAATCGAGCGAACGAACACTCGTGGCGGAAGAGAATCTTCCGATGACCATGAAGGAGGTGCAAACGCTGATGAACGCGAAAGCAGTGATAGGAGGATTTTTGCGAAACGTTCAGATGATCGAGCAAACGGAACCCCAGGAACTAGTGGAAGAATCTCCGATGGTTATTTACGATTCGGTTAAAACGTCCTCAACGGAAAACACGACGGAGAATAAACCGTCTTCAGTAATTGAGAGGAAAGTGATAGTTCAACACGAAACTATCGTGGAGGAACCTATTACAAATGGGCACGTTGAGAGTGGCCTGCAGGCAGAGGCTAAAGAAGTTAGTGCTCTTCAAACTCCAGCTCTGGTCAGCTCGGATACTAACCTGCCTTCAACATCTGTTGTTGGAATGGCAACGGTATCCATTCTGCAGCAAGGTGTTGTTGAACATGCTGCTAAAGAGCTACAGAGTAATAGTGCCCCTGTGGACATTGCTAAAGAATCCGAAGTATCTTCAAATGAAAGGGCAGGTACAACTCAATCAGAAGTCGTAAATACTAAGGTCATAACAGGAAACACTGGTCCAATAGAAACGCAATCTCATTCAACTGAGCCAGTTGCTAATGATCTTCAAAATTCGCTTCCGGTTGAACATGCGCCACCGGAATATGTCAACGTAAACGCATTGGAAGCGACAGACGCAAATCTCCCCGTGGATCCTATTCCCGACTATGCTACGGTACTGAAGGCTGGCTCTAGGTTACAAGTGATTGAACCTTCCGCACAAGGAATAAACGATTCCAAGGACTTACCTGTCCAAACAACAGCCTCCTCAGAAGTTATTGAACCGGTAGTGGTAAAAATAGAGCAGGTTCCAGCAAATAACCTTGAGCAGACTCACGGTGCTGTAGAAAGTATTGAATCGTCTGGCGTTTCTGCAAGCAACACTGAAAACGTCGTCATCACGAGCCAAACCGCGTTGGATGTTGAACAATTGCGTGCACAGCCTACTTCGCTGCCATCGGAAGCCATCAATGCTACTGAAGTTATAGGACCAGCTTCCAGTAGCCTAGAGAAAGAAAACATCATCTCAGCAACACCATTATCAAGCGTGCAACACACCAATACAGTGGAAGAAACGCAAGCTCCTGTAGAACTCGTGGACTCTTTGAAATATCCCGTCCCAGTGACAGACGACCAAACATCTACGTCGCAACAAACCTCTACCATTACCACGCCCGTAAAACCGCTGGAACCAAACGCGAGTCATTTGCCCAACGGACACATACCGGACGAACGTCCGCTTTCACGTGCCTCCTCGGAGGAACCTCCATCCAGTTTCGTTGAAATACAACCATCCCAGGTCATAGTTCATGCTCCCCTGACGGAATCGCTCCCACAAGCGAACGCTCCACCCGAGGCACCACCACGTACCACAAACATCTACCAAAATGTGGACATTCATCCTATCGCTTCGTCAACCAATACCACCACCATCACTACTACTCCCACTACCATTACCTCCACCAAAAGTCCACCCGTGCGTGCAAAAACTAAAGCCCCCAAACTAACCGTGAAAGTTTCGTCAACCGCTGCCTCTTCGCAGTCGGAGGATGGTGCCTCACCGACAACGCCACCAACTCCCACTGGCCAGAAGGCTAAAGCGGCCGCTTCCAAAACTAAACCCGATAGTAAAAAGAAATCCACCAGCGCCACATCCACCACTACCACCACCACGACCGATTCCTCCGGTCGCCGTCTGTCGCTCACGCGCAAGAAATCCGTCGGTAGCCCGTTCGGGCCGGTACAGACAAACACGGTCAAGAACATGCAGAAAGAGTTTCTCAGCAAGGCGAAGGATGCGCCCAAACCGGGCACTTCGAAGCCCAAGCCGGCCAAGCTCGTACAGCCGAAGGCGTTCAGCAGTGCGCCGGGTGCCGCATTGTCGCGGTCGTCCGCAACGCCATCCTCGAGCAAGGCGTCCACGCCGGCCACGGATGGGGCGGGCACGTCCGCCCACTCCACTCCCGGGCCGAGCGCGGCTAGCGAACCCCAGCCGGGTAGTTCCCGCGACCCGACGTACATGTGCGAGAAGCTGATGAAGAAGAAGTACCGGGAAACGTGCTTCAGCGACGACTACCAAACGACGGACGATGAGGACGAAAGCCGCATGACGGTGACGGAGAGCGAGCGCACCATTATCCGGAGCCTGGTGAAACCGTACGAACCGAACAGTGAGCCACCCGAAGTAAGTTGCGTGCGTGTGCTTTGAAAATCGTTCTGTGTGCTCGAAGTGCATACAAGTTCCCCTATTTCACACTTTCCAGTCATCATGCGTTTAATCATCATTTCAGTGCTGTTGAAGAGTCGTTCAAGTCAATACCATAGTTGAAGTTATTTTGAAAGCCGCACTCGAAGCAACGATAACGATCATTACACTTTCCACCTTCCTCTCTCTGTCACAGGTCCAAGCTCAACAGCTGCTAGACGATCGTCTGGTGCAGAATCTCGCCCAGGCCGAGCTCGCGGTGCAGCTGATCGAGCTTCGGTACGCCAAGGACAACGCAATCTGGGCCGCAACGCAGTGCCACACGGTCGACGAGGCGAAGGATCTGCTGCAGAAGGAGTGCGAGCTGTGTCTGGGCGTGTTCCCGCTGAACGAGATCGTCTCCATGCTCAAGTGCACGCACACCTGCTGCCTCGAGTGTGCCAAGGAGTACTTCACGCAGGAGATCACGCACCGCTCCATTACGAACTGCAACTGCCCGTACTGCAAAGAACCGGACCTGAACGGGCCGGACGTGACGGAGGACGACGTGCTCGAGTACTTCTCCAATCTGGACATTCTGCTTAAGAACATCGTCGAAGAGGGGGTGCACGATCTGTTCCAGCGCAAGATACGCGATCGCACGTTGACGCAGGACCCGAACTTCAAGTGGTGCGTACACTGCTCCAGTGGATTCTTCGCACGGCCCAAGCAGCGGCGGCTCGTGTGTCCGGATTGTGGATCGATCACTTGCGCGTCATGTCGCAAACCGGTGGGTTCATGTGTGCAAACTGCTGCAACAGTGAACGGGAACGTTAATGTAAACCTCTCTGTTTCGCAGTGGGAGACCCAGCACGAGGGACTGACGTGTGAAACGTTCGCGCAGTGGAAGGAAGCGAACGATCCGGAGCTGCAGGCGGAAGGCGTTCAGAAGCATCTGCAAACGCACGGTATCAGCTGTCCGAACTGCAAGTTCCGGTACTCGCTGGCACGCGGCGGCTGCATGCACTTCACCTGTACGCAGTGCAAGTTCGAGTTCTGCTACGGCTGCAACAAACCGTTCATGATGGGCGCGAAGTGCAGCGTGTCGCCGTACTGTGCCAAGCTGGGTTTGCACGCGCATCACCCGCGCAACTGTCTGTTCTACCTGCGCGACAAGGAGCCGAGGGATCTGCAAAACTTGCTGCTGGTAAGAAGCCGGACGGGAGAATGGAATGCTTGCGTATTGTAACAGCACACGTTTCTTTCAACTTTTAGATGAACAACGTCGCGTTCGACACAGAGCCGTCGGAGCTGATGAAGCAAGAGCTGGCGAATGGCGAGAGCTCCATCATGAAGTGTCCCATTCCACTGCAAAAGGAAACTCCAGCCGGTCTGATGGATATGATCTGCAGTGCAGATGTGCCCGACCGGCACGCCGGATTGTGCAGGTAACACGGGTCGGATTGTGTCGGTTTGACTGTTGATCATAAACTCTTGAAGATTTTCAGGCAAATGAGCATTTGAGGTTGGGAATGTTTGCAAGGTTATGTAATAGCAGTTCTGCGAAACTGTTCTGTCCACAATTGGAACCACATTCATTCGGTTAACATTGACTATATAATCATTGTTGGACGTTGAAGTTGTTGCACCGACCGGAGACAAGACCTGACCACTAATACCGCATTCCCAAATTCATCCCGCCAAACCCTGTCCCCCTCTTCTAGACTGCACTATATTGAGTACCTTAGCTTCCTGGTGACCCACAATAGCATTGACCCGATCAATCTCCTCAACGCGGACGATCTCGAGTCGATCGTGCGGCGTGCTAACAAACGTATGCCACCGCGCCCGTACGGCATGGTGGACGGCATCTACCGCGAATACTTGCTGCAGGTGAGAGCGGTCCCCCTGGCATGAAGTTGACTAAGCGTTGCGTTTTTTTTTCTCTTCTCTCTCTCTCTCTATCTGCTTCTTCCAGAACCCATTACGTTGAATATTTGGTCGGTACGGTATCGAAAGCGCAGATCGATCCGCTACCGATACTGGATCTAACCGATTGTGTCCAGGAGTTGCGCCGCCGCGGCATAGAGCTCCCGGAACGGGGTCCCTGGGACACCGATGAAATTTATCGGGAAATGTGCCAGAAGGTGAGATGGATGCTTCGCTGCCGTGCAAAATGACGCGACAAGATGACACGCGCATTTTTTCTTCCTTCTTTCACAAAATCGGGGCAGGCTTTGCAAATATTTTACACGTTTGCCATTGCTCGATCTCTATCTCTATCTCTCTGTACGTTACTTCATGAAACCGATTTCTCGATCCATACCTCCCCACCACTGGACACATACGGTAGCGGATTCTGACTGCACTGACTGCCATTCCAAATGGACGATACTGTTCCAACCGGAACAAATTTGTTTGTTTTGTAAATGTATGATTTTAACGTAGCCCTGCGCACTTTCCACTAACAACAGCGGAATGGTTGTGACTGACAGTAGGTTAATCGCGTGTGAAGCACTAACTTTGACCACTAACCATCGTTTACTACGACTGCCACTGACCGGACCAGATGTATCACGACAAGTAAGTCGAGCATATCGAACACTGGAATGACTTGAGCTGTTGAAAGTATCAATTATGTGTTAGTGTTGCCTCACAGTTAGTAATAACGTTCTTCGTCTTCAATTCACACAGCTCGTTAAGGACAAAATTCCACTTGATAATTGAGCAATGCTCTTCCGCACCCGTAAGATGCAGCCGTCTGTCAAGGAGCTCTGAAAAACACCAATCGGTTGATCAACAAACAACCGGCGACGGCGAAACAGGACCTGTCCTTGAGTAAAATAAATATTTAAAGGGTTTTCTTTAACTAAAAACAATAAAACATTATCTAATACCAACTATTTTACGAACGTTTTATTTATGTAAGTCACTTGTTAGCTCCTGCCGAACCGCAATCGTACCGGTTGGGTGCCGAGTGGTTTCTGTTTGGGTTTCGCGTCCGCGTTGGGTGCCACGTTCGAGGCTAGCATCTGCTGAATTAGCCGGAAATCTGTCGGAAGGAATTGTTTGCCGAACTTACTCTGTGGAGCATTGGTCGTAGGTTTCGCGGCCGGTTTCGCTTGTCCGGAGGTGGTAACGTTCGTGTTGTTGGTGTTGGTGTTGGTGTTGGTGTTGCTGTTGCTACTGTTCTCAGTGCCCATCTTTGGTATTTTCAGACCAGCCGTAGATTTTCCGTGCCTTTTTCTCTTCTTCTGTTGCTGCTTCAACCATTCCTCGTATTCCTCACGTGCTTTGGTGGCTTTTGAGGGTTCCTCCGGAGCCACAAGTTTTGACAAGTTCAGTTTCCCGTCCAGTTGGACCCGAGTTTTGTAGGAACATAGTTGGCACGTGTATTTCTGGGCGGAGAACGAGTAAGAAACATGAATATTAGGAACATTTTAAACAAGACTTCAATATTAAGGCTTACCGCTGTACGTCCAACGCGCGTACACAGATAGTTCACCAACGATTGCTGTCGTTTGGTAAGTTCGCCCCTGGCTTGCAATGCTTGTATCTGCCGTTGGCTGCGTTTGCATCGCGGTATTAGCTCAAACGAGAAGAACCCGTCCGCCCACGGTATTTTACACTTCCGGCAAATTTCAGTGTCATCGGTTTTGCTTTCTATCTCCGATTTCCTCCTAGCGAAAGGAAACAAGCAATGGTAAGGTAGCATCCACAGCGAGAGGTTCAAAAGTTGTACTTACAACAACGCCAACTTGTAAATTGCCTGAAACTTATTGTCTGTGGGCAATTGCTGCCCAAACTGCAACAACTTTTCATCCATTTTTGGGACGCGAGCACAAGAAAACACACTTAAATTCAAACAAAATAAGTATCGTGCTACCACACGTGAAAACGCACAACCGACCGCATGGAAGGTAAACAATAACAAAGCGAATTTGACAGCTCGCCCAGAGAAAACTGACAACGGCATCGCAACGGATGTAAACATTCAATTTATTATACTTATAGTTTTTTTGTAATTTATAAGAAAAGTTGAATAAATGCGTGTAAGAGTTTTAGTAAACCGAACCGAACATAGAAATCCCTGTTAAATTTCCCTTTATCCCCTTTCTATTTTCCATTTTCCTTCTGACAGCATCTCCGCGGTTGACATTTCCGCCGGTGTCAAAAACTTCTTGGCAGCTGCAGAATTTCCTCGCAAAAAAATTATCGTTTCTTTCGCCCCAGGAAAAGCCCTGTGTGTATTTTCCCGTCTGCAGCTGGTTTTCCTCGCGGCTAGCTAAGCCACCCTCGGTAATTCAACCTAGCGCGTCCTCCGTGGGTTGTCCAGCATGTCCTTCATCGCTCGAAATGTGGCCAGAACGCTGGTGCAGGTAGGTTGACCGATGGGTTGAGACTCCCCCGCCTTCGAGGACACTTAGTTTGTGTTGTTCGGTGCTGTGTTTATGTAACACCCTGAGGAGACTAATGTTTTTCGTTCCACTCTCGTTTTCCCGATCCGTTGCAGGCTTCTTGCCGTGGCATCCACTCCACGACCGTCGCCCAGAATCCGGTAAGTTGTGCAACGCTCCTGATCCTTAGTTTCAAGTAATGTGTTGTTTATTGTGCGAATCTATTCTACAGCGCCAGGGCAAGTCGGAAGGTCGCATTACCTGCACCCTAATTCCCGGCGATGGCGTCGGTCCGGAGCTGGTGTACTCGGTGCAGGAAGTGTTCAAGGCCGCCGACGTACCGGTCGACTTCGAGGCGTTCTTCCTGTCGGAGGTAAACCCGACGCTCAGCGCCCCGCTCGAGGATGTGGTGCGTTCGATCAACAAGAACAAGGTTTGCCTGAAGGGCATCCTGGCAACGCCCGATTTCAGCCGTACCGGAGAGCTGGAAACGCTCAACATGAAGCTGCGCAACGAGCTCGATCTGTATGCAAACGTCGTGCACGTGGTCAGCCTGGAGGGGGTGAACACACGCCACAAGGGCATCGACGCGGTAGTAATTCGCGAGCAGACGGAGGGTGAGTACTCGGCGCTCGAGCATGAGGCAGTGCCCGGCGTGATCGAGTGCCTGAAGGTGATCACGGCCCAGAAGTCGGCCCGTATCGCCAAGTTCGCGTTCGACTACGCGACCAAGCACAACCGCAAGAAGGTGACCTGCGTGCACAAGGCCAACATTATGAAGCTGGGAGACGGTCTATTCATGCGGAAGTGCGAACAGGTATGGAAATGATTTAAATTATATAATAAGAGTAATAATTCAACTAAAAATTGACCATTTCCAGATCGGTAAGCTGTACCCGCGTATCCAGTTCGAGAAGATGATCGTTGACAACACGACGATGCAGCTGGTCAGCAATCCGAACCAGTTCGACGTGATGGTCGCACCGAATCTATACGGCAACATTATCGACAATATCGCATCCGGGCTGGTCGGTGGTGCCGGTGTCGTGGCCGGTGCTTCCTATTCCGCCGAGCACGCCGTTTTCGAGCCGGTAAGTCATGTTTACAAGAAGTTTTTGTTGTTCCCCAAGCGCCGCATATGTACGATTCATTCCTCTCACAGGGCGCACGTCACACGTTCGCCGAGGGTGTCGGCAAGAACATTGCCAACCCGACGGCCATGCTGCTCTGCTCGTCGAAGATGCTGCGTCACGTCAACCTGCTGCCGTACAGCCAGATGATCTTCCAGGCCGTGCAGAACGTGCTGCGCGCCGGCAAGGTCCGCACGAAGGATCTCGGTGGTCAGAACACGACCAACGAGTTCACCCAGGCTGTTATCCACAATCTGCGATAAGGCGGCTATGGAACAAGCAGAATCATGCACTCCGAAACGAGCGAAAAAGAGAGAGTGATAATGAGAGTGCGAAGGCAACGGCAATGCAAAACGAACTAAACCTACTTTCTTTCCCACTTCACAAACCTGCGGAAACACCTCGGTACTTTTCCTCCCATAAATCTGTTATATTTCTTCAGTATACTTTCTATTTTCTATGCCTCCTTTCAACCTAATTTATTCTTCCCTTATTTACCGCCCCTTTCTACACAAGAAACACAAGAATGCAAATATCGCTGATAGGGTTTACTTAGTGGAAATGTTTATAAAACAAAACCAGCAAAACTAGCAACTATTTATTCAAAGCGCACGCCACCTACCAAAGGAGCAGTGTTCGATCCTAGTAACCACAGAGTATGATGCCATCAATAGTTTGTGAGTGTAACGAAGCCGAGATCTAGACAAACGGTGTCGAGAAAATAAGGCACTGGAAATTATGTTATAACGTCACCGTTCCGGTATGTTTCTAGTAAATGACGAGTCATCGAATAATGAATAAAACCAACACTGGCTGCAACACGAAGCATAGTTCACTGCTTAACAACTCTTATTCCATTTCGCTTTGCTCACGGTCAACAATTTAGTGCACGTCGTAATCAGGCTGTTGCGCTATAAAATATGACTAAAATATGGCACGAAAAACTAGCTGCTTTAGTATAAGTCGGTAAAAGAATCGGACAAACGCACACGCTCACTTCTTCGCCTTCTTCGGTTTCGCCAGCTCCAGGATACGATCACTTGCCTTTGCCTTCAGTGCGTTCGGTTCAACCGTGAAAGGTTTGTCCCGGTACTCGTTCGCCACGTTTCGGTAAGATTTCGCCACGGCCAGCTCCGCCACCCGGCTGGAGGCGACCGCCTTCAGGACGCTCTCCGGCAGCCGCGTATCCTCCACGGTGACGCCTTTCGCCCGACGCCTACGCTCCAGCGGTTCGGCCAGCTTCGTCACGTGATCCGATGCGAGCGCCTTCAGGGCGGCCGGCTTAGCCGCTGGGCCGGGCTTCTCCTGGCCGGCGAACTTTTTACGCGGGAACCTTGGCTCCGACAAGGTCTCCATGCGATTAATGAGCTCCGCCAGTGGTTTGCGTGGTCGCAGTTGTTTTTCCTGCTCGAGTTGTGGTTTTGGTTGCGCGTTACGTACGAGCCAGTCCTGGTGCCGCTGCATTTCGTCCGGAGACATACCCTTCAGCTTTTCCACGGCCGGCAGCTGCACGTTCGCCAACCGGCTGTACACGGTGAAGATGCTCTTTTTGATGCGCTTGTCGAGCTGATCCTGCTGGCGGCGGGCTATGAATCGACGGTATTCTTGCTGCGCCGCGACCAGTTTGCGTACGTGCGGCAAGGCCAGCTGCTGGATACGCTTCGACGCGATGGGTTCCTTGTACGGGCGGGAAACTTCCGTTTGCTTGGTGAAGCGCGTCACCGGGCGCGGTTCGTACCGTGAGCGTGGGTTACGCGGTTTCGCCAGGTAGCGCGTTCTGCGAGAGACCCGGTTGTAGACGGAGGGCATGCGAGGCTTTTCGCACCGGACCTGCGACTGCCGAAGTTGAACCCCGATCGGACAGTGGCAGGGAGTGTAGAGGAAGCCTTGATGCTCCTCTCCTTTGGACGGGATATCGTTCTTCAGGCACGAAATGGCCATAGTTTTCTGTCTGTTTTCAGTGTTTTCTGCTGCTGAGCCGGAGCCACCGAGCAAATCCTCTTCCGCAACACGCCGAACTGCTGGAATGTGATTGATTTTGAAAGTGTTACTAAAGCAAATGGTTGCTACGATGGGTGCCGCTCCTTACTACCGGGAAGTGTGTTCGAATCACTAACGTTACCAACGACCTACTAACATCGTAACCGTAACGGCTGTCGGCGGCACGAATAATCGAGAAGGTCAGTATTTATCGGGTGAAGGTTTTTGTGCTGCTGAAGGAATCACAAAGATCCTGCAAAGGAATATATAAATACTCTAAAACAGGTGTAGACTTGTCTGATTTGGTCATACGATCTCCGTAGTTCAACAACCTTCAACATTTTGCAAAATCAAACATAAAGAAGAATTATGCATTATTTGAAACAATGTTCACATGGTTCCTCCGCAAAAATGTTATTACATCGAACTTGAATATGATATAGAAATACAGCTAACTACAGCCAATGATGACAACCTGCAATGGGACTCCATCCACGTGGTACGATGGGATTTTATCTAATCGGTGACATTGAAGACTGATTCAATTCTCCCCCAAATTCTATCACCGAAAGAAATAGAAACCAAAGGAATGTTAGTCGGTTGTAAATAATAAAATTTATTTAAAAATGCAGTATTCAACAGAAAGCAAACCAAACAGAAAAAATAGTTATACTATAACGCTAAACAGGAGACCGATGTGATGGTAATCAGTGTCGAGCCCGGCACGTCCTTAACACGATCCATGATCCAGAAAATTGGAACACGAGAGCCTAGACAAAATAACGCTTTCCTTACTTATGTACTTATGAGCTAAACGGTCCAAATACACGAATGGGAGGGTTGATGATTGGTGAACGATGCTGATACCACGATAAAGCTTCTCCCTCCTACTCTGGCTGCGATTGTCTTTACTTGCTCGGGTAGAACTTCTTGCCCGAATCCTTCGCCATGTCCAGCAGCGTCTGGGCCGGCACGAACGGTGCACCGTACAGTTCGGCGTACGAGCGCATCTTGCTAACCAGCCGCTCCGCACCGTACTGGTCGACCCAGCGGAACGGTCCACCGGTGAATGGCGGGAAGCCCAAACCGAACACGGCACCGACGTCACCCTCCAGCGGACTGTCGAGGATCTTCTCTTCCAAGCACAACACCGCCTCGTTTACGAAGCGCGAAACCATACGCAGCTGCATGTCCTCGACACTGTTGGCACCACGGGACTGCAGCGCATACTTCTGCTTCAGGATGGCCATTGCGTCCTGGTTGACCTCGCGGTTCTTGCTGCGGCCACCGGCATACACGAACACACCCTTGCCCGACTTGCGCCCCATGAAGCCGGCCTTCACCAGATCGTCCATGACGCCGAGGTTGCCGCCGGAGAAGCGGTCACCGAACGCCTTCGCCAGGTCGACGGCGATGTGTGCGCCGACATCGATACCGACCTCGTCGGCAAGGGTGGCCGCACCGACCGGGAAGCCGAACGATTTGGTCATCTTGTCCAGGTCCTTCGGATCGACACCCTCCTGCAGCAGTCTGTGGAAGTAATCGAGAAGCAGTTTACGCTTATGAAAATGTTGTATAGGCAAGAGAATGTATGGAATATGTGAGCTACTGTGACCTTCTATCATGGATACAAAAAAAAATACTTTAATTGGACCGGAAATCAGAAAAACGATTCCCATTGTTTGAAGCATGCATCATAGTTGGCTTTGTTAGATCGTATCTCACCTGATAGCCTCCGACAGCATCGTCGAGAGGATGCGCGTCGTGTAGAAGCCCGGACCGTCACCGACCGTAATCACCACCTTGCCCTGGCGCAAGCCCACCTCAACAGCGGCCGCGGCAGTCTCCTTCGACGTGCCCGGATGCGTGATGATCTCCAGCAGTTGCATCTTGTCAACGGGGGAGAAATAGTGCATGCCGACCACGTTCTCCGGTCGAGAACTGCCGGCAGCGATCTTCGTAATCGGAATGGCGGAAGTGTTCGTCGCGATGATGCAGTGCTTCGGTACCACCTGCTCCAGCTCCTTGATCACGCGGTGCTTGATGTCGATGTTTTCGAACACAGCCTCGATCACGATGTCCGTCTGGCGGAACGGTTCGTAGCTGAGCGTGGTGGTAAGGTTCGACAGGATCTGGTCGCGTTCGATGGCGCTGATACGCTTGCGCTTGATCGCACCCTGCAGCCCACCCTGCACCTGTCCAATACCGCGGCCCAGCCCGGCCTCGGTCGTGTCCTTCATGACCACCTGGTAGCCCTTGTCGATGCTCACCTGCACGATGCCGGCGCCCATCAGACCGGCGCCGAGCACACCGACCGTTTTCGGTGGGTTCGCCGGCTTGCCGAAGCGGTTCTTCTTGCACTCGGTCTGGCCGCGGAACAGCCCGATCAGTCCCTTCGACTGGGGCGTCTGCGACAGTTCGCCGAAGCCTTTACGCTCCGCCTCGTACCCGGCCTCCAGGCCCTTGTCGACACCGGCGCGGATCACGTCAAGGATCCTGAGCGGTGCCGGGTAGAGCCCACCGGACAGCTTCATCACCTGCTCGCGTGCCTTCTCGAACACCTTGTTCTTGACCCACTCGATGCCGAACGCAAACTCAGTCACCTTCGCGACGATGCCCGTCTTCTGTCGGCTCACCTTCAGCTTCTCCGAGGCGAGATCCTTCGCGACCTGGATTGCGACCTGCTCCAGGTACTCGAGTGTGTTCTGCTCGGACGGCTTCAGTCCAGGACCGAGCGGGTTCACCAGCAGATCGACGATGCCGAGCTTTTTCGCCTTGTCCGCCTTCACCGACTTACCGGTGAGGGCGAGATCGAGCGCGGTCGGGATGGAGGTGAGCTTTGGCAGGCGCTGGGTGCCGCCGGCACCCGGCAGCAGCCCCAACATCACCTCCGGCAGACCGACGACCGTCTTCTTGTCCTTCAGCGCCACCCGGTAGTGGCAGGCAAGGGCCAGCTCGAGCCCACCGCCCAGGCAAACCCCGTTGATGGCGGCCACGACCGGTTTGCGGGATTTCTCCAGCTTGGCAAACTGAAGCTGTCCCTCGTGCGAGATTTTCGTCGCCGACTCGACCGTCTTGCACTGCTCGAGCATGCTGATGTCGGCACCGGCCACAAAGCAGCCCGGCTTGCCGGAGATGAGCACGGCCGAGGCGACGGACGGATTCGTTTCCACCTCGCGCAGGACGGCATCGAACTCCGACTGGACCTCCGCGTTGAGCGAGTTCACTTTGACGCCGGGCGAATCGAGCGTGATCACCATCACGTTGTCGACGATGCGCGTTTTCACATGCTTCCCGGTGGCGGCCGCCGTGGCCAGGCATCGCATGTGCATCTGCGACTGCAACGCTGCAGAAAGAAGGGAGCAAACAAGGAAGCGAATTATGGACGGTTCCAGACGGTTTCGTGTCGGTATCAGCAAACGAAAACGGTAAGGTTAGCTTGTTTTGAAACGAAGCTGATTTCGTAACGATTTTCATGATGTCTCGCCGATCCGGGGTGTGTAACTTATCAGCAAAGAGCCAGAGCGAAGGAAGAGACACCGGGCCCACGGGAACACGTAACAAATACAGCCGATATTCCGTAACTTGTGATTTTGTTCGTAGTGTACGTGGACGTGTGTGAGCAGAGGAAGCAGCGAGTCATGTTTATGCACACATACACACACCGTCTGTCTCCTCCTCCGCTGCCGCCATGACGTTAACGCAAGGGTCGAGGGGGCTTGTGGTCCAAAGTCCAGCGAGTGAGACAATCCGTGGCGATTAGCGAGAAGCTGCTCCGCGTCCGCTTGTCGCACCGATAAAAAGTGTACTAGCCGAAAATACGCGAGTGGCCGAAAATATGTAATCTCCCTTACCCTTGAGCCGGAGCGCCTGTCCAAAGGTCACATTTCGCTGCATCGCCGCACCGATCAGTCGTACGCTGGCCATCTTTCCTTTTTTCACTATATGCACACTTTCTCCCTTCTCGCGTAGCTTCTCGACGACGATCGGCGCCTGTGTAGGGAAACAACTAGATCAGCAGCCGTTCGCGTGGCAACACGGGCCCACACTTACTCTGCTCAAGAAGCCGTGCACAAACCGAACATAAATAAAATAAAGACACTACTAATCGCAATCGCCTTTTATTATCGCAACAGCGAACGACGTGCGGTCCGCCCGGCTCGAAGATAGAAAAAAAACTAAGAAAAAAATTTAAAAGCATCTAAAAATGGCAGCCACGAAGATTCCCAAATATGCAAAGTTTGACAGATTAGATTGCTTTCGTTTGACGGTCGAACAGAGAGTCGAACGAAAGACTATTCGGCAATACGACTAGAGGGCATTACTTCGTTAGTAGTAAAAACTCGTGCTCCATACACTCAATAAAACAAAATCCATCGATGTATGACGATGAGTTTTTTGTTGTATTTTTCATTTGTTTCTATTCGATATTCAATCAAAGTATAGAATCAATATTCAATTCAATAAATTCAATTATAATACCACATTGTAACGCAACACAGCCTGAATAAAATACGCTCTTTGCTGCAAGCTTCTGATGATGATGCCCTTCAGCATTCTGATGAATTCTCTCAAAGGCGATCTAATGTGGCAATCGAAAGCGATCTAATCTGTCAAGTTTTACTTAACTGGGGTTTGCTAGTTGGGTACCGATTCAAAGATTCGGATTATCCGGTTTATCCGTAAAATTTGACAGTATACCGAATGTGTTTTTTTATACGAATCAAATGTATTGAAAAAACATCATGTAATCTTCAAGCATTGAACTGTACAAATTTGCAGGATCTCTGTTCAATGCTGAAATTATTGATTCAAACTGCTCGGATGGTGTAACCGACTTTATACCTTCATTTTCACCCTCATTAAACTTGTACAACTTTGGTTCTAATCATTGTTTTCAGTTGAGATTTGAAATACGAACGTTCTTTTTCCTATTCTTTTTCGAAATACAAAAATTAGTTCTTTTTCCTATTCTGAAAATAGTATATATTTTTTAAATAATTTGGTAAGCCAATTTTCCTTCTTTACGAATAATTACCCTTTTTGGTTACATATCGCAGGATAGCCCGTACCATATGAACTAATTTTGCTGTGGTTATTGCGGAAATAACACGAATTCTTCAGCGAAATCACCAATATCCGAAGTTCATTCAAGAATACCTTCCACTGGCCCGTTCTGCTTGTGGCCAAAACAATTAATGCATAATTAGATCAAAAGGTTAAGTTTTCCCACACCCACGCCGAAACCGTCGTCACAGCACCGCACCACAGCCGGATTACACCGGATCGGGACGCCGACCGAAAAAAAGAAAGCGCCAAGTAAATACAAATATTTGCGCAACAAATTCAAATCGAAGCACAAGCGCAAGCGTACAAGCTGTACAAATAGCAGCAAATTCCCGCGTCCGCACACGCTTCCCAAGGCACGTGAAACTTTTTAACGTTCCCTCTTTCCAAAACCTCCACACTGCCAGCCAGACGGGAGGCTTCAAACTCCCGGCGCGGGTCGGTGGCACGCTTCCGGAACGGCACCGAAGCGAGAGCACTAAAACACTAAACTGCAACACGACACCTAATCAACCCGGCAGCCCGGTGAGAGAGAGCGTTCTCCAAGAGTCATATCGAACGGGTGCGTGAGGGTGTCGATCGGTGCCTCCGCAAGTACGGCGCACTCGATGTTTCCTCACGGCCGGGCCAAGCATCCGGTTTCATTATATCTGAATTAATATTGATCTAATAGATTATCGGTGGCACGTTAAATGCTCCCGGGGAGGGTGGAGTGGGCCGAGCCGGTTGGCGGAAGTACGTCGGGCTATTCCAGTACCCACGGCAGAGAAGACGGTGGTATCCGATACTTGTGTAACCGAAGGTACGCAAACAAACCGTAAAGGGAAGGGAGCCACCGGGGTTTTTTGTTGTTGTTGTGCTCTGTTGTTGCTGTTGGCGAAGACAATGGAAGGGATGCGACTGCATCTCGCCGGCGTCGTCCTGCATCCCTTGCAAGGACGGTTTTGTTGATGTTGATGTTTGGTATTACAACGCTCTGTCACGAGGACGATCCAGGGCCATCATCCCTCCGGCAAGCGCGACTCCTAGTGGCGTTTGATGTTCCCATTATCCCCGTTTTCCGATAGGGCGTTAGCAGCACGGCGTTATCCCTGGATTGTTTGCTATCATTTGTTCCTTTTGTGTGTCTGCGTGTTCGTGTCTGTTCGCCTTCCCAAACATCGGTTCGTGGTGTCCGCAAACACCGTCCTTCCCGTGTCGTCCTCCAGCCCGAAGAAGGGGGTTTTGATTGAACGTTCGATCTATTCATCGGTTCAGCTGCCGCTACCGCAACATCCGCAACACCGGTTTAAGCACCGGTAAATGGAAGGATAATTACATTATCTTGTGGTAAGCGCCGTTGTCTTCCCGAGTGGGCCCTTGGCCCTTTGTGGAGGATGGGACGTCGAGATTGATTCGCCATTTCCGAGGGTACTGGTGACTGGAAAAGCGTGCGTTCGCAACATTCTTGACGGCGCTACGGCAAATAGTTGCAATTTGTAGTGTTATTTGTCTTCAGGCACTTTAATGGATCAGGACACGTGCGATACAGTGACAAATATTTCCATAATTATAGGCACGAAGAGAGAGTCAATGAGCAAATGACTTCGTGAAGAAATTGCCTTGGTTTTGTAAATTGCCCATCTTTACAATATGTGCTACACAAATACGAAAAACTAACACTGAGTTTTTGAATCACTTTTAATCGCTATATGAAGTATTTATTTATGTTTCATCTCTTTTTGTTTCAGTCTACTAATTTATTAACCCTTATTTTATAATATGTATCAACAATTTTCTATTGTTTAAAGACGTATTGCATAATCGTATTGCTTTTTCCTATAACTTGTTTTGTTCTATTTTTTACTGATGCTTTACCTTTTTACCTAAATCTTCCTCTGCGTATTTATCATTTTATTTATTTATTTTATTATTCGTCTATTTGTTGCCATTTTATATTCTATCATCGATTAATTTCATTTCTCACTGACGTACATCTACTTTCAAACTTTCATTTCAATTCATAGTTCATAGTACCTGCCTTAAACTGTTTTTACTCTTAAATAGTGCCATTTTTTTATTTGCCTGACTAATATTACACTTTAAAGTGTATTATCATTTTGTTTTCACTTGTTTTGTCACCTCAGCTCTAGTATTGTAATATATGGATGAGGAGGAGGTGATATTGTATATATCTTCTCACCGAATTCAGCATATTCTCATCAATCTTGAAACTCTGGTCACTTCTAATCCGCGAAACGTGCGCTCATTTTTTTCGCACTTTATTCTACAATTTTTAAGCCCAAAAACAACTTCATTCCACGTCCTGGTTGGTGGGAAAATTCGAGCTCCTGTTTGTTTTTCATTCCACTGCAATCGATTATTCCACTTCACGCCGCTCACGTGCCGATTAAATCCTTTATCCGGGGCTTTATCTTCGCCACAGCCAGCCCCGGTCGCATAAGCCCTTTTTGTGGCGAATTTTTTAAAGTTCCCTGTGCGCTTTTGATCATCGGTGGATTAATTTGCACAACATCATTCGCGCCTCGGAAAGGACGGAAAATTATCAACTAACAGGATTATCGGACAATCCTCGACGTGCCACCGCGTGCTCCGATCATCGAGCACCCGCTTCTCCTAAAGCGCAGGAAATATCCATTTAACGGCTGTCGAATCACACGAACGGTACCCAGCCCGAAATTTGCAACCTTCCGCTCCCTGCCCACTCCCGCCAGGAATCGTTGGTTATTTTCCGCCCGGCAGGGGTTGATTGAATTAACACCTCGTCAAACGCAACCACCGAAAGGGTTGGTGCCGGGATTTGTGCCCTGCGCAAACTGCACCTTTCGATGCACCCTTGCGTACGGCGTGCCCGGCAAAGTGTCCGGAACGAAACCCCCGGCACCAACAACACCAACAACAACAATGTCCGCAACAATGTTCACAAGACTGTCACCCTCGGTTGCGAAAAAAAAAACCAAAACGAGTGAGTCCCTTCACTCCTGCCGGTGGCATCGGGCCAAAAGTGGGCCAAACGAAGGCACACTCGGAGAGGGAAAACTCGGCGACTTCCCTCGGCGGACCTGATCGAGAATTTGGTGGCGCACCAAAGGAGCTGTGAACAGAAGAAGGCAGAAGAACGGGCGAGCAGAAAAGGATAATGATGGGTTCATTTACTGCGTTTAACATTTTCTTCGACTGCGTGCCCTACAGTGGGTGTCCGATTTAAGGTACAAGGTGAACGGATTTCAGTATAATGTTGATGTAAAAGTGGCAAATTTGTGGAAAATTTTACTGTAATTTCCATTTTAATCTAATTAAACATTTTAGATTGAGTGTTCTCAACGGTCACAAAACTTGAAAGAGATGAATTTTGGTACACATTTGAAATTTTGCACATATTTTTCTTCCAAATCATCAAGAATTTCGATCCAATTCATTCCAACACTCTTTTGATGAGTTGGATCTAATGAGATGCGTTCTGAATGCGAGTGACTGTGCTAGTTGAATCCTACTAGTGAAAGGACTGATCCGATTCGGTTGATCTTATAGAGTTGTTTTCATAATTTGGTTCTACTTTTCGGTTTTTAAGAGCTTTTTTCGACTCTCTACTGACTTAACTCATTCTACGTGAGTTCTTCACACAGGAAATCTCCACCTCGATTCAGTGGCGCCACCTCTCGGTGGGAAGCATAACTAAAAAACCAATAGAAACTATGTTTTGAAATAAAAACATCAAACCATCTAACCCTATAGCCAAATTTTGCACCCAACTGTGCCCTCCTCACCGGTCCACCCTTTCGAGCGCGTCAATTTTCCGAGCCGTCCCTGTCGCGAGATGCCAGCGAGTAAAACTGCGATATGCGCACACATACGGAAATTACACGGTAGCGACTTTTATAGCGTTTTATCTTGATTGATTTCAATCCGCAATCAGCGAAGACACGGCCAGCGAAGACGCCCAAAGGACGCGATAATTGCGGAGAGGGACCGCACCGCACCGTGAGGCGCTTTTCACAGTTCTCACACCAAACCGAACCCCGGTGCTGCTGCCGTCTGCGAGCAGGGGGCCGCGCCTTTTTATGTGTGTGTTGTGTGTGCCTTGTTTTTTTTTGTTGTTTGCTGAAGTTTTTTCACCGTCTTTTCTTTCACGAAACTGTCGCACGGCGCAAGGATGCCGGAAAGGACGATGGAAGTGTCCCTGTTACTTGGCGGGTCCTGGATGCGTTTGCCCGATTTGATCGTTTTCGATCGTGCTGTGAGCGATTTACGGGAGATAACGCGCCGTCACGGTAGGCGACGCCTTGCGCGAAGGGGTTTGCAAGCGTTTCCTTGGCAACCGTCGCACAGTGGATGGTATAAAGTCATAAAGTTTTGACGTAAAAAAGTATAAACTCTCGGCCTGAGCGGCAAGACTTATAATTCTTTCCGTTTGCCACTCGGGAAGATGCTGGTACAATTGGCGTTGGAAAGCATTGCGTGCATTGTTATTCAAAAAGGAGTTCCTCATACATTTGGGGATATCTTTTTTGTGTTTAATCTTCATATTAACCGAATTAATTCGAATTAACGCAAGTGATGAATGAAACATTTCCAAAGTATTCTCATGATGAAAAGCCACTTCCTTCAAGAAATTGCTTATGATAGAGTAATTTCACGCTACAACGCCACAATTTCATCATCATAAACATACTCGTCGCATAACGTTGTCAACATTCCGTCGTTAACAAAACAAAAAACAGCGTGCTGTCAATCTGTCGAAACGAAACACCTCCATTTGAGAATGATCGAGAAGAAAGAACTACGCCGACATTGCGTGAAACGAGCATGGAAATGCGTCCTTCGCGAAGAGCTTCGTTAAGCGTGATTTGACACTCCCTGGGAGGATTGGTTGAAAAGTAGGCCCTTTTGGGTAAATATGTTTGCTTATGGAAAGACGTTTGAATACAGAAACTAATAAGCTATCTTATGGAGTTTTAAGCATGAAACATAAACTGAAGTACGTCGGCTTTCAACAGCCTCTCCAAAGCCCCCAAATCCTATTCGACCAACCCATCGCTCGTACCCACGGTGTATCGCTTAAAAATCCAATCAATCATAATTTCCCTAAATTGTCCAAAGTAAATACGGAACAACCGAACGACGGCACCGATTGCACAACCACAACCTTCCAGCCCGCCGTACTTCTGTCGAACTGAAACACGACGTAAATTGGCCATAATTGCACACCATTCGGCGGTGCACTTTCATTAACGATATTGATAATTATCGAACACCGGAGGGAAGCCCTGTCCCTGTCAACGCCGGCCTTCACGCACTCCTACAGGGCTCCCGGCACACCAGAAGCAGAGCAACAAAACAAAAAACCCTCACCGAGGGAATCTTCAATCCTTTCTTTTTGGCGGATTTGATGCGTGATGCTGCGCGTCCCCGCACGGCCAATCATCCAGCCTCATCGCTGCAGGATGTATGCGCAGGCAGGAGCAACCGGAAAAATCGACCCGCTCGGAGGCATCATCCGACGTGCCGTGACCGTGACTGGCGCTGGCGTTGCAAACGGTGCAAAAACAAACACTCAATTTTCGCGTCGAACGATTACATCGGCTGGTACGGGGAGTGAAGGATCTTAGGGGAAATTAATGACACGGTCAGTATGAACACGGTGTACTTGCAGGTAATTTGTATACTTGAGGTAAAGGCTTAGCCCGCTGAACGGTCCGCTTGATGGATTTTATTATGTTTTTAAAATTAAATTAAAACAAATGCTCGATTACAACAAGGGCAGACTTGAGATACTTGAGGCACAAACTGTCAAAAATACTTAGCGATTCGTATACTAAAAAGAAGTCTTCAATATGGACCTTTTCATTTCAAGAAATCCGGTTCGAAGGACCAAAAAGATAAGAAATTTACCTTGTGAATAATATAGATATTAATCCTACAGAGAACCTACAGATAAGTTGAAGACATGGATCGATAAATCTCCCTCCGATCCGGTTCGAAGGACCAAAAAAGTAAAATTTCTTCCATTTATCCTCAAGCTATCGTTTATCGTTCCATTTAGCAGCGTGTCCCACTATTTCACTGATGGCTCCGATCGTGCCGCAAAACAACAGCAAGCAACCGTGACCTGTTAGTGCGACACTGATTAGTGATCATTTTCGACTTCCACTCCACCCCATTGCCGCATGCAAAACGATCGTTTCGCGAACCGATTTAAATGCGAGCAACATGAGCTTTCCCTTTTCTTCTTCAGCTTCTTGCTGGCGCTTTTTTTGTCATAACTACCCCATCGATCGGACCGCAATCAGCGCAAATTACCCGCGAACAAGCCAAAATGAAGTTATTATGCTGCCCGTGCAGAACCGGGGAGCTGATTATTTTTCCCAATTGTTTTTCTTCTGTTTGCCGCAGCTTGTTAAGGTGCGTGGAGGTGCTTTTTTTTGGGCTTTTTATTTCGGTCGGGAGAGATCGAGGTTTTTTTTTTACTTTCTGCGCACTGAACCGGCGAGCCATCGCGTGTTTCGGTTACGTCGGAGCTGGCAGCGATCCTTGCCCGCTCCGGTTGGCCGTTGATCATAGGCTTCGGGAATGTGTGTCATTGTAACGCCGGACACCGGTTCGGCCCTGACACGTTCGTCCTCGTGGGTCATTCAACCACACCCTGCTCGGGCGGCCGAAACCGGGCCGCACAATTGCCACTTGGCATTTGACAGGGATTTGTTTGTCCTCTCGACATCGGGTCGACATCGTACCATCATGGTGCCGGGACGGTCCGGGCACACTCCTCGATTCCGACGCACCGGAAGAAATGAAGCTAATAAGCCACTCGCCGGTGGGAAGAAGCGAAAAAAAACCCGGTGCGATTCGATGCGAAACGGAAATCGCCGAGGGCTCATCCATCAACGGTTCGGGTGACAGCACAATGATTTCTAATTGAACACTTTCCGCAGGTCGCAAGCACCGGTGGCCCGGTGGTCTCCTGGCGATGTCAAGTCGGCCAGGATCAGCCGTCGTTTAGCGAGCGAGCGTGGAGTGTGGATTTCGCAAGGGATCCGTCCCAGCGGCTGAACGTGTGCCTCTTGCCAAAACCCAAACAAGCTTTGTGCACGCACTTGAAAGGAGTCATTTGACACACGAGGAGTGAGTGATGTTGGACGGCGACGGAGCGAAAGCAGATGAGAGCATCGATCGTAAAGTTTTGGAGTGAAAGTACATGCGTACAGTTTGTTGCTGCAGCTTTCCCGCTTGACTGATGGCAGTGTGATTTCGGACGAAACTGAAGCACCGCCATGGATTGGACGAGAAGTTAATGTGGCGTTTAGAATCGGATTGTTCTTCAGTTTTCGTGTAACTTGAAGGCTACGAGCAGCTGCTGTGTCTACGAGAGTTAAGTTATTACTTTAATGTTTTGTTTCGAGCTTGAATATCTAGTTTCTTAAGTTAAGCTTATGGTATAGCACGTTATAGAGTCAACGAACCTTGAAATGCCTCTCAATGTTTGGAATAAAAATGTAGCTTCACAGAAAAACAAAGATTATACCAGATGTTTCCTTTCTGCCTTTCAAAAAGTCATCAAGATACAATCAGAAAAACATTTTCTGAAACCATCCTCTCCCAAGGTATTTTCTATTCTACGAAGCAAGCAAACACACACGCAAATGTCTCCAGATCTTCCACGTGACATTGCCATGGTGACATAACCCATCGGAACCGCTTTTATAGCCTCAAAAGCCAACCAGAGGTGAAATGTTCCGAAGGCAACCGGAGACAATACACACCTGGTAGCAAAGTCCGCGCTTCCGGAATACAAATTATTATCTACAATAAAATCTTCCCCTGCCACAGCCACAGCCGGCCCCGGGAAGGACCCCCGACTGGACCGGCCTGAAAGCAAAAAAGGAGTCCTCGTGTGTTTTGGGTTGCCTGTTTCTGGCGTCTCGAGACCTGGAGACAGCGCCGCCGCCGAAAACTATCCGTTTCACGCGCGACTATACACCGCATTCACGAGTGCGTGCATAATTCCGCGCTGCGATAGTGTCAAATTCGGTTGCCGGGGCGACGGTGAGAACAATAACCTCTCGAAAGTCGTCTCGCCCGCCTCTCGGGTGAGGTGTACACGGGCGACGGTCATGCGATACAGCGCGTTCTGGAGACCTCCCTGCCTGCTCGAGGAGGTCTCGGGGAAAAGATTCTTGGCCGGAAAACCTGAGCGCGCACGAGAGAGCGAGAGAGTGGGTTTCGCGTTGCCAAGGAAACGTTTCTTGTAGGGTGCTCCGTAAGGAGCCGCTTTTCCTTGGGACACACAACAACCATTGTGCCGACGAGGGCTCTTGGCGTTTTATTGCGATTGTATCATGCGCGATTACACGGTCGGCTGGGATTATGCGTGGCAATGAAATTGCCTACAGAGAGAAGGTCCTTAGCGTTATTTGCTACTGTGACACTATTGCTGGTAACAGGGAACAAATGCGTATTTTCGCATTCCGAACGTTTGAAATCGATAGCCATCGTTGAATGGAGGTTGTTGGGTGGTACTTTTTTTGTTGCCGGCTCCTCACAAAGAGGGTTGTGTGAGATGTTTTTCATTTTATTCTTTCCCTACTTGAGCACCGTCTTAACAACTACCTAATGCATGTAATACTCAAGAAAATTAGTTAAAATAATGGAAAGGACTTGTAGAGGGTATGAGAAATTTGCTTTGATTCTCATAGTGATGCTGGCGATAGTGAAGTATTTTAAAGATTATAAAACAAATCGTGTTAAAGGAGGTGGTAAAGACTTGTTTTTATATTAAAAAATTATTCTCTCATTCTGGTTCGTTATAGTATCATTTTATATTACATTAACATCATCTCTCCTGATGCTGACCGTGCAAAAAAACCAACATAAACGCCCCTCCAGTGACCAATGAACTGTCCGCCAGGAAAAAAAAAGCCCACCTCAACGGTCGCTTCATTAGCGCGTTCGCATTTTTCCGCGCAATTGAGCAATTATGCAGCTCATTTCTGTCGGGAAAAATGAATTGTTGCCCGTGCCAATTTCAGCCGCGTCCCTCGGGACGCTGCAACTGCAACGGACGGACGCATTTAGCACAAAAGCGACCCAAAAGCGCCCGAACCCCTCGGTCGAGTTTTTAGGGGCTAATTTGCATAACACATGTAAACCTCGCATTGACACGGGCATGATATATTTGCTGTGTTTAATTATGCACGCACTCAAAACACTTCCCAGTGCCCGTGAGTGTGAGTGCCCTCGTCGCGGGCACGCGCGTTTGGAGAAATGTAACACAAACCTTCGGGCGGGCACACGCGCGCTTCCGTTTGTAATCGAATCCACTCGATGCTCGATTTCACCGGGAGCTGCCCGCTAAACGCTCACACCAATCGATAATGTATGCAAATCACGGTGATTAATGCGACTTTTCGAAAAGGCACCCGGGGAAAAGGAACGGATTTGTATTCAAATTAGTTTTTTTAGCCCACTCGTTGTGTACTAGCGAGGCACAATTTGTGCAAAAAGCAGAGATCATCGCACGCGTCTCGACTTCGATTACAAACGGTCGAGAGGAGGCTTTCCGAAGGGTTCAAGTTCTCTCTCTTTCTCACTCACTCTCACTCTATCTGCGGTCACCACTGCAGGCGCCCTTGTAAGCGCACCGCCCGACTCATCATAATAGAAATATAAATATTGTTTTGATAAATGACATATTTTAGGTCCCTCCGTGTCATCTCGAACCAGCTCGAGTCGCTCGGTCCCGGGAGGGGCTCGTTCGGGATCGATCATATTTCCACCAAAACAAAAAAATCAACCAAAACCCATCAAAGGAGCAGGCGATTTCCCGGGCGCGCGCGCACCCTGCGAACTCATCGGTCTCATCAACGCCCAAACGCGTTGCGCGATGCCCTGCTCTCGAGCCATCCCACGATACCTGCTGCCAGCGGTCGGCCCGGCGACAAAGGGGTCCCGAGGTACCGTGAGGTTCACTTCATCCTAGCGTATGTTAGCTGTTTAGCGGGGCGTTTTTCGGGTGCCGTTTGCCACCGCGGACCGGTTCGTCGCTTAATTGCAGGGGCGTACGGATCAAATTAATCAAATCCAACCGAAAAGGGCAACACGCCGAGGAAAGAAAAGGCGCCGCCGCCCGTCGGAAAAGCCGTGGGATTATGGTGAAAGTTGTGTCGGGATGTTTTTCGAAAATGGTTTTTTAAAGCAGTTTTTAGGTTTGTCGGTTGGCCTTTTTTTATCCTCTGCTGCTGCTGCTGCTGCTGCTCGGTTTGTCCTTGTTTTCCTTTCTCTCTCTTTTTTTTGCAACAGTCCTTTTTTTGCAGCATACTTTCGAGGGGTTGATGGGCTGCGTGTGATGTGATTTTTTTTTTGCCCGCTACTTTCTTTTTCACGGTACATATTCACGGTGAAAACGCCCGTTATGACACGCTTCCGTTTGAAGTGTTGGTGAGCCGTTTTTATGTTCTGTTTTTTTTTGTGCTGCGACCCGATTCGCTCTGTTTTGATTTTCCGTTCCGCTGTAACAAAAGGGTGAAAGTAGCAAATGGAAGAAGAAAAACATGGGAATTTAAGCATGGGAAAAGTGTATACACCGAACAGAAAAAAATGTTTACTTATTCAAACGATGTTATAATAGAATAACTTTTATGCAGAGATGCGATTGTTTGTTTACGAATGAAAAATGATCCGAACAAAGATTGGTTAAATTCTAAAAACTATACATTTTAACTACCTTTTGCTCAGAACATGCTCTCCTCTGTCTCTTGAACATCTTACTTCAACTAACAAAACAAATCATAGCAACCGTTGACAAAATTCATCGCTAGAGAAGAGCAACTTTGATTAAGTGGCGCCATCTATTGAGTGATGTATCATATGTTTGGCTCGATTTACTCATACCATTGTCTTATATACAGGAACAGCTACAGACATTCAAATTAAAACGGAACGTTTCTTTTTGTACATTAAATATTTTTTTGATATAGAGATCCTATTTATCCGATTTGTTTAATGTTTCTTTCATATGTTTTCATTTAATATAACAATTGTTTTAGGAAAATAAGACACTTTCGTACGTGTTGTATAGTTATATTTATTGATTTTCACAAATGTAATCAAATTCCAGTGACTAGAACTGTTTTAACAAAACAAACCTTACGCAACTAATCAGCCGTTGTTTTAGTTTCGAATAAAAAAGACAAGATCTACCACCACCACAACCACCGAGAGTGTTAGCTTGTCTTGTGTCGATAAAAAAGCACACATCTCAAACCCAACGGGCGGTGTGGTAGTGGTTTGTGACTGTGCGATAAAAATATTTCCTTTCTGCTAGGTATCTGGTAATAAAAAAGAGCACGAAAAAACCTCACTACAATTAGCCTACAATTAGCCTACCTTGGTACTTTGATTTGCGTTTCCATCAGTTTTGTTGTGTTTGCTTAGGGCTAGAAAATGGTTTTTAGGGCTAAAAGACTTAACACTCTAACACAAAGTAGATCAGTACGGCGTGAATGAAACAGTGACAAGAGATGATGACAGATGAGGCGCAAGCGCCGGTCAACAAAGTAGGCAACAAAAGGGCGGCAACATCTTTCAACGCTATCTACACTCCGGGGCGGTGGGGGTTGCTGTTCGAGCGATCTAGCTGAGATAGTCACACTGGTCCAGCCCGTAGTACTGGTGTTCCAGATGCTGCTGGTTCTGATTGCCGACGGCAGATGCGGTCTCGGTGTACGTCTGGTTCCACGTGTCCGTGCCCGTTGGAGCTGTCGCACCGAGCGTCGTCTGGAAGAAGCTGTTGCTCCACCAGCACCCACTGTTGTCGCCTGCGGACTCCACCGTCCCGCAGGGTTGCTGCTGCTGTTGCTGCTGGACCACCTCGGCGCAGGAAGACATGTGCGACGTCGGCACCATCCGTCCGTCGGTGGAGTGGGGTGAGCTGGAGGTGGCGTGAGTCACTGGCGGCTGTCCCAGTGCGCTGGGCTGACCGATAGCATCATAGCCACCGCCGTACCGGAGCTGGGATGCGTTCGGTGATGAGGACGCACTGTAATTTTCGTAACCCGCCGTAAGCGGCGCTCCAGCCCCAACGGCGTACCCCTCTAGCTGAGGTCCGGCGGGGTCGTGCGACGACTTGCGACCATTAGCCGTCGGTGACACGCAACTTGATTGGCTAATAAAGAACGAATTGATGCCGTCGCACGCACGCAGACCGATCTTGTTCATGTCGAGTTGCGCAAGCGGGTTATTGTTGTTGTTCTGGTAATCGACCTGCGCGCTGGCGTAGTACGCAATGTCGTCGAGCACGCTGGAGCAGCCGCTGCTGGTGAGGCTGGCGGTGTCCGTGTCGGTGCTGCTCTCGTACTTGACACAGTCGAAGTAGCGGCCGGCCCCGGCCACGGTTCCGAAGTCGGTCGTCGCCCGGTAGCTGCGACCGTCGGTGCCGAGGTCCAGGTCGAACATGGTGGTAGGTGGTGAACTTCCGAGATGTTGCTGCTGGTGGGGTGGGTACTTGCCGTTTGTCACCGGTCGGATCGGTTGATCCAGCTGGAAGATCTCCTCCGGGTGGATGAAGTTTGTGTTTGTATCGTAGAAGCAGTTCTGGCCGTAGTCCGGTTGGGTCTGAGGACATAGCACGTTGGGTTGCTGCTGCTGCTGCGATTGTTGCTGGTGAAGCTGTGGAGGCTGTTGCTGCTGATGCACCGGAGTGTGATGACTCGTGCCATAGGTACACGTCGTTGGACCGGATGATCCAGTAAGGTACTCCATCTGGTAGCTACTCTCTTCGAAGGACGAATCGGGCGATTTGATAACTTCCCCGGAGGAGATCGAGCTGTAGCTCGCAGCCTTCGCGATCGTGTACAACTGCTTGGTCGTCTTTCGTGACTGCTTGATACCGTTCAGCTAAAGAAACAAATCGATACATTAGAGCTCACTCCGGACCACTGTCAAGGTGCTGCCCACCAACCAACCTTGTTCATTTTGGACTGCACCGTCCGCAGGACACGCTCGCGCCGTCCCAGGCCCAGCACGCGGCGCGTTTCACCCGACGACTTCGCCTCCGGCCGCGGGTGATCGTGGACACCTTTCGCCTGGAAGAACACTGCGTGCGGTGTATGGCGCCAGAAGTGTGTCACCGGGTAGCCGCAGTGTCCACGGCACGGCAGAATCTCCAGTATGCCGCCAATGCACAGTCTGTCATGCGATTAGAACGTGCAAGCACCATTAGTACACACGGTTCGGTCACTCCAACACCAAACCCACTCGCTCACCTGTTCGGGCACGCCTTGCCCTGCTGCTTGCGGCGCGCCTTGTCACATATGGCCGGGCGCAGATGGATCTTGTCCCCGTTGGGCAGGATGCAGCCGGCCGAGCAGACCAACACGCCCAGGCAGCTCTTCTTCAGGATGTTCACGTTGTGGTTGTTGGTGTTGCGCATCGCCCAGCCGGACGCGTGGCGCTTCGCCTCCTCACTGTGCGGCCGGTAGATGTAGCGACAGTGTCCATCGCTCCACTCGTTAAACCCGTCGAAGTCCGACTCGGTCACGATCGGCACGCTCGGATCGTTAATGTCCCAGTCGATGCCGAGCTGTCCAGCGCCGCCGCCGCCGCTCGAGTTGATCACGTTCGATTGCCTGTTAGCGAAAACGATAATCAAAACATTCGAGGCACCATTAATCAAACTGCCCACTGAGCACTCACGGGCACCGGGTTCTTGTGCGTTTCTGAGCTTGATCGATCGATCGGGCACTGCCACACTGAACTGGTGCCGGAAGAAAGGGAACTTGAGACTTACACAATCACCATGCTGACGGCTCAATGATGCTGTTGTTCGGTCGGGGCACTCAACAGCGGGTTCAATTAAATTTTGGGACACTAATTTAATTTCTCTTGCTAGCGTTCGTCCACTTTCGCGTTCGTACACATTGATTAACAACGATCTGGCCGCTTCAAAACACACTACACTCACACACCCCGAAACTGTTGAATGATTTCACTCTTCCCAGAACTTCAAGTCACGATCAAAAACATCTGTTTGGTTCTCGGTCAAAAAATTGCATCACGTACACGAGTTCGGCTGTATCTTCACTTCACCCTATTCCAACATTATCGATTTTCCGAGGGAAACCCAGTCCGTAAACAGTCCGCACGGTCCTTCCGGGCGCTTCGCTCTACCTCTGTGTCCTAGCGGGTCGAGTGCGTAAAGGGAACTGATCGGGGAGTTCGTCCTCAGGCTGCCTCTTTGACCCGCAAGGGCTGCGGCTGCTGCTGGCTCACGCCTGCAGCATAGCCGGAACGCACTCTCTCTCTCTGGACGCTCTTTCATCCCTCGGGTGGCTCTTTACAGGGGTTAGCATAACGCATTGTGTAGCATAACCGTTCTCTGCAGGCGCGCTCTCTCCCATCATCTCTCTGCTCTTTATGCTGCGCGTAGCTCCGCCTCCAATGTGGAGTGGATCGGAACGAATGAGCTGTCGTCTCCCGGTGCGGTCCGATTGGGTGGTGTGAAACGGGAGAAGAAAACCACACAGTCTGCCTACTGCGATGCTGAAGTCTTCAAGATTATCATATTTTTTTTCCTCATCTACTGACTGACTTTACTTTTTTCCTTCGCTGAGCATCACTTCCGAACGCGTTCGCATTATGTGTTAATTATCGATGTACGATTTCCGATCCAGCATCCAGCTGACCTTTCACCGTGTGCGTGTGAGGACCTTTCCCAAATAGGCGCCCAACCTCCGGCTCCGAAACCTTGCGATGGCTCGTTCCGTCTCGTATCGGCGGGTGACAACTTAGTGTCACACAATCTCGGCTGATTTCATTCTTCCGCAGCGGCGTTGCGGTCAAACCAGCAGAATTTCCGTACCCGGGGACGACTGGACTGGTGGTGGGTAGAAAATCAAATTAAAGCCAATCCATTGTCGGCAGTTAGTTTGGGCCGAAGACCTCAATAGGATTTCTTCTGTTCTCGGTGTCTTCCGTTCCGATTTATTTTCTCTTTTTTTTGCTGATGCTGCTGGTGCCTAGAGCAGGCGGAGCGCTTTAAGCGAGGATCTATGTCACCGATTGTGGCTAGGTCGGGACCATTAGTTGAATGTGCCCGGCTGTAGCGTGATCAATTGCTCTATTATCCGGAATTCGTCTATTGCATGAGCACGATTTGCTCGTTCAATTAATCTATATTAAAACATCAATATCTAATCTTGATTCGTCAGGACGAAGGGAAGCAAAGATTTCAAATGCACATGATTAGATAGAAATATTAATTCAATTAAGGATGTGTTTGAAGGTCGAATTTTCCAAAAACCGATTCTCTGATGTCTCGGCCTGCATCATGAGAAAATTCCTCCAAATCTGCTTGTTACTTATGTTAGTAACTTTTCATAGCTTTTTATTTTGATCAAATATATTCTGGACGAAATTTAATTCAATAGACACTGAAGAATAATACAAAAAAGAGAAAAAAAACACCGAACTTATATAATCTGCCAGCTCTTAGTTCTTGACATATAAACCATCATAGACATTGACACGTTTTTCAACTATAAAGAACAAACAACATCCCAAATAAATACAGTGGAATATAGTGAAATATCCAATAATAACCAAATTGATCAACTCAGAAAGATGATAGTGAAACAATCATAAAATTAGAGATGAAACTAAGTTGTTTGAATCTTTACAAGGTATTTTCTTGTCCAGATCTTTTATATAAACGACCCAATAGCACTCAAATGTTGGCCAAACTTGAACACTTTTGAGGAACTAGTACATAATACATCCTGTGCAGTGCAACAGTACAGCGTTCACTCATTCGAAAACTTGTTGAAATAACACCCCATCCTATAAATGCAATCTATCATCCCATGAGCCGGTGATCCTTTCTCTACCGCAACGCAGAACAATCACAGCGAAAAGTCATCTCGATTATCGGAACGATCGTATCAAACCGGGCATTGTTTCCAGTGCATGATCCACCCGGCGCAGGGGGAGTGAAAATCCAGGTGAGCCTGGAATTGAGAGTGAAAAATGAAGCGAAAATTCCGCCAAAACTGCCATCTCCTGCCGCATCCCTCCAGCTAATTCCTATCGTCCCGTTCCGATCTGGCGTCTAGCGGCAGAAAAATGGGCGCCAAAACTGTTACCACAAATTCCCAGCCCCGCAATCGTAATGGTACCGACCGGGCTTATCGGTGACGACGGATCTGATTTAACGAGCGGCAATCGAGCCCGGTCGGTTCGGGAAACACACCGTTTTCCCGCCACCAAGAGCGAGAGAGGAAAGTATTGAACGGCCGAAGCGGTGGTTTCCGTTATCGCTCGTCAGCCCATCGAAGGGGCTGGAAAAAATGTGATTTTTCCACCACGCCACGGGTGGCGCCGTGTCGCAAGCGCAACAGGCCGCCCCGTGCCTGTGGGACTGCAGTTTCTGTTGCATTTTCCACTCGAAACACCCGGGAGTGCCCCGTTCGCGCGGTTCGCACGGTGGGAAACGTCCGGAAGCGACGTGTGTGAGAGGGACCAACAACAAAAAAAGATAGCCGGATAAGCGGAAGCGAACAGGGCGAACAGGACGCGATTGTCGCTCTGCCTCGGCTTCCTTCCTTGTGCGCCTCAATGGACGGATAATTTTTATCCGATTAGGAAATCTACTCCATAAAATACAATTAAGTGGTGGAGGTTTTGGGCGCGGGAACCGAACGCCGATGATCCGTGGCTGCCGTCGATTCGTGGCTCGTGAAAGGAAGAGGAATGTTTCCTTCCGGCGGATGCGTTTTGGAACGCACTTTGCCGCACTTTGGGGTTTGCTTTTTCTCAAGTGAAAGCTTAATCTGCCCCTATCTATCCGGAGGGAAAAGCTTGTTCTACGCTTTGTCTCCCTCGCCGATATCCGCTCTTCAGTGTCAACTTCTAATGCAGATTAGAAGGGAGAACCTTTTTGTTGTTCTCGAACACTTGTACCAGAGTTCCACAGGTGTTCGGAGAGTTCAGTTTGCTTTCTTCTTTGTGTTTTTTGTCGTGACAATTCTCCCACCAGCAACCAAGAAGAATGAACGCTCGCACGATCTCCCCAAAATGGGAAGAACGCAGATTTACATACCGAAATTTCAAACCTAGCGCTTACGGACGAAACCGAATCCTTCACACGGGTCGTTTGTTTGATATCGCGGCGGTCTCTCTGCACTGGTCCTTCCCTTGTGTGAAGGGCTCCCTTGCGAGAGTCGAGAGCATGCCAATAAAATAATGTTTATGATTGAGTGCCGCCTAATAAACGACCCACGACCGATGCGCCGAAGTGTAGGGATATTTTAATAACTATTAATTAATGCGTCGGATGCGGGCCCGGCCGGTCTGAAGGAGTCTTCGTTTGCATCGCATGCGCCGCGCGCGCAGTTTGGGATCTCCCTCCCCATGCAGGATCTCGGCTGGTGGTGTTTGCCGTTGCACTTAGCGCTGGCGTGAACCTTGAAACGATGCGAACGTTTCCGGCGCATGGGTTTCAGAATGGAGAAGAACATATAATTGTTAAAGGTAGTGTATGATGAAGCTCACTTGTAGGTTTATCATGCTATATTTTCAAAACTGAAGCATAACGCTATTGATTGAAGTTTATCTGTAAGTCTATCTGTCTATCTGTTTATTGATTTATGTTTATCTGTAAGTCTATCTGTTGTAAGTCTACTCTCTACAGTTTCCTCAGATGTTTCGGATTTTCTGTGCAAATAATGCAACTATTAAATTTGCAACTTGCACTGAGATGTTTAGTGAACTCAGGTACGGAAGCTCATGGCCTTAAACACCACTGGCTGTCGGTTCGAAACTCGGCTGGAATGTAAGTTTTGTCAAATTTCTCAAATGGTAAGTTCCTCAAACGTTTGTTGGAGTATTGTGGAGTATTGTTGTATTGTTGGAGTAATGCGAGTATTGGAGGTTTCTTGCACTCTAACGTTTCTCATTCACTTACTCACTTACTCACTTACTCACTTACTCATGTGTATTCTTAGTTACATATCAATGATGATGCATGAATGTGTGAGAGGAAATAAACAAGGTAGGTAGTGAATGTGAGAAGTTTGAAGCTTTGTCTTAGCAATTTTCAAGTTACTTATCAGCCACAGTAGCTCAGTAGTGTTTTTTTGAATTTGCATCTATTTTGATACTAACTTTGGTAATTAATCCATATTTTGTTCATATATCAAGCAGGTGGACTTGTGAGAGTAATCTCTATTATTTTAATATAAAAAAGATTGCCTTTATTCCAACCGAGCGAAAGTAACAATAAACAAAACAAAAAGCAACACTGCTATTGTGTTCTATTCCATCATCCCCACATGACACTTTATGCTCTGATTTGCAACAGGTTTCTGCAGGTAATTTGAATTAACTGCCATCCGTGGAAAATCCGCCCAATGGAAGCCATCTTCCCCGGAAACCGTTGTACGGGCGCACTCAACGCATTCGGGCGGCGCCATTTGCCATTTGCACCAGCGCGATGGATCAAACGCACGGTCGCCGTTTTTCTCAGACGACCTCACGGGGGCCCGCTCGTCTTTCGGGGACGCGTTCCTTTGTTGCTTACTTTGATGTTGCAACTGTTGCAACCGTCTCACGCACACCGTCGTCCCCAGGTGAACGCAGGCGGATGTGCACCGTGAGTGGACCCGACGCCCAGCCCAGGTGTCCAGCCATAAATTGATTGTTTACAGTGGCTGACTTCACCTTTCTTAGTGTGTGGTGCGCGTCAACCAGCATCTTTCCGATCGCCGCACGATAAGAAGGGGTTGCGCTGTTTTCCTGACGTGGCGACTGATTAAGACTACCTACGGCTGGTGCGGCTTGCAGCAGGGTGGATCCGCGCGCACCCGTTCTGCAGCCCAGATGGGCGCCAAAAGACGGTTAAGTAGACGACCGGTTAGGACGCGAAAGAAGCCACCATGATGGTGGGGGTCAGCAAAACGGACGCTTCCCGGGACGCTCGTCTTGTCCGGCCGCCTGAACTATGATTAATACACGGTTCGGGCCAGGAAAAGCGTCCAAACGGCCGGAATGTGCACAAGGCGTGTTAATTCATGGTGGCCCTTTTGGGAAGAACTGGCCGCGCGACGAGTTTTCCTTTTGACGGGTTGAGAAAAAAACGACTGTCTGTTGCAGGCTGCAAAACACACTCCCGAGCCAACCGATCTGATGCATACGCCAGCACACGATTTGGTTATTAACGTACGAGCCTCACGTACGAGCCTCACGAGCCCGTTCGCAACAGGGCGGCATTCTTCGTCAATTAATTTTCATTAAGCGCACATTTCGGTGCTCAAAATTGGGCCCTCCGGCGAGGGAGTTTTCCAAGTACTTGAAGCCGATTTGCAGTCGCTTGCCGCCGCGCCGAGCGGTTAGTTAATTGAGACTAACAGCTTCGAGCGTTCCATCGGAATGGAAAACGAAACAAAATGGCGTTGGTTGCGCCGCGTTCGGTGGAGGGTGCATTTTCCTTCCCGGTGCTGAATTTCAAGCACACAATTGTTGATTTATTCTATCACGTGCGTCGATGCGATGCGTTTGATTGACTCGAACTTGAGTCGAAAACAACAACAACAAAATCTCGTCCTATCTTATCCGCAGGTCGAGTCTTTTGTCGTCCAATCTAATGCTCATCATCGCTTTTTATTCACGATACCATCATTGTTTGACGTCAAATCACGGAAATTTTCAGGCAGGGATAAGTTTTAGCTTGAAAATCAACAGATTTCTGTTTTTATTCCTTCACCGTGGACAATTTTTCTCTTATTTTGTGGTGTTCGTAACATTTTCTTATTACAGATGGCGTAGTTTACCTTGTGAAAACGTAAACTTTGAATTATTATTAAGCTAGTCAACTCTGTTATTCTTTTCATTATAAATTGGTGCTAAGTTCTTTCACGATTCTTATGTTATCTTTAGAGTTCAATTGTTAAAGCAATTTCGTATCAATATTGTTAAATCATACAGTGACAAACAATAGTTGAATATTTATATATTTATGTTCCAATTCAACCATTCAACAATTCATTTTGTGATGAAATAATAATAAAGTTATCGAGCGTATTTCGACTTCCCGGATTAGTTTTCAAAAACTCTAACCTAACCCTAGAAAACACAAAATAGCAATCGAAGTAAGCACACGCAGCACATCATAGCAAACATTGAAAAAACACAGTCATCAAAACTCATAGTAGTCTTAGGTAAAAATTAGTCACTGCAACCTAGATTGATTGACGCCATCTCTTCTTTGTTAAAGAAACTAGAAAATATGGCATAAAAGTTACGGATTCATATAGTCCAACCTGTGTTTAGTTTAAATTCAGCTTTCAAAACAGATATTGCCTGGTTCTTTCATATTTACTTTCATTCTTTTCAAAGGAATCTTTTGAAATTCTTTTAAAAAGTACGCCTTTTCATAATAATTTTGAGGCTGATTATTTAATAGACTTTGTTCTGATGTATGTTATAGAATCACTGTTTTAAATTTGTTTAATAGAAATTGTTTTAATATAACTAATATATCCATTTATTACTTTCCATTAATTTTTCCATATTTAAAACAATTGCTGGCGCTATCGATCCGGTCCTTATCAGCGTGCAAAACAGTCCGCATATCTAACTCCAGATCCACAACACACGAACATACTCCCCATTTTTCCACCCTAACCCCACTCGACCCAATCCCTACAAATCTACTGCAAGAAAAAATCTCCACACCACAAAACAACACGCTCAATTACGTGCTTTGAAAAACGAACGTTTCACCCACGCATGGATGGGATGGGTTTTTGTTTGCGATAACGTAATCACCGTTTTGTTTGTACATCTAAATTAATCTCTAATCCCGCACCGGAAGGATGGGTGCACCGGTTGTTCATGGGTGGAAAAAAACGCGACACACACACCGACACACCGATTTCCGTTTGAACATAAATTGCGTTCGTTGGGTTTGGGTCCTCGTTCGGGAGAGCCGGAAAGGATGTAGGATGACGTGCTTAACGAAGCGACATGCACACACACACACACACACACACACACACACACACACACACGGAAGCAAAGATTATACCACATGAAATACTGCCTGATGGAGCGTGAGGTGGGAGGAGTGGGAGGGAGGCACATGATTGTATGGCGCACCTCATATGGCCCACCACCAATTATCACCAGCGTTTCCCGATTGCGAGCTCGGCTCGGCTGCCACGACACGACTCACTGCACTCCGATGCGATCCGGTTCCGGTTCCCGTCCCACCGGGCTGAGATTTCTTTTATGTGGCCGCTCTCGCTCTTCTAATTAGATATTTCATCTGATAAAACAATTCCACTGCTAATGTGGTTTCGGTTCATCCGTGCGCGCAGATACGATTTGTGATTTGCCGTACGATCGTACACGTACGATACAGGGCGTATAGCCGGGCCCGTTTCCGTTTGAACTTGAATCGCTTCCGACACAGGACACACGCACCCACACGAGATTGTCTCGAAACCGAAGCCCGAAGCTCCTTTTGCTCCTTTTTCCGATAAAACACCACTCCGCAGCCCGAGCGAATCGTTTTGCTGTTGTTCGTTTAATTGTGTTTGAGCTCAAGGATGAGCTATTTTACAACGTGTGTCCTTCAGAAAGGATCACAAGGAAACACACTCTGGTGCTTCTGTGTTGGCATGCGATAAGAAAGGAAGTCCTGGCGTGCTCGTAACAGAAGAAAAGATTAAACACAATCAACACAGGGTTTGTAATTTGTGGCTTTCAATTGAAACGGAAAGGAAGAGCAAGGTAGAGAGAGAGAGAGAGAGAGAGAGAGAGAGAAAGAGTGAAAAAGGACTGTTGATTGGTTTTTGTTGTATGTACATCATCCAAGCAAATACACACTTCATCAAACGCTCCTGTGTTTGAGGTAGTGAAGAGTAGTAGAGTTTATTTATTCTATTCGTTATTCAATTTCCTATAACGCTTTGATTTCCCTTTACCCATTTTTACTGGATTAAAAGAGCTTTTTGAATTCCTCCACTTGCACTTCAAATGGTTCAAATAAAAATGTTATCCAATTAGATTAAAAAAGTTAATTCTTTTGAGATTTTGATGATTCGTGCTATTTTCTATTTTTTATACTAATTGTGGCTAAGTTGCACTTGAGTTTTGTTTGTTTTATGTATTGAAACACGAAGTTTTAATTAACGCTACATTTTATTTAAATTTGTTCTTCTTTTATATTGATATTTTATATTCTTTTATATTATCGCACCTTTTCACTTGTATAATTTGTCTAGAACTCGGTTAACTCAATATGGAGGTGAAAGGAAGAGAAAAAACAAATTCAATATAAACCATTACAATCTACTTCAAACTATCGCATCGAACAATAATCCTCGGATTCAATCCATTTTCAATACGTATTCAATCGAGAACATCGCCCCCGGCTACCAAACATTTGACTTCATCACACTTCTCACTGACTACGTCATCCTGTGCAAATTAAATTCTTTTATAAAGTCACACCCGTGAAAAATCTCCATTCCCAGCTACCAGCGACGGTTGGAAACATCGGTATGGAAATAGTTTTCACCTGCGCATAAACCGCACCGAAAGGGTAGCCCTTTACAGAAATACGGGGAGAGAACCGAGGAGTCATATCGTCACAGGACGGAAAGGATTACGATGACTCGTGGGTTGTCCTGTCGTTGGCGTGAGGACGACGATGATGATGACGGCGACAGATAAAGGCAACCCCCGGGGGCCCGAAACCGACGAACCCTTCGAGTGGGCTCGAAAGGCTCACACAAACGGCCGTAATAGAAACATAAAAGGCAGATGTAAATCCTAGTGAATTAATACGTATTTAACCGCAGCACACGGTAAGACACCCAACACTGGACACGGTGTGTACCTTTCAGGGTGTTTCTGTTAATCCGATGATTGCCGGTCCTCCCGTCAAAGGTTAAGGCACAACCACAAGGACTCTATGGTGTGTCCGTGAACAAAAGGGCCCATCGGGGCAGGAAAAAAGGAATGCAAACAGATAGAGAGAGAGAGAGCGCGCAAGAGAGAAAGAGAGAAGTAGAACGAGAAGGAGATCGATTGCACGAGAGACCGTGAACTATTCCCCGGTGCAGATAGTGTTCCTTCGAGACGGAAAGATGTTCATGCATCTGGCGTAACCGTCTAGCTGCAGCCGGGCCTTTTGCATAAGAAACCCGCACAAGAGGGTTCCTCGCACGATGGGCTCGATGGGTGAGCGTGCGCGCGCCTGACCGCACACACACACGTTGTTGAATCAAGACTTGTTGCCGCCACTTTCGTTCGCCGGTTTCGACCGTTGTGGACATAATTAAGCCGTCTGGATTTTTGTATTCCACACGGGACGTCTGCGCAAGCGAACCGAGGGGGGGACGCGTTTATTAAATCTTCGACCGGCTCTTCGACGCAGCTGGTGCCAAGACACACACACACACAGCAGAAGCACGTGCTCCGGTCGGACATCGCGCGCGGCCACCGGCTAGATCGGGAGCGCACCTTTCTGCAGCACCTTCGGATGGTAAAATCGCGTGCGCAACCTTCAACGGGCACGCGTGTCTAGTTTGCCGGTGTCCATTAAGAATCCAAGCGAGCAGATTGCGGCACGGGCCTGCGACACGGGGACATGCAGCCGTTGCAGCAGTAAGTTCGCCGCATTGTAAAGGTGGCAATAAAGCACAGATGGTGCGCTGGTGGTTTTGCGGGTTTTCGGAAAGGTCGTTTTGCACGCATTGCCACCTTGTGCGATTTGTCAGTTCGCGATCGCCGATGGGGGAAGGAAAAAGATGACGCGAAAAAAGCAATGGGCAGTGTGGCTTTTGCTATTGCAATTAATTGGACATTTTTAGAAGAACTAGAGAAATAGTTTTAAACAAATTTCTCTGATGGAGTTATATCTCTGACAATCCTTTTCATTTATATTTAGTTTTCAGAGCAACTTCTACAACAATTCTTCAGAGCTCGAGCTAGAACAACGTCCAAAAATGACATTTTAATGCACCATAGAGCGTAAAATGCTAATGTAAAGTCTATGATTTGAAATATCAAAGTCTATTTGATAAACAACCTATTTCTGACATTTTGTCATGGCTTGGCCTACCAGATATGCTGTATCACCATATCCGGACCACCATAGCAACCATCTTCCCAAGGTAGAGACTAAGGTCTATTAAAGAGAAGGTCGAATATTAGCGGATTTGATCAAAATTCTTCTTCTAGTATTTTGACATAACAGGGGGCGATGCTTAGTAGGCGGTATGAACAATTACAGGATTGAAACAGTCTCTTGGTAACGCGAAAAAGAGGTTTTAGTTGGTGTAAATGGAGTTAAAATTAGCAGAAAATTATTAGAAACAGATTTGCGCCATTATTTTGCAGCAAAAACTGATTTAAAGTGATTAATTCTTTAATTTAATATCGCCATTTCGAAAAACCAAAAACGGTCATTTTTTTAAATCGCCCCCAGAAATGTTAAATGAACCCCCTTCTTCAACTTCTTTTTGAATGTCAAAATGCTCTACATTCTACCACCTGGTCTCTTATAGTAGCCTTGGTAGAGACGATCCCAATGCCAGTTTACAGTCCAGGATTGGGAACTCCACTATCCAAATAAAGTAGTACAGGCTTTGGAACTTCACTGCAAAGGAACTGGTGGAACGAATGTCCAATATTCAAGTGTCCATAATTGAAGTGTTGCTTTGTGCGTAACTCCTATTATTGACAGCGTTGTGTAGTTTTTCCGATGACAAATAACAATAAGGATTATACAAAGACCACACGACGTCTTTGGAATTTTTCTTTTTTTTCTCCATAAAACTCAATTTGCATGTCATTGTGTTCTGTTTTACGAGCATGTTTTACTACTCAACGGTTTATCTTTCGCTGTTGATTTTTTTAACGTCCAATAAAAATGTGCGCATGCAGCCTCGCTTCGGGAAGCTCACTTTGGCGTGGGTAAAGGATTTCCCAGAGATTGCACTACACAAAACCCTACTCGCACGCAACTCTGGGTGGTACGCGCTTTCGAGACATTGATGCATCAATATTGAAACGCAACGCAGCGCGGCGCATTATGCGGGATTCGGGATATTTGCCCCGTCGCGCTCGGGGACTCGTATTTCATTGTCAATCATCCGTCCGTCCCGCTGCCTGCATCGCCCGTCTGCCGGTGAACTTGACATCTATCGGGATCCGGCACAGTCGCACCGGATCGGGTATTAATTTACGCAAATTTCCCAATACCGCTGCCGTGGTGAGGCAAGAAAATTTACGATTACGGCCAAAAATGTTGCCACTCCACCGAAGCACCCTCCGAGCACCGTGCCGGTTGGCAAAAGGATTCAACCACCGTAGGGCGCACCGGGGCGGTCGTAAATTTTCACACGCGCAACCCTCGGACGCGTCACCGCAATGGGACAGTTTGTGCAATTATTGCAACCATAATGCAATGCATCTGTTTCAGTGCATCGTGTCATCGTCTGCGGCTGCGTTCCCCATGATTCGATTGCCCGATGATTGGCGACATCGCTCATCAGCATGCGCAAGGCCAAAACCGCATTCTCGCACTGTCGTTAACGTACGCCGCAAAGTTTCCAAAGCCTGCGCTGGTCGTGCATAGAACTCGACGCTCTTCCGCTCTAATCTGACGCGGCGCATCGTGCGCACCGCAGGAGACGCCAGGGTTTTCCGCCCCGGCTGCGGGAACGGATTGCCGTTTGGGTTAATGGTTTGTTTTTATCGCTTTTTCCGTCTGCGCCTCGAGCGCTCTCCGTGCGCTCTCTGGCCGCCGTTTGCGAGTCTTTTTTGTTCGCCTGCTTCGGTACCGGTTGCTGTGGCGAATGGATTGGGAACGGGTGGAACTTATTGCAACAAATTCGTTCGCAATGAAACGCACTGTGCGTGAACTAATGGTGCTTGTGTTGACGGTGATGCTGTTGTGATCATCGGAAGGGTTGCGGTTGAATAGTGCTTGAAGGGAGACGTATGTTCTGTTGAAGTGCTGCTCGAGATATGAACAAGCAGAAGAAAAAAAAACAAATTTCACACCGTATAAACGAAAATTGCACACACGATAAAACAGGATATAGTGAAACATTGAAACAAACCCAATATTTCGAAGAATGTACACAATAAATATAAGCACAATAAATAAACAAATAATAGAGCAGTACACCAATCGATAAAAACAAAAGTAGCCTGAACGAACAAAGCGTTCATGAAGCGTTTTGTCGTTCTGATTGCATACATTCGAGTTGTCTAATGTTCTAAGGAGTGTTTCCTGAAGTACGTTTTCGAATTTGTTGAGCAGATTGCATACTTTCAGCACACTTTGATCAAGCAAATGAAGGCAAACGATTCGAATGAAATAAATTTAAATGTTTTATGAAACTTAATTATCCTTTCTAGCAAATATTTCCTTGTGTGATATGATTTATTATATTGAAATATGTTGTAGTTAATGAAATAAAGAGAAATTTAACATTTTTTTTTTCATTGTTTGTAATAGATAAAGCTCACCTATCAACACATCATTCGTATTCGTCTTGTAACCCAAATCCCCTGACCTGTGCCTGACCCGTGGCCATGAGTTCTAAGCCGACGCCAACATCATCATCATCATCACCACCATTTGGCTGAACGATCCACCACACCCGCGGATCCTGCCAGTCACACCCGAACGATCGCCGGTCGCAGGTCGCGGGTACGGCGAAAACAATTATCTATTCTGCCCACGATCGTGATGTCTCAACTGGTCGAGCGGCTGCTAATTGAAACATCACCTCCGCGTGATTGTGGCACCGCACCGAGGCGCGGAGAGCGAACTTCTGCGGCCGAATGTCATGCTTTCGCTTCGGCATTCCCGAACGTCGGCGATGCCAGATTGATGAATCTGTTTTGACGAGCTGAGTGAAGCGATTTTCAGCTGTGGTGAGCGCGATTAGGCACGTTTTTTCTCATTTCTTCACCTCCGAGCGGTGGAGCGTGGGATCGTGTCAAAAGGTTGTGCCTAGAGGGCCGTGCACGCTTTCGGGAGAGAGTGATTGAGCAAACATGAGTAATGAACAGCCTCTGTTGCTCTGCTTTGTGTCGGTAATTGATTTAAAATAAATTATATTTATCAATCTCTTTGAGCGCATCATACTTTCAACTGTTGTACCATCCACAAATAAATATTATCCTTATTAACTCCTCGCAAAGCCTGGCGCTTTATCGTATAATGGAAATGTCAATTGTGATTTTATGCAAAACTACTGTCAACCGGCCCCCTAATACCGTGGGAAAACACAACAACAACCCTTCGGCCGGTTGCCAAGTTCACCGGCAGCGGGATAATAATTTTGTATGTTTTAAAAATGTTGCAAGCAACAGAAAAAAACGTCAAGCGACGAACCCTTCGAGGTCACCGCACGCAGCGCAAGGGAGCCCTCTCGCAATCCTCAAGTGGCCATTTGGGCGATTGTTCATCGCGCAAAACATATTCTGCTACATCCTACTGCGTGACGCTTCCGTTCTTCTTCTCCCCCAAAGCGAAAGGGTCGATGGGATGACCCCCTCGTCGCCACCGCCCAGGGTCGTGTCTCTTGAGATTTTCAATTTAAAATTCGCCTCGGACGCACCGTTTTGGTGCGAATCCTCCGCACTTCCGGTTTGGAGGGCATCCTTTCTTTGCCGAACCGCGGTGACATTTCCATATGCGAATGCGAATGTAATGTGCCGTGCGCCGTAAGAATGGGCTCTCGATGTTGCGCACCGTTTTGAGTGGCTGGTCGAAGGTCTTTCGAAGGGGTTTCGGTGGGCTGCGGGAGACATTTTTGATACTGTCACGTGTGACACGGCAGCGACCTTCCCACGTGGTGGTTGGGTGGACCGTGGTGTATTATAAGCTATGCTGTTTTAATTTATTCGACAAAGAAATCGATCGCAATTCAGTTGGAAAGGACGATTTGTTAGTATACGGGGGAAGATTAGGTATTGAAAAATGAGGAATTGAGTGAAACTATGAAAAGATTTTGTTTATAGAATTCTATTTTTTCTCTTTTTTGACAATGAAAAGTACACTTTGCAATACTCTAATTGTAACGAATTGTGTAGTAATTTTTAATTTCAATATACATCACACAAAAACAACATAAAAGCAAGAATCAGTAGAATAATACATCTGTTTTAAACTTTGTTTAATATATTATAACGATTTTTTACCAAAGTGTACATCAGAATAAGGAATAATACTTTAAACGGTCTCTCTGTACTATTGTTCCTCCCAACACACACGAGCTAGCTTCTACTCGAACCCTTGAAGCGCTCGTTTCAAAAAATACTTACAAATCTGAAACATTGTTTCGTTTCAGCTCTCTTTACCCGATAAGTGGCAATACGTTGGCCCAGCAGGAGCTCACCAACGCCCGGAACGCGTGCGACAGAATCGTCCACTTTCGTTGGCGCGTTGGTCGCGCGATGACAAATAAGGATAAAAGGGCTTTTTTCAATATCTATTTTGTTGTTGCTGCCCCGCTTTTCATCCCTCAATCAAACCACCGCGACCACCGAGAGAGTGAAATGGAGGTTGAACAAAGGCGGTTGGGAACGTGAAGCGTATTAGAGCGTGAGTATTTGATTTCGTCCACCCCCCGTAACACGGGAGGCTTTTGATGATCGTACAAGTGAAGGCGAAAAAAATTGGTGAAAAAAACACATACACTAGATTGAGAGCCACCCGGAATGATGAAGATTTTCCCTACACTTCTCCGCGATGTTTGAGACCGTGCTCGAAGAGTGTAACGCTGGCTGAGCTCGTGCCGTCGTTGCCCACTCCACCGTGCGGGCAACAGGACACGAGCCCATCAGGCCCTTTCGTGTGCGTTACTTGCGTTGCGATCGTCATCACCGTACTCGACCACATATCGGTCGACTCCCTGCGGTGCAGCATAAACACTCACACGCATACACGCGTGCGCAAGCTCGCTCGCTCGCTCGCCTGGGCGAACGAAAGGTATTCGATAGCGCAACCGCCCGCCGTGGACGATCGGGATCGGGTACGGGAGCATCAGCAGGGCACGCATAGAAATGGCTCCGCGCATTGTTTCGCGCGTACGATGCATGTAAACAGATATCCCCTCGCAGATAGCGACGGCGAGCGATGGATGGAAAGTAAGAGGAATCCGGATCGAACCGCTGACGGACCGGCTCCATCCACCCGGACTCCTGGACGTAAGGAACAACGAGAAATTATCGGTTAGTGGAGATTTTGTTCGCGTTAAGGTAGACTTACGCAAGCGATCGAAGTGTTTTGCATCATTCGGATAAATATTGGACACTTTTCATATAAAACATATTTGATTTCATTTTTTTATAATATAAAACAACACAAAACATAATAAAAATAGCTCGAGAGAAACAGCAAGATTCAAGCAAAGAAATATAAACTGAAAGTGAAAAAGAATGTTTTAAAGTATGAAATACTACTTTAGTTTAAATCATAACACAAATCATTATAAATAAAAAACAAAATTAGGGAAAAATAGATCCGAAGAAGAATATAAGAAAGAAAGTAACGCGTATGATAAATAAACATATAAAAAACACAAATATATGTATGAAAAACTGTTACATTTCGAAGCAAAACTTAAACAAAGATGTAATCAAATCAAACAAATCAACAAATAATGAACAATATATCATCACCAATCAACGATTTCATACGTTTCCATCCATAAACATTCATACCCGATTAAAGGAGATGTTCGTCCAGCTTCGTCAGCTCATCTCATCCACCACAGCAGCATTCTTACGACTCCTGCATGATGGAGCAAAAACAAAAACCTTGGCCCTGAATCGTCGCCCCCGGCGCGCACAGCTGGAATCTCGTCCACGTCCACGGGTGGAAGTGTGCCTCATACCCAGCAGAGACCTGCCCCTAACTGACTCATGCAGCTCGTGCAGCTCTCCAGACACACAGGCTGCAGTCGCGGTGAGAGGAGAACGCGAGAATGCACGCAGACAGCGCTACCACACGTTAAGCCCAATTTGATCCAGGTCCTTCGCGCAATTGTTCAACATCAATCGTCCAGCTCGGGGTTTTTTTCTCTTCTTCACCTCCAAGGTGAATGAATAGAAAGGACTCCTGCGAGTGCGCGAGGTAGAAGCGGACCGATGCCGATGAGGAGGCATTAATTTGAGCATTTAGTACGACACCACCACCACCGGAGACGATGCTTCTCTTCGTTCTTCCTTACAGCGCTCAAATCCATAAATCCACGCTCGAACAAGCCGGGGCTATTTGGCCTGGATTATCGGACATCGTGTTCGTGTGCGTTAGTTTTCTTTCTATCGCAGCAAAAGGATGAGGAGATACGATTTCCAAGAAATCGATAAACGATTTATTCAACCCCTCGGTGCAGGATGCGATCGTTTACAAGCGGTGAACGCTCTAATGACCGTTTAATGGAGAGTGGCGCGTTTTGGAAAAGGGTACCAGGTACATGGTGGGCCCACCCGGCTGAAAAGGATTCAGCCCGATTCTTGTTAGCTATCGTCTTTCAGGCGATAATAAACTGGATGATAATTCAATAGACTCGATTCATGTTTCATAATGTTTTCATTCTCTCCCGGAGCGTGTGTTTTGCTATTGGAACAGTCCTTGGGAGGTAACTTTTTATGTTAAACTGTCATAACCATTGTTTCGGTGGGTTCGGGATGGAATGCATTCGCTTTTTTACGGTTGAGAACTTTTTTCCAGGTCTAATATGATTAACGACAAACATATACCTTCGTATGACATCCTTACCAACAAACAATAGTACAACAAAGGTTAATATGGAGAAGGTTTGAGTCCATGTTTTTCCAAAGTTTTTCCAAAGTCGACCTTTGATACGATTCATTACCGGCCTTGATATATCAGATAGATAAGACAAAATTCAACAGGCAAATCTGTTCCTTCATCAACACCACCCCATCATCATCATCGTCGTAGAAAACATGTTTGACACGCCAAAAATCAAGGCCATCCGACCGCTAAGTGCAACACAAACATTCCAACCCCCTTCGGAAACACCCACCCCGGGGAATGTGTCCTTCAAGCCAGGAATCGCTGGCACCAATTGTCACCCGAACGAAAGAAGAACCCGTCCGTTACAACTCGCCCGTGTAAACAAGACGCGGAGTCGCGTGCCAGCCAACGCTCTTCCGGTCCGCCTGTCAGGACTGATAAATGCGCAGCCGTACCGGAAGTTATTCGGCCCGTTTTTAAATTGATTACACCGGCCATTGTGTCCCCAGAGGGTCTCGGTGCGCTAATAGTTTCTCTCCTTACCCCTTTTGGCGCGCGCGCGCGCACGCACGCACGAAACAATGCGCGAACTTTAAACTTCCTGCCGTAAATCACCCGTTGCGTCAGCCCGTTGTTTCAAGGGACCCGATTCAGAGCGGATACTTCCGGCGTGAGCGCGCGCGCTCCCGGTGGATTCGCACTCACCGTGCGGAGAGTACATCAACGCCATTGTAACCCTTTTCGCTTGTGTGAGCCTGTTGCGAGTGACGCCACCCTAATCTGTCCGTTCGCCGATTTTCCACTCCGACTTCCCGGGAAAACTCATCAAAACCCCGGTACGCATGACCGCTAATAGCTGTCTGCTTTTGTCAGTTTTGTTTGACAACATGGCCGCCGGTCGGTGTGTGTGTGTGTGTGTGTGTGTGTGTGTGCCTCTGCCTCTGGTGAAAATTTAATCCTTTCCCTGACGCGGAAGCGCTGACGGGAAGCGGCTGAAGTTGATGAACCTGATCAAATTACAAGCCTCACTCGGGTCAACCCTTTTTTTGTTTTGGGAGTCGGTTTTGTTGTGCCTTTTTTGTGCTGCAGCTTGGCCTTTGCTGCATCCTGTCTGAAGCACCCCCGGAAGGGGGTGTATCTCGTTGCGGCGTGTGGCGATTACGGTGATTAGCATCTTCTGGCCTGCTGGACGTGTAGTGCGTGTGTGTGTGTGAGCGTCCTATGCAAATGCGGATGAAACCCGGAACCCGAAAAGTTTTCGCAAATAAGAATATGCGCCGCCCGGGAGAACACTTCCACCTTCCACTTTTAACCTTAGCCGAGCAAACAGCACACACTTCGACGCAAGGAATATGTTTTCAAGGGCGACGCTTATCTCGGCCTAGGTTGAGAGCGGAAGTTCCCGCAAAAATACACATCCTTGACACATTGGCTCGTAAGTCACGTCAGATAGTCAGCTCGCATACGCTCGCACACAAACACCGAAAGAGCATCCGAGCAACCACAGCTCGGAATGTAGGGGAAAACCCCGATTGCAACGATTTTCTCACGCCGTTCCGTTTCATCCCGAGCAAAGGAAGATAAACGCCGGTGACTCACGCAATATGGAATCGGGAGCGCCGTGCGGTCAAATTAACGTATCTAATCGACACAGCCACACACACACACAAGCACACTCGCGAACGATTTATCTTCACCTCGCCCAGTGCCCTAGAAACAGACAGTTTTTGGATCAAATTGATAACCCAAGGGATTAGACGTGTGGGTGAGAAATATTTACCTAATAGGTGAAGTTTTTTTTCCCACATGAAACAATGCTTGAAACAAAAGATACCCGTGAGAATTGTTGAAATTGTTTATAGAATTCAATTTGCAATGAATTCATAACTCTCAAAAAAGGTTATTGAAGGTGGTTTATTTTCAATTTTTCTCATATAGACGTTTATTTTTTCTCAAAACTTTAATTTTTTTCATTTTTTCAATTTTTTTTCTCTCTTTTTATGTTTTTAATTACTTTATTTATCAACTATTTTCCTTCGTATGGATTTTCAAATATCCTCACGTCCATTTGCATATTACAAAGACAAATTTACTGTAGATTTGTTATCCGTTCTATAATTTTCATACAATTTTCGCAAATTAAAAAAAAATGGAAAAATATCTGTTCGTAATTCGTAGTTTTATATAAAAAAAAAATCAAAATATGTATGCAGAAAAGTTCAATAATACCGCACACTGAAGAATGTAAATATTCATACTGCTTAATAGAAGAAAAAAAACCTATCCCACTCCTGAAGCATAACCAAACAAACGTAATAAACTCTCCCACCGGTTCGCTCCGGTCCTTGCGGCACTTCATATCTCTTCCACCAGCCTGCTTCGATTGCCCCCTGGCTCATAATTACCAATGAGCATAAATCATTCCACCCCTCGGGCGCTAGGGATGCGGTTGCGGACGCACCGCTCGCCTGCTACGATGAGACCTCTGCCTGGAGGGAAAAGATCGTTCTATCGCCAGCTCCACTCGGCTGGCTTGGAAAAGTGGCGTGAAAACCCAGCAAAAGCAACGGCCCCGATCCCGATCCGGAAGGCTCTTCCCGACACGGAGAATATGTTTTTTGTTTTCACTACACCGGCTCTCCCTTGCTGCCGCCACTGCGACGACTTTCTTCACCGAAAGCGGAACCGCGCCGATTGGGTTGTGCGCCTTTATTTATCATTAACAATTTAACAGCTATTGAGAACGAATTAGGGGTTGCGTGTTGTGGGGAGGGTTTCGGTGGCGGAGAAAGCGTGAAAAAAAATTAGGACCAACAAAACGGTGAGAAAAGTGGGCACTCTCGTAATGACACCCGTAATCTTCCGCTTCGCCACGTGTCGTTTCGTAGCGAAGTGCCGACGACGAACACGCACCTAAGTGCGAATGATCGAAAAAAGAAACTATCTGAGAGAGAGAGAGGAAATAGCCATCCGATATGGCACACCTTTCTCGGGTGGAGAAAATATTCTCACCACCTATATTTTCCACGCAAAAACCTAGCCCAGCCTGGAATGCCGCTGGACGGCGCATTCCGGGCCCATTGCCAAACACAAAATGCCTCGCTCACCCGTCCGCTAATTGCTTTGATTAATGGTTGATCGCGAAACGGCGAAAGAAAATCTGCCGCACCAAATCCCCTCGCTGCAAATCTCATCGGCTGCCCTCGAAGGTGATGGTGATTAATGGTGTCCGGGCGTTGCGGGGCGCACGACTGGCCACTTCGTGCGGCGGAAAAGACGCCAAAAGGATCGTTTGATCGAAGGACTTCGACCGCCAGCGGCACGCCGGGGAGGGATTTTGTGATGTTTTTGCGATGCGGTTTGCGGTTTGTGTTACATAATCAAAAGTTAATTAGCACGTGCTTTCTGTTTGCTGTCACTTCTAACTGAAGGGGGCTCGTTTGTAAGTGTTTATGACCGTTGTTTCGAGAATAGAGAGAATGAACGATCAACAATTAGTTGTATTTGTACAAAGATTTGTTTGTACCTTAATGATTGCGATGAAAGTTTAGTGGCGAAATAAGTGTTAAGTTAGGTAGTCAATGTTATATTCTTCTTCTTTTTCGATTATTTTGTGTGTCTATTATTGTTCTACATCTTTTATTTGTAGTTTATTATCTTAACTATTGCTTCATTTGACTGCTTACCTATTATCCTTTTCATATTTCTTCTATTTTATTTGGTTACCATAAATTTGAAACAAAAAAATCTTTCATCTTTCATCTTTTATCTTTTTTTACAGTTTTTATCAACTTAAAGTGGATCTCATGTTAATTATCATGTCCGTTCTTAGTTTGTTTCTCTTTATCTCTTTCTCTTTCTTTGTTTTCTCTATATATGAAAATAATGTAAATGTGTACCATCTTGTTAGTTTTTGTTTTATTTCTGTAATTATTCTTTATGCCGTCAAAGTATTATCACACTCAAGTAATTGTGGTGTTATAGTTCACTATCGTGTTCGTTCTTCGTTAAATAATCAGTTTCATAATAATTATTTTCTATTATCCTAACTTTACGTTACTTAATTCTTAGTTTTCTCACAGTTCTAGATTCAATTATTTGTTCTCCTTTGTCTACTTTTTCACTTTTCACTTCAATTTGATGCGCTTTAAAATTAATGTACTTTTCTTTCTTTTCCATCTTAAATGTTACTCTTTTGCCCAATGTAAAGATTTCAAAAATGCTTTCTTAATTACTAACTATCGTACGTGCCTGCTTACCAGTTCATTTCATAATTAAGAAAAAAACACACAGACCGTTTTTTCAATTGATTCATCATCATTACGGTACGCATTTTTATTACCCTGTGACTTTTTTTTATTCGCGCACTTTCGCTGCTTCCTTTTAATTCAATATTGATTTAATATTTATTTCCACTGGACAGTAGTTTTTCTTAATTATTTCACATGACATTGTTTGCCTTTTTGCATCAATTTTTTATCACTCCCTGACCCGTTCGGTGTGCGGGTTTGATGCCGCGCGATATATGCGTAGAATGCGCATAATTTAAGATGCAACAACAACAAAAAAAAAACAATTCACTTTCTTCGCCACAACGAGCGCACCCGTCCGGTTTGTCCGGCTTGTAACGCGTGTTACGCAAGCCGTGTCCCGTCACCCCGGCCGTTCTTTATCACATAATTACTCCTCCGAGCGGTTGTCACTTTCCCCGTGACGGTAAGGGTCGCGCGGCCACTCTCGGGATTCTCCAACTTGTCCATCCTAATTAAATTCAGACCCACGATCCGGCCCCGTGGTGCGCCGCACCGCACCGAAATTAAAAACAAACAAAAGGCACCCCCGCCCCCCGCGCCCGAAACGAGGTGAAAAATATCGACACCTTAAAAACGCAACGCGCGGGCCCTTAAGGATGGCTGTTAACCATTACAACCGGGCCTCCCCACCACCGGTCCACCGGCCGGGAGAGATTGATGGCCCGAGGACGAGGAAAAGACACACCGGCAGGCGAAAGAAACGCGCACCAGGAATCAGGACCTCGGGGCCCTGTTTCCTGAAGGGCCCGAAAAAATATGGCCATCATTCGGCGAAGGTGCTCATTAAAAACCACTTACCCTCGGTGTGGGGTTGGTACGCGTGTGTGTGTGACAGTGCCGAAATCGCTACAGGCACTAAATACATAGGGCACACCGGCAGCCAAACCGCATCGTAAAAGCTTGCGGCCTATCCTGTCGCTTGCTCTTATCAGACGCCGCGAAGACGCGAGCAGGCGGCCGCGTTTACATCATAAAGGCCACACCGTTTCCCACACGCCCGATTTCCATCTCGACGCAAACGCGGCGTGATAAGCGCGTCCGGGTGTTGATCGAATATTTCACGCATTGACACTTTCGGGCCCGAACGGCCCGAGAGCTGGCGATGGTGGCGTCAGTGATACGAATCGTGCGTGCATCGTAATCAATAATCTGCCTCCTTTTATCGCCCCTTTCTGGACGGTGCGTGGAAGGCGCACCATCGTGTCATAAAAAGGGAGGTTGAGCGGCAAAAAAGTAACATGCATAAAATTAAAAAACCAAACCCCGGCGAAATCGAAAGTGCTTGAATAAAATGTGTACGCACATCGAAACAACAACCGAAAAAAAAAAATCCCCCATGGAAATAAAAACACGTCACAGAGGCGTCACCGTAAACCAAACAAAGTCCGCCCCGCGAAACAGATTCGCTGGTTGTTCAATTGGAGCAAAGGCAAACAGAAGAAGCACGGCCTGTCGGCTGCGTCGGTGCGTACGAATAAATTATCGCCACCGAAAGCCTCCCGCCGTCATTGCGAATGCGCAACTGCGAATCGCGGCACACGGCTCCAGGTGCAATCTCGCGTTACGGAACGGATTCCCCCGGGCGCACCGGCAGCAGCACCCGGGGGCAAGGTGGAACATATGGTACGGCGTTCGCACCCGTTCGATCGATCGCGGCCGGCTTGGTTGGCGTTGTTTGGCTGCTTTTAAAAAATTGCACCAGAACCCCCCCAGTTCGGAAGGAAGCCTGAAGCCCGGTGCCTGATGACTTCATTCGCTAGGCGGCCGCTCGGCCCGGAATGTCGACACATTGCGGCTAGATGGAGCAATTCCCGGGAACGGACGGGCGCGATCGCACCCGCCTGATACGAGCGCCAAACGCGGTTTTTTTTCTGGAGACGGATCATCTCTGTGCCCGACCTACGGCAACACACGGGAAGTTCGGGTTCAAAGTTCAGGCCACATACTGCTCCGAACAGTCTTCCTCCCCCTGGTTCCAACGAGCAGCGAGAGCGAACGTTGGCGAACAATACTATCGACAAATCGATTGGAATTCAGTTCGACGGTCGTATTTCACTTTTGCCGCGTCGCCGTCTTCACTGGACAGCCTGCCGAGGAAGCGCGATGCGCGCTTCGGGACCTCAAGGCCCGTGTTTACTAACGCGCGCACGTACGCTCAATTATAGCAACTATGCGGTGGCTCATACGGTGGAGATGGCGCTGTTACATTCCGCCGATAAGCCAGGTGTGACAGGTAAGTTATGAGCTATGGATGAAATGCTGCCCGAGGAGTTGTTTGTCTTGCCGGGCAATGTGCGGATAGCGATGGTTGGACTAGGCACATTTCTCTCGCGGATCTCTTCGGAAGATGCATGGCAGAGTAATCAGAGGTATAAAAAAACCATGCGTAAAAGTGTAAAAAAGTGGTTGAATAGCAGACTTGCAGAGCAGAGGTTGAAAGACTATTTTTATAGTTAAACTATTCGATAAGAGATGGCGCCACTGAATGGTGACTGCAAATTTTAATCTTTTTTTTTTACTATGGTTGCTATGATGCAAATAGCAGAGTAGTAAACTCACGTATAGCAACGTTGTAGATCTTGTCAGAATAGGATACCAGGATAAGATATTTGCCAGGATATTTATACTATTTCTACCATAAAGTTGGTTCTGTGCAGTATGAATATTTCCGGAAAATCTTGGCCTAAATGAAAGGAATTTAAATAAGGTTAAGAATTATTATTGAATAACATATTCGCCTGGATCTGTTTAAATTATTTGCATTAAAACTATTCCTCCGTTTAGGTTGTCGTTTTAATTTTACCCCATTTTTACCGGGATAATCCATCCAATTTCATACTAACCGAAATTGAGAAACGAGGTTCGAACCCGCGACTTGTAAGTTACCGGTCCCTGCGCCTACCAATGACTCCATCGGAGCTCCTTCTGTTCGATGGATTGTTTCCGTAATATAAACCTTAGATCGCAATCAGCTCAATATCGCATTAGAACAATATTAAGTGATATATGGCATACATTTCTTGTTTTCTTATTTTATTTTCAATTTTCTATTTACTTAGTCAACCTTCCTATCCCTCGATGATTCACGCCCGTTTACTTCAAAAACCTCCATCGTTCGCATGCTGCAAGGTAAATTACAAGCTAAACCTTCAAACCGTTCTCCTCCCAACGCATTAAACAAACACTTTCATTGCATTTCCTTCCGATCGGGTGCATATGGTGCGCTTCAATCAAGTACGCACACACATAGACAAGAGAGAAAAAAAACTTCAAATTAAATAAAAAACGAACCCCACAACTTCGAGGTGACATCGCCCAATGTCAGCCTCCCTGGCGTGGTCTGTCTATGAAGCATCAAACCGCTAAGCACACACACGAACGAAAAAAATAATTAAAACAATAAAAAAACAACCCTTCCAGCCGGCGCAAAATGTGTGCAGCGGAACGCGGGAAGTCACCTCCCGTGTAGGGATGAGCGCGAGTGGGGTGAATAATTTAGCAATAAACGAACGTTCCTGAATGAGCAAACAGCGAGCAGCAGCAATCGAGTGCGAAGTGTGACACACTCACGCGCGGTGCAATGAAAACAGTACCGAATCGAGACCCACGTGAGTGTGTGTTTTTTCACTAAATTTTTTACCCAAAAAGAGTAAACAATCATTCCCAAAAAAATCGTGCGACTCACGATTTCTAGAGAGGGAGGAACTAGAAAAAAAACACACACTCGCGTGCAGCAGCAGCAGCATGCGGTTGTTGCGTGGTTGTAATTTATTGAAATGTTATGTAAATTATCCCAAACAGCGTTCGACGAAACTGAAACGGGTGGAGAGCAGAAAAAAACCCTTTTCACCCTTCGGTCCGTTCTGTGAGTGTGTGTTTTTTTTGTGGAAGTGTCTCAGGATTGATGGTTTTTTCGTCCACTCGGTCACTCGATGCAGAAGTGGCCTCCACGGTGTAACGGTGAGGCGTTTCGTCATCAGCAAGCGAGGCGCCTAAGCCTCACCACAACGATTTGTCTAGCTGGTGATATTAAATTAATTTTCTGACTGACAGGCATCGCTCTCGGGCAGCGATCTACATTCCTCGCAGTCGTACTTCATTCAAGAACCTCACCAAGGAGGTACCTGTTGCTGAGGGATTCATTTCAAATTGTTTCAACAAGATGCTCCCACCCCGGACCGGGTGCGATCGGAACATTTCAATAAACGATTTTTCATTTCATCCCCCTTCCGAAGCGACGATACGATTCCTGTGAACCATATTCTCGAGGCCATGTTCTCGATCCGGCCTTGGTCAGCTATCGGGCAAGACGAGAAATTAATCAATCTTCAGCTCACGAGCTTTCTCGTCTCGTCGGGCAGGCAAAACAAAAGAAGCGAAGAAAGCTAACCAAACAAACAAACAACAAAAAAACAATAAAACACCACGGACACGGACAAAGGTAAACAATCGAAAATATCTATTTCACCCTGACAACCGGGCCTGACCCCGGGTGCAGTTCGCTGCCATTAATCATCCACCGAACATGCGACTTCGAACGAGCGACTTTGTCTGTCCCCCCGAAACGGTCCGGAGGAGACGAACCCGAATTATGCTTCCTCACGCCAAACGAGACGCTGACGTCATCGAGATCGACCGACGGCTTATCACGGATGCGCAGGTTTTCGCACCGCACTTTAAGAAAAAAACCACTGATAAAGCTCCGCCGATGGTTTTTTTTTTCGGGATTCGTTTTGTTTTGCGCAACCCACCTGGCAGCTGTTTTCACCCGCGTGGAGCTGGATTGTAAATAAAAATCGCCAACATAGCGAAAAAAACACTCTTTTTCCCCATCTGGACCCTTTACTAGTAGCAAGTAGCTTTTTTTGCTGTTGCTCTCTCTCACTCACCCTGTCCATCGTTAATTACTCCCTACAGTGCGCTTAACGCTCGTTATCCTCGCGCCTGTAAATGGCTGTCGCCAACACTCGCCAACCGCCGCTTAATGAGGTGCGCGAGCCGCCACAAAACGGGGAGCTAAAGCGCGAACACACCGCGGGGCAGGGGAAAAACCGGCCGGCTGCAGCTGCATTCAGGCCGGCCGGCGACGATTGCAGGCCCGGGATTTTGGATGGATTTTATGCGCGCGTCTTACGTGTGTGGTTTCGCGACTTCACTTCACGGGTTTTTTGTTTCGCTGTTGTGCTGTTGTTGAGTTGAGATAAATTTTCGGTTGTGATATCACGCAATGTGGGTCAATCGATATGAATATTAATGCGCAGCAAGGAAGCGAGCGGAATCGGGCAGAGTTTTGCATTAATTGCACTTTTGTATGGGCGCGTGATTGTGTGTGTGTGGGATCGCCTCTGCAATTGGATTGGTTTCCTTCTTCTAGGGCATTCTCTTTCGCATAAGAATTGATTTTATATGATAAGCCACGATTGTGACAAGCAATTATGTAAGAAAAACTGTTTTAACTATAATATTTAAAACATATCATTATAATATGATAAGCATAGAGAAACACAAGTTTAAAAAAGCCAATAAAATCGAAACTATTCTGTAGGTAAGATTATCCATCACTAGATGGCGCTATTCAATCAAGACGGCATCGTCATCGATTTTTTCATGGCTGCCTAGATTATTGCGAAAAATATGTTATGCTTTATTTTAAACATGTTTTTACATTTTTTTTTCACTTTTTCCCCATTTTTCACATTTTATCTCATTTTTTCACTTTTTTTACATTTTTTCACATTTCATTTTCCAATTGCTTATTGCATCGCAATTCAAATTCGTTCTGTTGACACCTAAAACTGTCTTTCAAACCATTTTTTCTAGCACCTATTTTTTGCATAAAACATAAATCGCATGATTCCGTTTCCACCGATATTTCCTCTCGATCCCGTCACGCCGCTACGAATTGCCCACTTTCTCCGGTCCCTTTTGCCCGATCGATCACGCTTTCCACAGCTGGAACGGCAAAGGTACGTTCTTTGCACAAATTCCTCTTTTTTATTCATTTTTGCGCCCAACACTCAATCATCTGCACATGCTAAAGGTACCAGCGACCCGGGTGTTCCGGGTGTGCGTTTTGCAACCGAAAAAAAACGAAGCATCTAACGCGGTAATTGTTGTCGTTCATTAGCATAAATGAAAGCATTTTTAATTATTATCACCTATTGCACGGAGCCCTATACTGCAAACCGTTTCGCTGCCTTTTTAGCGAGTTTTTGTTCGTTGCTCGCCTGTGCGAAAGATACAAACAAAGCGCAGGATGATGCATCGGTTGTTTCGGTTTGCGGGCGCGTGCTCGGTCGACGGTACGCCGTCCCATCAGCCCCATTTGCCTATTGTTCAATTAGTGACAGCGGCAGCGAGATAGGGCGAATGGGACGGTATTTAAAGAGAGATCGGCAGAGGTAAAAATTACGATTGAATATAGAAATTTATTGAGGAAAGGAAAGAAAAAAAGAAACCGAACAAAACATAACACCAGCAGACACGCAGCGAACCCAGCGCGGAAAAACCTCCGGGTCCGGGGGCACGAGCCGCGGCGTACTTGCGCAGCGAAGCATAAGGCACACGGTTGGCCGTGCCGCGCTCGTGCCCATTTATTGCGCCTCCATTGCGGAGGCCGATTTATCAGGCAAGAATGAAAACAACTACACAATGCACAATCGCTCCGTGCACGTGCCCCGATACGCGCCAGACGGCCTGGCGAAGCCGTGTCGTCCCTTGCCGATGGGCTGGAAATGGTACACCGTGCCACCGTTCCGGGGTGTTGCACTTCGGATACCGCGCCGTACCGTTTGACGACGCGGTTTGCCTTCAGCTTTTTTGCAAATTCGGTAGCGACGTTCTATTCGGATGTCACTCTAGGGAAATGTGTTAGGTTTTGGGCGAGAGAAAAATACGTCTCGCGAAGCTTTCAGGTTGGTGAGGATCAGTTGAAATATCTTAACTAACTGAGCTATCAAATATCAAGCCTACAGTGGAGGATAATAAAAGATCCTTGCAGTTTTTTATTATTTTGTTGTTGAAAATCAATTAAATAACTTCTTGATCTCTTTTCATATGTTCACTATCCTTACTATTGGCTACTTCACTATCCTTATTATTGGCTACAAGCTCAAGATGTAGTTACAATTAAGAAGATACGATGTACAATTTAAAATTTCAGTAAATAAATGAAGCTCTGAGTGATCTATTAGTTTTTCTTAACATATAAGGATTTTGAAGATATTTCTGAAATTCAAAACGCCCTTTATACACATGTAACATACATATAAACTGATGTGTATTAGAGCTCAACCGGTCAGCTTTGAAAATCAATAGAACAGGATCGTAAAAACGAAATAGGTCTTATACTTATTTGGAGCGAGATTTCAGACGATTTCAATAAGATTCTTTTTTTTTGTTCATTTTATAGACTAAACTGGACTAAGCTGTTGTTTTCAAAGGAGAACGTTTTGTCTTCTTAACTACACACCCAACAAATGAATATTTTGATGGGATCAAAGCTAAGCCACAAACATAAAGACTTGATCCTCTTGTTATACAAAACCGATGCTCTTCTGTTGGGATTAGCTTTTCTTGTCCTCTACTGTCTTTCTTCCACTGGTTCGTGCCACACACACAAACGCACGGCCGAAGCATTCGTCGCGCCTGACCAGGTGATCATGTCCTTTCGTTGCGTACCACTCATCCCTGTCCGATCGGTCACCGTCATTGACACCGTCGTTGTCCTTTTTTCTACTCGCTCTCTTCACAGCACAGGACAACAGAATCGTCCCCTCGAAAGGATCACACTGCGCGCAGAAGCCACTTCCAAATGGCAATCGTATCGTGCGCTGACCAACACTCGACCACTCGATCGGTCACCCCAGAAGAAAAAGGGACCCAGTCTGCGTCATCCGCGATAATTTATGAGCCCCGAGCCCCGAGGAGGCTTCGATTTCGCTCGATGCGGTTTTTAGGTGCACACTCAACAAACCTCCATCGAAAGCGTAAGCGAGTGTGAAGAAATGATTGTCCGAGGACGGCCAGTAAGGACGACACACCAGTGTCCGGTTCCGGATGGTTTATTCGTTAATTTGTGCCGCTTTTTTCCAAACAGCCGTGTTTATTGCGACTCGGACCGGACGGACGGGTCCGGAAGTGTGCCGAGTTGCCGTGCCGGATCCGGTGGGTTCATTAATATCGGTCATTGATTGTTGTGTTTTGTTGTGATTATTAGTGCCGCCGACACGGGCTGGCGAGCTTTGGTTTCTATTGGATTGATGATTGGAATTTATGTCCCGCTTTCGGGGTCCGCGATGGGTGTTTTGTTTGGAAATTTGTTTAGCGTCGTTGTGGTGCGGTATTAGAAGATTTGTTTCACCGGCATCGCCGGTCCATGAGCTGAAGGAGCCTAACTAGATATTTTTACTCACCTACTTTCACTCGAAATGTGTTTAATTTGCAATTGTTCTGCGGCTTTCGCCCGCACAAACATGGTCCATTTGGTTTAGCCATTGCGGAGCACACACAATGAATTGCGTGTCATTTTTGTTAGAATTTATTAGAATAACTTAAAGACCCTTGTTCAATAAATCATTTTAATAGTAAAAATGGTTCGTAGGCGTATTTGCCTTCGAACAAAACTTTTCTTAATGTTCTTGAACGCGTTCATATAAGGACATATTTTAGCTTCTGCTTATGCGTCATACCTTCTCAAGATAAAACATTGCACCAACGGCCAACCGAAGTGAGTCCAACGAACGATGGATGGGTCGGACTGGACCCCTGCCGGTTGTCAACCTCAACCTCCAGCGGCGCAAAAGGGGTTGCACATATTTACCCAACAGACCACACGGTTCGGTTCGGTTCGAAAGACAATTGATGCAACAACGGACCAGGAACAGCAGCAGCAGCAGCAGCAGCAGCCGTACAGAAAAAATGCCACGAAATGAAATAAAATTAACCCGGCGAGAAATATCACCTGAGCGCGATTAAAACACCCGCATGCCCATTTTCCAGAGGAGGGGGGGAGGGCGCCGCTTTTGTCATCTTTTCAATATTTCCAACCCGAACCCCACGTTCACTCGACTCGGTTGGACGGTATTCCGTTTCATTTGCGGTTCCTCGCTCGGGGGGAGTTTCTGGTTTCGTCTTTGCTCGTTTCTTTTTTTTTTCGCCGCTGCTTTGTGCGCTTTTCCTCCAGCAGACGATGCGAAGCTCAGCTTTTCAAAGAGAAGAGATGGTTTGTTTTAAGCTGTATGATGTACAGTCGAGCTTTAACATCTTATGGATTGGTTTTATTGTTGGGTTTATTTAGATTCCTTTCCGTTTTTCGTTTCTCTATCCTAAAAGCAATATTGTAACTCCTAAGTTAACTGCTCCAAACATTTGTCATGATCCAATCATCCTCCAGCCTTAGATCAGATTTTGTATGGATTTAGAATCTCTAGGAAAATGGATCCCAATCCAGGATCCCTGGATCTGGATCTAATCCGGATTGATCTGGAAATGGAACGAATTTCTGCACACGATCCGTCGTCAGTTTTGCTCTTCAGTATTGTACTGTTTAACAGTCTGACAAACTAGTGTACAAAACATGAAGTTATTATGTTACTCGACAGGACTGAACATCCAAATGAGAGAGAAATCCAGAAACAACGCTCCATTTGGAATTGATCTTACGGTTCTTACGAGTTGGGACGTTCGGCGTCATTCTCCTGACGTGACCAATACTCCAAAACCTAGCGAGTCTGGCCTGGTCTGGCGCCGCAGCAAGAACTTCGTATAGCTCATCAATAGTTAGATCTTACGGCTTCTCTATTGTCCTTCATAAGTCATATACATATGGTAGAACTATACAATTGCCTCATTCAAAGCTGTACATGAAGCTTCTAAAAACTATTCTATACCACGCTCAGCTCATATCAGATCTTGCCGTACAATAGAGGAACGATTAAAGTGCTTTATCGTACCCGTAATAACCACTCGACGCCCGAGCTAATTATCACCTTGGTTAATTTTTATGATATCCCATTTTTTACTTTCTCCCCATTGTATTCCCTTTTCCAGCCTCGCATGAGCATTTCTCTAGGGCGAAGAAATCACTTAGCAGACTCTATAAAAATCATTCCGCGGTGCGATACCCATACAGACCCGTGGAGCCGGTACATCGGTACCATATGGCAGCATGACGGGACACCAACACCGAAATTTACGCGGCACGCGCTTGTCCCCGATAGCAGATGCACCAACCGAGCCGACTGCTGCAACGGGCATGTGCATTTGCATTTCCCGACCGTGTGGTGGTCGAGAAACGCATCACCCAACGCACCGGGTAGGGTGGGACAGAGAAATTGCCGTCCCTCGCCGAGTCTCGGTTAAATTGAGCGTCGCATTTTCAGCCCACCACGGCTTGGACCGGCTTGGAACGTGTCAAAATTGTTCTCGCTTAGCATGCAATTAATGCTGACCGCTTCTAATGGGTCGTGATGGACAATAGAGATATGCATCTAAACTGCGAGCGAGCGAGCGAACGGCGATCGGTGTTGCGATCGGTGAGACTTCGTGTCACATTCGAAATTATATGCTAGGGAGGTTAGATAGGGTGTCTAACTGGCTTAGGATCTTCCGACTACTGCTGGATGAGGTTAATCTTGAAGTTAATAAGTGCTGAAACCTTTGAGTTATTTTCAATATCCTCAATGTTTGGAAAGGATTTCCAGGATCGATTTAGGGCTCTATTGATTGTTCCCTTGCGTCTAAATATCCCTAAAGCAATCACCCGTCCTTCGGATGACTACGATGACATTGGAGTTCTGGCGTGTCTTTCACCGCCATATGGTCCACTCCACGAGGATGACACGCGAACTCGATCACGCTGCTACTGACAAGCTCACCGACAAGCACGTTTCTCCCTTCCAGGGGGATCTCTCGATGTTGCCCCGGCCAGGAATATATTAGATCCTATCATCACCCCCCGGGCGCTGCCGCAGTAGCCCTTTAATTTTTAAATGTCCGACCCGGTGTGACGCTTTTACGATATGGATTTTTCCGAAGCGGTCCCGTTTTTGGTCCCCTCGAGGCGACCCAGCCTAGGAGTGACCAGTGGAGCAGCTAATTTATTCACGCAATCGGCTGGATGGCATTTAAAGGAACCCCCAACGCCCTGCTCGGACGATGCAGACCCGGTCATGCAACCAACTCCCCCCCCACAGACTCAAATAAAGACCGCCTGATTGATCGTGCAGCAGAAATCGCGGAACAAACTGAAACATCTGTTTTTTCTTGTGCTGTGCTCGTCCTATCTGGGTTTGGGGGATTTTTGTGTTGTTTTATATCCTTCGGTGCGTCCGGTGCATTTATTCTCCGGCCCTCCACGTAAAGTAATGCACCCGTGCACCCTCGCAATGCACATTTCCAATCGCGTGTCGTTATCAGCATATTGTACACGCGGCATATTGCAGCACCACCAGTGGCGGAAAGATAGCGATGACTAATTTCGTGATCGTGTCTGCATGTTGCTGCCGCAGCATGCCGGTGGTCCGACTGGATGATGTTTGAAAAATGTATCGTCCATTCCGATGAGGGTACCGGGCCGTGCATTGCGATGGTTGGTGCGTGCCCACCGGTGCGACGGGATGGGAGTGGAGCTAATGCAGCGGGAGAGTTATTATGACACGTGGTCGGAGTGCGCGTGTTACGCATCACTGGACGCAAGCGTGCTAACGCGCATGTGCCTATTGATTTACGATCGATCGGTGAGGTATCTGTCAGGTCGCGGGTCGCCGTGCAGACAATAGTGCGGCGTCATCTTTTTCAAGGCCTCCGGGGATGGATTGCTTTGTTGACAGAAGGTGAAATGGGTCGGGGCGTTGTTAGAGCCACATCACAATAACCCAGTTATCTGCGGGATGATATGAAGGTGTTGGCGAAGTGTCTTCTTTTAAGGAAGGACATCAAAAAAGAAGTTATTACGCAATACGAACCAAATCACATGCAGGTTTATTTCGGTGAACTCTTAAGATACTTAGAGAAAAATACTGGCAATTGAAGTATATCAATATTCTCCTTCATAATTCTGATACTCAAATGGAAAAATCTTGGATAACACTTCTCTGATTGCTTTTAAGGGTGTATTGTGACTTATGAGGTTTATTTCTGTACTTTTAGCATGGCCCAACGTATATCGCTTCCAGATTAACAAAGCAAAGCTAAGTTAAGACAGTTCAAATCATTACACTATGAGCATTTATTTGGATGTAAAAATGCTAAATGCTAAATGCTCTTTCCACGAAAACAAGATTCTTAACATTCAAATGTGGTATGTGACCCATGGATAAGATTAATTACAAAGCTTTGAAGTGAATATCTTAAGAATCAAGAAGACGTACATACCAGACATTCAGAAAGATATATTTCATATATCACGTTGAGGAAAGCTTCCATCAGGTTCCACAAATTATGTTTAGATCGTAATTCCACTATATTGTTGTATGTCTTTATCTTCTGTAGTTTTCAAAAGCTTTTATTTATTTAAATTATGAATCCTTACTTTTTTTTCTTCAAGTCCACAATGAAACGAAAGAGTTGTCTAAATTTCCATTCTACACATGTTATTTTATGTTGTGTTGACTTTTCTGAACATAGTTTAATGATTTTTTGCTATTTATTATATTTTATAATCCATATGTTTCGTAACATCATCTTGTAACATAGCACAAGATACGTTTTCCCCGCAGAAAAAAAACTTTCACCTGATGTTTTAAACAAAAAAAAATCCCCATCCGGAGTTTTTATGACCATTCCACGAATAGATCCATCAATTGAATATTTTTTTACAAAAACGCAGAAAAATTCTCACGAGAAAAAACGCATCCCGCCCCCCAGGTGTAGCTTAACCTTCCAGCCAGGGTGTTGTTACCTTCCCGCTTAACACTTACGGTCAAATGGACAGAATACTCCTTTGGTGCAAATCATGGTGTCAATTGACACCAGATTTGTCCGTTAGTGTTAATGGCCATGTAATATTCTCACCCCATTCGCTAACAGATTATCTCAAGCTTTTCCGAGCCGTGGTGGAAAAAAACCCAACCCATCGACTCAAATCGACCACAAATAGATAAAACCGACGTCACCGTTGATTAGCGCACACAAACGCCTTAGGGTGAACCGTGGCAAGGCATCATCATCGCTGTAAAAACAAAAACACAGCCATAAGGAAACGACTCCCATTATCTCCCCCTTCGGATCAGCTTCGGAGCCGTCCGACGAAGGTGCGATGGGCACCCGCAAGCCCCCTGGCAGGCGAAAGGACGAAACTTTGAGAAGCAGTCGAACCCGGAGCGCGCTTCCTTCACGATCGCGTCAACCAGTATGAAGGTGTGCGCTCGGTGCGGAAAAATACGGCCAAAACAGACCGAGGACGCGCGCGGTGATGGTTTTATTAGCACTCGAACGTGGGAACCGCTGGTGCGTATCCCTTCGGAAGGCTCCTTCTTCGGCGGTGTCCTGTTTTGCGTTCCCGGGCGGGCAGAATTATGAGGGTGGCCTTGGCTTGAGCGCAAAACGGTAGGCTGATTGGGCAGCGACAGAGAGAGAGAGAGCCGGAGCGCAGGATATGTTTCCACACACACACACTGCCCACTTCCGCCCGGGCTCGAAAGTCGAAGTACAAATTTGACGAGCAAAGAAACACAGCGAAAGGGACGGGCGTCGGGTTCGGGATGCGGTGGGAACGAGCAGCAGAAATGTCCCACATATCGATGGTTTTAATATGAAGTGTCAATAGTCAGCTTTCCCTCGGAGTTTTCCCTTCCAAAACGGCGCACAAAAAATCGAAACGGTGACCGGTTTTTTTAACTCTTAAATTTCTCTTTAAAATGTCTGTAGTGGAACCAAAAAAAAATCCCCGATTAAACCAATCGTTAGGGTGTTCGAGGGGTGGCTGTGTCTGTGTGTTGGTGGATTTTCATCAATTAAGTCCCAATAAAATGCCGGCGACGCTCACACACACTCAACGTCGAGCGAGCGATAGAGAGAGAGAGAGGGAGAGAGAGAAAAAACGCATGAAAACAAATCGAAAATATAATCAATTTCCATCAACGGGACCCCGAAATGCCCGCGCATTGCCGAAAATCACTGACTCCGGCCCGGCCCGGTCCCGAGAGTTGCTAGATTTTCCAATCCTACGACCCGCCGGGAACAGAAATTCACAGCCAGCCAGCGAACAAGTTGATTATGCGGGCTGGCAGGTCCGGGCGAAAGTGGCATTTCGGTGTGACAAGCCGCGCGCCGCGTAAATAAAGCCGACCGGAGGAGGTCGGCTGGGTTGTGTTGGATGCCCGAGGACCGACGGGAGACAGATCCGCGGATTCGTTGTCACACGCTCGGCGTAAAGTGGGTTTGGCGATTTACGTTCCATAATTGCCCCGAAGACTTTACGCTGCCGATTGGTAGAGCAAATTTGGACGAATTTTGAAAATTTTGTCGCTACTTAGAAGATTTTCCCATTTTTTATTTATATTTTACATATATTTCCCTAATAACTTTCATGGTTGTGAAGTAATGTTTATGACAGCCAGCACTCTCGCCGGGATTGAAGTTCAACAAGATCAGAATAGCTTGATTATTGATGCCAAAAAACACAAAATTCTTGGGACTTTTTTCATGTTTACAAGAATGTGTCAGTTTCCCTTTTGGTTTAATTTTGTACAATTTAAGGATTTTCGTTTTGAGTAATTTACTGTAAAACAAGTTAAATTTTCATCTCAAAAGACCAAGTTCCATCTTTCGAATGTCTTCATCGTGTACATATCGATTTCTTTTCGCTCACCCTGCTCCATTACAGGTATATCAGATAAGCGAACTGACCGCTCTCACACCCGGCTCCGATGGTCATTACGATAGTGCGCCACCCTTGAGGGCACGCAGGGAGAAAGTAGTACCGCGAAGGATTGATCGCTATCGGCTTGAGTTAAACGTTGATTGGCGCAGGAAAAACGTCACACCCCCGTCGTCACGAGCACCGGCCAACGATGGGAATCGTGGGTAAGTACAGCGTGTCCGGTACGAAGGTTCACAAGGATCATGCTCGCCCGCTCGATAATCAATCTTTTGGCAACTCAATCAGTGACTGGTGGGTGGGTTTGCAAAACGTTGACATCGGGCGCAAAATGTGACCGGGAATGTCGTGGGAAATTGAATTATGAACAGGAGAGCGTGAAGCAATGAACGTTAGTGCTTTTGATGAGCTAATAATTTCGAGTATATTGTTGGCCTTTTTCATTATATAAGAGAGATTTTTAAGCACGAAAAAACTACGGAACCATACCTGATTCTGTTTTTGTTGCCCGCGTAATGATCTCGGCAAGGTTTCAAATAGAAAGAAATTTTTCAATAAAATAGGAAAATAAAAAAAAAAACTTACATATTTTTGAATTGCTTTTCCCGTCAACAGATGGCACCACCTATCAAGGTAGCAGCGGTTTTTTTTTTGTTGTTTTTTTGCTATGGTTACTACGATTTATTAATGTCGTTTTTATGTTTAATTTTGTTCTTTCAAATTCAAACTGCAAATAAAAGTTTAATATGGGATTGATTAACGATATCTAAAACCGCCATTTATTTTGTAATATTGATGATATAGAAAATGCTGTTGATTTCTCTTAGATTGTCCTCATGGCTGAGGATAGCTTTAAAATTAGAATACTTTGGATCTTAAACAATGTACAATTAAGACATTACTGTTGGAATGTTTATATAACGGTATTATTTTCATTTGAACGAATTGTACATCAATTCTATGCCCTATGAAATGACTCCTTATGTCCTTATTAAATTACTTTTCTAAAAGAAAAACTGTTCCAATACTCTCATTCAAACGAATCCCGATTGTCAGTAATTCCTTTATGAAATCCACGTCAAGCAAAACCAGCACACAATGTAACAAAAATCCACGGCTAGGAGCTCGTAATACAACAATAACAGCGAACGACATCACTTTCAGCGCACTGAAGCTTCACGCAAATTAGCTCAACCCGTTTGAGGCTTTTCCTCGAACAGGAAAACTCGTCCCCGTGCTGTTTTCTATTCCTAAAATAATTTAAAAAAAAAACGAATACAAACGATTCTCATTTCCATTAGCCAATTGGAAAAAGACGTGGCTCAATAAAAGGTGGAGTTAAATGAGGCTCGCCTAGCCGCGAGCGCAAAAGAGAGTTAGGATGAGAGCCCCGTTTGCTCTGCCCAGTGTTTTTCCCACCCGTGCCGAGCGTGAGTGGGTGAAAAGGATATAACCGGTGGCAGCAACAAAAAACGAGAGCTAAAGTGCGAGCATTTCCCAGCGGCGCAAGTGCGAACCCCACCGGTTGCGAGGTAGGCGTTGGAAAACGTGAGATAGAAAATGGCAGAGAGATCCCAAACAGAAGCAGGAGGAAAAAAAAACTAAGTGCTACCGCAAACACTTTGTGTGTGTGGTGGTGGTGGTGGTGTAAAAAAGAGGGAATATGTTTTCCCTGCGCTTTTTTAACGCATACGCCTGCCGTCCCCATTTTCTGGTTCGATGGGTTTTCTCTCACCGCGCGAGAGAGTCCTTGTGAAAAGCCCACCAGCGATGAGAGCGAGATTTGATAAATGAGATGCTTCGGTGGTGATGATGACGATGATGGTGATGGTTGCGCTAGAAGATGGTGGTAGCTCTCGGCGTCGGTGTTTGGTTGTGTAATTGACGCCGCCACCGATCGTCGCTTCTCTACCAATGGGTACGCGCTCGCGCTCGTGGGACCCAAACACATGGGGTTCTCCCCCTTTCGCGGACCAGCCAACATCGTACGGGTGTGCGCGTGTAGGAGCGGGAAGAAAACCCTCCGAGCGGGAGCAAAAGGAAACTAGAAAGAGTGGAAAAATGCGAGGGCGAGAGAACGCGGGCGCGATCCGTCGCACCCCTCGGAATTTCGTTTCGCTTTTTTTCTGTTCGTTTTACACACGATGTACCGTGAAAGGAGAGCAGCCTTTTCTCTATCGTGCGAGAGACCCGCCGGCGCGAAACAACGGCCAGAACGCGTGAGCATAAGCCGCCGAGGGAGCCGTCGCGGATTGCGTTACAAGAAACAAACATTTCATCAAATTTGGTCCAATTGTTCCCGTCAGTTCCCGCGTGCGTACAGTGCGTCGATCGTGTCGGTCGGAGGAGCGCTCCGGCGGCCATCGAGTTTTTCGCCGGGTGCACGTAGAAAAGGTAGAAAACACTACGCAACGGGTTGGTGGAAATTGTGCACAAAGCGTGACAAGGAAAAATGTGATGAAAACGAACAAAAAAAAGACGATAAAGTGTTGATTAAAGTGAGAAATTGTCACAACAAGTTTCAACTAGTGTTAAAACTTATGCCCGCTCATTAACAGTGTGTTTAAAGTGTGTATACTTAAGAGGAAATAACAAATAGTGATTAATTACAAGCGTTGCAATGATTTATACGCGCAAAACAACGCAGCGTTCATGAAACATGAAGAAAGTAAAGCGTGAAAAGAAACTACAGAGTGAAAAACGGGTGAAACTTAATGCAAAAACCGGAAGTGGAACAAAACATCAACATAAAGTGATTGCTCATGAAGGATAAACACATACTTAATTAGTGTACAATCCCTTAGACGACACAGTGAGTGTACATTCACTCACCTGGGTGTGTAATGTATGTATTGTTGTTTTCTTGTTTCCTTTTACCTTTGTTGTATCGTATTTTTTATTGGGAAAGTTTTTTTTGTACGCTCTATGGTTTGTGGTGAATCTCGTTTATTGTGTTATGCATTTATCACTTGCTCTTTGTGTATGTTAAAACAAAGATCTTTTATCGTTTTATGTTTGCATTTTGTTTTTCTCATTTTTTGTTGTTGCAAAGTTGATTTTCAAGTTGATTTTGTCACTTTCATTTTTATCACTTTCGAACAAAAGTTTTTTTTATGATAAATGAACATACGAATTTATGATAAATGAACACAGCTGCATACGAATTTCGAAGCTAGTAGATTGTAGATAATTATTAACAATCCAACCGAAACGTTACTGCCTGTAAACATGATGTTAATCTGCTTCCCTCGCTTTCAATTGTATCAATAAAATGATACTGCTGTTAATTGGAGCAGTGTTTAACAGTCTTTTGATCGAATAATTACATTCCACACGTTACACATGCTAGCTTGCGTTCTGCAGCAAAACGTAGAGTAAGTGTTCTCGTGCCGTTCAATGTAACTAATTGGGTGCGATTGTGATAGAAAATATGATCTTAATTATACGCTACAAAATTGTTATAGCATCTCAACACAGGCATCCTCAATTTACGTTCATCAGCAAGTTCATATCACTTTGGTTTGGATCTTTTAATGACAGATTTCAAATAACTTGAATAGCAATTGCAAAGCAAGAAGCGTTTGGGTGTGTGTTCAATATGACAAGCATTTGTTTATCTCAAATTATGTTGCAAATCTAATGAAGATAGATTCAAAGTTACAATAGACTACATATCTTAGGCTGGATATTAGGAACTCATGGTGAAATCTTGGTGTCGCCGGACTTTAAAGTGACCCAAGTACTTAAAGTACTTTCATGTTCTTCACATTTCCTGTACAGACATTGTCATTTCAGTGGGCACTATTTTGATATTTCTGCATGTGAATTTCGACACTTTTTATATCAACATTGCCGACAATTCCCTGCTGATAATAGCACACAGGAGTCATTTCTTATCTATTGTCTTGAATTTCCAGCCCAAAATGGCCGGCGAGTGGGACATCAACGACGCGCACATACCCTTCATGCAGGAGCTGGTGCACGAGAAGTTCAACGAGTGGGCCGACGGGCACGTGCGCCACGTCTACCTCCCGACGGACGACCACGCTCGCAAGCACATCTCCGGCTGGGCGATGCGCAACACCAACAACCACAACGTGAGCATCCTGAAGAAGAGCTGCCTGGGCGTGCTGATATGCACGGCCCGCTGCAAGCTGCCGAACGGGGGCCAGATAAACCTGCGACCCGCCATCTGTGATAAGGCCCGGCGGAAGCAGCAGGGCCGCGCCTGTCCCAACCGGCACTGTAAGACGGGCCGGCTGGAGGTCCTGCCGTGCCGGGGTCACTGTGGCTACCCGGTCACGCACTACTGGCGCCACACGGAGAGGGCCATCTTCTTCCAGGCGAAAGGTAGCCACGACCACCCGAAGCCGGAATCGAAGACATCGGGTGAGACGAGAAAGCTGATGGGTGGTGTGGCGGGAGGAAACGTGACGAAGGGTGCGGCAGCGAAGGGAAAGAAGTTGTCCGTGCTGCTGCTACGGGACGCAGCGCTCGGGAATAAGGTAGAGTAGGCCATGGGGTGGAGTCTGCGAAATGGAATGCACGTTCTAAACGGCTGGTGTTCTGTTGTTCGATTTCAGCTCATGTCCTTGAAGTCATCGAGTAAGACGCAATGTTCCGCGGGACCGGAGATACTGCAGCCTCCACCACTTATTCCCGACCCAAGTTATGGTACAACACGCTTGAAACTTTGTGAGGAATACTTTGTTGCAATAAATAACATTCCATCTTCGATCTTTCCTTATTTTTGCAGGAGACTCCTCGAAATGTACGTCCTGCACCCGAACGCCGTGCGTCTGCAGAACCAAACTCGGTGTCTCGAACTCTCTTCAACCGACATCCCTGACGAGGTCCACGAATGGAAACGATGTCTTCTTCGATCCCTCCAGTCATCAAACGTCCCTCCCGAATCATCACCACTCCAACACGTCCTGGCAGACGTACGAACCAACGATTGAGTCGTTTTCGCCGTCGACCGGTTATGACACCACCAGTGGCTCCTGCTCCTCCAACTTAATGAACGAGTGCTTCCATCCGGAGGAAATCTTCCAGCTTGATCAGCCGCTCCGTCAGCAGCAGCAGCAGCAGCAGCAACAGCAGCATCAACAGCACCAGGGTAGCCAGCTACCAACAACTACTCCGACCACTCTACTCGACCTGGGAAGTGGAGCCATCTACAAGAAGTGTAACCAAATTAGCCCGGAGTACATATTCGGATCGACTCCAGCTTCGAATGCCGCTGGAGATCCTGGGTCGTATCACACACCTAACCAGACCTCCTGCTCCTACGGAACATCGGTGAACGAAAGCGGCTGCAATCCACCGACTGCAGCCGATCATCTGCATCACCATCTGGGTGTGCATGGCGGCAAGTACTTCGCGAACGACTCCACGTACACTAGCCTCCCGCCCGATGAAAGCCCTTCCAAGGACATCCTACGGTACATCAAGAAAGAGGTTGGTTCGGGCGCGGGCAAGAGTGTGCTGACAGATTCCTCCCTAAGCGGGTCACGATCGCGACCGTACGACTGTGAGCAGTACAAAAAAGGCCACTCCTACACATTCCGAGGGATGTCCTCGGTTGGGACCTACTTCAGTAACAGCATCAACAACAACAGCAACAGTATCGCTAATAATAACAGCATCAGCACGGTGGGGCCACCAGGCAAGCAGGCTAATTACGAGCATCTAACTAACGATGCAACTGTCAATTACGGTTATCACCCGACGGACTCGATCGCAACGACTCCCGCGAGTCAAGCGAACACCGCCTTCTCCGACCAACTGTACGGTGCTAGCAGCTGCGGCTTCATGAACTCTTCGTTGGCCGGCGCGCAATCCAACCAGGAGGTGCATTACTCCTCCACCGCGGTCTATGCTGCCGGTGATAATTACCGGTACGGGAGTAATTACGCGAAAGGGTCATCCCTCGCACCGATCCACGGTGGAGCCTCGTTTCAGGCAGCCACCGTGCAGCAGATGCATCCCGAGCTGCCGCTGGCCGCGTACGAGTTCTACTAGGATTGGCGCCACTGCAATGGGTGTGGAAGTTGAAAAATAAATGATTACTTATCGCTTAAAGCCATTCAACACATCCACTGTTATTATATCACATGTTAAGAATATGCCAATACTGAAAGGACTCTTGAAATGGACAGATTTACCATATCTCTATGCTGTAAGGAAAGCATAAAGCGTTAGTAAAGAATTAACACATTCGGAAGCAGTGAAGTTTATTACCAGATACGTTTTTAATTTAGTTTTTGAGCCATGTTCGATAAATTATCTCGTATTTAGGGAGAGCGCTAAATTTCAATATCAAAAGCTGCGAAATGTTTTAAAACGCTTTGAAATCTTTCACGAACCATTGACACTGTTCGAAACGCTTCGAAATATTTCAAGAAGCTTTCCTCGAAAACGTTCAATTCGAGCAGATTTCGTGCACTGAAAATATGAAAACATTCTCATTTTCCTACATATTTTTTGTGATACGAGATTACATTCTTGAAAAATTACATAGCACTTGTTACATATTTACCATAACCATGCATAAATTGCAAAATGACATAAGGATAAATTACATTTACAATGTGTGCGCACAGTGTTCCTATTCGAAATAGCAGTTATTCGAGCAGATTATTTAAATTCGACTTGTCTCTCTGTTATATTCATAAATAATTATATTATAAAAGCAATTTTCGATAACAAGCATTTTTGAATGCTTCTTTTTAATAACTATCATTTCAATAGCTCAATACTTTATCATGCACCCCAGAATTCAAATCAATAGAGCGTTTTTAGAACTTTGCTGCCGCAAAGGAAACAACAGAGGGCAAATTGGTGAATTTACCTCAATATGACGACCTCAATATGAATAAGAACAAAACTTGTATAACTACAATGTACAATATTTTGAAATACATTATAATCTAGCAATAAATTTAAGATAACGCATAGCCACATTTACAGAGCCAGCAAACAGAACAGCTGACTGTTGTATCCCAAACGTTAACAATTCTTTCGCAACATAAACTAATTTTTCATTCCCAAATGCCCCGTGTTGCGAAACGCAGAGTACACGCTAGAACACCCACAAGAACAGCACCATATGCAAAATTCCAGTTCTATTGTGAAATAGCACTATTCAGATGGAAATTGATTCGTGTCTCTCCGACCGGCACCAGCCAGTGCTGCTGGGCCGCACACTACTAGGTGGCAGCTGCGGGAGAACTGCGGGAGTGCTGAATACCGTTAGTGGCCGTCTCAGCATATACGGCTTAGTGTAGCCGAAGGCGGAAAGGACCTTGATAATCGGCGGGCAGGCGCACGACGATGTTTGGACCGGTTTGGGGAAGCGGTTGTCTAGACGGCTTGTTTGAACATGCGCCACCAAACTGTTAGCATCGGCGCTTTATTGGTACCGCTGGTGGCGCTTGACCGCGTGCACGATCACACGTTCAGCGCCGTCAGCAGTGAGTGTTGCAGTCCATGCATAACCGGAGGCACGCCTTCTGCGCCTAAACCTCCTAGAGGGCTCGATAGTTTACGTTTCACCTGACGTTTGATAAGTTAAACTTAGCCATTAGACAACCATGACAAATCACACGAAACATTGCATGCTCTGCAGGTGGTTCTAGAATCTATTAATGTACACCTCGTTTGCATAATTCTTGTTGTATTTCCCCTTCGTCAAATAAGACTCGTAAGTCAACAGCAGCTCAGTAATGCTTAGCTCACTGATTGGTTCTGCTGTCGCACTCCCCCGACATCGTACAGTAGCACCTAGTAATTGACAGTGAAATATGATCGACTCTGTGCTGTCCCCTCCCGGCAGGACCCTGGCAGTCCCGGTCAACCAGTTCAGCCTGTCCAGTCTCCACGGCCGAAAGCCTCCCTACTCCGCAAATACTTCGCGTTGGAGTGATCAGATGACAAGAGCTTTGTTTTCGATTCCGCAAAGTGTTCGCTCACGTGTCGTCACGGGCCGTGTCTGTACACTATCCCATCTGCCGTCGTCCACCCGATTCGCTACAAGTGGTCGAACACACACGCAAACGGCAGCAGGGGGATAAGAGAATATACGCATTCGAATCTTCCATCTTCTACGATGCAAGCACGAATCGCTCGAACATGACTCATTATCTTCGCGCCTCCCGTAGAGTGCTTTCCTGTATACGATGCCGCTTCCTTCTTATTAATGCATTCCCCACAAACGTCTTAATACGTCGCGCGGGGTTCAAAAATAGCACCCGGCGTTCGTGATCGTGATACTTCGTTTCCTGTCCAGCAGCAGCCCTGAAACCGATCGTGCCCCTACAATCTAAGGCCCGGCGACAGCAGCACAGGCCGGACGAATAGTAAGTGCCGTGCCCCCACCGTGAGTCGCTTAGTCGGCGCTCGGTTTTGACGTAAACAAACGGCGGTGGAGACCCAGGCATTTTTTGTACACACAGGCACGTACGCGACCTAAGCCCCTCACCGGTCAGAGCTAGGGGGGAGGGGAGCTAGAGAGGGCAGAGAAAACTAAAGGCAGGCACTTGTCCAACGCTCTGCTGGGGAGACGGAATGACGTGCTGCCTGGCGCTTAACAATGTGTTTCACACTCGTCCACTGCGCACTAGAAGTTCTAGTAAACAAACAGGCGGCAGCAGCCGATAATTATATCATCCGATTAGGAACGGAACGAAGCGACGGAACGACTAGGAGCGTCACACCCGACGACGGGGGGTCGTCGTGAAGTCATCGAGTGCATTTTTTGTCCCGTGCAATGTGATTAACCTCTTTCAGCAGGCATCAAAGCAGTCTGTGTGTAATGAAGCTGTCAGCTGTCGGTGCTGTTTGCTATGTCAAACTGATTTACTGTTTCTCTTGGTTGCTTCGATTGTCACACAAGAATACAAAGCACTGTTCTGTAAACTTTCAATATCCGTAGACATTTCTTCGTAAGCTAAAATCTGCAACCTGCAGAGAACGTAGCTGGGTAATTAAAACCACATAAACAATACATCATCTCTCTATATCACTCTCACTGCCAAACCGACTGTTGATCGCATGTTCGTGTTTTACTAAAACAAAACCCTAAACGACTAAAAATAACCTCACCTTTCCGATACTTGTGAATGGACGATCAATTGGATCGTATTACCGATCCGGTTGCCAAAAACCGCCGCCAAACCAAACGACCGTGAACGGGGCCCGGGAGACTCGGGTTTTCGGTCGTCCACGGTTGCCTCTCCCGACTACAATATAGGTCAAGGAAACACGGACTGCACTCGACGCGGAACCCGCTTCTGGATTGCATTTTATGACCCCAAACCCAAACCCAAAAACATCCGAAAACACAATCAGCAAAACGGAAAGTGTCTAGCGCGTCGGGAAGTGGTCCACCGTTTTTTCGAAAGGTCGTCCGAAATTGATCCAACCTTGCGCATACACACGGCGGGTCTGGCGTATGTGTGTTTACGCGCTGAAAACCACGCCAGCCACCCGAAGGACGGAACGCGGGGTTAAATTTGTTATTCAATTTTTCCCACCCCACCGAAAGGTTAACGATTCGAATTTCGGCAATGTTTTGTTTGGCGATGCTGGCGAGGAGAAACTAGAATACGACAGGCGAGGCTTCCTGGACGAGGCGCAAACTAATTCACAGCACCTTGGACGGTTTGCATAGGCCACAGTGTTGCTAAGCGATGTGTTTTGCTCCAGCTTACGATAAGAAATCCCTTTCTTATCCGTCACCAAACGCAGCAAACAATGCCCACTAGTTAAGCGTACCGGATCGGTTACGTAACAGAGCGACAAGCCCCACTATAAATGGAAACGCTATAAACAACAACCAATTACGAGCTGCTGGGCGATCGTGATCGTTGACACTGCGATTAGATAGGCACACCCGGCCGTTGTTATCAGCGCCTCCCCGTGCAGATGGGATGTGCGTGCTGATGTTTGCTCACGATTCTGTCGGTCTCCCTAATGTGATTCAAGCGCTGCTTGCGGGAACCGTTCCTTGCAAGTTGGAGTCAAAACATGCAAATTAACACCAGAAGTCCCCCGGTCGAACCGGGGTGGTACTTCACGCGCATCCCCCGTGTCCCAACGGAAGACTACTGTTTGCCGTGCCTGTTAGGAGCTCGATTTCTGGTGCTAACTGAGGTACTTGCTTGCTTACGCGCGGTGGAACTATCGCTCACGCACCTTGATGTTAAACGATTTTTCGCAAACCATTTCGCTGCGGCCATCTTCCGTGTTAAGTGGGTGCGAAGCTCTATTTTGAATCGTCAAAAATTTACTCCCTTTTAATCGTAGCCTCGAGTCCCTTCAAAAAGGGAAGATTGCAGCACGGACGGAGGAACCCTTACACAAAATAGGCGGTGTTTTTGTTTACCAAGCCGTACCGGCCTGCTGCGATTGCTTGGCTGCGGCGTACTTTGGAGCCTTCGTCCAGAAATCCACGCGTGATCCAGATTTTTAATTACGCTTCAGCGTACCCCGTATTTCAGGTCATGTCCGCGCGGAAGAACACGTACCGCGGGCGAAGCAGCGGCACATGCAAAAATACTTGACCTTCGCATTCGGAGCGCGCAAAGCAGGAACTGATAGCTCAGGCGTGATCGACACCAGAAGAAGAAGGCTTCCGCGCCGTAAGATGGTCGCAAGAAGTTCAATCGAAGTAGCACACGTTTCTTGTTTCTAAAAACCTCTCCCAGAAGTTCGAGAGAAGTTTATCTGCAAAGGTTGCATAAAATTTCACCGTATGTGCTTGGCGTGATTAAACACCTCCAGGCAGCCATGATAATCGCCCACTCTCGGGCCACTCGTGCCAACGTTCCACTCCAACGTCCGCCCCGTGTCTCATCGAAGCCGTGCCGTGGCTTATTTTGACTGTAAGATGAGCGATTTTTGCGTCGCAATTCACGCCGGAACGTCGGGAAGTGCATGTGCAATCGAGACAGAGGCGAAGCGATAGACGGGCGCGACATACAGTCACACTTGATGCAACGCCGTAAACACGTGATTTCGGTGAGTTTCGAAACATTGTCGGAGCGATCCGTCGTTCGGTGAAGTGGACACGCGGTAGGGGATGATCGATTCTAGCGACGCGCTTAGAAGACTCGTCACATCTGGTTTGCTCTTATAAGGCACGGCTCAAGCAAAACAGTGCGGGACATTGTTTGTGGCCAGCCTCAAGGAACGAGTTTACGCTTGGGACACGCTATCGTAATAGTAAGGAATACTATGATCAAACACACAAGCACGCATGCGACACGCCGGATGGATTAAAATAGCTCAACCTCATCTCCAGCCCCGCTCAGCCCTTCCCATACGACGCCTATACCGCTTTCATCCGAGTACTGTTTACGTGCCAGCCCGTATCGAAACCGATCCAACCCGCATCCAGTGTCTGGCAGCGTCGTAAGAGCATGCGCGATGTTTGAACAATAACTTACGGCCACAAATATTAGAACCCCGGCCGCATGGAAGCAAAATATTTATTACTTCCTACTGTGTACGTACCCTATCCTCCCCACCGTTGACTCGCTCGCCAAGATGGAGGGAGCTCCGTAGCTTACCTTGCTCTAGCCGGAACTCTGCGGCTGTGGAGCTCCCGGAGCAATTAAGATAGTGGACTACAGCGAACCAGCAAACCGAACTGATTCACTTCCCACACATTGTAGGCCGATCGTTCAGATTAAAGTCTCCGGCACCAGGAATCGGCTTCGAGGAGGAGTCAGCAGGCAGGATCAGATCGTTTGCGCTGATTACTCGCGAGACCCGGTGTCAGCCATTTCACGCCTTCGTGTTTTGATCGTTTGTTCTGGAGGAGGAGTGCATTCCAGCAACTTTCCTGTCCTAACACACGATCTTGACGCCAACGGCCACTGCTGATGGGAACGATCTCTGCGAGTCGCTGTACCTGTCTGTTCACAATTCTCGCATTGCCATGTACCAAATCAATCCGTCGCGAAAGTGACAATAGCCACAGGTCGCCCGTCCAAAGCGAGAGAGAGAGCCATTAATTCAAATTTATTCTTCCCACCGCGGTGCTGAACCGAGAGTGTCGACGGCAGCTTATCGCGCACTTCGGGCTCTTCCGGGCAAGCCTTCTTCCCACTCCCCCACACTACAGCAGTAAACTTCCTGGAGTCAGCTTACACCTAGAACGCCACCGCAGCTGTCACATTCAACAAAGACGGGATGGAACTAGAAAAAAAAGAACAACAACAAAGTTATCATCCAGCCCCTGGCCGGTTCACGCGTTCGTGACCGGCATTCGGGAGCACGAACTGCTTGTTTTGACTATGGCAGCCGGCGTCGCGCTAAAGCCGGCGTCGCTGGAGCTGATAGTTGCTTTGTTTAGTGTTCTTTCACAAGAACAAAGAATGGAACTTCTTGCCGGGAGGATCCGATTGTGCAAACCCAAGGCAATACAAGGGTTCACGTACACCTCAATTAACGACAAAATAATAATGCACTTCTGCACCGCTTATCCTTACTCACGTGTGTCGCGAAGTGCGGAAATGAGTCGTAAAATTCAAAACGGATTGCTCGATCGAATGGGCTGTAAGTGCGTGCGGACACACGTACGCATGAATCTTCCCTGCACGTAGTGCAACGATCGGTCCTTTTACGGTGATAAGACTTCACAGCACGCCTTCGCGCTTTTGTGTTTGTGATGCTCTTATTATTCGCTCCTCCAACGACCAGCTGTTTACCAGAAACCAACCAAACCCAAAATCCGGTAAACGCCGGGTTTGTAAGCCTATCCAGCTTTAGCCCAGAGCGGTAAACAACAAGACATTTTGATTGTTTTATACCACCCCAAACAGCGTGTGGCGACAACAACAGAACGCTCCGATAGGCGAAAGCCATCGGAACTGACCTTGCCGATGCGATCGACATCCATGTCCCCACCCTTCCCCTCCACCCACCGTGTCGAATGCAGCCCAAACAATGTGCGAGCTAAATGTGTTTTGTATTGCTTTCCCAAGCGGGGCCGAGAATAAACGCAACGCATTTACGAAGCGAACCGTTTGAAAACACATATACGCCGCGATCGCTTGGAAAAGGGCACCAAAATGGTGCGTAAACAACGGCTCACCGGAGGCAACGATAAACCGGACTCCGGTGTGTTTGTACCCCTGTGTGGCTCTCGCCCAAACCCCGGCTTGACGAATGGCTCGATAAGCAGAAGAGGCGGGAGGGGGGAGAGAGTAATGAACGAGCAATATTGCATCAGCCTCTGTGGCGTTATCATCAGATCCTAATCGCTGCAACAGGACAAACACAAACACACAAGCGCAAAACATCTCGCGGACATCTCGATCTCGATAGGATCACCCTTCCTTCCGGAAGCCGGCACACGGGCACTGCGTGTCAAGAAAAAAAAAGAACACACGCCCCAAAATAGAACGCCGGATAGGCGTTCGCCCGACCGGTGTTTCTCACACTTTACCGACGACCAAACATCGGAAATCGTGGTCCAACGTCCAACAACCGATGTATAACAAGGTGCAGGGTTGTTTTGCGGCTAATTTGATGCCGCTTAGATATTTGACACCTTTCAGTCTTCATTTTGACACCTGTTCGTGAGGATGCGGCTAATAATAGTTGCGGCCGGCAGCTATCCAATACGCTATAGAAACACTTTTCTTTAACCTTTATATAGTGGTACGAGACTGTTGAGATACAAGCAACAGGAGCGTTGCTATAGTAACAACAACATCAGAGTACACTATGGTGTGTGTGGATTTTCTGTATATAACACGGTAGCAGAACGTAGTTAGAAATCATTCCATTTCGAAACGTTAATAAACTTACTTATAACTAATAGAGACATAGTACATAGCAGGCATAGACCAAAACGTTCAAATGTCTTATCGTTCGGAAAGAAGATAGCGAAAGCCCTGCCTCCGCCATCATCGTTAGCGAAACCTGCCCCCCCCCCCCTGCAAGTCCCCCATTCCCCGCCCCGAGAGTCACCAAATCTCCGCGCTGTTTGACCTAATTTCGTTCCGTTCGCCATTGTGCGCTAGAGTAGTAGGCGATGGTCAACGCCTCCTTAGGTCTCTTCTTCTCTCGCCGCTGGTGCTGCGGCTGCTTGAAGTTCGGTAAGGTTAGGGATACGAATTTATCTTTCAGACATCCCCCCTCTCCTCATAAAAGAAGAATCAACGGCGAACGTGGCATTTAGCACTGGCACACCCTAGTAGCGGCACCGCGAAATATGACCTCGGTTCTGCCGCTAGGTGCACACTGCAAGGCATTCGAATTCTTGTGAAAATTTTCCATTCAACAATGCGTCTGTGTGCGAGTGTTTTGCGGGAAGTTATCGCGCGCTGATTAGTGGCGTAGTATCTGGCCACGGGTGGAGTTGGCGGCGACGGATCCCCGCGGTGATTGATAAACCCACAAAAACACGTTTTAGTATCCGTGTGTTTGTATGGGGTTCCGGAATAGCAAGCACGTGGTGCTCGGAATGCGGAGTCTGGAGATAGACACTCCAGAGGGCGCGCGCGCGCTCACTCAGGTTCGTTGACAGATCGGAACCGCGTGGTTCCGCGGAGCGCGCTCACGATACCTACGATCAGTTTATCACGTACGCCGCAGGAGACGAACCAACCGCACCGCGCTTTGGCTGATGCAATATCTGCGCGCAGACCGTGTTTACGACAGACTTCTGTCAAACAGACGAACGCGGGCGCGCGGGAATCGTTGCGCGATGTGGGCGCCGACGCGATTCGGCCGGCTCTTAATTATTCCTTCTCGCCGTCAAGGCGACAGAGGCGAAGATGGGAAGCATACATTTGCAAGAGATCTTCGAACTTCCTCCCGTGCGCCGTCTCGGAGGAGCACGGTTTCAAGGTGAAATCGCGCTTTTCTAATGTCGCCAACGGGCGAGCTTGTACGTGTAGGAGAAGGTGTTTGACACACGGACGAACGCTGACGTGTCAACCCGGGCGTCGATTCTTATTCCAGCCGCATGAGAATGAGATGCCAATACCGTTACCGTGCGCGCCGTGTGTGTGTGTGCGTGTGTTTGTCTGTATCACTTATCTAAATAAAGTATGGCCACATTCCGGACTAGCCCGCACCGTCTGCCGATCGTCGACAGATCCGCCATGTTCTCTGTGCGCCTCATTGATGGTGCCGCGATCGGACACTTGTGCCAATAATTTGCCATGAATTTGGAAAGTCCGCAAAGCTGGCCCGTAACTGCGACGAAACGGAAATTCATACTCACTGTTTGGTTAGTCTAGTTTTGCATTGGAAATGAGTGCGGTTAATGATGTAGCTCAGACACAAGTTCCTAAACCCCTCAAACATTCTCCAGAACATTACGCAGTCATAAAGGGAAACATCTTTCAAAATCTGCTCCTCTACTGCTGAGCATTTCCTCAAATCCGATGCACAATTTCGATGCAATGACTCATGCGCTTTAGCCTACTTTGTTCTTTCTAGACCGTGTCTGCAGCTGTTCAGGCTGGAGTGACTAATCCATTGGCGCCTCATCAGACTCCCGCAACAAAGCAGCATTCGAACGCGATCAAGTCAAACATCCACTCCGGAACGTTGCACCGTACTGTACTGTGTACAAAGGTGTTGCATTGTTTTCAACTTATCCCCTAGAACCGTGGAATGTCCTCCACAAAGATGATCCAAACGCAAGCCCGCCCCACGGAATCGTTACGCGATGATGCAATGGGCACGCGGCATCTTTTACAGGCCGGACTTAATAAGACTCTCGGTAACTTTCCGTTCAGGTGGCTACCGGCGAGGCAAAGTTTGGCCCAATCAATGGCTGCAACTCACGGTGAGCCACCTCGCTCAGCCTGTTTACCACAGGAACCCTAGCTTCCCGTCAAAAAGATAGATTATTCTTATCAGAACGCGGTGAGTCATCGCGCACCTTAACAATCCCGCTCCTTATGCTGTTTTCGCCACCACGCGGTAGTAAATTAATAACAACAAAGAATCGTATCGTGCAGAGGCGCAAGTAGGAGTCCGTTCCAAGGGGTGTGCAACCGCTTTCCACTGGGTTAAGGTTGCCGCGGGGCCACTTACTGGTGTTGAAATAAAAACTCCCCTGCCGGATCGCGTCAGTGTAATGGGGCACATGATTTATACGGCAAACTCGGTTAAGAACGTCCAGAAATAGCACTTGATCCATCCGCATGCCACCCGCTCGTCTTGGGCGGGCAGAAAATAGCTTGTACAAAATTAAACAAAATTATTGCGACGTACGACTTACGGCTTCGGTTGCGCAAACGAAACCTTATTGTACGCGTTTTATTGTTTCAAACACCGCTTCCCGATGATCTGGCGTACGACGATCATCTTCGAGTGTGTTCATGCTCGAATGCTGGGTGAAAGCGTAACGGAAGAACGGAACGAAAGGTGCGCCGAAAAGGCACGCAAGTTACTATTTGCGTTCCCGCAAGTTCAATGCACTAACGCATCGGATGAAATATGAACGAGGAAGTGATCTCTCTCGGCTTCTCTCGGCCACGGTCACAGCTTTTTCGTCGGGAGGTTCGATTTTTTTCTGTTCTGTCTCATGATATTATGTACAGTGGCCCGGGCGTTAAGTTGGACACTGACAAACTTGTATTTTTTTAATATTTTCAGAAAGACTGTACCATAGGAATAGGTTTCAATACAATTTGTTCACTAATACACCACAAAACCGGTCGAAAAACGAATGAACTTTGGGGGCGGGCTCTTGCTTAAATGTTTTAAACGCTGGGATTTTCTTTTGCATTCAGCTCTAGATATTTAACACACTAAACGTGTGCTAATATGTTCTTAACTTTATTATTAACAGTAACGTTAACAGCGTACGCTTTTTCGTTGGAGGCACTGTACAAATATTCCCAGCGTGGACGCAAAATCCCGTTGACGACGACACCGATTTCATGGTCTCCTGAGGGACACAATTATTATTTCTGCTTCTGCCATCACAGTGGCCCGGGAGGTTAAAGCTGGTTTGTTTATGCCCAGCGAGCCGTTCAGTGGAGTGCATTTTGCTGGAGGCTCGCCCTCCAAAAGAAGACGGCTTTAAAGCAAGCCATGCCCTTCATTGGTTGACCTTCGGTTCGCACACACGACGATCGCACGGCGCAGTACCGCCACCGAAGCAACACCGCTTCATATCGACGGAACTGTAGGGCGGCGATAGTGCGGAGGACGAAACTGGTTTCGGTCACTGAAACGTTGACGCGGACACCGGCAAAGATAAACCGCCAACATCCGAACGATCGTTGCTCGGGCGCGTTCCCTATCGCGACCAAGCAAACACGGCGAATAGCCGGCGATAGTGACACTCCCCATCGCTAAGGGGCCTCCTTCGATGGATTCATCAATTACGTAATGAAAGTTTCAATATTTGAACGGACGGAAATTGGACACCCATTTTTAATATTCCGCACCGAAGCCAGACAGTCTAGTCGTTCTTATCTGGCAGATCAATTAATCAAAATGGAACAGGACCCCGGGCCATTCGTTATCGTGCGTCACCGTGGACATCGCGTTAACAGCAGATATCTCGTTCATGAGGGCTCTAAGGTACATAATGAGCGAGGATTTTCGGTAGCAGATCAGATAATTGGATCTACAACGCACGAACGGCGCAAAAATAACCTCCGATAGATGTTGACTTGTAGTACTTTAAACGCCTGTACTGTTTGTTTGTACTGAATATCGCTAAACAACATCGCCGATAAGCAGCGATCCGATGTGCGCTGCAATGTTTTGTTGCATTAGAAATGTTGACCTTCACCGTCGGTGAGCGTGTGCGATGACGGAATCCAAAGTTCCGATAAAAACAAAAACAAAACCACCACCACCACCATCACCACCATCATCGCGACAGCGGCTGTCTTCCGACTGTTTTGCTTCCCTTCAATCACCGCGGCGATAATCGTGGCGTACAGCACCTTGCCACCGGTGCTGTTTACGATGTCGCTTTTTTCTCGTTGTTGCCTCGGCGGCGGCGGTGTATAAGTGTTTACTACGGACGGCGACGTTCATCTTCTCGTGCCCGAGAAAGACTGCCAAACTGCTGACTGCCGTACGGCTGACGCAATCGAACGGATTGCCCTTTTTAATTGCTTACCTCAGAACCGGTGGGGACGTTCGGTGGCGATCATCGTCATGCCGATCGTAGAAAGTAGTGTTTATGCACGTTAAAAACAGAAGCGAAGGAAACCTGGTGGTGCCTGACATACTGCGGGAAACTCGGGATCGAAGGACAGTCGTCTCCATCAGCGGCCGGAGATATTCGGTGTGGCAAAAACGCATTACGAGCGGCTTTGACGGCGTTGAGCGGCGTGTGGAGGGACATACTATTACCAGAATACACCCGCAATGCCACATGCACGAAGGTTAGACAATGTTTACTGTCCGCTTTACACCGCGGTCATTAGTGGGCGGATAAGGGGCCGGAGTAATCGGGAACAGCTTAATCAGGCCCATCACAATCTTCACAAGATAGTGTCCACTTCAAGTAGTTCCTTTGATGTATCCAGTTTGAACTGGTCGCTATAAGTGGGGTAATAAGGGTTACCAGATTATGTACACTGTACTCGGACGCCCGGACATGGTTTATGTCCCAGTTCCTTTTCACTTTCAAGTTGTCCGATACTGGATCATGGGACCTTAAGGAAATTGTGATTAACTAGGAACTTTACTCTTTCTTTTTCGCACCATGACCTTGCTGAATGTGCAATCTCTGTGACGTTTGTGTTATCAATGACTTCCAAACTGCAGACTTGCCCTTGTCTCAACCGTGCGCGGAACCGTACCGGGATAATCTGGATCGATTGCCGCCACCTCTAATCGCGCCTGTGATATATGGCCCGACAGCTATGAACAATCCGCCTCTCGGGCTTAATCACTCCTACTCGCCCGATTGGAGTGGGTGGTAAAAGGGATTAAGCCGTCTGCATTCGGGCCAGTCATCGGCAGCCGTCGGGCCAGGAAAAGCACCGCCACCTTTGATAATGTAGCCTCTCTGGAAGTTAATGAACGTCTTGAATGATTCAAACCACGGGAAGAAAGGGACGGTGACCATGCAGATGTTGCAATCTACGTACGCCTAATGCCTTGGTGCAGATATCTGCAGCCAGAGTTCGGTCCCAATCTTGTCGATTCGTAAAAATACCATTTTATTGCCCGGTTCCATCCAGTACCGATTTCACGCTCTCCAGGTTCAGATTTCTTTCGCGAACGAACACCATCAACCGTTGCTTCCACATCCACGACACGCAACCCTTATCGCCCACTGATAAGCCAGCGTCCAGGTGTGTGTGTTGATGTTCTGACCTCGTGTGTCCAAAAGAAGTCGAAAAGAAGCTTCAGTTTTGCCACCCAAACCATCCGAAACCGGTTCGGGGCGGTCACATTCGTCGGGTGAAAGATTAGACGGCTTACGCTCATGTGTCGTGCGGTTCGATTCCTGACGCACGGGATGAAGAAGCGCAACGAGGCTGGAGAAAATGCTGCAGTCCGTTGTTGTCCCGGCACTGATAATAGTCTGCCAGGGCAATTGACGCGGTGGGTCCACAATCAGTGATAACTCTCCCTTTCGTGACCGGTGGCCTTTCGGTCGTGTGTCTCCTTCGGCGCAGAAGGACGACCGGCCAGTCTCGTGCGTCAGTCCCCGAGCATGTCGTGAAATGTACGATTTTCTGTCGAGATCTCTTGCTAAATAAAGCGCAATTGTTTCTTCCTGCTCGCCGGGGCGTGTGTGTGCGCGGAAACCAGTATCGGGCGAAGGCGAAAGGCGTGGTGTGGTTGTTGGCCATTTTTGCATAGAATTATCTCCGTACGCGATATGGATGTGTTGTTGCAGAGCATGTTGTGGTGGCCATGGTCCGTGCAGTTACAGGGCGTCAACTATCCGACATGAAGGCAGTGGCTAATCGCTACAACAAAATGTTTTGCATATTAGAAGCTTAGTTTGCTTTTATAATCGTACAAAATATGTATTTTTCATTCTCAAAAACCTAAAGAATGTTTGGAATATTTTATAAACACAAATTCTTACTTTACTTCACACCTTTTTCTTCTACTTCCCTATCATCTTCAGTAGATATCATCTTAAGATCTTCTCTAGTTTGTCTTAATGGACATAGTTTTATATAATTTCAACTTAAGTTCGTCTAGATCTCTTGAGTTTGTAATGTTCGGAATAAGTTTTTGAATAGACATTCATGCTACAATTTCTACATCTTCTAGTAGGCATTGATTTTGGATCTATTGTGGATGTTTGCTTCTATTCCTAGTAGACATTGCCTGTAGCTCTATTGCCGGCCCCCTCTCTGCGTTGCTAGACATATGGATCGCCGTCACGAACGCGCGCCACAGTATCGGGCCGGACATAGTGCGTCGTTACCAACACCCCCAATTGCGGCAGAAATATGCGAAACATCCGATCCGGCAGCAGCTGCCAGTATTGTTGTTGCGGTAGGCACGCATCGAGACCTAGCTTTAATCGTGCCCGGGCAACAAATTGCGCCTCTAAGATCATGTGTGCGATCTGCAAAATACGGACCCACCCCCGCCTACCCATTAGAGCCAGACTGATTGGCTTACATTTGCCCACTGCCACTGTGTGTTGGCTCAGATGTTCCGCAGACTCACGGAAGGGAATCGACTTTCTTCTACGCCTCGAAGTTCGGATGTTTCGTTTTCAACACCGCACGTACACCATCTCCGCTGGCCATCAATCATCACGCGTTACATACAGCGGGGTAGGGTGGGAGCTGTGTGGGTGCGGAAATATGGTGCCTCGGCTGGAGCCGGGAGGATCCGGAGGAGCCAGAACGTGCCGGGGGCAATCGCACACGCGATTTACATTCTGCGGTCCGAAGCATTCCTTCCACGGTGGAGCCGCGAAAAACCGGTTCGCGAGCTGGTGTTTGTAAACATGCCACATGAGCCGCAGGGCACGGAAAAGAACGAGACTGGGTGCGATCGAAGGGCCCCCGCGAGGCATCCCACCCCGATCATACCCGAAACACCACCGCTCAGAGGCATTTCAGTTTCATTTTCGCAGTAATGTGTGCCTTCTTCCCCGGCAAAAGATGATGAACCCCGTGGATGGGCTGGATGGGGCTGGGGTGGACGCAGAGCACTCTAATGGCGGGCTATCCGCCAGCCACGGTTCCACGAAGCAGAAGCCTTCCATTTCGAAGCCCCATCATCGAAGTTCTGTGCTCGCTGGAACGTGTTACGGCGAGGGAAAGGGAAACTTCTCGGACTCGGTCTCTCTAGAAAATGACCACAACACGGCTCGCACAAAAACAATAAACATAATCCCGGTGTAATGGTTCGCTTCTTTGCTCTCGATACGTCAAATCCACCAAGGGGGTACTGCGCTCGGGAGTTTATTATTTTAGAAAGAATTCGTCTCAAATCGCGCATGTCGCTGGTTTGTTATTCTGCAACAAAAACTGCAAACTGCGCAACAGGTGTTTTTTTGCACCGGTAAAGGAAGTTAGATTGTTTCTTATTGTTGTGTGGCACTGCTGCTAGCAGCAGCGCCATACATGTGCCAGACTGTTTGACGACCCCAATCGGTGTTAACAACCTCAGTCCAGTGTTGGTAGCTGAAGATTGGTTTTCTACTCCAAAAAGTCTGCGAAAAATTCACAGTCGCGGTAAAAACTATCAATCCCTGTGTGGAAAATTCCTTCCCAAAGAAATCTAGTCACGGCTAGTTCCAGCTGTATACGATAAACAGTGATAACGGCTCGTAAATAGAACAGACATCTGCCTGCTGGAAGACGGGGCCACACGAAAGTAGTTTGGCCGTACTGCCTCTGGCTGTTTATCGTTTGCGGAGAACTATTTTTAACCACCGAATTGTTTCATTTTTTTTTTGTTTCTACTGTTGACTGCGACGTTCGACAACCGGTCCCCTTTGTGGAAGGGCCCGTAGCCGGTGGAAAATTCCGATATCAAAAACCCGAGAGAAACACATGTCTAATTTTTACGATTGCAACCGGCCTGAAAGCATATTTACGAGAACAGTAAACATAGCAACATGCCCCCGGCCTGCTACGACGATGGTGATGGTGATGATGTAGCTGTGGGGCGGCGCATGTCTACGCACACTACTTTACGCCGTATTTCGTGCTGGTAACACTGTACGGACGCCAAATTAATGGTTCTCCCAAAAACCTACCGCCAAAGTGTAACCGGAAAATTGTGGAAAAATCAAGGAAAACTGCGCTTCGAACGTATTCACACCTTTCGCACACGCAACGCCTCTACCGGCATGCCATTATTTTGAAGGCCACAGCATATTCATGCCCATCCAAAACACCGATGCCTTCCTGCCGAGTCCCACCCCTTCTGCGCACTCACACAAGCACTCACCCACCCGCCCCCCACCGAAAGCCGGTTCGACGAACTTACATTGTCGCGAAAAAGGGAATTCTTTTACCCCACGGCACACACACACGCGGAGCAGGCCGGGGTCAGGCGGCGGTGAAGCATCCCATTCGGATGTATTGGTGAGAGGGCCTGCCACTCTTGGCTGTCTCGTTCATGCGCTGCTCGCGGGCCTGGCTGGAGGAGAGTTGCCGCACACGCACCCTTTCGTCGGTGTGGGAAGGCAAGAAGGAAGACCGGGACCGTGCGTGACGACGCCAGCAAGATCCCGGTGGGGGGGGGGGGGTTTGGGACAGGCGAAGAAGCGGCCCGAGAGCGATGGGGAAGAAATTGTTTTGAGAAACTGCGTCGTAGCGAAATTCGCTACCCAGAACAGCCGGCATTGTTGGCAGTACGGCTGTTATTGTTGTTGTTTTGTTTTATCTTTACGCTGCCTCTGTGACCGGCAGATTTTTTTTTCTCGAACCGTGCCTCCCAACCGCCACCGAAAACAGCGGGCAGAATGCAGAAAATTACGCTTCCCAAATTGATCTATTGGTTTTCGGGTTCTCTGGTGCTCTCTTCCTGCAATAAATGGGAAAGGAAAATCATTTCACTCAGCACGCCGGCCATGTGGCATAGTGCGGTCAGTGCATTTAAAAGCGAAACCGGTCGAGCTAATCGCGAACTCGATCGCTGGCGTTAATTTGTTATCGTGGCTCGGGCAAGATGGCTGCAAAACAGCAGACGTGCGGCAGAAGTTTTACTTTCCGGTCGGGTTTGATTTCTTGCGTGGAAATTTTCCTTTCTCTGCTCATATTTCTATCCAGAAATTGTACGCTTCCGCTGTGTTGCGGCGTTTGTTGCGAACCTGTGTGTGTACGATGGTACGATAAGAAGAGCTCGGAGCGAATAAACGCACACCATCGCACATACTTTTGGGCTAGGAGCGGTTGAAAGATGACGTGGAAGGGTAGGGGGTAGATGAGAAATAGGGGTTGCTCGGCAAGAACGTATGAGTAGGCGCGGTGTCGCGAACGATGCACGGTGGGATATTGTGAGGAAAATAATCGAAATTGAGAATTTTAAATTACTACTACTTCTAGTAAGAATTATATTGCGTTCATTGAAAGGATGACCTCTGCTCACAAGAATATTGATACCTTTTCACCTCATCAGTGTAACGTCTTTCATATCTTTAAGATACGAACACATCCGCTTGGAGATTGTAAAGTCAGAGTTTGAATGATATTTTTTATTGATTTATTTATGTCATGATATTTGCGGATTAAATGATTACTTCTCCTATGAGATAACTGCCTTTTCGAAATGCGTTGTGCTATTTCGTCTATCTCAATCAGGGTCTACTATGCCTCTTCCACCCATGAGAAAGATCTAGAAAGACGTTACAGGTTGGGTCGTCTGGTGTCACTCCACTGACCAGCTCACTGGAATCTGTCACCCCCACTTGTTCTATTAGTGCCTGCTAGTAGGGAAGCTGTTTCTGAAAAATGTTTCTTTTGATTGTTGTGATAGTATAGATTCTTGTACTAATTCCTACGCACTACAAGTGGGCTGGGAATAAAAACTGCATTACTTTTCTACTCGCATTACATTCAGTCTAATTATGTCCACCTCGCGCCGTTCCACACAGCTCACTGTGCACCGCAGGCTCTTACGCGATTAGGTAAGCGGCAACCCGCCCGTCCCACGGGCGTTCGCGTACGCGCAAGCAAGAGCGCACGATCGTCCGATTACTACGGAGCGCGGCCGGTGCCTGTATTGGTGTTGTTTTGGTGCGGGTTTAAATGCGAATGCAAGCCGCGGACAAGCCATAGTTCGGTTTCAGAGATTGTCCCGCGTGTTTTCTTCTCGGAAGAACGAAAAGACCTACGACGCCACACTTGCTCTACTGCAGCTAGCCATTCTCTGCATCACCGCTGGTCACATACATAAAGTACCCGAGCCAACTTGCACTATCTGCCACCAAGTCAGCCACCCCCCAGGTACAAGTGACACCAAGCCGAAACTATACAAAACCACGCACTGCCGGTCAGAACACTCCACGCACCGCTGGAACTGCCAGGAAGTACAAAAACCAAATCCCGATAAAGAGAGTGTGTGCATAGCACGTTGCAAGAAGGTCTTCCGCGAAAGGAACACACCACCTCCAACAGAACCAAGTTCTCCGTGCATCAACAACAACAACAATAACAAGGATGTCGGCATCACCGATCGCACGTCAGGCCTGTGCCTCCATCACCCAGGCCATCCCGTCCAAGCGAGTACTGATCCATGACGCATCGGAGCTGCCGGACCTCTACTCTTCCACGCCCGGTGGCACCCTGTACTCGACCACTCCCGGAGGTAAGCCTTCTCGATAGCTCTTTCTAGTAGAACCCTTGAAACCTGTGAAGCACCTAGGCGTTAAGGTGTGCTGTTGTAAAGTGCGGGGAAGCAGGGGCATGAAGTGTGCGTGTGTGTATATATTTGGATGTGCCCACGAGCCAGAACGCACGTAGGCAATCCGCCGAAACGAGCGCCCGGGCACAAGTGCGCAAACGCTCCCGAGAGATCGGATGTTCCTGGATGTGGTTCCTTATTCTATTCTGCCCAGTGTGCGAGAAGAAGAAAGTGTGATATGCGTACGTGGTGACGTTCGGGGGGTGTGTTTTTGTTTTGGGGCTGTAAAATCAGGCTTCGAATTCACGGACACATGCGAATGGCGAAACGTTCTTGTGTTGCCCGGTGTGTTGTCGAAAGCGCGAATGTTACTACGCAGTAAACGCTGATGAGTCAAGGCGTGTCGCTTTTTTGTTGCTAGCTGTTGCTTCGGCCGAGGTTCCCAGAGGAGCAGGAAAATGTGCACCCATGTGTGACAAAACCAGATCAGCCATTAGGTCCACCTCCCCCCTAGAGACGGCGTCTCTCTTGTGTGTTATACTCTCCAGAGTGTATATGTAACACAAAGAACGCCCTTGTTAGAACACCGAGAATCAGGGAATTTAACGTAGCACACGACGCAAACACCCACCCTGATCACAGTAGGCCGGCACTAAGTAAGAGAAATGCCGCTGTTGTCATCTATCTCAGTAGGCGTCGATCTTATGAAAACCGAATTCGAACCACGTGTTTCCGGGATCGTACCACCGCCGCTCTTCGTTTTGATTAATAAGAATATTTTAACCCTGAAGAACACACTGTTGCTGTGGTGCTCTAGCCGGATGCGAGTGATCCGACCTCTTCCTAGTCCCCCATCGCACGTACACACAAAGAAAACACACCGCCAACGTCCATCTGTGCGCGCGGGGTGGGTTCTATTTTCGGTGTGCATTTGAAATTGACGCACTTTGGTCCGCAGAGCGCACACACTTGACGGGGATCGGTGGACATGATCGTGTGCCTGTGTGCGTTCATTTGCTCTGAAACACGTAGCCGTGCTAGTGACGATTTTAAATTGAATTCACCCTTTTGACATCGCGCACGGTGGCGGTGGCGGACAAAGACCCCTTCTGGTTGATTCAGATCTCCGTGAGACACACCTGGATCTTCCACTTCCCTCAATCCGTTCCGTCTCACTACGCTCTGGGGTAGAGTCTCTTTTTGTCGTGTGCTGTTGGTGGCCACTTATCTCCACTGCTAATAGACACCGAGTTGCCCCTCGTTTAGTCTCCCCGCGGGGATCGCGAATTCAATCTCGCGCGAGCGATAAAACTGTGCTTGTGTGTGTTGGCTCTGACAAACGAAACCGGTTCTTCCTCCCACCACGCTAGGGCAGGCTTGTTGGCGCCCAACGTACCGGGACGGGAAGTCGTGCGTGTGCGGAGGTATGTTCTCCACAATCATTTAATTCCGCCCAGCGAGACGGATTTTAAGCCCACTCTCGGATTTAGGTGGGCATTTTGCAAAAGAAGGTTTTGCCTCTTGTTTTCGTAGTATTTGTTTTTTTGGGTTGGTGTGTTCTGCCGGCTACTAACGAGCTAGTCAATGGAATATCTCGTGCTGCTTCCTGGATGACCGACGGTCAACGCGGTGGCGCAGAAGGTCTTCAATAAACGAATGGAAAACGAGACCTGACACACGCGTTCTCAGAAGTAGTCCAATTTATTTCGGTAATGCTTCAAGGACTCTGGAATGTTGCAAGGCCTACTGCACGATGGAGTCGTTACAAGGGACCCAATTGTGTGCGCCTACTTGAATTGTTTCATTCAGAACTGGTTGTTATAAAAATAAACCTTCACAAATAGATTGTATCCTAGGTTCGGAAATGGAGAAATAGCCAAAATTGGACCACTTTTAAAAGTGTCGACTTTCCAATGCGGTTTGTGATAACAACTCTGAGCCAGCATAAGTCCTTCACATTCTGGAACTACTTTCAGACGATCTTGAGCTCATTTTTCGAGAGTGTGCTTACAAAAAAGGTTCCAAGATCTATAAAAGTGTATGCTCTACTTAAAGCGGATTTTGTTTTGGAGTGTTGTAAAAGTGAACGTTTATGGTCATATAACTCCCAGTTACCCAGTTAGCTGAAGCAACACAATGGGGCACGACGGGACATTTTGCACACGTCTCGCAAACACACATGCCGCGCGCGTCAGTCGAAAGTGCGTTTAAAGAACCTTATCAACTGGCCGCTAAAAAGCCAATGAACCAATGAGAACACAACGGCGAAGTATACCGTCTGGAAGATGAAGAAGCAATCTCACCCGTGTTTGATTAGTGAAGCCCCAAGACAGGCCACTACTGAAATCAGTACACTGCGTACTCGCATGTACTGCCCGTACTCTGTACGCCCAATCGTGCACACCCGACTCCAAGGTCCTATTTTAGTGTCCAATCTTATCTTGCAAGCACTGGCTCCTAAGCAACAGAACATCGAATGCCTAAGCAGTGAGCCCTCGCGATTTCCCCCCCCCCCCCCCCATCAATCCATCAGGAATATGTTGGCCTCAATTGCCGAGAGTGAAACAAACCGCCGGACATTTGTTGTGCCTCTGTGTCCCCACTCGTCATTGCATAACGTTCAATGACCACCGGTTTTAGTGCTGGCACACGAATCATCCGGGTGCGGTCGCGGCACATCTCTGACGGGTTAAAAATAATCATCCACAGCGAGTTCTCAGCTGTGTCGCTGTGTGTATGGTCGCAGATATCGACGTGGTCGACGACTTGTGTCGTGTCTGTGGTCGCTAATCTCGGGCTTCAAGAGGTGTGTTGTACAGCACCTGCCGGATGGTCTAAAGCGGGAAACAACCTTTACCTAGTTAATGTTTCTACCAGTAACTGGCTTTGTGGGAACAGCTGATCCTATCGGTGATCTTCGATGTGTCCGGGAGTATGATTTCTACGACGCTAACTCATAGTAGCGTCATTTAGCCAGAGACTCGAACGCTCAGCTGGGCGTGTAACCGCTCTAGACAGAAGGGCGAACAGTTAAATATAGTCTTCTGCCAGTGTTTTAACCTTCGAACTCAGCAGCATCATGATCGCGCAGAAAGGAGAGGGGGCTCATCTTTGGCTAGATTTGTATTGCGACTCGCCAACGCAATACAAGGATCCGATTGCGTCAGCGCGAGAGGGCAGCTACCGAACAGTTACGGCGATTGAAACAGCTGATTCTTCGCCCCAGTAGTTCATATACTATTTCGACTAGTAGGGCCAACTTGTACACCAAGCAAAGGAACGAACTCAAATACTTTTGACACTTACTCCTCCGGCACATGTGGAAAGGCGAACTTTCGAGGTGAATAGCATCGTGGGGCGTGTGTTTGTATGCTAATGACTTCCAATGTCAAACATGGCCTCAATTTTCGATCCACGCACGCATATAAACGCGCTGTTGTGCGAGAGATGATATGCAAATGCAAAAAATAAACGTGCGCGCTTATTTTTCGGGCATTTCGGTCGTTTATTGGAGGCTGTGCAGCAACACTCCAGACGTATGTACAGCTGAAAGAGATGTGGTCGGAGAGTCCAAAAACGAGTAGATAATTCACAGTGCCCGGCAGAGGCGCTATATAAACAGCGGAGAAGCATACGCAGCAGCAGCAGCTGTGGATTATGTTTTTTTTGGAAACTGCAAACAAAATACTTACCAGATTTCGCAGTGTGTGCACCTTATCTTCGAACACACGGTGGAGAACTTTCCCGAAGGCGCGCTACATGTGTGCATGACTTGTTTTGCTAACGCAGGAGTCTGTATGAAATATCTATCGGTTCTCGAAAGGCTTGATAGTTTGTGTAATTCCAGAGGTTAAGTAAATAAGAGATATTATTTCCGCAAACAATTAAAAAACCACACACACATACACCCTCTGTAGACGCCATTTCGTTTATGTTCCCTGCTCTGCCTGCCTACCTAGTCGGGAAGATCTAGTTGGCGCTGCCTGCGTTTCGCGCAGATCTTCTTCGTCGTGCATGCGTATTTGTGTGCTCTTCGAGTTCGTTTTGTGGCGATGGCGGTAGCGTTAACGTTTTGGGGGTTCTATGAAGGTCAAATGCGCGTGTGTGTCGTCTGATGAGAAATGTGAAACCGCGTGGTTCGCATAAAGCCGGGTAAAAAGATATCCACACAACCACACTCATACCCATTAACGAAACGGAGCATTAAATGGTCTGTGCGCGAGACGATCATGTGTTGCACCAAAGGAGAGATGGTCGTTTGAGCACTTTTCGGGCTGGTAGTGTCATGTAAATTCTGTAAAATTATTCTGCACTTCATTATTAACGTGTTTTTGTTTATTTTCCTCTCCTTCTCCACCAGGTACTCGCATCGTGTACGAGCGGGCCTTCCTGATGAACCTGAAGAATTCGCCGCTGGCACGCACGCCACCGAACAACGTGCCAATGAATCTGCTGCGAGCGGGCGTTGTCAGCCCCAACTCGAAGCCGCTGTCGACACTGTCGGTGCAGCAGCAGAAACCGTCCCGGAACTCGCCACCGAAGTACGACGAGCACCAGGAACAGTTCGATATGGACCTGTAAGCGCATCGTACGCGGCGCGCGGTAGATGACGGACGCCAGACGGGCATTTCTTGATTTGGGTCCATCGCTGGTTATCCTCGAAAACACCACGGGAGCAGACAGCGATTGGACGATTTGTAGCGCAAGGAGTGCATCTAGCAGCAGTAGCAGCAAGCGTCCCGAAGCAGGAGGAAGATATTATTTACTATCATTTTGCTATGTTTTTTTTTGTCTTGTTAAATTGTTACACACGTGCGGACGAGAGCAGGAGACGCAAAACACGCAGGGCGAATCCGGGCACGTTTTTTTTTTAATAATATTAGCACTCTCTGCATATTTGTTAGCAGCCAATGCGGGGCAGGCAAGCGGGGATTCGATATGCGCGCATATCCTCCCATCCTTACTTAACCGATACTGCGCGGCTAACAACGACACCCAGAGAAAGTAGGCATCTCGATAAATCGTTGGATGTAGACTTTATAAGTTTACCGTTCCTTCGGTAGTAAGATTAGCGATCTATGTTTTAAACACAGCGTACACAAAAATGAGTAGCCACGTAAGCATTACGACACCGTTCTTTTTTGTTTTGTACGACATTTGTACGGTTCACATCACCAGGAAGGACACGCGAAACATTGCGAGACATCATATCCGGACGACCACACAAGACCAGTCACTAGCTAGAATAAGCACCGCGAGAAAAGGCCTCCATAGCGGCAAGGAAAAGGGATTAGAGAAAGGAATGCTTTCCTTTCTCGGCTTTTGCTACTTATGTCGAATGCCATGAGCAGACTCTTAACAGACATGCGGTCACCACAAACGCGCGCGTATCCTCCTCCATTTGCAAGATGAGCAAAGCTCATCTCAGACATCAAATTCGATCAGGAGAACATTCGTTTCGTTGCGGCCCATGACGCCAGGGATCTGAGCACAGGCGTGTTGCAGAGTGCGATTTGGTTGGATACTTCTCATGTCCTTCAGTAGAAAAGAAACACACACACCATCCCCGCTACTGGTGATTTGTGATAGCTGTGAAAGATTTCGTTGACTGCATCAACCACAACCGCGCCCGAAAACCTCGTAACCGAGAGGACTCGTGGCCACCGGGCAAGGAGGGGGAAGAAAAGGAATCTTTCATACTTTGTATTGTTTAAGTCAAGAGTATAACTTTATTGCATGTAAGAACTTGTGAAAGAGGAAGTGAATGAAGGATATATAAAAAACGTGTTTGAAAAAAGTTAAGATATGCAGATATGTGTATATTTGTGAAGAGAATTGATTGGTTTATTGGACTTTCTCGGGCGAGAGAGATCGGCGGTGCAATAATACGGCAAACTACACCCGAGCTCAGCTTAAGTTGTGTATCAAAAGGAAAAGCAACTTTCGATAACATTCATATGTTCCTATGTTATATCGTTAGAAAGATCATTTTCGGTATTCGAGGAAAGCAGTTTGAATGTTAAAACACGCTTGGAAAATATTTTCCTCTTTAGTCATGTTTCGATGTCTCCATCACGCCATAACATACAAAGTGAAAATGGTAAAATTGCACAAGATATACCACAACGTGTACTAGTTTTTGCGAGAACAAAATAATGCGTAATCTTAGCGTAGCGTGAGGTTTCAAGCATTTCCTTTCAATGTCGCTAAACTGCTCTCGATCAGACTAAACTATATATGACTAAACTAAAAAGATTTAGAATTGGATTTTGCAGTTGCTAAACGTAGCGAAGGCACACTCGGAGTCGGATAGAATTTTTAGATTGTATTTGTATCGTTGCATCTACCACTATTGCTACTTCTTGCTACCTTAGAGTACGTCGACAACGACAAAACTCACAATGATCGAGTGAATGGAATGCAAAACGGTTTATCGTATCGAAATAAAGGAGAATTTCTCACATGCTGATAAAACGTGAATTCACTTGTGTGTGTTTCTTATTTCAAAACGGTATACTATTGCAAAATGATGTCGTGCAATTCAAATCATTTAATTCTGCCCCTGCTTTCCCGCAATGCTCATATCATGCAGTATGATTAACCCTGTCTCTAACAACCGGTTACTCTTGAATGCTATGCTATGTAGAATATGTTTCTAAATCAGTTTTTTATGTACGGCGATACTAAATCAAGTGTGTCTTTTTTCACGAAAATCGTATGGAAAAATTCGAATGAGGTTATAAAAATTTCAAGATATTGTTTTTCTATTGGTAGTATTCTATTCTGTTTATATTGGGGCAAGGATTTCATGATTGAGTGGGAAAAAATCATGTAACTTTGGGAACTGTTCAGGAATGGATGAAAAATGCTGTTTATACCAGCGCACGCAAGAACTGTCAAATACCGTTGTGTGAACAGTTTTGACAGTGACAGTTCTGTTGTTGATGCTGCTATTGCTATTCTTTTATCAACTGTCAAATCGTTATTTTGGTGAGGGTATGTTTGTAAAATGTTCTTCCGCAAAATCCTGTAAAATAGTGTAATAAACCACTTAAACCACTCCCGAATATTTGCAGGTCCTGATAGTCAATCAAGATGCCGGAAGCTCCCGCTCGCAATCCGCTCGATAGCTTCCTGAATGCCGTGCAGGCAACCATCGACGGTCCGGTATCTTGGTTCCGGGGTGAGTACGAAGAACGAAGAAAAAACATCATTTTCTGTTGCAGAACCTGATGGAAATTAGTATCATCGGTTAGCTATGCATATATGAAAGCTCCATTAGCTCAAATCTACCAAAGTTCTCCACAATATGCGTTAGTAACGCAACCGAAATCGGGCTACAAACCATGAAAAGTGCATTACATAATTCACCCTAACCTCCAGACGGCGAGGACCGCCGCTTCACGCCACGGAAACATTGTAAACAAACACCTTCTCCTTTTGCTTTTGCAGAGAAAGTCGTCGAACCGAACCGGCAGACGTACCCTTGGTACCATCAAAAGTTCCAACGTGTGCCCACGATCGACCAATGCTACACGGACGATGCGGTTTGCATGTTTGAGGCAAATCAACAGTTCAAACGCGACAAGTAAGTAAAAAAGGATAATTGAACTGTGGTACCAGTGTGCAGTAATTGTTTCATGATAGAATTGTCTATGCAAAACAATAGTTTAGACATAAGAATACGACGGAACGAACTGACACAACGGCTCCTCGAATATTGTTTTGTTTGGTTTAGTTCTTTCGATTTTTTCTCTGTAAAGTCCTGGTATAAGAACATCCATGCAATGGATTGATTGCCGTAAAAATATTTAGCAAACTTCACTCTGTATTGGATAGTGTAACAGATATAATTTTTCTATTTGAAATCACTTACATCTATTAAGACAATCTATTAAAAAGCATACCAAAATTGATAGGTCTTGGCTAAATTTCATGATTAACAAAGTGTTAATGTTTGAAAACCCGCAATGGTTGTTCCTCTTTCTTTCTACACTGAACTACACAAAATATAGCTAAAGAAGATGAAGGTTCCTTCAAATCAATTTTAAGAAACGGATATTTTTCTGTTTTTTTTATTTCATGTCCTTCTAAAAAAAGACAGTTTCTGCTTCTAAAATAATTACTTTGACTTTTTCGGATGCATCTCGGTGTCTCCAACAAACCGGCGTGAGATAAATATCAAATTCCCTTTCACTTGCTCATAACCCGCCGCCCATTCTCAACTACTCCGTGTGGGTTTGCGAATGTTGTATTTGTATATTTGATAGAAAATCCCTTACGTAAGGTAACATAATATGCCAATAAGCAGTCACATGTAGTTCGATCTTTCACTTCAGCTCAATCTGTAGCGCCTAACGTAAACACGTACACATACACACACAGACACACCCGAAATATCGCATCCAATCCATAATTCGGCGTAGAGTATGGCGCCATTCGCTGAACCAACGTTGGTGTCCACAACGGTGGGAAGCAACGCGAGCATTCCTTGGCATTTCGGTTCTGGCCGTGCATCCAGTCACGATCCATTAGCCATCGATCATAATTTGCCTCCGAATCGTCGGTGGCGGCTGTTTCCGCTTCTCTTCACGCCCGTAAGCTGATCCGCTGATCATTTCTTTATTCGTCACTGTCGATTCGGGCGGCCATAAAAATAAACACAGAAATTAATATCTTTATGAGGAGGAGCAAACCGACAGGCACGTACGAACAGACGAGAAAATGAAAAAAAAAAAACATCACGCACCATCATGGTCGCAGGGTGTACGAAGAATTACACGGCGGACAAATAGAATCGTCGATGGCATGCTTGAACGACCGCATCCAGCCATCCGTTGCGGTGGGACACGAACGGAACGGAAGCGGAATGAAACAACGGAAAGGACAGCACAGACGCTAAAGGCACTTGTTCACAATGTTGTTGAGAATGGTGAAGATTTTGATCAGTATCAGATAGAACAGATTGCCGCTGCCGAGCCGGAACATTCCCCGCTGCACCGGGATGCATTTCTTCACCCGCACCTCGGCCGTGTTCTTGCTGTACTTCGTGTACTGCTTCGGGTTCGGCGCGTTTCCCATCGCAAACCCCTCCCCACGCGTGGGTTGTCGGTGTGGTGTTGGCACAAGTTGCACGGTTGCAAAAGTCACAACCCAAAGCACGTGCCGTGAACGGTTAACGTAGGGTTACTCGATCTTCTCGTTTTGCCGGCGCGGTGAGATGCGGAACGTGTCCGAGCGGATGGAACAGTACGGCAAGACTGACTGAACTCGGGATCGTTTCGCAGCTCTCGGATCGATACGATGTTTGGATCGATTTTGGATGCTGCCAATACATACCAACGGTTGATCGGTTCGCTCTCTAAGGAACCGAGTACTGTGGGAGTTTGCGCGTGGTCAAAATAATGCAAGGCGAATGTTTTAGGAAGACGTAAATCTCTTCAATACTTTTATAAGCCTGTATTAACGAAATAAGGTCTGTTCCAGAGATACGCGGTAACAAATGTAACCACATTACGCACACTTAAATCCCACAGTACACGTCTGCAATTTCTCGTTAATCCGCAAATCCTACTCGCTCGGTCAAATCGGCCAAATCAATACCCGACCGATGTGTTTCATTCCGCTAGGAAGCGTTTCTCTCTCTTTCTCTCTCCCTTAGACTGATGCCGATCCGATGATGCCGGTGATTGTGTTGAATGTTACCGGTGCCGTATTTATAGAGTGATTATGGTTTTATCTCGGCGTCGTCCATTTCCATCTGCCCGACGATGAACACATTCACCAACAAAGGGTGTCGGTTGCCTTCCGTTGCTAATCGGTGTTATAAAAAGAAGCAATATCGCGTCGGAATATGGCCTCGGACGCGATCGTGTGTGTGCGATTTAATTGCAACCCAATCGACGCGATCTCTCAAGTGCGCCTCCTCGGAGGTACTAAATCTCTTCCAGTACCGCGTGGAACCGGAAATCCATTACACCGACTGTGTGCACTTGTAAAGCTCGGTCTTTTAAGTGGTTGCCAAACGCTGGCCGCAAACGCGCGCAATGTTGTTGTGTTTCGTTTGCCGAGCGAAGAAACATACGCGCAAAAGGTGTGCTGCTCCCTTTTCAATGGCGTACCGTGTCTACATAAACATCCTTGCCACGCACCGCATTGGCGGCACCACAATGTCAATATCATCTGTTTTATGTTCGCAAACGGGTAGAACCGAGCGGGAACGAACGGATGCTTCTAAAGTGTAAACGGGATGAAAGTTGGTTGGTGAGAACATTGATTGTAAATCTCACACGTACGACAGACGCACCTGCCACTTGGCTTTCTCTCGTTCATTCCGACTTGTTCGTCGGATGTTTACACGTCCCTTTTACCACCGTGTTTGCAACAAATGCCGTGCCAAGTTTGCTCGTCGACCGCTCAATTATCCGGCGTTCAAAGCCGAAGCGTCCACTTGGACGACGTTAGGGCGCAATGAAGTGATCGTTGCGCGTTGACAGACTAAAGGGATTTCAAATTAATTGGTACGTTTTGTTTTTTTTTGGTGATATTATGATGCTCACACGGGGGAGAAACAGTCAATGTAAGTGTAGAAGGTCGGTGATCTTTAACCTTTAGCATCAGCAAGGAAAGCATTCGTTGGAAGAAAAGCTCGGAATGAGTTATTAATTGGCCTGTTTACTTTGACATGGAATTGTCAATGTTTCACATTAGTGGAACCGATTTGTATTTGTCGTGTTTGTTTAAGGATTAACGATGATTAGTTGCTGCCCGATCTCCGACACAGCTACACGACAGTGGTGTCAAAATATATCCATGCTTCCAAACTGAATTGAAATGGTTCACGTTTTCTCGACAAAGAAAAACCACTTAATTTGTTGTAATTTCACGCGCGTGTTCAGTTTAGTTTAAAACACACACCCAAAACACGTAACAAACACGTCGTCGGTGAATGGAAAATGTCCAGCAGGTTCTTGCTTACCCGGCCTACCCGAGATGCAATAATCCTGGAACGCATAAACACATGCATTCGCAACTAAACAACCTACAGCCAAAGCGGTGCCTGTTTCTCGTTGTTGCTTGCCACACGGGAAAGCAGTCCAGTGGAAGGAAGGTTGGGTAGAAATGTAAATAAAAGATATTTATATATCCGAAACCGCCGACGGTTTCGGGACAATATTATCAACGGGCCGGGCGTGTTCAACGCTGGTGCTGGCGAATTATTGTTATTATGGTCAGCAAGAATGGATCGTTTCCTGTGTTAACTGTTATTATTACCGGACGGGGCTCGTTCGTTGCGAAGGAGACGCCTGGTTGCAGTGGAGACGCCTGGTGGCTGGTAGAAAAGTAACGCGATCGCGTCATTCGCACCCACTTTGGGGAGTCTGTTATACGTTGTGGAGTTGATTTCGATGTTAAGAAAGCTTTTGGGAACATTTTTCTTTGTGGTTTTGAATTTTATTTTAAACAAAGTTTAAATACCGATTGAGTTCTTTCTTGAACATCTTCTTGTTGTGATAATATTATTGAAAAATATGTTTAGGGGTATAACAGAAGTGGAAAAATGTGGATTAAGTGAAAACTACAATGATTCAAAAAATCCAATGCTTCCAGCAAAATAAAAGCAAAATAACAATATGTGAAACAGGCTGCTTTCAATCGAAATAGGTAAACCTTATTAATGACGATACGCTGAGAAGAGTTCATCAAGCCATTGCTTGCTTATTTATGCCTTCTTTCACACGAATTTGACATTCGAATGCATCCAGATTGCGATCGTGATCTCGATGCTGTCGATCTAATGATTGAGTGTTTGTTTATCCTACTATGAGCGGTAATCGTTTATAAATAACGAACACTCTTCGCGAATGTGTGCATTGTTTGTGTGCAAATATTTTCCTACAATGTGATGGATGCAGTAATTCGTGCGGTTCGTTCCTCATTAGCATCAATTAGGCCAACTTCGAATGGTCCCAGCTTCCAACTCGATTCCAACCATCGTGCACAAAACGGAGACGATCTGTCTAGCACCGTGTTCAACACTCGATCAGCGTAAAACAGCGAGAAACGATCGATCTAACGAGCGCCTTCTTTCATCAACCACTTGATCCATGCGGTTGTTCAAACCGGGAGAAGCGTTTTAGTCATTTGCCCCCCGTCGGCGGTGGGATTAAATGTTTGAAATCTTCCCAAGAGCACCGAACGGAGAGAACAAAAAAACGAAGATGCACAATAAATAAAGCACTTGGGGGCGTGCATTTTCGGCGTGCTGTTTGATGGTCTATTTATCTGTACGATGTGTGCGAGCGATTGGTTGGTAATGTTTGCTCTCTGTTGCTCTGTTCATTACTAGGATGGTCGACAACGAAATCCTGGCGATCCTGCGTCAGCGCTTCGAGGACTGCGTGATGTACGAGCAGCCGGACCACGAGCGAAAGTGCAGATCGCTGCTCGACACGTACGAGAAGGCGTCCGAGAACTGGTTCATCAAGTGTAAGTACTGCGTGTTTCCGACAGTGAGGAATCCTTTTTGATTGGAGCTTTCATTTCCCCCCTCCAGACGGTGATCTCGGTGGTTATGCGAACGCCAAGACGGCCTACATGAAGCAGAAGCATCGCATGATCTGGGAAAGACGCCACGGTCCGGTCGGTACCGGCATGAAAACGACCGGCGATGAGGAGGATGCCGCCGGTGGACACTGAGTGGATTTACCCTGGCTGATGGCGTGGCGATCGACCCTTATTCATCTGCTCGTGTCGTGCTTCGTCTGTTTGCTGAGCCCGATGGTCGTCGTCGTCGTTGTCGCGATCGCCGAAGGAAGAGACGCGTAATAGTAGTTTCGAGACGCAAGTATGTCGCGCTTACAATGTTTTGAGTGTAAATATAAGAGCAAGTAAAAATACACGAAAACCAAAACACAAAATAGGACCTGATTTAAAGGATATTTGCTTTCATAATGATACTATGAGAAAAAAAAAACTGTGTAATAGTACAACAAACGGATAGAACAAAAGCTCTTGCACGCAAGCGCTGCATGCAATTTGTACGAGCAGACGGTCTTGTACAGAAAATTCCTCAGAAAGAACAAGATTAGGTTGAAAGAAAAATTAAGGCTCAAACAGGACATGCCTCTCGAATCGAAAGTTACTACTTAGTAATTAGTTATATGCTTCGTTTATAACTATGTTCATTTATATTCGTAAAAAAATGAACGATTGCGACGATTGCTAATTTTTATTCTTGCTTAATGCTTTTTTTTACTTCTAGCCGTTCAGTTATACAATTATAATGATACAAATTATAAAAACAAAGCATAACACATTTCAACGTATTTCTTCGCCTTGCACAACCGGGAAAACGTTTTGAAATTACCTTCAGAATCACCCTATGGGCGCAATTGTTTATTCTAGACAATACACGCTCAAACTGCGCCGGTTTGGGCGAGTTTGCTGTCCTCACTTGTTCCACACCCGTCCCCAATCTCCAATCATTGCACTGCACGAAACGAACCGTTCGCATGCGCATTCGCCCCTCACGCACTTGCAGACGGGAAGAAAATTGTTCCGTTCCGTGAATCACCCCGCCGGCGGGTGAGGTCGAATGTGCCACCACGCGCGTTGTAAACCTCGATCGTCAAATAAGCGTACCGATCAACAACACTTGTTTGGACACTTTCCGTATGAGGAAGGTAATGTTTGATCTCCTGTCAAGATAAAATACATTTAAGTATGGCAAAATAGTATAAGCTACTTTCGCATGTAAATAAATACGCTGCCGTACGCTGACGACACTACGCACTTGACTCCCACTTGACGCTCTCGACACCGGGAGCACTTAACTCCTCAATCCTTGTCGAATGATTAACACCTTCTCAGCTGAGCGCGAGCATCAACGGCCCGGAACGCGGGGCCGAGGCGAACCCCGGCAGCCAGTAAAATAATGACAAATCGAACGATGCACCGGAGCACCGGTGGAACGGATCCGGGGCAGACGGAGGCCTGGCCGATCGCTGTTTTTTGGATCGAACTAAAAATAAGCGCCCGGCACACCGGCAGGCGATGCTGAAGGGGCGGGCGAAAATAGCCACACCGCGCGCGCGAAACAACAAACACCAAACAGACCCGCGATCGGGTCCGAAGCACGTTGGGGCACGGTGGGCAAATCGGTCGAAAAAATTTCGTTAAAATAATGTTTAAATATTTTGTTGAGCACGAAAGAAATGGAAGAAAGATAGCAATGTGGCGGCTAGCGACTCCGTAGATCTCGGCCCTCGGTGTCCTCGTTAGACCTCGTGGTTTGCGAGTTTGATCCTAGATTTACGTGATCCAGTGTGCATTAACATTACACAGTGCGACTTCTTGCTTGGTATTCTCATGAGAAGGTCCCTTACTATAACCAGCAGTGTCTGCAACAGACTTTGTATTCTTTTTGCATCAGCTGTAAAAGGACACGAATAACTTGGAAACGCTCTGTGGGTGAAACACGCTATCAAACGTTAGGAGATTACAAGCTTTTCTAGACTTCAGAAGTCTTCAAAGCCTGGTCTGGCGGTTCAAGAGTCTGGTCTGTTGACAAGATTATTGAAGAAAACCATAGTAGGCTAGGCAGTACCGTAGCCTAGCACATCGATTGAAGAGCTTTCAATGATCTTGGATCACTTGGATCATCGTTCCATCCACTTTGGATCATTCCTTCCTACACTGTGTGTATCAATCAGTCTTTGGGCCAGTACGAAACATTTATAGCTCGATTGTCCCTCTGATCCATTAGCTTTTACAAACTCTGACTATTTGGATTATAGCAGATATGTGTTGCGTATACTTGAGTTAGACTATGGAGTTCTGAAGGACCGTAAGTTGAATGCTAATGGAAGATTTTACACCTCTACTTCAAGCAACGGTTCGTGTTAAAGCTGAACTGAAGAAGAAGCGATCGAGTATTAAAAATAAAGCACGCATACATTCAGAGCCTATTGCGGTTTTCAAGTTCACTACGCGCTTTATGAGAAGAACGCAAATTTCCCAGCTTCCAAGCACAATAGTAACCACCATGTTGGCCCACCGTGCATCGCCGTGGTCGGCCACCGGTTCGAGCACCGTCGTGCTCGTCGTTTTAACCACGAAGTCTATAAATGCGACCACCGCGGTCCCGAAGTGCGCCATTACGTTCGTAAACCGCGGCCGGTGTCGGTGACGGAGGGATATACGCGTTCCGTGTTCGAGACTGGTGCGCGAGAGGAAAAGAAAAAGACACTCCGCTAGTGCCAGTGAGAAACAACCCAACGCGCGCCATGGGTGACGGTACTTACCAGGTGCTGGAATGTCCGGAACTCGGTCGCTACGGCGTGGCCGGGCGGGATCTGCAGGCGGGCGATCGGTTGTTCGAGGAGCGCCCGTTTGCCGTCGGTCCCAAGCTGGACAGTCCGCCGCTCTGTCTGGAGTGCTGCTGCCCGGTGGACGGCGGTCCGGACGGTCCCCGGTGTGCCCGGTGCGGGTGGCCACTGTGCGAGGACTGCTGCGGCGCCGGGGCCACACTGCTCTACCATCGCGGCGAGTGCGGCGTGTTCGCGGCGTGCCGGGTACGGTTCCGAGCGGTGGAGGATTCGACGGCCGGCTGCATACAGCTCGATTGCATAACGCCCCTGCGGGTGCTGCTGGCGAAGGAGGCGGACGAGGCGCGGTGGACGCACGAGATCGAGCCGATGGAGTACCACGACGCGGAGCGGCGCGAGAGCGCCAACTGGAAGGTGGACGAGAACAACATCGTGGCGTTCCTGCGCGGTCCGTGCAAGCTGGCGGACCGGTTCCCGGTGGAGCTGGTGCAGCGGGCGATCGGGCTGCTGGACGTGAACGCGTTCGAGGGCCGCACCTGCAACGGGTACAGCCTGCGCGGTCTCTACCCGCAGCTGGCGATCATGGCCCACAACTGTGTGCCGAACGTGGTGCACTCGATCCATCCGAGCGACGGATTCAGGTGAGCGCAACTTAGTGTGCCGGCGAGCGGGGTTTGCCACCACAATGTATGCCCCGCCAGTGACCCAGCGGGTCAGCCACATTGTAGACCGAATACCGATCCCTGACCTGCGGGGATTCTTCCCACATCCAATCAGGCGTGCACGGTGGGGTAAAAATAGATTTTCCACCGTTTACGGGAGAAAAGAAACCACCAGCGCCTAGACTGTAGGAGATGGTGCACGCTATTGGTCGATTGCACAATGGACGCTCGGCGATACTCGGAGATGCGATGCAGCCGGTGCCTATTGGAGACTGAGCATCGATGACACACTACTCACTGAGAAGTTGGTTTACCTGCAGGAGATTCCTACAAAAAAGAAGAAGCACTTGTTTCTTTTGGTTCGATCATTTTGCTCTTGAGTAACGATTACCGTGGCTCATTCGTCTATCAAGAGAATTCACTCATATGAATCTTCAACGTTACTCATAAATCTTCGGAGATTTATGAATCCATGAAGGAATAGAAGAATCACAAATATTTGAGAGTTCATGAATCGGATTCAGGAATCTCTCAAGGTTAGTGAACCTATGCAGATTCATATTAATTGTTGCAGATGCATAGTTATCTAAAAATCCATGTTTTTCCTGCCAAGATTCCTGCGAAGAATAGGCCAATATCCTTAAACTCTTATGAGTCTTCAAACAAATAAGAGAATCTTGAGAGATTTATGATTCTCTAAAAATGACCGAATGTTTTTTTTTTCATTCGGGTTCAAAGATTCATTCTGTTTCATCCCTTTGAATCAGGTTCACACGGTCATGAGTGTAAAACTTATGAATCGTTTCTTTGAAGGCGTGAGTGTTCTGAAATGCGGTATAGTAGAGACTCTCTCTTTTCGACGTGATAGAACTGGATTATAATTGCAGAAATTCATCAGACTGATTGTTTCTACTCACACAGATTGGAAGCGCGCGTTGCCGTGGACGTACCGGAAGGCGAGAAGCTTTACACGACCTACACGTACACACTGACCGGTACCGTCGCCCGGCAGTCCATCCTGAAGATGAGCAAGTTCTTCACCTGCCGCTGTACCCGGTGCCTTGACCCAACCGAGTTGGGAACGCACTTCAGCACGCTGCTGTGCAGCAAATGCAACGGAGGCTTCATAACCTCAACGGATCCTTTAGGTAGGTGCTGCACTAACCTCTCAAGCAGATCGACCCTAATCGATCGTTCGATCGCACCATTGCAGATGAGAACGCCGAATGGAAGTGCGCCCAGTGTTGCTTCAAAACGTCCGGTGCTGCCGTCCAGAAAGCCGTCATGACGATACACAACGAGATAGACGAGCTGGCCTGCCTCGAGTACGAGTCGAACCGGCTCGAGGCGTACGAAACTGTGTACAAGAAGTATCGCAGCGTGCTTCATCCACTCCACTTCATCAACACCTCCGTCCGGCACAGCCTGATCGAGCTGTACGGGCGCATTCCCGGGTACGAGATGGTCGAGCTGCCGGACGTGCTGCTTGAGCGCAAGGTGGAACTCTGCCGCAGCATTCTCCGGGTGCTGGACGTGTTCGAGCCGGGCAAATCGCGCGCCCGGGCGATGGTGCTGTACGAGCTGCACGCACCGCTGATCATGCTCGCCCAGTCGGCCTTCTCGCGCGGTGAGGACCACCGGGATGGGAAGCCGCTCAAGCAGCAGCTGACCGAAGCCGCACACATTCTGGACGAGTGCGGTGCGATCCTCGAGTGGGAAGATCCGAGCACGCCCGAAGGTATACTGGCGAATGTGGCGAAGCAGTCGCTGCTGCAGCTACGGCAGAGCATCGAAACGCTCGATTAGGACTACGATGGACTAGCGGTGGCTGTTGTCCGTCACCATTGATTGCTCGCCATTATTACCTGTGTTAGTGTCTAGGTGTCTAGCTTTAATCTGTGTACCCTTGCACGCGAAACCGTTTACTTTTTTCTCCGTTCCAGTCGTTTCCGTTTTAAGTTGTTTACTGTAATGCACGACAATAAAGAGAATACTTACTAATAATATTTACAGCACCTCAAAGCTTTTTTGCAAAAGCCTGTCTGCCAGGGTTGTCAAACTCACTCGAGTGCACGGCCTGTGCAGATATATGTAAACACTTTCTTTCAACCGATTATCCTCATAACATTGCGTTTTAGCATAAAAAAAACTTATTTATGGCCTCAACTTTTTGCGTCACTTTCTAACGAACTAAAGAGAAAAAAACATCACCCATCTATCGCACTAACACTTTCTCGTTGACAATAGTCAACACATGCGCACACTGCAGTAAAAAACTGTCCTCACGCGTCCAACGATTGATTCAAGTTTGAAAATAAACTCAGTTCACTGGGCTGTGGTGTGTAGCAACCGATGCGCACTTTTACTTCGGCGGTGCGCTTGTAGCGCTTATGCTGCAGGCGCTCATTGCTACCAGGAATACTGTGCCGCGCTACGCGGAGAGCCACCCGAACTGACTAGACTCCTTTGGGCTCCGGCTCACAACAGTAGCAGCGTCGGTAGCGGTAGCGAGGAGGAAGAGGAGAAGGCAACGGCGGTGTGATCACGACGCTCTAGCTGAAGAAATACACCGATTCGAGAACCTTGCGCAGATCGAAATCACCCTTATCGGGACACTGCTGCAGGATGCGGTTAAGCTTGCGCTTGGTGAGATCGATTACCGAGCCGTCGTTGTTGATTTCACTGTAGGGAAAGTATTGGGAGAAAGAAGTAAATATAGCAAAAGATGTTGGTGAACACTACAACACGGTAGATCGGAAGATCTTCGGAAACCTCAACTTACTTCTCGTCGTAGCTGTATTTCTGCACCAAAAACTTGGACAAATCCTCCAGTATCGGCTCGGAATGCAGGGCAACAAACTGTTCGCGACAAATCTGCGAGGAAAGTAATGAAGTTCGCGTGGTTATTTACCTATCCCATTGCTTCTCCCAATGCTTCTCCACCTACCCTGTTCATCGTTGGCACCGTGCAGGCATGCGTCCAGTAGCAATCGTGCACCGAGATGAACGTCAAACCGGCTCGCTCACAGTATAGCGACGTAAGCATCATGTGGCTCGAGTCGAGCGAGTGCACAAAATTCGGCGGAAAGGCGTTCTTCTGCTTCATGATGTTTGGCTTCTCGTACGAGTCCATCGCGAAATGTTCCGGCAGCTGGACCGATTTGCACGCCGCAGCCGGCCGATCGGCCCGATTGTACGGCTGCACAACCGGCAACCCGAGCGGCGTTACCCACTCGACGTTCTGCGCACAGACCGCCGATATGAGCCGGGCGCAATCCGTAAACCAGTCCTGTATTTCTTTGGCCGAGGTAAACATCTCGCTGAGCGCATCGAACGTCTTGACCGTGAGGTAGCTCGACGCCGGCCACACCCAGTCCTTCGGGAACTCGTCGATGTACTCGAGCTGGCGGGCGATCTGCTTACGGGCGCCGTAGCGCGTCACACCGTACACGGTCGTCATCACAGTTTGCTTGATCACCTTGCGCCGGATGAAGCCGTCCAGTATGGCGGCCACCTTCACGTTGTTTTGCGCGTCACGGGCCCGGTTTTCCTCGACCAGGGCCGCCACCGCACTGTACACGTCCTGCGGCACTTCGGCCGGTGCCAGATTGACGCTGATCGCACCGGGTGTGTCACGACCGAGGGCAGCATAGTGCTGCAGCCCGTTGCAGGAACCGTCCTGATGGATCGGGAAACCGCTTTCGAACTCTACGTGGAATGGTGGAATTAAAATGAAGATTAGTTTTTGTCACATTCAACACCGTAATTGTAAAACTTTCTTAAGAACTGCGTGTGTATGAAGCTGGTGAAAAAATCATAGTTTTTTTCACTCTTTCCTATATCTCTCTTCCTAATTTAGAGAAATATTTACCTCAAGAAAATAGTAAATAAAAAACGGTCCTTGCGATGCATTAATCGGTGTTTTACAACCCTGATTTTCTCTTAGGAATTGAACAAATATGAACCAATTACTCACTCTCTGGATCCGGACAACGGTGCACCTTCGCGATCTCCATACAGCAGGCCAGCGTTTGCCACGGTTCGTCCGAGCTGCTCCACCACATCCGGCCCGTCAGAGGCCGATCGGCCGAATCGAGTATATCGTCCATGATTTCATCCGCGTATCGCAACCGCTCCGCCACCGATTCGCGCTTCTTCAGCCCGGTCAGATTGATGCAGTGCAGCTTCAGCCACCGGAACCCATCCGGTCCGAGTGGTTTCCGCTGCTGGAACACCAGCAGACAGCGGGCGAGATCGTGCCCCAGGTGGTTCAGATGTGGCGGGATCGGGTACACCCGCCCCCGGAAGTCGATGTTTTGCGGCAACCAGAACACTTTATCGCGGTAGTGGCTTGCGAGCGACAGTCGGTACAGTGCGTCACACCACAGGCTGTACATGTCGCCCTGCTTCCGCCGATGGTACAGCCGCTTCCGGAGCAGGCTGTACTTCTCGTACCCGCTCATTTCGCTTCTCGGAACCGGCTCCACGACGGGCGGCAGTGCGGACGGTGGTTCGGGCACGTCCAGCTTCGCGTTGCCTCCACTGTTGAACACCTGCACGATCACGTCGAGAATTTGCCCATTCACCACCCACGGTATGCTGGCCAGCTGGTTCAGCGCGTCCAGCGTCGGGTACATATCCTGCGGGTCGGCCTCATCGATGCGCTCCGTCTGCTGGTGGGCCTGATGTGGCAACCGGATCAGATCCGACTCGGCCAGTATGTAGCCCCCGTTCCGGGGCGTACTCCACGGCTGCGGAGGACACAGCATCGGGACGAGATTGACGTCGAACTTGAGCGTGTCCGGTTGCGACTTACGGTACAGCTTCATCAGCACCGGATGCGGTTTGATCTGCTCCTTGGCCATCTTCGCCTCGTACCGGAACAGCGTGTAGAACGCGGGCACCAGCTTCACCTTCCGGTTCGTGCGGTTCGTTACGTTCACGTTGATCTTCAGATCGCACCGAAGGATGTTGTACAGGAACTTGCCGACCCCGACCACGGCCGCTTTCGGCCACGCGACGCTCTGTATGTCCATGCTCGGTCCGGTGCTGCGCGTTTCATGCACCAGGCGCTGCCACAGCTGCCGCGGGTTGTCACTCGTGCGGCCCGCGGCCAGTTCCACCGCGTAGCGATCGTAAATGTCGCACGTCTTCGCCAGCACCCCGTTCGCACGCTTCTGTTCGACGTGATAGCGCGATTCTACCTTGCGGCCGAGCTCGCGGTGCAGCTGCGACATGACGAAGCTGAACGTGTCGGACCCTTCGAGCAGCATCTGCACCTCGTCCAGCACGATCTCGGTGAACTGTGGCACCGAGAGCGCCTTCAGGTAGGGAAAGAGGTTGATCGTGCGGGACGATTTGGTTTCGGTGACCGCCTTCAGAGTGTTGAAGTCGCGATGGAACGCCATGGTGATTTGCTTGGCCCACAGCTTTCGCAGGTCTTCCAGTTCTTTGCGCTAGAGAAACGTAATGGAGATTAATTATTAATATAAATGGCTCAAATCTTCAGTTCATCTTCAGTACTTCCCAAAGTTTCACAATCAATTCAAAATTAATAAATCGCATAGCCATCTCCAACGAATGCGATTCATTAATTGAGCGACCATGGACGTTTTGATGTTTGGAACGTACGTTCAATCATTATCCTGCCCTTACGATGTACTTACATACTGCATAACCTGATCGGTTGGTGCGGGAAACTTTTCGATGCTCTTCACTGTCAAATATCCGCTCAGTTCTAGTTCCGCCTGCTGCTGGGCCATCTCTTGCAGCTGCTCGCAGCTAAAACCCGCCTTTGACGTCATAATCTCCGAACCCGGACAAGCGCCTTCCTTAGGCGGTTCGCTTCCAATCGGCAGCACATGCTCGTTCAGAGCGTTCAGCAGGTGATTGTTGTACGTCAGGGTCGGCGCCCGATAGGTGGCCATATACTCCGGCACCAGGCGTCGGCAGAGCGCCAGAACCGCGTCACGCTGGTCGTACGTGTACTTGCTCTGATCCAGAATGTCATTCATCGTGTAGCCGGCCGTGTTCGCTTCCTGCAGGTGCTGTTTCGCTTGCTTCAGCACCTCGTCGGTCGGTTCCAGCCGGCCCAGGCACTCCAGAATCCCGGCGTACGTTTGTGCGGTCGGTATGATGCGATCCTCGCGCACCACCCGCAGTATGTCCTTGACGCGTGCGTAGTTCCCCTTCCCAGCGAACGCGTGAATCAGCTGATTGTATGTGCCGATGTCGAACTCGCGTCGCTTGCGCTTGTGTCGATAGTTCAGAGTAGTCGCGTACGCCCGATTCACCATGCCGGTCGTGATGCAGATGTCCAGGTAGGCGTTCAGTGTCAGCTGGAAGCTACGCTGCCGGGCGAGACTCTCGATCTCGGACGTTTTGTAGTACTTCGAGGCAAACTTTTTGCCCTTCTCGGGCACCTCGAGCGGATGGTGCGGTTGTGGTTTGCAGCCACGCTTCGTCTTCCGGGCACCGGCGGCACCGTTGGTGGAGGGTTTAAGATCCACTGGATCTTCGAACACGAGTTCTGCCTCCTCCGGGACGGCGGTTTCCGATTCGAGCAGAGCCACTTCCTCCTCCAGTATCATCGGATCCAGCACGTCGTGGGGTGCCAGTACGCCCGCATCACGCAGCGTACGCTTGTGGTGAACCTCTTTCAGCACCTGCACACTTTCGATAATCTCCGACAGCACGTCGGGCGATATGTCCGTCTCCTTCATGTCGCCTCCAATGTAGATGACGGGCGTTTCCTCAAAGTTCCAGTGCGACATGTCCGTCGGCAGGATCGGTGCACTTCTGTTCGGTTGAGGTAGCCCATCGGTGTGTACGGAGGAAGACGCTGGAAGGGTTGTGCTGCTCGAGCAGGCCTCGACGGCAATTTGATTATGAATAAAGTTGGCAAGCTTCTTTGATTTAAGTTTCTGAACGGTTGCTTTCGTTTCTTTGGTGTCGCCATCTTTCACTGCAATGGAAAGATTTTCTTTTGTTAGTATCTAAGTAACAACATCATCATACAGATTCAAACCTGCTAGAAGCTCGGTGTATTTGTTCGCGTTCGATCGTTTGCGCTTCGATTTCTTTCCACCCAAGGTCGACACCATTTCCGCCGTCGGTGTGGTCGAATGGACTCGCTTAACGTTGATCGAACCATTTCCTGCAAGGCGCGGAAACGAACGAAAGCCGGTTATTGGGTTGGTTTGTTTACATTGGGAATTGCGCGGTGATGCAAATCTTCCAATACGCAATACACCGCGCAAGCACATGTTTTGTGGCGATGGTGATGTAATATGCGGCTGGATGCAGGAGGCTTCTGGAGCATCCCAATAGGAAGGCGGCAACTAAGGCAATCTGAAAGACAAGTATTCTTACCTCGCGCTATAAGTAGATCGTTCACGAGTTCCCGGTTACATAAATGGGACACTTTGCGCAACGGACAGCAGTACACTACGTTGTTGCTGCTGCTGGTCGAGTCTACGCGCACGATGCCGCTTTTGTGGGCGAGAAGTTTATTTTTGCTCTGCGCTAAACTCCTCAAATTAAGCATTCGGAACATTTTGGCGTCACCGTAGTGCGAAAAACCGGCTCCGATAAATTGATTAAACCATCTAAAACGCGCCCGCGAACACCGACCGCGCTGAGCACATTTTTTTTTGTTTTTGTTTTGAAAAAAAGGCAAACTTTGTGGTGACAGTCAGTCCTGCCAGATGGGGGTGATGGTGTGCGCAGTTGGGTTATGGTCCCAGATTCAGGTGTTGGGAAACGGCTTCCGCAGAATACATCGACAGCCGAGGAATGTTATTCAAATACATATACATATCCTATAAATTATCCTCATTGTTTTTTTTTATAGATGAAAGTAACACATGATATTAAACGGCATATAGGCCAAATAGCATTAATTTGAATAAAAAATGGCTTTTCAACACTCGGATAGACGGTAACTGGAATACACTTAAGATAAGCTATATCACCAAGATTTTAGCCATTTTAAGTCCTAAAACACCGCTGCTAAACCATGCGCATTGACAGCTTGCTATCTGCTGCCCGATTTCATAGTGCTTTTCCCGTGTGGTAAAATTAAAATTAACGAATATTAAACCCGCGCGCGCTGTTCCGCTGAGTGTGATAAGCAAACAAAACCACCGGGTTTGCATGGTGTCGAGTGGTGGTTGGTGTCTTAGTTTTCTTTAAGTCGTGCTTCCAGTTTCTATTACCCAAAAACGCCACCATTTCCCACCGATGGAACCGATGACGCTGGGCAGTCCGAGCGGTGGCTCGCTTTCCGGGGCGTCCGGAGTCGGTACCGGCTACCTGCCATCCTTCCTGATGGGTGACCCACCCACCACCCCACGCCCAACCACGCTCTCGCCGACGCGGGGCCGTACGTCGCTCGCCTACACGCACGGGCTGATGGGTTCTCCTTCCGACGGATTGCGTTCGCCGACAATGCTGCAGCACCAGCAGCACCAACAGCATCAGCACCAGCAGCAGCTATCCTCTTCCTTCATGCAACCACATACGCCGCAAGGACATCATCAGCAGCCGCACGCACAGCGCTATGTCCACCAAGCGACGCCGGTGCCGAATTTGGCCGCGCCGTACCGGAACGAATCGTTCGATGCCAACGCCAGCGTCACGGGGCCACCCACCCAGGGGCTATTCGATTCCTGGCGGAAGGAGAAGCATCTGCTCCAAACGCCAACCCGACCGCAACCAACTACCGGGGCGCAGGACGGTGCAGCGGCCGGTGGGCAAAGTCAGTACCAGTACTCGCACGATGCGTCCTTCCAAAACCAGAGCGGGTTCAACGTGTCGCGCGTGATGTCACCGATTCCACTCCCGACCGATTACAACCGGAACGCGAGCATGTCCTCGTCCCCAACGCCGCCATCCTTCGGCCAGCAGCAGCAGCAGCAGCAACAGCAGGAGATGAAATGCTCCAACTGGATCACGGTCTTTGGCTTCCCGCAGAATGCGTCCTCGAAGATCTTGTCGCACTTCATCAGCATCGGCACGATCGTGGACAAGCAGGCGGCACCGCAGGGTGGCAACTGGGTTCATCTACGCTACACATCCCGACTCGAGTGCGACCGGGCGCTCAACTACAACGGGCGCATCATAAGCGACGGACTGATGATTGGCGTGCAGTACTGCCGCGATCCGGCCATCATCGGGAAGGAGAACGAAGGCGGTGAGAATGACGACGGGATCGCGTCACCGGAAAAACCGCTCTGGCGCGTCCGCTCCCTGATGAACGTGTCGTACAAGACGATGCAGGAACCGCAGGCCGTCCTACCGTCACCGACGGTGCAGAAGCGCAACAATGGGATCGTTAACAAAGCGATGGATCTGTTCTTCGGGTGGTAGAGGACCGGTGCGCGTCGGCCGGGCACAGTGAAACGTATTTTGTGTAATTTTGCTTAATAAAAAATTGTAAAGTTTTCGAAACGATGAGAAGCACATTAACCAACTCATTCGCACTTGCTTCTAGTGGTAGCTTTTTTGGGCACGAAAACACTCCGTACCTTTCAATCGAGTTTTATTAACGGATCTCTTTTAAAGCATTGTATAAATCGAATAGAAATGTTAGCTGTGAGTCTTCCGGTCCCTCGCCTACACCAACAGCTCGTACAGGTAGCTGGCACATTCGTTCAGCTTCGCAAAGTTCGGCAGCTCGCTGCTGATGCTGAACAGTATCTTATCCGTCAGCGCACCGTTCGCCTTCACCGTTTCGGCCACCGCCACCCCTATGCCCGGTCCCGGCAAACTGAGCAGATTGCCCAGCGCCTGGTAGCACCGGTACGTGGCCTCGTTGTCCGTCAGCCAGCACAGCAGCTCACCGAGCGTCCCGGTCAGCACCTTGCAGAACTCCACCGAGGACACCTTCTCCAGCTGCGTCATGGTGAGGTTGAGGTAGAAGCTGGCCAGAGCAATCTGCAGGTTCGCACTGCAACCGGCACCGGTGCGCGACACCGCCCCAAACCGCTCGACGATTGCACGGATGTGCTCAACCACGACGTTTCGACCTGGCTGGTGGGCGAGCATGTTCGCGAAGCACCGGGCGGACATGAGCTGGTTCGCCGGTAGGTGATTCGTGTGCTGGAGGAACGTACCGATGAACGAGGCGTCCTCGAACAGCTCCTGGCAGGCGCGTGGTTCACGTACGATCAGCCGCGTAATGTCCATGATCGGGAACAGCTTCTCCGTCGGCCAGGTGGTGTAAAGGAATTTCAGTGCCGTCAAGCAGGCGGAGTTCTGTTCGGCCACGGTCATCACCTCGCCAGCGTACCGCACGATGTCGTTGAGCGTGTCGTCCGACATTCTCAGGCTCTGGTCAACAATATTGCCATTCAGTTCCCTGTGGAGGATGAGCACGGAATCGATGAGCGATTAATTTTTTGTGGAAAATTATGTTGTGTAAAAGTTTTCAAAAAAATAAACATTTATAGAAACATAGCAGCCATAGACAAATCTAACTGCTACAACCTTGATCAAGTGGCTCCATCTGTTGACGGGTAGTGGTAGTGCAAAAAAAAACAATATTCTAGTTCTTCTTCGCATCCTTCCAGAGCACTTTTTAACGTATTCTAGTGGGTATATGGCCTGTGATGCCGGTCTCTACTTTCGTAGCTTCATCTTACGGATTACTTGGAGAAGGCCCAGAAAGCTGGTTTCTCCAAGTCGACCTGAGTATAGCCACACAGACGAAGAAGAACTTATTCCAGTACTTTGCAAGCGATAAAATTGTGTTGTTACTTACTTCAATTTCACCAACACCTTCGTGAGATCAGCGTTCTCGAGCAAAATGTAGTGCCGATGCGGGAAGTGTGTGTTGGTTTTCTTCACCTCGCCCGACGCACCGGCCGTCGTCGTGTAGCTGGACCCGCCGGTGAATGGATCCAGATTGCCACCGGCCGCCGACCCGCCACTCGTCCCATTCGTCCCTCGTGCCACTGCCACGTTCGGCGTTTGCGTCGTGTAGCTCGAGCCGCCCGTGAATGGGTCGGTGTTGGCGGCGGTCGGCTGAAACTGACCACCGGTCGAACCCGGCACGTACCGCGAACCGCCGGTAAACGGATCGTAGTAGCTGTTCGCCAGCGCGCTGGCCACCGGCGCCGAGTCTGAGTTTTTCACGATAAAGTTGGCCACTTGATCGAGGTAGGCCTGCGGAAGGTTGTGCTTGTGGATGAAGCGTTGCGCCACGAACCACGGATCCTCGCCCCGGTTGTACGGTAGCTTCAGGTTCGGCGCGTCATCCGACAGGTTGACGGAGAACACGTAATCGTACTCGCGGCCCTCGTACAGCTGCTTGCCCGTATCGCCATCACTCGCACCCATCACATCGCCCACACAGTCCCACTTCCCGTCCTTCCACTGGTAGCACAGGATCTTGCCGTTCGGGTGCCGCACGATGCGCGTCTGCCCATCGCGCCCCTCCGACAGCAGCGACTCCGGACCGGGCAGATCGTTCACGTTCATGCCGCCGAGCTGTTTGGCCGACTCGGACTGACGCACCTCGACCGCCACCCGGTACGCGGCCAACGTTTCGTCCGGTGCGGCACGGTCCGCGGCGCTCGTAAACACGCGCACCAGCGCATCGCTTGTCCCGGCCACGATGTCCCCGTTGCGCAACCCGGCCACCGCCCACACCGACTGGGCCGGCATCTCCAGCACCCCGCCGAGCGCACCCTCCCGCAGATGCCACATCCGGATTGTGCTGTCCTCGCCGCCCGTAACGAACACCTCATCGCCCCACGCATCCGACCGGCCGATGCTGTAGATGTAGTTGCTGTGGCCGTGGAACTCCTTCACACACTCGTACGTATCGCTCCAGTGCCGGACGGTGGCGTCGTTCGAGCAGCTCAGGAAACCGCCCTGCGGCAGCGGACACAGCCCGCGCACACAGTCCTTGTGGCCCTTCAGCACCACCAACTTCTCGCCCCGCTCGTTCCACACGCAGATGTTTTTGTCCGCCGAGCCGGACACGTACCGCCCGTTGGGCAGACAGGCAACGGCCCACACGGCCGCCTCGTGTCCCACGAGCGTTATGTTCGCGTTCGAGCCCGGTGCGTTCGTCCAAATCTTGGCCGTCTTGTCCCAGCTGCCCGAGATGAGCGTGGACGCGTTGTGGCCCGCCGCCAGCGCGCACACCGTCGACGTGTGGCCTTTGAGCACACCGATCGGTTCGGTGACATTGCCGGCGGGATATTGGAACACGCAGATCGTTGCATCATTGCTGGCCGTGCACACCCATCCGTTCGCTTCCACCACCAACACCGCACCGACGTAGTTGCTGTGGTTTGTCAGCGTTGCCGAGTCCTCATAGCGATTGCTGCACAGGAAAGGGTCAGTCATATTGGTGCTGCTAGTGCATCGCATGCCTTTTTGCCAGCAATACTTACCCGCAGGCACTCCAAACCTTGGCCGTTTTGTCTCGCGAACCGGACACGATGAAGCCATTACCTTCGGCTACGGCCCGCACGTCTAGCTTGTGTCCGACCAGCTCACAGGACAGCTTAAAGTCTTCTATTTTGACCATGGTGGCGTAATGGGCACTTGCTTTTGCGGATGGACTTCACCAAAGCGATTCGTGTTTTAGTTCCTTAACCGGGAGAACGGGAAAATGTTTATTCGCGGCCGTGTTTACCTTTTTGTGGACAACGGGCAAACTTTTCGCCTTGTACGAAAATCACCAACTCACTGTCCAACTCCCGGCACAGCGTCTGCTGCCTTCGGTGCATGCGAGAGAAAAGGATAGCAGCGATAATGAACCACGAGTGCGAGAAAAGGAAAGCGAAACTTTACTGTCAAACAAAGACGTTTGCAAAGTTTTGGGTCATTTCCATGCTGTATTTTGTTGTTTGATCAAAGTTGAATTAATGTTGGAGAAGCCGAAAAAGCTGAACTATATTTAATTAACAGATTGCAACGATATTGCAATACATAATAGCTGCAAAACGTATAAAAACGTTTAAATTCCTTGTCCCAAATTTTCGCTTCAATTTCTTGCGCGCTCGAGACCACACGGTGCATGTGGTATGTATGCGGTAGAGTACGTGTACGAACCATGATCGAATTAGTAACCATTGCTACGAAACTACTTAGTCAAACTTCGGGTTCATTTTCCTTTCAAAGTTTTACAATCAGCACTTTAATTACAAAAGATACAACCACTTCCTTTTTCTTCCCCCATGTGTTTTAGTTTTGTTCGACGTGTTCTATGAGCAGCTTCGCGCAGTGTAGCTCAACCCTGACATCAGCCGCGTGCGGTGTCACCGCGCGGGATCAGATGACAACGGGTTTGTTATTGTTGTGTCACAACATTACCACCCCTTCCCGCCGCCGACCAGCCGCTTGACTACACCGTGCTGGTAGTTTTAGTTTAGTTGTGAATTTCAGTTATGCGCCGTAGCGTACTCTGAATTCCGGAGTTTATTGGATTACTGGTGTTTCAAGCATGGGCCGCTAAAAATGCACCGCCTACCGTCGTCTCCCCGGCAGCACCACGACATCACGATCGCGTCCTTCTCACCAATCATCTGCACGATCGTCCCCGTCGGTGTACTAAGTGAGGCGTTGCGTTGAACGCGGGTAGCAGGCAGCCAGACGAGGGAAAAACAAACGCCTCTCCAAAAAATGACGAACGCACGCATCAACTGGAGCGAGCTGTTCCCCAGCCGGAAGAGTGTTTTCATATTTCTTACCTACATGTCGCTGTTTGTCAGCCAGGGTGAGATCATCGTCGTCTCTCGGCGTGCGGGCGAGCCACCACATCGAGCCCGCCGCTTATCATCTCAGTGCTGGGAAAGCGGGTGTAATAAGACTGTTTCTTTTTCTCCACCAGGTATTCTGGTGACAGCCTCGCAGCGTTCCGATAACACGTACAGCTACAACACCGTGCTAGTGGTACTGCTTACCGAGGCGCTGAAGTTGGTGATTTCAGCTGGGCTTTATTGCAGAGAGTAAGATCCGATTATACGCACTGGAACGAGCGGAAATGTGATATCAGAGTTTCGGGGGTACTGTTTTTTCTATTACAGAAATAGCTTTCAATCGCTTATCGCGCGCGTAGTTGAAGGAAGTACCGTGCTGCTGCTGTACTTCGTGCCCGCCTTCCTCTACTGCCTGTACAACAACCTAGCGTTTGTAAATCTTTCCACGTTCGATCCCACCACGTACTACCTTCTGCTCCAGCTGCGCGTAGTTATCACGGGCATCCTGTTCCAGGTAATATCGTTGCCTCTGTTCACGTGTTGTTGCGTTCCTAACGTTACGTTTTGCGTGCGCTCCGTTTTAGATCATCTTTAAAAAGTACCTTTCCCGAAAGCAATGGTTCTCGCTGTTGCTGCTCACCGTCGGTTGCATGCTGAAGCAGTGGAACTTTTCATTCTTCTCTGGCACGCCTCAGCCGGACGCTGCGGGCGATCCCACGGTTCCGGCGAACCCGGCTGAACCACCGAAACCGGACGACGGTACGTTCCGGGGTAAAAACATCTCCGGGTTCGATCTGAGCTACAGTGCGCTGCTGATTTTGGTGCAGACCGTTTGCTCCTGCCTGGCCGGCGTGTACAACGAGTACCTGCTGAAGAAGAAGGGCTCCGATATCAACATCTACGTGCAGAACGTGTTCATGTACCTCGACTCGATCGTGTGCAACCTGCTGATACTGCTGCTGCAGGGCGAGCTGGTCGGAGCGTTCACCAGTGCAAACCTGCGCGAAATTGCCCGCTTCGAGGTGGTCGTCATCATGCTGAACAACGCGGCGATCGGCATCATCACTAGTTTCTTCCTAAAGTACATGAACTCGATACTGAAAACGTTCGCGAGCGCGCTCGAGCTGATGTTTACCGCGGTGCTGTGCTACCTGCTGTTTGCCATTCCCGTCTATCTGAACACGGTACTGGCGATCTTCGTCGTGTCGTACGCGATCTATCTGTACTCGCTCAATCCCGTCGTCAACCTGGCGAACACACCCGGTGCCACTAAGGCGGCACTGAACGTACAACACCGCGGTGACGACCGGAAGGCGCTGCTGAAGGGGCGATCCAGCCGGGCGAACGTGAGCGATTCGGAGGACGATGGCAGCGCGTCGCAGCTGCAGGAGGTGTGATAGGACGACCTTGGTTAAGCGATTGTTTTTCCTTTTTCGGTGCTGTGTACAGCCGTTTACTATTAGCACAGTGACACCCAGAGCAAACATTGATACACCATAGGACTGTATAATGCTAGCGCAATGTGTAATCTACAAGATACAGAATATATTTATTCCATTCTATAACATTTACTATTTAATTTAATTTTACTGTCATAAAGAAATGCAACCGGGGAAACGGCACCATATTAACGGCCAGTTTGCGCAGATCGGCATTCAGCTGGCCGGGGAATCTAAGGCAGGTCATACGACCGACATCGAAGCCGACACCAGATGCTTTAAATCGCTGTGCTAATCGCTGTTTGAATTTTGTGGTACACATTTTCAATACATCGATAATTCAAGTAAGCAAGTTGGTAACTAATGGCCACTACACGCTTTCGTACTTCTATTCGGTGGCTAGATACAATTCCAATAGATTTCCTTATACTTCTACAACAACGGCTTATTATTTCTTGAGCAATTTTAGAAATTCTTTCAGTTGAGTACGAATACCGCATTCCTCGTCTTGCAAATTGGTCGCGAAGTTTGGACGACCGCGTATAAACAGATTCCTGAAAGAACCATCGTATTAGCATAACTAATAGATCGTCAAAAAACATTCGTAAAACAAAATACTTACAACTCGGAGCGGCTTTCTGAAGACAATCGCATGACCCACGGTTTCATAATCGCAAACAATTTTTCGAGACCAACGCACGCGTAGGGTTGTTCCAACAGCAGATCGATGATATTTCGTATAACACAGTAAGAATACTTGTCTTCGTCCACGTTCTGCAAGCATTGCGTGCGGAACTTATGCAGATTGGTCCAGAGAGTCTGTAGTCGATAAAGCAATGATTAAATTCCGTGCCAAAACGGGCAAATGCTTGAACAAATATTTTTTGGAAAAAATACCTTCACTTTGGTGGTGAAAGACGATTTTGTGCAAAAGTTCATGGCCACTTGCGCAGAGATGCCGTAGAACTCGTTCGGATCGTTTGCATGGACGGTGTTTAACAACTGTTCGAGTTCTTCGGTGAAGGCCGTGTTTGTCCCGACATGCTTCAGAATATGACAAAGGTCGGTCTTTCGAGGCAAAGCATGATGTAGTCGATAAACATCGCCATACGTCGCGAGCATTAGTTTTCTGGCCAATAGGTAGTTTTGACCCTCATCTGAAAGAAAATCAGAAGAAATTTGAGTGAAGAAGAAATTTGAGACCTTCATGAACACTAGAGGCAATATGCATACGATAGCTCTTACAGAATGTGATTGATGGATAAAAACCTATTGGGTAGATCTACAGATTCCTGAATGTCCTGGTATGTATCGTACTCACCAGGTAAAGCATGTTCAACAAACACTTGGCGCTCTATATATGCAGCCAACTTTTGTAGCATCTCCGGTTGAACACGAAACGTCATGTACCGTAGCGGTATTAGCAACCGTTCTCGGGAGTCTACTTCCTGCGTCAGTACAAGCATATTGCACAAGGCATTTGCCACGTGTCTACTGACGGCGAACTCACAGTCGTTTGCATCCAACTGTTCTACCAGTACAGACATGAATGCCTGTATTCGTTTACCATACTCGTCGAACTTTACGCCCGTGCGTTCTTTAGACGGTTCCTCCAGACAACACTTGACGACGGCATGCAGTGCGTTTTTATACAACCTGTAGAAGATGGCGTTCGATTCGTCCGACAATTTCATTTTGCTCAGAAGCCGTAGATCGTTCGCCAAGTATTCCGCCAGCGTAAATACGTTCTCCGTGGCGTTGTTAATCTCGGTCAGAACGCAGAGCCGCAGTACGGCGGTGGTGTACGACTCCATCAGCTTGCTATCGATACCCTGACGTGCGAAAGAAACAGATTAATACACGCTCACAGTTCATTTCCTATGCAGCTCTAACACGCACCAAATTGTATTGTCTCAATCGGCTGCGCGTGTGAAAGAAGAACGTGTAGTACTTTTCCGTCAGGTCCTTCCAAATATCTTCCGAGATGTAAAAAATCGAGTCAAAGCTTTGGATAGACGTTAGGGTGTGGAAGAGCGCGGTATAGTCTGTCGTTTCGTCCAACGCCACCTTCGCGAGAGTATCGAACAGCACCGCCGTATAGAACGCCTCACAGTCCACATTGGTGACCTTGTACAGCTCATTGTTTACCGGATTCAGACAGTTCAGAAGCAAACTGTACAAACTCGTCGACCGGGACACGGCCTGCAGACACCTTGGAAACCCTTTCGCAAAGCTCTGCATCCTTCGGTGAATGCAACTCCAGTTAATCGATTCTGATCTGTGCGCCGTCGGTGTTACCTTCGTTTTGATGTCCTCCATTAGCAGCTGATGGCAGTTGTTTATTACGTGCGCCAAACAGTTGCCCTGGAAGGCTGCATTTGGTCGACCGATGGAGTCTTCCAGCATGGCAAACAAATCGTTGAACTTACGGAAAAATCCTTTTATCCACAGCTTCTGTGTCACCGTATCCAGCGCAGCGAGCGGATACTCGTACCGCTCAAATACATCCAACACGGCAACTAGCGCATGTTTCTCCAGCTCAGTAGCCACAGTAAGTGCGGTATGGTAGATGACATGCAAATCGATAGCGGCGTTTACTACTGCCTCGTCTTTGCTAAACATTTTCAGAGCAATTTTCTCCACGCTATTGTCACTGAAAAGGACACTGCCTACAATTCTACAAAAATGGGAAGGAAACGATTGATTGAAAAACCACGTGCAGAAGGATTTTCACCGGCAAATTACCTTTGCGCTTGAAGAAAGAGTAGAAGGATGGCCAATTCGAAGGATTTGAACGCGTCCATTATCTGCACGAGCTGCGTTTCCGTTCGCATGATGAACAGTCCGACGGCTTTGCACGTTTCGACCGTACCGGATTCAATCAGTCGCTTTAGACATTTCAGCACCGTCTGTATCGATTTTCTATTCTTCCACTTCAAACCGGTAGCTAACAGATCGAGCTGTTTGTACTCGCCAACCATTAGATCTGGATGCGATTCTAGTGTTTCGCAAATACGCTCCATTAGCAGCGCAGACAACTGCGCGAACTTGAATCCTTCGGCAATATTCGCAAACAGGGTCACGCAAAGTTTGTCGAGGTAGCTCAGCCTTCGCTTGAGGGAACTTTTGCGCGGCGTATCCCTCGTTACGCACGCTCGCTCTAGATCGTTCAACAAATTATGCCGTGCGTCACACAGTTGCTGAGCCACAGTGGTACCGAAGAACGAGCCAACGATGACGCACTCGTCGGATGTGCTTCTGCAAAACCACAGCACCAGCATTACGCATTCGTTGAACCACTCGTTATCCTTCAGCAGTTCTTTCCAATGGCACACGATGACGTGCTTCCAGAATTCGGTAAAGTTTGCGATGAATGCAGAGCTCGCAAGAAAGTTGCGTTCCTCGAGTGGCTGTGGACGTCGAACGGAAGCCAATAAGGAATCTTACTCCCTAAATTTGGGAGTTTACTTACCGCTTTGAGTATTTTTTGATCGTGCAGCATCGCAGGGTTTTCTCTCAGCAGCGTCATATCCGGTTGGGCAAAGGAGTACCCGTAGCCGCTCATATCGATGCACAGCTGCATGATGGAAATTGCCCGAGTCTCGTGGTCCACATGTTGCTCGCGCCATGAATAGTAGACGCTCTAGAAAGAAGGCAAGGATGAATAATTCCAGTCCAAAGGCAGGTTGTATGTGAAATCTAGTTACTTCGCCATCGCTAGACTCCGATGAGAGTTTAACGAATAGATTATCGCTCATTTCTATGCGTTTCTAAAAGTATGCTCGCCGGCTATACAGAACAGTTCGCACACACGCCACTATCAGGATTTTACCACAAAAATACCGGAATCTTCGTAACGGTCAGTTTTTCTTCCAATCGTGACCCAAAATCTGACGTTTCTCCTTTTGCCATCCCGCAAGTCAACTGACAGCCAGCCCTTGCGTAGGTGTGTGTGCGTGTGGACTTGTGTGTCGTTTGATACCCGCTCACAACAAATAACAATTGTGACCGTTGTTTTAGGTAATAAATACGATGGTTCTGCTGTTTTACTTAGCTGCTCTAATTCTTTCGCTGTTCTCTTCCTCTAGGAAAAACGTTAAAATGCCGGACGAAATGTTAACCTGCCCGTACGACAAGTCGCACATTATTGTGCGCCACCGCATGCCGTTCCATCTGGTGAAATGCAAGAAGCATCACGATGAGCAATTGCAGTCGCTGCAAACCTGTCCGTTCAATGCGATGCATGTGATACCGAAGGGTCAGTTGAGGAAACACATCGAAAATTGCCCCGATTATTATCTGCAAATATAGCAGCCCCATGACGAAATGTTTTGCGAGCCATCCCGCTATGTTGACAACAGGCATCAAATGTGTTTTTATGCTAAAAAGCGTAACGTTCCTCTTTTGATACAATGTTTTAGCATTTGTTTTAGAATAAAGAGAAAACATGTGTTTTTACATGAAGAACCTTAAACAAAACATTAATTTGTTTACATCACTTTGGCTCACTTTCACCGTCTGTCATTCCGAAACAGTTCTTGGAAACGTCAAAACAAAGCGGAATTTCTTTTTCGGTGTGGTTTCGTTCGTTCTCTTCTTTTCGTTCTGTGCTGCCTTCTTTCGGCGTGTGTGTTGTGCGTGCTTCTTGGAACAACGATCGTCAACATGGGTGGTCCCCGATGGTGCGTGCGTGTGTGAGTTGATCTTGTACACAGAGGAACGATCTTGACAAAAGCAACGCCGACGCGTTGATCACGCACAAAGTGAGCATCTTCCGGAAGTAGCTCGAAAGTAAAGCATTTAGAGAGTTTTAGGAAGAGTTTCTTGTGTGCCGGGGTGTGTGTGTGTGTGTACTGATCAAACATCGGAAGGGGCAGCAAATGCAGCAAAAGTACAAACGTTTGAAAGGTTTCCAAATTCGCTATGGAACGCATCGAATCACCTACCCGCATCATGCAGTCATAAACAGAGCCTAATCCCGTGCGAGGCGCCGATTGTTTCTATCCTCCTTCAAAGTTATCGAAGCACTTCGGTTAGTGCATATATCAATACTGCCCCTATCGGTTAGTGAAACATAAGCAACACACTCGCTAAACAAACGCTACCCGTAATCCAGAGGGTCAGTTTGTGTTGTACGCTGGTAGTCCGCTGGAGCTATAATCAATCAATTAGTATTCAAAACATATGAGGCAAAGCTTGATAATCCGCATCGGACTGTGCGAGAAAGCTGCCGATGCTAAATGTGCAGCTTTTATGTGAAATCGACTCCCGCAGAGTCAACAGTTGAGCCGCTCATTGCTGGTACGCCCTCCACTGCGTAAAGATTGCTGCGATCAATTCAGCGGTAAGGTTTATTTGCTTCCAGTGTCGTGTCTGTCGTGTTATAATGAGAAGTTGCTTCTATCCTCCCGCAGATCAGCAAATAATTACGATGGCCATGATGAATGTGTTCATATGTCTGGTGGCGTTCGTCGCTACAGCCGTTCAGTGCAAGGAGTTCCATCCGACGACGAACCTCATCACACCCGAATCATCGTCCCGGCCGATGCTGGAATCGATCAACGGTACGCGCAACTATCGTATGCACGGAAAGAAAGGCAAGGACGACAAAACGTGGTTCGATGGGCGCGAGATGCGCTACATCTATTGCGTGCGGCCGGCCAAGTGCGAACCGATTCGGTACAAGCTCTGCCTCGACTCGATGCTGCCTTACACGTCGATCAGCCTGGATCTGACCGACTCGTACAGTCAGGAGGAAACTCACGCGAAGCTGTCCCAGTACAAGGCGCTCATGAACGTACCGAAGTGTTGGGCGGTGATACAGCCATTCCTGTGTGCAGTGTTTTTGCCAAAGTGTGAGAAGATCAATGACCGCGAGATGGTGTATCTGCCGTCGCTGGAGATGTGCAAAATCACGCTCGAACCGTGCCGCATACTGTACAACACGAGCTTCTTCCCGGAATTTCTCAAGTGCAACGAAACGCTCTACCCATCCAAGTGCAACAACGACGTGCGCGAGGAGATGAAGTTCAATGCAAGCGGGCAGTGCCAGAAGCCGCTGGTCGCGGCCGATCTGCCAGCAAACTATTATAAAGGTAGGCGTAAGAGTAGTTTATTTAAGTTTAGTATTATCTTCTGCTGCTTTGGTCCGCTTAACGGTGAGCACGTCGCGCCGAAGTCTAATGCAAGGAGCGCTACTCTGCTTAGGAGAATTCAGGACATGGACTTCGGGCAATAACATTTTCTCCCCTGTACACAGAAATCGACGGATGCGGCGTTCAGTGCAAGGATCCACTGTACACGGACCACGAGCACCGGCAGATACACAAGCTCGTCGCGTGGGGAGCTAGCGTCTGTCTGGCGTTTAATCTGTTCACGCTAGCGACATTCGCGATCGACTGGCAGAACGCAAACAAGTATCCGGCGATGGTGATCTTCTACATCAACTTCTGTTTCGCCGTATCCTGTCTGGGGTAAGGTTTCTTCTGATTTCACTCCTTTCGCCTAGTCTGATACATCTACCGGTAACCTCACTCCCTGGTGTCGTTGCAGCTGGCTGGCACAGTTTACACCCGGCGGCCGGGAGGACATCGTCTGCCGGAAGGACGGCACGCTGCGCACGTCCGAACCGAGCGCCGGCGAAAACCTGTCCTGCATCGTGGTGTTCGTGCTGGTGTATTACTTCCTGATCGCGGCCATGGTGTGGTTCGTCATCTTCACGTACGTGTGGCATATGAGCTTCAAGGCGATCGGGAAGATACAGGACCGGATCGACAAGAAGGGTTCGTACTTTCACCTGATCGCCTGGTCGCTGCCGCTGGTGCTCACGATCACGATCATGGCGCTGAGCGAGATCGATGGGAACAGCACGGTCGGGATCTGTTTCGTTGGCTACCAGAATCACCCGATACGGGGTGGGTTCCTGTTGGCACCGGTGCTATGCGTTCTGCTTGTCGGCGGTTACTTCCTCGGTCGCGGTTTGCTGACGCTGATCCGGCTGCGCATGACGAGCCGGGAGATCATTTCAGCCCGGGCGAGCAAGAAAATCCACCAGACGATCGTGCGCATGGGCATCTGCACGACGTTTACGTTCGTGTTCATCGTGGCGACCGTGTTCTGCCATGTGCACGAGTTTCGGCACAGTGCGGCGTGGGCGAGAGCGCTCCGGAACTTTCTCGTATGCCAGATCACCTCCATCTACAACGAGGACGTGACGAGCGGGTGCCGGTACGAGCAGCGACCGAGCGTCGCGATACTGCAGGTGCACCTGATCTGCCTGTTCGCGTCCGGCATCGTGATGTCATCGTGGGTGTGGACGAACTCGACGCTGGAATCGTGGGGTCGGTATTTTCGGAGGCGCTTCGGCACGGACGTAGACGAGCCGGTGAAGCTGCAGAAGCATAAGGTGATCGCGCAGGCGTTCGCCAAGCGGAAGGAGTTCCAGAACCAGGGCCGGCTGTCGATCTCGTTTCACAACTCGCACACCGATCCGGTCGGGCTGAAGTTTGACATAAACTCCGCGATCGGCAGCCACGACTTCAGCTCGACCTGGGCGAACAATCTGCCACGGTTCGTGAACAGACGGTGCGCACTGACCGGGGCCGCCACCAGCTCGAGCCACGACCCGCGCAAGAACTCCGTCGACTCGGAGATCAGCTTCAGCGTGCGGCACGTGTCGGTGGAGTCGCGACGCAACTCGATCGATTCGCAGGTGTCGGTGAAGATTGCCGAGGTGAAGACGAAGGTGGCGAGTCGAAGTGGCGGTGGTGCGGGAGGTGGTGGTGGAAAGCACGGCCACAAATCGCGGCAGAGTCGCCGGCGGCACGATTTCGGTGGCGTTCACACGGGACGCCGGTACGGGCGGAAGGAAAGCAGCACGTCGGTCGAGTCGCAGATTGTGACCGCAGCGATCCAGAAGTCGGCCAAGGGACGCCACTCGACGACGACCACGGCGACGGGTTCGTTCGGGGCGGGCAACATGCAGCGTCGTACCGGGATCGGTGCGCTGGACGCCCACCAGATCAACGATCTGATCGCGAACGGCAAACTGTTGCTGCCGTTTCTGCAGGGCCAAGGGTTGACCACCACGTCCGAGGATGACAATGCGTCAGTCGGTTCGTTTAAACTGCATGATTCGAAGTTCGACATCATTATGAAGCAGCTCGAGTCGGGGCGGCGCGGCGGGGACGTTCCCGGGAGTGCCGGAGGCTGCCAGATCGAGGAGTATCGCAGCAGTGAGGACGACGACGATGATGACGACGACGACGACGACGACGATGAGGACGAAGTGGTCGAAGCGGAAGCATTGCTTAATGGACGCAACGGACCACCGCTGAGGCAGATCACGTCCGGGCGGGAGGAAACGGTTGCACCCAAAGAGAACACGGTCGGACGCTCCACCAAGCAGAGCGTCAGCAAGGCCTGCATGACGAAGGGTGGAAGCAGCAGTTTCCGCAGCCGAAAGACTGGCGCCACGGGCGGTTCTCGGCAGGGTACGATGACGAGAAAGGCACCGCTGCACAACCACCACCACCGCAGGAAAAAGGAAAAGGCCGCACGGGAAGCGCGTGAAAAGCGCGAGAAGGAACTGGAGCTGGTGGAGCGTGCTCCACCGTCGCCGACCACCGCCACCGCTGCCGGGGCCGAGACGCTGTACGATTTCGGTGACTCGTCGTCCTTCACGTCCTACTGCTCGGAACTGTCGCCGCTGCATGTAAATAGCTCCTACTCAGGCGTATCGCTCGCCAAGACGAACTCACGCAACTCGAAACGCAGCTGCGACGTGGGTATACAGACAAACGCGCACGAAATCGCCACCCAGACGCAGATGTCGTCGTTCGAGTTCAACGAAAAGACACTGAAGAACGAAGAAAACGCGGACATTTACACCGAAAACCATCAGCACCATCCGATCGTGCCGGCGATGATGGCCCCGGCCTCGAAGTTGATGCAAACCACCGGTACTTCCACGATCGGTGGACGCAAGCAGCGCGATGCGAACGAGTCGGCCGGCTTGAGCGACGCAGAAAAGCTGAAAATGCTACTTCTACCATCGAAGTAATCGCATAAAAGGCAGCTTTTTTGATCGGATCGTTGGATAAATCCTGGCTCAAATTTGCCCGCTATAATCGATCAGTGTGGTCTTTATACGTATGAATAGCGACCTATCCCGATGGTATTGACACCGTTAGTGAGGCAAGAAAAACGTCCATCTAGCAGCTTTCAACCGTGAGTAAACTGTTGACACGTCCAACGTAATTGTTTACTTCCAAGATCCAAGATTTATCAGATAGTCTAATTTATCAGTATCGAGTTCATTTGGTAAGGTGCACCAGAAATGACTTTTTAGTGTGATTTTATTGTGAAATCAGCTTACCAGATCTTTATGCTGTATCTCGAAAGGAGTTTTCCATTTTTTTCCTCATCACACATAACTATCACGAAGCGTAGGCGAGTTACGATTGAGCTATAACAATTCAGTTGACCTTTTATTTGCAGTTACAGGCTGTTCGATGCGCATCACAGAAACTTGCTGGTTCATTAACAGTGCATGGATTTATCCTTTCTTTGCAACACAGCAAACAAAGAAGATAACATCGGCTTTAAGTTTTATCGTATAGCACAACGCTGAGATAGTGTTTGGAGTGCCTTTTTAATGTCTTAAGAGTGTCGTTGATTCCGTTTTACGAATGAAACGTATAATGAGATAGGCGTTGCATTTAATGTTGCAACGTTTGTACATTGCCCTAATGTAGCAACTTTACACGAAATAGAAACGCAAGAATCTCTTGGTCCGAGCGTGGATGTGGGAGTCTTGCTGTTCGTTTGTTCGTATGCTTTTTGTACATTACAATCGCAAGACTGAACAAATGCTTCCAAGCAGCCCAGATGCAACGACGCAACTCAATGAACATTGATTTAGTGTTAAACGTACGCGACAGCGCAGGAACTTACTCAACGAATGAAGCAATGTAATTTTACAGCGTGCCAAAATCCACCTCTCTCCTGTTCGTCGCAAAAGGAACTCCTTCTGCCACTTGTCATGCTTTTATTTTACTGCTAGCGTTAGGTAGTGTTTACGTACAGGTCCTCCCTCTTTACCTGGAGGATAACCTTTTGTGTTTTGTTCTTCCCCCTTATCAGAATTTATGCCAAACGTACGCAATTTTGTAAGGCGTACACGCTCTTGTTTTAGATATACAGAAGGGTACATCAGTGCAAACTATTTTTTGCAAGTGATGGGCTAATAGGAACATATAAACTACAAATAAATGGATGAAACATATAATCGAATGGAGCTGCAGTCTTGAGTTTAAACTTACCTTGAGAAAACCGTTATAGACCAAAGTAATTCAGAGTTTCACGTCGAATATTATTATTCTCATATATTTATTTATATAATAAGCAAGTCGAATGAATCTTGTAAAATGACAAACGCGTACCATCAACCCGGTAATTTGTGTTGTTGTTTCCTAAATGCTTGTCGCCATGTAGGCGCCCCATATAATTGCTAATCCTTTCGCTATCTACGATCGTGAATCGCAATGCACTTTCGCTAGTACCTAGAATGACACCGACGCAACATCTAAAGTGGGTATTAAATATTGTGGAAGGAACTGAAGACGGGCGGCGGATACATTGACGTTGTTGTGTATAATTTTGTTGTTCCATTTACTACCTACCGCAATACTAGTACATCACGTGCTAGTACGGTCCAAATGTATTCCAGAATCATAAGCTACGAACGGGGACACTGCACGAGTGCGCAAAGAGTGCGTAATGCTATAGAAAAGCTATTGGTCACAGTCATGCCCCTTGCATACTTTGGGTCGTCGCACAAGCTTGCGTGTAATCGAGCGTAAAGTTTGCAATCCGCACGACGAACAAACTTTACCGGTGTACACTATACACTCTCTTTGCTGGTCTTGTTTTAATAGCGTGTCGGTCCTTCTGGGTAGTTAAGTATTCATTTTTCCTAATTGATACCGTTTACAAACACACGTACATACACATACAAACGGGTGTAAAATGTATTCACATCTAAATTCGTCAAAGAATGGCTAAACAACTAGACAAGATCGGATTTTGCTAGCGTGCAGTCGACTGTATACAATCTGTACACAGTTAACCTACGGATGGTGGATTTGTACAAACTGCCTCCAAAGGTACGCTAGAACAAACATCGATGCGGAACGATAAGTAAGTAGCTGCAGAGCGTACACGTTGATGAGATGATGCTGATTAAATCTACGGGTTGTTACACACCTATCATTGCTCTGTTTTTAGGCAATCGAAACTCGAAGCACCTGCTGTGGCGCATCGCTTGGATTGTACGTTTTTGTCAGTACAGTTATACTAGAAGTAACGGCTCAGTGGGCATTAGTGCTCCTTACTTACTACGCTTTTTACGCTTCGCAGTGCAGAAGGAGCTAAAAGAAGGTGGTCTTGGTCTCTCGTTACACAATATCAATCATTTGATGTTTCGCAGACACTTCACCATCTAGTGGAGACACTGGAGATGACGGGAATGTGGAAAATATGCCAATTTGATGTGGGGGAAAGAAGAAATATAAATAGGTTTTAAATCATTGTAACATAACCGCGCTGTATAAAACCGAACAAGTACATACGAAAGTCACACTAAATGCATGCAAATTGTTTTTCGAGGTACAAAGACACACGTGGTTACATTCTGTCTAAAGCTACAACTGGGTAAGAAAGGTTAGATTAGTAATTGAGTCTGAGGACGTTTCACAAGTGATGATAATTGATGCAATTTTTAACGCAATGCAAAAAACAAAACTAGAACATTTTTAACGGATGTAATAAAAGCAAAACCGCACGCAGACGCTATGACAACCCGGTTGATGAGACGAGATGTTGTATTAAATAATAAAAAAGTATGGGAATCACCCCACTGGGATTTGCCCGTATTAGTCAGTGGTATTTGTCCCAGGTGATGGGTAGCTTGCGGCATGCAGTAGCGCAAACCCAGTTACTCTGGGTTTCAAAATCGAACAATCGTCACGCAGAACGACCCTTTCGTCAGAGGGGAGTCGTCGTGTCTATTTGGTCTTCTTACTGGCAGCACCGGCGCTGGTGGCCGTTCGTAATTGCTTCAGTTCCTTCGTCCAGATCAGATTGTTGAAGAACTCGCCGAGAAGGTACAGTCCGACGCAGAAGCCGAGACTGACGGCGAAAAAGACGACGCGCTGGGGCAGGTTCAGCACGTCCAGCACCGGGTACACCCAGATGCCGCCGAAATGCCGCACCACGTGCAGCCACCCGAGGTACGACGCCATGAAGATGCCCAGCCCGGTCAGGCCGGCTTTGCGCGTCGGATACTGCCGGAAGCTGGTGCAGATCTCGATCACCATAAAGATAACGATGTTGGTGTGCATCACATGGTTCAGCCAGCTGGAAGAGACGAAAGAAAGCGTAACAACAGAGTTGTTCGAACGGTGGCGAGTGGCTGTACGTTACCCGGGGAATACTGCGTCCAGTGCCTTCGGGAAGACGAGCTCTCGGTCGATTGCCATCAGCGTCCAGAAGGTGACACCGACGTTGAGCGCTACCGGGAATGCGAACGCGGCCAGCATGTAGTCCTTCACCTTACGAATCAGTGGCATACGCTTCGGTGCAACCTCGTTCGTGCCGATAAAGTCGTTCAGCAGGCATATTGTGAAGTACAGTGCTTGTAATATCTGCCAACAAAAAAAAAACATTGAAAAACAACACGGATAATCACATTAGCATGCGCTCGACACAGATCGGTTGCTACGGAAACGAGCACAGCGCGGAAAGGGAGCACTTTCTCAATAACGTACCGCATCCCAAACGGTGAGATACTTCAGTTTTCCACCAAACTCGCCACCGGGCCGCATCATACCCGGTGGGAAGTGGACGTACGTAAAATCGTAATAAACGGCGTATGTAAACTGGACCGCGACGATGAAATGCATCAGCGTGCGGAGTGCACCATAAACTCCGCGCTGATAACCATCGTTCTGCTTTGATTTGGCCATTTTATAGTTTTGCAGGATTCGAACCAAAGCACAAACACTTTACGCTTTCACTTCAACCACCGGGGGGGAGGTCTATCCTGCACAGGAGAGTGATCCAGTCTTCGGACACACTTGAAAACCGCGACTGCGGTGCTCTCTTAACTCCCCGCTGATAAGTGCCTGTGCCGAGGATGACGGTGCGTTAAACGTCCCGTCGTGAAGAGAGAGATGATACGTTTATTATCTCGACTCCACACGAACGGGGCCAATTTAGAGCCCCCGGTGTGAACTTTGCACCACTCTGTAAAAAATCGGTTCGATTCCACCAGCAGCACTAGCAGCAGCAGCGAGTGTTTTGATTGTTGACATTTTTAACCAGATTTTGACAGCTGTCAGTGTGCGGGCAGCGTCGTAGAGCAGTGGGCCGTGCGTGTGCGCATTCGCGATTCCGAAAACTCGCGCTGTTTGCAAATAAACAAAAAATACCACTGCTTCCGGACGCCCTGCTCTCTCCTTCCGTTCCCCTTCGGGCGGTGGCAACGGTACGTGATGAGACATTGATCGTCTTCGGTATCAAAACAAACGTAATCCTGCGGTAGCAATAGTTCATCTCGGTATTCTGGGTTCCGGGTTGTGCAAGTGCATCGATTGCGTGCGAAACTACACATCATACCTCAAAGGGCCATTGACACCCCGTGTTTGCCGATAGTGTGTGGCCCTATCAGCTGATCCGGGCGTTGGAATGCATCAGAAGTTCGCTGAACTTGCTGTGCAGTGATATTTCTGCTCAATTCGACCGTGGGGGTGAGTACATTTTTAATTCCCCCTGCTCTAACGCTCCGAATACTCGAAAGTGTAATTTAAAATTATATTTTTAGAACCAAATGCTTAATGTTTTGGGGTGGCAAAAAATCTTGAAAAAAAAAACCTGGCGACCTGCTACGATCCTTCGATAACGACAGTAACATTTGCAAGGTGAACCGAAACAACAAGCGAGAAAACATCGTTTTCGTTTGTTACTGAACTAGATCTCTATAAACGGCTATTTCTTCTTTTATTGATAGCCGGTCAGAGATACTTCTCGATTCTCTTAGCATCGCACCTTGCGTGTATGTTTCGAAAACCTCAGCGAATATTCCTACAAATTTCAAACCCCATCTTAGCAATTAAGTTAGAGATAAGTTAGCGAAAGATAGAAGTCTATCCCTTGAGTATCTCGTCCATCACATCTAGGGCATTCGCATGTTTCAAATTCTACCATCGTGCAGATCGTTCAGAAACCTTATGTTTCCATCTCTTGCATGCATTGCAATAACAACTTTGACGTTGCGTTTGCTCTCAACCTGCTGCAGTTCCATCTTCCAGCAGTGAATTTTATTAGAGTCTATAAAACAGCACGCGTCCGTTTTTGTGCTGCGCAATGTTGGCGTACGGCCCCACGACACGGCATGGCAAAAGGTGCTTCTGGCAAGCATATGGTTACCATCAAGTGTGGAGGCGGACCCGCTGCTGCCGTTTGTTTGTTTGGGAGAGGTTTTCTTGACGGGCACCAGAGGTGTGCGCTACATATGCGGTTATGGGCGTAAGTGCGCCAATCAACAACAGCACAACATCATTACAATTTGCTTATCTTCTTTCCGATGGAGCGACCGAGTCATCCACATGGCGGGGTTCAGGTGTCAGGTGTGCAGGGAAGTGTCCTTGTTCCGTCACACCAAACACAGTATTCAGAGCTGTGCTGTTGCGGTAGACTTTACATTGTTGGGGCTACCTATATATCGGAGATATAAGGGTCCACAGGGTAAAAGGGAAAGTCTAATTCACATATCTTCAATGTGCGTTTGGCACGAACGACGCAACGGTCAGAACTTAAACGTTAAACAACCTGTTAATTATGGAATCAGAAATAAACCCCCTCGATGGTCACCAATCGATATGAAGACTTCGATAACTCAAACACAGTAATCGTTATCGAGTCCTAAAAAGGTACTTCGACCCCGCGGAGAAAGCGGTGTGAACGGATCGGAATTTGAATTCAATTATTGTCCAGCACCGCCGACCCCTGGCACGCCCGGGCCAGAATGGTGGAAGCCGTCAAAGTTTGTCAGCTGTTTTGCGTAACACTCCGATGCCGTCATCCGTACGGAGGGGCGGATGGGGGACAAAGTCGTTAAAGTGATTATGTGATTTGTTCCAAACTCCCAACTACCGGCAGCAATTGGAAGTCGACGGTATACGGTGGGCGAAAGATGGGGCAACTACTACTACTACTCGTATGTATCGATTTTTGGTTTGGAGCGAGTGCGATAGCAACCGACCCGGCGGCCCCAGCCGCATTTGGGCCCTGTCTCAAGTGGGCGACGGAGGGCTCCAGTGATCTTCACCAGTGACCTCAGCCAGCGGCGATGGAGGGTTAGGGTCGATTTGTGGTTACATGAAATTGAAATGAAACCAACCGTCGTGAATGCCGGAGGAGAAGGGGAGATGCGTTTTAGGGGCTTTTTATGAACCGGAATAGAAGTAGATCGATTTGGGTAGCATTAATGTACAATGAAGGTAGCAGGCTGAAGGATTTCAACTACCAACAGAAAATTGGAGTACTTTTTCGTATGCATGTGAGTTATATGATTTGGGTGTTGTTGCTTTTCCAATTTATTAGGTTTTTTAATAATAACATGTGCCTATCGGGTAGCTTCGATTAGTTTTGTGTAATATCTTCGGTAACTGACTCTTCGGTAGCTGGTTACATCGGTTAAGGTCTTTTAGTTCATGTTTTAGCCACTGTTATGATTAACATGTAAAAGATGCTTGGAATTCTCATATAAATTCATCCGTTTTTCTTGCATTACTCTAATGAAACACGCACAACACAGTACGATTATTAATGATTCACACAACACACACACACACACACACTTATAACACTCGGAAATGGGGAGTGTCACTAATTAATCTACGAAATATACTGCAAACACGCAAAACGGAAGCAGTACAACTGTTGCAGGCACAACACCGGGAATGGATAAACAAATACAGGCCGTTGGGCGGGTAGGGTGGTATATACGCTTTGCTGCCACCTAAGGCGATGATGGCACTGTGTTTAATGTGCTTGTGTTGTTCTCACATCTCACATCTCATATGGGTGAACGTATTTTTAGCGGCAAGTAAATACGTCTTAATACGGTACCCTCATTCAGCTTATCACTGGCGATAAGATGTTCGTGACGTCTTGTTTTTGAGATGTTAAAAATACACCAGAATCTTCCAGCGAAATATTATTTCTCCACTTGCTTTCTCTCCGGCAGGTAACAAATAAAGGAACAGTGTGTTCTTTTCAGTGTAACTCTCAAACGCCGCAGCTAAACATGTAATACCTGGTATCTCAAGAACCACAATGAGGCTCGTATCTCATTTACCCCATTCTGCGAAATGAAAGTTTCTCCCATACACGAATCCAAAAAGTGTAACCGAGCTTATCAGCAGATTAATAAAAGCGCTTTCGCATTCGCCTACGATCACCTAGCGAGGATCCGGTTCGATTCGAATTTCACGCGAAAATTTATCAACCACCAGGCGACTCCATCGGATCGACTTACGTTTCGGTCTCTCGCCACGCTGGAAATGTTTTTCGACAGCCACACACCCGCACACCTGTACCGCAAATGGGAGCTCATTATCACCTGCTACGGTGGGGGCCGGTAACGGTTAACATCAAAATTCTTTCGAATTTTCCACCAAGCCGTAACGAGCCATAACCAAGCCGTGCACGCACCTTTGTTTATGTTAAATTTTATTTTTAACAAATTGCGCACATTTTATCATCAACTGAAGTGGACTGGTGCTGTTGTTGTTACCGTTCTGGGCTAGGGCACAACCACAACAACAAAATCGTGAAACGGAAACAATCTCGCGCTGGAAATGTATCGGTGTTACGTTTGTGGAATTGCAATGTTTTTTCCCAATCGCGCTCGCTCTTTTTTTTTTCTCTCTCTCTCTCTCTCTCTCTCGCTCTCCCTCCAGCTCTGTTGCGTTGTTTTTATACAGTCCCAACTGTGTTTTGGGTGCTCCATCCGCTTCCCTACTACGGAAGCCGTCCATAAATCTTCGCTTTATTGATCCGCTTGCAATAACGAATTTCGCGGCTTGCTGTGTGTACCGGCTGATGATGCCGGGTTTTCACTGAAGACCGGCGGCGAAACGGGAAAACGAAGAGTGGCATAGAAAAGAAGCAAAAAAAACACATGCATATTTTGGACAACAGTGTGTTTGAAACGCTCCCGGTCGGACGAAGGAAATCCGATGCGATTCAGCGGAGCGTTAGCTGAACAATTTTTCTAATTTTGGATTGGCCGCAAATCATGGTTTTGCGAAACGGTGCAACGTTTTCGTTTCCTGGAGAATGCTTTCCGCGCGGTTCGTCCTTGCACTTTGTTTGGATTATTTTACAGCCCTTCTGGAGACTGCCCCGTGGGGGCTGTTTATTGTACTGCCAAATAAGAAGGCATTGACACATTTATAAAGCGTTGGTGTAGTGCAAGTTGCATACTTCATGGCGCAAATATGAGATGTTAGTCCCAAAGTATGCAATTTGTGTGGCAAACCTTCTATTAGCGTATCTTTTATCTTTTTATTTGCACATCCTTGATGAAACATGCAGGCTGTGTGCTTTCAGGCTGTGGAGTATTGTGCAGTTGTATTTTAAATACTTTTTTCATTATTTAAAAGTGGAATAACGAAACCCGACTAGCAGAAACATAACAGTTGAAAGCATTGTTGGTTGTGTGTGTGTGTGTGCTATTAGTATAACAGTATTTTGGTCATCCGGAGTATTGATTCAACAATGTATAAATTTAGTTTTTTTTTGTAGGATAGAAGGAAATACTCAAAAAGCCAAACGCATAAACGAAGCAACCGAAAGGGATAGATATACTTTTTTTAAACGTTTCTGCAAACTGCAGTAGTAAACCCATACTAACCAAACACCAGTAGGTTAAGAACTTAGACCGTCCGCCGTACTCCGTTGGCCGCATCATCTTCGGCACGGCGAGATCGTCCGGAATGTGGACGAAGAAGCGATCGAAGTAGATCGCGTACCCATACTGCCCGAACGCGATCAAATGCCACGTAATAACGAAGGCCGGCAGTTTGTACAGCTGCACGCTGGACATTCTGGAAGCGCAAAAGTCACTAGCACAGCACACTAAGGAAGGCAAGGAGCGTACGGACAGCTGTTCTCCTGTCTGCTGAATGAGCGCCGCCTGCTCGTTAGCGCGTTGACGTATGACACTTGACACTTGCTAGAGGATAAACCTACACGGAAAGGAAGTAGCACGACTCATTAGCGATGCACAAAATACCATGCAGTTACTGGAACCAACATGACAAGAACACACACACACACACACACCCGCTCACACACTATCACGCGCAGGATAACAAATTTTCACTCCGGTCTAGTTCGTGCTAGTAAGAAGAAAGCACGCAAGGTTTTGACATTCCGCTGCTGCTGCTGCTGCTGCTGGTGAGTTTAAAAAGCCACGGAAACGTCTGCGCGGAAACTTGAGACACCCGTCGAGGCGAAGCCACAAACTAAGATGGTTTTTTAGCCACGATGGTCTCCCAATACGAGGACGTGAATAATACTCTTGAAGGACGAATCGCCTAACTGCATGGTTGATGTATAATTTTTTTCTAGCTTCCGTTTTTTATTTCAAGAATGAGTTTTCATTTTAAAGAAATTTGCACAATCGGAGTGAGGAGAGAGAGAGAGAGCGAGAGAAATTAAGTGAAATGCCACACACGTGCTTTGTCAACGCTTGCTAGTCTAGCAGTCGATGGTAGTATGGATACTTTAGCACATGCTGTGGATTCCACACAAAACAGATTAACACACTGCGGGAAATGGACGCCCCAGACGCGAAAGGAAATCACACTCGAAACTTTCTTTTCGCACACCTACCCGAGACGTCGTCCGGGTCTGGGCTGGGCGAACGAAATGGCCGCGCGAGCAGTGAATGGCACAACCGACGGCACACGAATGAAATCGACGTAGGCGATGACTGTGTTGCGCGTGCAGTGCAAGAAACACAGTGCACAGTCCCCCACAGTGTGTCTGTTTGAGAAAATCGAGAGCACAACCTCGTGCGAGAAGAGAGTACGCGGTTCTCTGGGTGTTTGTTTTTTCTCACATCCCTGTCTCCGCAGTCCAGGTGATGGAGGCGCCCTGTCCGTGGTGCTGAGGTAATGATGCGATCACGAGAGATGACACTTTCACAATGAAATATGCATAGCGTGCGTGAGAGGAGCAAGCGCGTGAAGGACACGCAACGCGACGCACCATAACGCCGCGAAAAAGAGAGAGAGAGAGAGCTTGTGCTTTGTATCGCAGAGAGCGGATTTTCTCCTGCGGGTGCGAATAGATACGGTGTGGTACGAAAAGTGTGACGATAATTTCACACATATTTACTACATTTAACACATGAATTATGTTTTATACAATTAGAAAATTTCTTGAACACCTGCATACTTATGAAGAAACGAAAAATCTGATAAATGTGAATTCACGAGGTCCAGAAAGTAGGTTTAACATATTCCAAGAGTGTCAAACACGTTTCTTACTTCTAGCAACAATAAGGTTAACATGTTTTTTTATTGCATTCAAAAGATATAGTGGATACATTAGTTTGAGTCAGAGCTCAAAGTTGACTGTAACGTCATCATAATCTTGACGACATATTTAATCCCAGACTATCCTATAGGTTGCAAAGGATATAGACCGGAGTTACCCATTACCGGGTAAGTCTGCTCGGTCGTATGACTTTCTTCTTTGTCATTAAATAATGGTAGTAACTGTAGTTCAAGGCCAATGTAATGCAAACAAACAAGATCGTATTGCTGAATACTAAATGCACGATCTAACAGTCTAAAATATTGAAGAAAACCTGCAACCTGTAACCCAACCTGTAACAGATGTGGAATCAATTGAGGAGAACAAGTTGTTACAAGGTTTCCAAATGACTCTCTTCACTTTACCGTGTATCACTTAAACGGCTATAGTTTCACTTTCATAGATCCCTAATCATCCCGTTTCGGTGTTCGTGTCGGTCGAATAATCATTCGTACAAATACAATACATGATTGACCGTAATAATGACAAGCAATTTCACGTCACGCAACTAGTGCCTGCAGCCGTGAGCGATGCACTGCATGTTGATTATTTGTCCACTTTTATTGTGATTGAACGCTTTTACTCTGTAGCCAATGACCATTCATCCTCTTTTAAATGTTGCCGAAACTCTGGTTGTTCATCATAACCCATCATGTGTAAATAACCATTGAAAGACCTGAAAAAATAAGACTGCTCACCAAGTTCCAGTAGGTCAGAAATATGATGCGACCCTTGAGTGGTAGGGGAAATTGTTCACTAGCGGCAAACAGCTTCAAACTTTCCTCTACGCTCGTCAGCTTTTGGTCGGTGAAGGCAATATCGTAGTACATGGCAAACACATCGAGCAGGATCACTGTGCCGTACCAAAACCGCGAGTACGTCCCTCTCGAACTGATCACGTTCAAACTATTTCCCGATTGAGCACCCATTTTTCTGTTTGATCTCTTTTACTTTTCACGATGCTTTGAATATACCAAAGCTTAGCCACCTGTATAAGCGTTCAGATCTCCATTGCCACACATCACAAACTGAGCGATGATCGGATAGCTTGTGTTGTTGGAAGGCACACATTTTTGCGTGAGATAGAACTATTCGCATGCACGATGGTGATGATGATGATGATGATGCATTTGATTCACCTTGACTTTCTCGTTGCATTATACGTCACGCAACGATCATTTCAATCTCAGCTCAGTGTAAAAACCCTTGTTTTATGTACTAAGGTTACCTCAGTCGGTTATGTCGACTGTGCTGCAGAGTGCGTAGAGCTATAAACATTTTAACTGCGCATTTTTAATGCCGAAACTAGGATGACATCTGTTTCAGCGGATGTTCTTAGGTCTGAAACCAACTAGCTATCGTTAAAAGTTGCCAAAGTGGCAAAACAATATCCAACTCTTACGTGCAATGGCAGTTCATCGCACTTTTCCATTGCCTGTTCGTGAGTTCAGCTTTGTAGAATAAACTCGAAATATTTATTCTGTTTTTATCCACCTTCGTCACATCCCATAGTGCCCACGATGTGGACTCACTTCGTCGCCTACTGCAGATGCCATCCGTTCTTATCTGTCATTCATTTGTAGTGCACACCATGGAGGCCACGGACCGACTGTGCGTCATTCCTCCTGCCGAGTGGACTGAACTGCGTGATCTCTACCGTCGAAATTGGCCGTTGCATCACGTGGCCTACACTACGATCGACAACTATGTCCGGTGGTACGAGAAGGATAGTGGAATCAGGAATCTCACCATTTACTGTCTGAACGGTAGCTGGCGTGAAGACGGAACCTACCTCGTGGTGGTACGTTCTGCCATACGCAGTTTTCGATTTGCGATCTTCTTGCCCAGATGAATAATGATTCAATTTTCTCTCGAAAGGATCGCTATCAACTGTTCGCGTACAGCTTGGAACCGGAGAACCGTGTGCTGGAAAAGGCGCTCCATCTGCTCGACTGGAGCGGAGGCTTGAAAGTGAGCTCCCTGCTCGCCCGTCACCGTCAGCCGGTCATCGATGTGATTACGGCCAAAAATCTCGCCAAAGAGTACGACAGTGAAACGTATCTGTACTACATGCCCAAGGAGGAGTGTACGGCACTGCAATTGTCCGTCCCGGCGGGATTCGAGATGCGCGCCCTTGATCCGGAAGACGCGCGTAAAGCGAACGACGTCTGGCCTAACAGACACACCGGATCGTTGTTCTTTCTGCAGCGGCTGGCCGCGTGGAATCCGAACGTTGGGCTGTATGAACAAGGCTCCGGCAAGCTGGTGGGCTGGTGCTTTCGTCTGCAGGCCGGACCGCTTGGAGCGTTGCAGGTCGATCCGGACTACATGCGGCGGGGTTTCGGCACGGTTGTGACGATTGCCGTCGCCAAGCAGATTGCTGCCCTAGGTCATGATTGTTTCGGGCTTGTCAATGCGACCAACACGCCCTCGAAACAGATGTTTGAGCGGATCGGGTTTAAGCACGACGGAGAGGCATACTGGTTGCGTACGGTACCGACGGTGCCGGGCGAGTGGCAAGACTGAAGATAAGGAATCTCAGCCGGGATGATGTAACAAACAACAGACAACCCGTTACGGTATTATATCTGTTTTTGCTGTTCGTGTTTCTGAGAATGAGTAATGAGAAGTTATTAGCGCGTTTGCTTATTGATAGTGAATTCTGTAATGTAACTGAAACGCGACTTATTATATGAAAACAAAAGAAACACATACTTCAACCTGTAATCCACTTCAAATGTTGGCTTTTCTATTACCGCAGCAATAGTGCTGATGACACGTTATCAACTACAGCTCAAACTCATCCGATGCACATCCGCTATTTGATTAGCACACAGCATTCAGTTCCATTCGACGCTTTCTTCGTGTTAGCAATGGCCGACAGCGATGGACTGGTTGAGATATTCCACCAAGATTGGAAAGAACTGCGAGATTTGTACCGGAAGGACTGGCCAACACATGAGTTTGCGTTCTATCTGTTGGAGAACTATGTGCGGTGGAAGGAACGACCCGGAATGATGGACGAAGTGAAATGCTTCTCTTTAAATGGCAACTGGCGTGCAGATGGATCGTTTGTACTGAAGGTAGGTAGCCATAATATGTGCGTGGTACTAGTAAGCGCAATATAAGAACATTTTGCTTTTGTTTTTTTTTAGGATGGATTTGAGATATATTTTTACTCCACGGCTAGTGACGATAGCTGCGCACATATGACTAGATTACTGAATCAAATCCCTTGGGAATCCTACGAAGAAATCAGTATGGACTATCTAGAGAAGCACCATCGTGCGATAGAGAGCGTTATCAGCAGCCGACACCTGACGGTGGCTAGTGCCAATTTGGCAAACTACTATTTCCTCTCGAAAGAGCAAGCGATTGCACTGCGCTCATTAGCACTACCGGAAGGTTTTCAATTCGCGAAGCTGCTACTGAAGGACCTAGACCATATCTACCGTCAGTGGCCACTGAGAGATCACATCAGCTTCGGCGCGGGGTATGGATTACTTAAGCGGTTAGTTATGCTAAACGAAAACGTTGGATTGTTCAACGAACAAGGTGTGCTTGTATCGTGGTGTTTAAGGTTGGTTCGAATTAAGGAAATGGGTTTGATTGAATGGAATTTGTAATACGTTCTTTCCGCATTTCTTTTTCCAGTGATCAAACTGGTGCCCATTCTGATCTTCAAACGTTGTCCAGCTTCTGTCGCAACGGATACGGACGAATGGTGGTGATTGAGCTTGCGAAACGACTCGCCCGGAAAGGGTCAGACTCTAAGGCGTACGTATTACAAGCAAACGAGAATTCGATAAAGCTGTTCGAGAGCGTTGGGTTTCGGAAGATACAAAATCTGCACTGGATTGTGGTGAACAAGAAACAATAGTGTGGCTTTATCATCATCCATGCGGTAGTGTGTGTTTTATATCGAGCACAGATTGTGTGTGATTCTTTAGCAGAAAATGTGTGTCTTTGAGAGAAAAGTAGCAAAGTTCTTTCGCTTACTTAGAGTTTAGTTCATTTTTCTGTTTTATGGGCCCATTTCTCGTCCAATCCGTAGTCCACGACACTTTATAACCGAGCTTCTCAAACATTTTTCGCGGCGGTTCGTTCGAATCAATCACGCTGGCGTACGTATTGAGCCCAAGCTCACCCATCTTGCGAGTGAATCCTAACGCCACCAGTGATCCATATCCACGTCGGGGTTGCGCTACTCCGAGCATAGCCATGGCACCGTTTTGAACGCGCATACACCACGCCACCAGCTGCCCAGCGCCATCGAACAAACCGACATTCACGTTCAGCCGTATCAACTGTTCGATGAATCGTACACTACCGGGGCGCTTGTGTGGCCACTCGTCGTTGATGAAGTTAGCGTGCGAAACATCGAGATCAGCAAACCGAAACCCGGCGGGAAGCGTCACGTTCAGCTTTCGGGCTTCTTCGTGGGCCATATAGTAAATACAGGTGTGTTTGTCGAAGAGCACCTCCAGCTCGTACTTTTGATATATCTCCATCACAAGCGGACGGTAGAGTCCCATGTTGATCAGATAGCTCTGACTCCAGTCGACGAGCGTCAGCATGCGGCGTAAGGCGTCAAGCGTGCTGTCCAGCGTGTACAGGAACATTTCTCCACGATCCTAAAAACAAAGGTATTTCCGTCTGCGTTTAGAAGTCATACAATTTGGTTATTATTAATGCCATACTTACGATTATCACATAGGTTCCATTTTGAGCCCATTGACCGTTCAGGCTGTACAGCACCAAACCCTGCAGATCGACGCTGTGCTCGTGCCAGGTGATGTAGTTGTCGATCAAGTTATACGCTACCTCATGCCGGGGCCAGTCGGATTTGTAAAGATCGCGCCATGCCTTCCAATCACGGGGAAGAACTTCCTGCAGCAGATCGGTAGCCATGCCTGTTCCCACTAAGGCAAGAGCTCACTGTACTCCGAACCGACGGTAGTAGACAACTGTCGTTATGAAGTGACCGGTCAACCAGTCAGTTACGTAGGTAAGTCACTGATAAGATAAAAGCATCGTTGAAAACCTCATCGTACCAATACAGAGACGGCATTATGTACTCATTATCACTTGAATTTAAATAAAAGCTTTTCTGCGATATTTATTTGCGTGTGCGAGAGTCACAAACATAATCAAAGAACGATTAGAAATATGTGGTAGTATCATACAAACAATTAAATGGGGAATAAATACTAAGAGAGGATGTGTGAGTAAATGCTGCATACTATTTTTTTTTGCTAATGACTTTGCTAAGCTATGTACGTTATGCAAATTAGATTCAAATTCCATTTGCTACAGTTTTTACTATTCTAACCGTTCTACTATACTACTTTACTCCACTTTTACTACTAATACTCTACTTGACTATAGTAGAAGATCAACATTCGCTGCTGTTTAAGACCTGTCAAGTTGACCCCAAAGGTGGAGAAATCGCCTTTCCAAATTCCTGAGGCTTGAGACAGTTACGATTTTAGCTCTTAATGTACGTTTAAATACCTTTACCGTTTACCATTGTATTTAACCATAATTTTAAACATAAAGAAATTATAATGATCATATTGATGTTTAATTTACAAAACTAATAGTATAATTACGAATGAATTAATGTTAGTGTTAATCAATAATTATCATCATTTTAAGCTCAGTATGGTGATACAAAATATTTCTAAAATCTATTAAAGCCGGCCGGTTTTACATGAATCTTCGTGATTGATAAGAAACGAGTCGTTAAAAGAAAATGCATATCATAAGCCGGTCCAGTGCATTCGGCAATTCACAGATGAATCATCTGTTTGCGATATACGGCACACCCAGTATATAAATCCATAATCATTAGATTGATTAAACCCATTGAGAAAGGCAACGAATGGCTTTGAACCGGTACGAGGACTGTAAGCTCAACCCCTCAATTGCCATGAAAAAAACCCTGAATTCAATGCATGTCCGAGCACCTTGTAATGGAAAGCATGTCTTCCCCTTATCTTATCGCGCGACAGCTTCCGGTATTACTATTCCGTTTTTTTGTTTTATCGATGGCGCCCAAATGACTGATACGAAACCTTTTTTGTGGTGTATAAAAGTGAGGTGCGCCGTCTCTGTACCACATTGTCAGCGTTCGACGGTCTCCGGAACCCACTTGGAGTCAAGCTAAGAACTAGTGTGCGGTGTGTGAAGCCTTGCAGATACAGAATGGCAAAGTACGTGATTGCTTGTATGCTCGTTGCCGTGGCGCTGTTCGGTTTGATCCAGGCGTCGGATCTGATTCTCGGTACCATCAACTCTGGTGATCGCGTCCTCTACTCGTAAGTGTTCGACCGGAACGTACATTCGCTTGCCCGCTGGTGTATCCTGTTGGATTAATCGTCTTATCATTTGTAGGCAAGTCGCATCGGCACCCGGCATTCCCGGCGGATTGGCGTACCGTGCGGTGAACTACACCGGCGTCTACAACATCACCGCCATCCGTGCCTACGATCGCACGTTCAACCGCACCGGTCAGGCGCACGTGACCGGCGGTGGTCTCTACCAGCGCTACGTTAACCTGGCCCTGCAGACCCGTTACGTCGGAAACGCTCTGGACTACTTGGTGGAGATCTACGGGCGATAAGTTGTGTTGGAGATGGGAATAGCAATTTTCTATCTCCCGCCATCTATCGACTCTTTGCCGACAAAGACAAACCGACGGGCAACACAGTACAAAAACATAATTGCGGAATTGTGAGTGATAATAGAATAGGGCCCGGTCGTCAGTTGTGTGCATAATTGTAATCCGGGCGTCTCTAGATCGACAATTTAGCGAACGCGCGTTGTGTGTTTTCGAATGATTTATCTTATCGAATGACTTCGGCTGCATTCAAAAGCATTGTTTACACTACATCATGCGTAAATAAAAAACAGCTCCAAACATACAGAAACAATAAAACTTTCGTATGAAATTGTCTCATATAGATCGTTAGTTGAAAAGGAGAACGGAAACCCATATCTCTCATAGCAGTGTGTCTATTTACATGGGTCATCTTCGCATTGAAACGCAAACTCGTCCATTTATGCCGCTTGATAACACACTAGTTTGCCGTAGAAGAAACGTAACCTACTTCATCATTGTGCTAGTATTTATTGGCGAGATTCTTTGCAGCACCAATGACAACACGTGTTCTACATGTTTAAGCAGCAACGCTACCACTCCACTGATAGTACCACTAAGACCACTGGTCAGGAAAGTTCGCACTTGTGCATCATGCCACCTCAAGCCACAGAGGCCGCGTATATCTCCCTGAGTGAGCTGGCCGAACTGCGTGATCTTTACCGTGTGGATTGGCCAAGCTGTGCGTACACGTTCTACACGCTGGAAAACTTTTACAACTGGCGTAAAGTGGTGCGACAGGATGAGGTGCAAGTGTTCACCGATCCGGATCGGGACTGGCGAAGCACTGGAACATTCGTGCTGAAGGTAACGCAGCAAATTCGGCAAATTTCTTTCCACTAATAATTGACTCGAGTCATCGATAATGTAGGATCATAAAGAGCTATTCTTCGGCACACTGGATGCTACAGGGACGAACGGTCTTGAGCAGACTCTCGAACGTGTCCTGAAATGTTGTGACGCATCCGTAAGTCTCGTGTACGATTCCAGTTACCGCGAGATGGTTGACCGCGTTACAAGATCTGTTTCGTACGAGATAAATGCCGATCAGCTTTTAGTGTGCTACAGACAGCCAGTTCCTTGCGAGGATGCGGATACCGGTGAACTTCAACAACGCTATCGGTTCCGTCCGGTAAGCCCTAAGGAGAGTCCCTACGTCGAGCAGCAATGGGTGCACAGCGATTCCGTACTGGAGAAACTTCCGGACCGACTTATCAACCGCAATCCGTCACTGGGAGCGTACGACACAAGCGGTCGTTTAGTTGCTTGGTGTCTGGTGTGAGTATAGACACGAGAAAGTGGTGTGAGCTGATGCGAAAGCAGCCTATAATCGGTTCTTTCTTCTTCTAGCGACCAGACAGGATCGTTGGCCGTTTTCCAAACAATACCTAACCACCGCCGAAGAGGCGTGGGTCGTGCGTTGATCCAACGTCTCGCGAAGCAACTCCATGACGCAAATCACCTACCGCAGGCGTTCATCCTGCAAGACAACGTAGCCTCGCGGTGTTTGTTCGAAAAGCTAGGATTCGTTAGTGTCGATTTGTGGTGTTGGACAAAGTTGCACAACCGGCGGGCATAAGTAGCTCTCCTCCACCGCTTGGGGGCGATCTGCGGGATGATAGAGATCGCTCGCGCGCCTGTCGATTATTTGCCGACAAAGTGAAACCGACGGGTGAAACGGTAACAAAAACATAATTGCGGGTTTGTGCGGGATGATGGCGCGCTTAGGTCTAGGTCGTTAGGTGTGCATAATTGTAATCCGGGTTCCCCCAGCTCGGCAAGGATCGGTGCTGGCGATTTGTTTTCGATTGGCTTATCTCATCCCGATCGGCTTGCGATGCGAAAGCGTGATTAAAAACAACAAGGCGAAGTGGCTCGCGTACCATTTGGCGAAAATAAAAACAAAACAGTTGAAAACGAAAAGGAAACAGTCTACCGCATATATTTATTTAGCAAGCTATCGTACCATCACAGAGTTTGGCAGAAGTGTTAGGATTCGTTGCTGTCCACCTGTGGTACTGCAGGATTAGAGTAAGCCATGCACTAAGACATACAACCACACACAGAAGTAAACCTAACCATCGCTCATGCTTTTATTGCCTTCCGCAGTTCGGACCCGTCGAATGGGCTGCTCTTCCTCATGTTCTTCAGCCAGCTCGCTTCACCCGCCACCCGGAAGCCGAGCTTCTCGAACAGCCTGCGCGAGGCCACGTTCGTGCGGCGTACGCTGGCGTACGTGCTGTGGCCCTGCTCCGCCAGCCGTTGGGCGAGCGCTTTTATCACCAGCGAACCGTACCCCTTGCGCTGTGCGACCACGCCGAGCAACCCGAGCGCACCGTTCTGCGTTCGTATGCACCAGGCCAGCGGTTCGCGGGCACCCTCCGAGAACAGACCCATCGAAAAGTTCCACCGGAGTAGCCGCTCGATGAAGTACTCCTTGCCGCCGACGGACTTGTTCAGCCACTGGTTGTAGATGAACGCGGCGTAGTGCGGCGGGATGCGTTTGAGCGTCAGCCCGACGGGGAGATCGCATCGCAGGTGGCGCGCGACCTGCTGCGGCAGGTAATAGATGAGATCGGCACTGTCGAAGGCAATCTCGAGCCGGTGCAGCCGGTACACTTCGAGCACGGGCGCACGGTACAGACACATGTTCATCAGGTAGCTGTGGTGCCAGTCGAGCAGGAGCAGCATGCGCTTCAACGTTTCACCGGAGGTGTCCAGCGTGTACATAAACATATCCGTGTGATCCTGCGGAAAGCGAACACGGATGATCGTGAGTAACATGTTTCCAGTTGATTCCTTCTCACCAGCGTGTAGTTTTTGGGTCGAAACTCACTACAATTATGTAGGTTCCATTATGGCGCCAGGTTCCGTTCAGGCTGTACACGAGCAGGGTCACACTAATCTGTGGTTCGCGTTCTATCCAGCGTATATAGTTCTGCACATTGTTGAAGGCTATCTCGTGCCGTGGCCAGTCCTGCCGGTACAGATCGCGCAGCTGTTCCCAAGCGCTCGCTGGGATCCGGACCAGCGCGTCGTTGTCGTTCTGCATAGCTGATTTGTTTGAGTGGTACTAACTACGACTGCGATTACGGGATGCACAAAGAGTGTGTGCAGTCTTTGCACACAGCAGCTCACACAAACACGCAAAGGTTCGGTATTGGTTAGGTAGGTAGGTGTCGGACGGAATCGTCTCGTTTTCCGACGAGAATCTGTCGAGCGCCCCTGATAAGATTACCCAATCTGCGTCGCGCACGCTTACGCCGTCCGTGGAGTGAGATTACGAGCGGGTTTTCGGCTGCTGGTGCTGCTGCTCCGGCTCAGCTGATGGGCCGGTGGCTAACGCTCCCATTCAACAAGCTTTCGTGCTGCGTTGCGTGTCCAGTGCATGGTGCCAACAGTTTGAAATCCCAGCTTCCGGGATAGCTCCCGCGACGGATCGTTTGCGCTGTGGATGAAGGCGTACACGTTGAATCCCATGGTGGCCCATTCGTGCCAGCGCTTGGGTCACGAGCGAACCGGAACCCTTGCGGAACGATGCGGATCGGGAACTTCCAACACACCGTGGCCACCGGACTGCAACCGAAAGCACCACGCTAACGGTTCGCCCGAGGACGCGTTGAACAGTCCGACACTTGGATTCCAGAGTGCGAGTCGTTTGAGAAGAAATTCCGATCCACCGTACGGTTGGGCCAGAGCGAGTTTGCCAGTAACGTCGAACTTGAGAGCCTCTTCCGTACACACGCATCGTGTTTCAGTGCAAAAATCGTGCTGCAGCTGCAGCCGGTGCTTCTTAATGATCTCCAGAAAGGAAGACCGGTGCTGCGGATGGCAGACGGAAATCTCCCACGAATAGTCCCAATCTACCAGATCCAGTGCGCGTTTGAGCGATTCGGTGCAGGGTAGAAGTGTGTGAAAGAACAATTGATATCGATCCTTGTGATATATAATATTTGAAATCTTTTAGAAGCGTATTTCGCATGGAAATATGAATTACACTATCCTCTGTGACGAACGTGCCATTCTCGCGCCACGTGTCATTGAGAATTTATTATGCAAATGATCATTTTTATTACATACTTATGGCTTCGATTCAATCTTTTCTGCGCAGCTCCACTCGACGAACTTTCGTTCACAGTTTCGTATCCAGTTCATCTCCCGTATGGGCCTAAATCCAACGCTATCAAACAATGCTCTTGAAGGTTTGTTGTCCACCTGAACGCTCGTGTACGCATTCCTGCCCATCTGCGCCAGCTGCTTCGCAAATGCTGTGACTACAATCCTGCCGTAGCCCTTGCGCCTCTCCGTAACGCCCAATGAGCCCATAACACCCATCTGCGTGAGCAAACACCATCCGAGTAGGCTGCCACGTACATCGAAAAGACCTATCGATCCGTTCCAGCGGATAAGCCGCTCGATTGTGAACTCCGAGCCCGTTTCACGGTGTGGCCACAGATCGTTGATTATTTTGGCGTGGTGCGGTTGCAGTGGGCCCACGCTTAGACCTTCCGGTACCGTCGCGGACAGCTGTAAGGCATCTTCTTTTGACAGGAAAAAGATCGTACTAGGATGTGCAAGAGCAACGCGCACGTTTAGCTTTTTAAACGTATCGAAGAGCAGCGTTTCGAATTCGCACATCACGGCCACATAGTAGTAGTCCCAATCGACGAGCTCTAAGGCGCGGCGTAACGTGTCCAACGACTCGTCAAGTGTGTGCATGTACAAATCGATGCGGTCCTGAACGAAACCGCAATCTTAGTAACCAAGGCAGACGTGATTAAGAAAAGCGTTACTTACAATTATCACGAATGTGCCATTCTCTCGCCAGGTTCCATTGAGACTGTACAGTGCCAAATCCTTAATCTTAGTGTCGCGCTTCGACCAATCGATGTAGTTCTGAACTGTGTTATAGGCAAGCTCATGGCGTGGCCAATCTTGCTTGTACAAATCGCGCCATTCTCCCCAATCGCAGCGTGGGATTTCTACCAGACGATCTTCTTCCATGGCGGACGGTGATAGACTGGTACGAAGGAGCTATTGGCCTAAGTTTACGTTTCCAGTGAACTCATTCGTAGATGAATGAGCAGTGTGATAAGATAGTACAACATGTTCCAGATGAGATTTTGAAAAATGTTCATCTTAATTACTTGTTTGCATATAATTTGGAAATCTTATAGTTTGATGTTCGAAAGCTAGTATCGGTACAAATTTGTGCTTCGGTGCAAAGGCCATAATGCAACTATAGTGAGTGAATTTCGGAAATCTTCAAAACAGATGAACGGTACGAAGACGGATGTTGCCTGGGAATAGGCCAAATCTAGCCGATTCAGTGCATAATTGATCATTGTGTTGATGAAAGTTTTTTACGTGGTTCTTATCATATCTCTTCAAACAGCTGTTCAAGCAACATTACACAAGATGATAAGCGTAAAGCACGACAAACGCGTTATGTTTACTTTTGTCACAAGTAAATGATCGTGATTTATGCATAGTTCACTGCTCACGTTGTCCCATAGCAACTAACGTTATTTATTTTGATAGTGTAATGTGTTAAACAGCTCATTCAAAATTCGTTTCTCGTACACGTGCGTTGTTATTAGATGTTTCAGAAGGATATTTTTTATTTCATACTGATCACAGTGTACACAAAGAACACCCAGCTGGAATCATCAGTTGAATTCAATCTGCTTTCCGCAGCTCCATTCGACGAACTTACGTTCACAGTTTCGTATCCAATTCACCTCCTGTATGGGCCTAAATCCGACACCGGCAAACAGTGCCTTGGAAGGTTCGTTCTCCACCAGTATGCTGGCGTACGCATTCCTGCCCATCTGTGCCAGCTGCTTCACGAACGCTGTTACCACAATCCTGCCGTAGCCTTTGCGCCGTTCTATAACGCCCAACGAGCCCATAACGCCCATCTGCGTGAGCAAACACCATCCGAGTAGGTTGCCACGCTCATCGAACAGACCCATCGATGCGTTCCAGCGGATAAGCCGCTCGATGGTGAACTCCGAGCCCGTTTCACGGTGTGGCCACAGATCGTTGATTATTTTGGCGTGGTGCGGTTGTAGTGGGCCAACACTGAGACCTTCCGGTAACGCCACGGTCAGCTGTAAGGCTTCTTCCGTCGGTAGGAAGTAGGTCGTATTGGAATCAGCTATTGCAACGCGCACATTTAGCTTTTTAAACGTATCGAAGAGCAGCGTTTCGAATTCGCACATCACGGCCACATAGTAGTAGTCCCAATCGACGAGCTCTAAGGTGCGGCGTAACGTGTCCAACGACTCGTCAAGTGTATGCATAAACAAACTGATGCGGTCCTGAACGAAACAGCAATCTTAGTAACCAAGACAGACGTGATTAAGAAAAGCGTTACTTACGATTATCACGAATGTGCCATTCTCTCGCCAGGTTCCATTGAGACTGTACAATGCCAAATCTTTTATATTACGATCGTGCTTCGACCAATCGATGTAGTTCTGGACTGTATTATAGGCAATCTCATGGCGTGGCCATACTCGCTTGTACAAATCGCGCCACTCTTCCCAATCGCAGCGAGGGATTTTTACCAGACGATCTTCTTCCATGGCGAATGGTGATAGACTGGTACGAAGGATCTATTGTCCCTAAACCTAGAGTGAGCTCGTTCACAGGCGAACAAGCTACGCGATAAGATATCGCAATACTTCTCTAACACGTTTTTCATTCATGCCCTTCCTCATGGCATGTTTGTGTATAATTTGACTCCTATAGACTTGGCACGCTGATTACATTATGAATTCTAATCTCGTTTCTTTTAGCTCGCGTTACTAGAATCCACCATTGGCTTGCTGCTGGATTGGAAAATGCTGTAAAATTTCTCAACGTGATCTTTTTCTTATTGTCAACTCCATATCGCCAGTTGCGCTCGTTTCATTGTTATGTATTTATGTACAAAAAGTGACGCCTGCAAGCAAAAATAGTTCTTATTTCGCACTGCGGTAACCTAACACGATAGCTACCTAGCATAAGTATGTAATTGTATCTAGAGTACCGATAGCAGCGCAAAGCGAAAGCAAAGCTCCTAATCGCACCACAAGCTCACAGCTCGATGTCCTCCATATCGTCCGCGGGCGGTGTCGTCTGCGGGAGTGGTGTTGTCGGAATCTGTGGGTACGCATATGGTGAACGATCAGAAAAAAGGTTCAGTTAGGGTTCGACGCTGCACAATCGATTCACATGCTTGCAACCACTCATGCTGCTGGCCGGGCTGTGAGTGCGAAGTGATTATCCCTATGGGTCCAATACTCCCAGCTGCGAAGATGACCGAGTTCTGACTACGGGATGCTCGGATCATCTGTTCCTTTTGCTTGTTCGAGGCGTTTTTGGGAGTAAATTTAGGTGTGCCATCACCCATCGAAGGGTTGAAATTGAGTTTAGTAGCTTAGTAGAGGTTTATCGTGGGGCGCAATCTATCCACCGGACACATTAGACAGTTAGAGTATTTCATTTCAGTAGTTTCGTTGACCCGTTTGGAGGATGCAGAAGTGAGTGTGTTTGGAAAGAAACCAAGTCAAACATTATTCATTCATTCAGTCAGTCAGTGTGGGAAATAGGTGTATGACAACCACAAACTACTAGGTAGTATGAACGGATTCCAAAACTTGGAATATAGAGCAAGTGTACATGTAACAAAAAATGGGATTTTCTCAGCAAATCATAGCACCATGCGAGACGAGTACCTAGTGTTAATTAGCAGCAACACATTTACGCATTCACACACACAAAAGAAAAGCGTCACAAAAACAAGCCTACCGGGTTTAAGTTGGTGTCACTACTGAATGCTGTGTACTTGTGAGTAAAGGTAATATCTACATCACAATCATCGGGCCTTCGTACACTTTGGACATTATACACGAAATAGACGCAACACATTCTTCTCCCGAAAGGTTAGGACCAGATGAACTAAGCCAGTTGAGCTGGTTTCGCCCGGCGCTTCTCCTGCTGGGTTATCTGCACACGAACCAGGAAACAGGGAACATTGGGTTGACTATTGGTTCGGGTTAGGGGTTTTTTAGCATTGTTGCCTGACTACAAGCGTCTATCGTCGCACTTTCTCACTCTTCGCTCTGGACTACTTCTTCACACTACTCGGACTTTCTCTGGCGTTGGTTAAGATGATGCTTGTTAGGGTGGCTACCGTTACGGTTAACGTCTAGGTTATTAGTAATCGCGGTAGTAGGCTTAGTAGCATCCGGTCTTACTTTGAAGCAGCGAATCCGGAAATGGTGGCACATTTCTCGCACCACACCGGCACCGTAGTGAATGTGCGCGATCGTTACGCACGTCGTCAGTCCGTACAGGACGTACCGCTCGACCTGGGCGTTCAGCTCGGGTAGACCCAACGCCGGATACGGTAGGACGCAGAAAAACGTTCCGACGCATAGTAGATTCAACAGTCCGTTCCATAGGTCCGCCCGCGTATCGGACATTTGAGCAACGATCAGACGACACTGGAAGGGGGAGATAACGATATGCACATCAGAAGTCAAGCGGATGACAACCATTGGCAACATGGACTTACACAAATGTTAGAAAACAGTGTACCACACATAACAAAGTACAACCGTGGCTCCAAGTCGATGATACCGTTTCTGGAGAACAGCACCCAAACAGTGCAGAGTATGAAGAGACTGCTGAGTGGCACCAGTGGTCGGATCGCTTCGCTGAACGATCGCATTTTGCCCGTCTTGTCGCGGTAGGATCTGAAAGCATTGGTGAGACGATTGGAACATTAGTATCGCCAACAGTGACAGCAATTGCTTGTGTAATTGCTCTTACTTGTACACGTTAGATATAATGATAGGATGACTAGTAATGACAGCGGAGACGTAAAGCGTCATCTCGAAGATGTGGCAAGGCTTCACGCCTAGGATCGGTATCTGCCAAAATTCGGCACCAAAAATGCCAGTGATCGCCAGCGTTATCGAGACTCCCTAGAACGAAGCGAATAGTAACCATTAGTACCGAATCTCTTCCACACTAGCAGAGCACGAAACAATACGATCCGTGTTCGGACTTACCCACATAACGAAATCGTAACCCCACGGCAGGAACATCACCCCGGTGAGGTATTTCTCCACGTGTGGCAGATAGAAGTTAAGGAACACATTCAGCGTGATGAAGAACATACGAACCGGCGGTAGATCGGTTGCGCCGAATAAGCTGAACATGTAGATCGGTATGAGTACGGCCGAGTACGAGTCGAGCCCGTGGTCAAACAGTTCACCTAGCGGCCCACTGGTGCCCGTTCTTCGTGCCTGCTTGCCATCGATGCCATCTGTGGACGAAGAATGCAACTGGATGTAGCCCGATCCTCTCCCAACAGCAGAAATTACTTCCAACGTTACCTAAGGTGTAGGCCACAAAGAGATTGATCGCTGCTAGCATCCATACCCACTCCGGCACCGGTATCGGTGTCTGTGTGGCGGCGCGAAAATCGTAGTCGTAGTACGCGATCAGGAAGAAGTTTACTACCGTCAGCAGAAAGCCGGTGAAGGTGAGTAGGTTGGGCGCGATCCACCGGGGACAGAACAGGACCACCTTGTTCCAGAACGGGTGCATAACATACACACTAAGAATACTAGTATCGACGCAGTTGTACTAGGATTGAGAGAAAAGAGTGAGGTTGAAACTTTAGTACGCACGTTCTATGAGCAAGCAGATTAGTTATGCTAATGTTGGTGGTAGTTTCACTCTTTTTTTCTTTTCCAGAATTTTAAATTATCACTACCTGCCTTTCAGAGGTCTTCCCAACCCCGGAAGGTCATACCACAGTTGCCACCGCCACTATGATAATGGAGCCGGTGGCATCTGATTTATTCATAACTTTTGCCCCGGTTTCGATTTTACCGTGAAATACTCGTCAGCTCCTCTCGTCGGTAAAGACCCCGTACGTAGTATGCAAACAATACCGCGGCTGTGTGTTGGTGTGCGTCCTGCACGATGCGCTGGAGTACATTTACACCGCGTGTTAATCATCGGCCACGCTGTGCTGGAAGGAACCAGCGCGATTGTAAACAGGCCAGCTCGCCATTCACACGCCTGACACGATTGATCGATCTGTTCGGGGGCTATCACATCGGACGATTGTTTGCAGCGGCAAATGATCCCCCAGCTGCCTTGCCGAGTACTACAACCGATGACCCTGTTGTAATCGGCCCCGTTTCCCATCTGCAGTACGGCGGATTATCAGACCTCGGAAGGAGTTATTGCAGGGCGCGAACACATAGGGCACAGGTCATGCCGATGGCCGTTGGGCATGTTTGTTGTGTCGGTCCGATACGACGGCAAGGACACAGCAAGAAACGAATCCATTGGAGGACAGCTCATGGATGCGCCATACTACGTTGCTACGGTTTTGTTGCCTACTTTGATTTCTTTACTTTAGACCAAAAATAAATGCCTTGCAGAAGTGCGTGTTTTATAAACAAGGTTGGAGAGTTAAGTTCAATCGCCTAACTTCATCCCAGGTGATAAGGTCACCGACAACCCCTATCGTACGATGTGCTGAAGGAGGCTATGAAATAGAAAGTGGTACGACTGGCGGCGCGATATCTTCGTTTCGCCGGCATTGGCGAATAAGGTCACACGGTATTGAAAAGTTAAAACAAAAACAAAGAAATAACAACAGTCGGGCCGATTGTTTTACATCAAACGCGTTGCCCACGGTAAACAGTGATGATGAGAGTGTGTCTAGGTGTTACTTCTTCGCTCGTGGGTATGAGGTAGTTCTCCATAAAGCGGAACTACGCAACGCACATGCAACAGCAAAAAACGTTAGTTTAATTGCGCGAAAAAATAACACAAACAACGCTCATGCCACGTTTATGACGCTTTAAGCCAACTTTCAAACACATATGTGCACTTAATGGGAGCGATCGCACAAGTCATCGTGATTAATAGGCTAGTTGTAATGCAAAAAGGTGGCCTATGGGTATTGTCTTTCAAAACGACTCGTTAGCACATTTGAGAAACGTCCACAGCTAATGACTTGGGAGCCGTCCAAACAAACATTTGGTTGATTAAATTCCCATCAGATACCCGCACAATAAAAAACAAGAACTAATACGAATTGTGGAGCTGATATGGGTTGCGCAGAGATCTAAAGACCCTCTTGCCGCTGCCACTGGGTAATAAATATCACGATAACAACAACTCGCCACGAACACCGTGCAGCCCCGATAACGAACTCATAATTCAAACGTTCTTAATCGATTTAAATCGTTGCGTCACACCGCAAATCACGCTTATCACACACACGCCGATTGGTTGCATTCGATTCAATAGAGCCGGAGAATATCGTACGATTGGGCGGTAGACGGATTTTATCAACCGGCGTCTCAGAAAAAAAACCCACATACTGCATCGGCCTATCTTGTGGTTCTCTGCTCGTCATAACAATCGTCACTGATCACGCAGTCTGCAGCTCATCTTGGGAGTTTTTTTGTAACCCTCTGCTCTGCACTAAACTCTCGCACGCAACTACGTTTCGCGTTGTTTGTGTCTCGCAAACGGCAGCATCCCAGATATGGTGGGGTGTGTTATCCAATTCAAATGCTCCACAGCCACTTATCACATTCAGCGCATGAAAGCCGTATCCGTCCGGACGTTGCAAGACCGGCGACTTGTTAGCGAATCCGCATCGCACTTGTTCTTTGCGTCTGCCTACCTGTTGGCCAGTACCTACCTTGTACTTTTCAAAGCCCTTCAGGTGGGCATCGTTGAGATATTTAATCCCGATCATGATGATTCTGTAGAAGCACGACGGTGACGAAGACGACGAACAGCAGCAACAATATAACACGTGTAAACAATTTGATTGAAACACACTCACACATACACACACGCACAGGCACGACTTATGAGAAACGACTCTTGACCGTATCTCACGTGTTACCAGCGACTACGTCTACTGGACGTTCTCCCAGCGCATACCGGAGGAATCGTTCGAGTCGTCGTTTCGCGGAGAACTTTGCGTGCGACACGTTGCGGCTGCGCTGCGTTACGCGAGTGACGAACGATCGTGGAAGCGGCCGTTGCGCTTTAGCGGCTATCGCACTCGGTGTGGCACACAGCTAATTACAGCACCGTACAGCCGGCAGAACCCGCAATCATCACCACACACCGCCACGCCACAGCGTCGAATGTGACGATCTGGTGCCGCGCCCCGTATCAACGCTCCAGGGAACAGCGAGCCGGCGGCCGGGATTATGGTGTGCAACCAACACTGGCAGAGAGTTCACACTGTGTGTGGGTTTTAATCCACCATGCACCACATACACGCGGGGTCAGCCCAGTATCGGGTTCGAAGAGCAACAACAGCCGCCGCCACTCGCACTAACAGGCAAAATGCCACTGTCGCTACTGATAAGAGAGCACTTGAGTCGCGTTTCGTCATCAGCCCGTGGCAGATGAATCGCCGCAGCGGTGAATACGGGTACTAGTAATCCATAGTAATCGTCATCGTCGTAGTAGGCAGTAGGTTTCAACATCGCACGAGAAACGTCAAAGATTCAAACAAACCAAAGCCTACTCGGCAGGGCTGGAAGAGTACCGCGTGACATTGGTAGTTATTAGACGGCACTTAGCTCATGGCCGCGCTCGGACCTCTTCTGTAGTGCGCACGTACAGTCTTATCACAATTCCGGGTGCAGGACCTTTCTGCGATTGGGAAGAGCTTTTTCGGGGTGGTGATACAGCTGTAGCAATTCGGTACACTCGGCAGCGATTAATTATAGGTTTCTCGGACCCGGTACGCAGGCACAGGAGACCCGTTTCGCCACAACGTAAGCCAACAAAAAAAGCAAAACATCAAAACTTTGACGCAGTGTGTACACCACCCTTAATCAAACCGTACCGTTCCGCTTGTAATTAGCTTAGTCGGTGAGCCACGTGCGGGCTTCTTTAGGGCTCGGAAACGCGCGGCCTTGCGAAAACACAAACACCGCACAGCTCGCCCCGTACACTTCGAACCCGATATCAACTATGTTGTCCAACAGCGCTGGGAGGCCACACAGGGCCGCTTCCGTACGGTTCGACGGTTCGCACACGAATGCCCGGATGCAGCACGGCGTCGGGTAGCTCGCATCGGCGTCGTGTTACGATAAATATGACGTTCCGTTCCGCGTCCCACCGTAGATCCCACCGCGCCACTGGGGTTTTGCGGTTCGTTAGGGTGGCAAGAATAAAGTGACCCGCCCGCCCAGAACCGAGTGAACGAACTGGTTGCACTGGTAGTCGTGTGCACTGTCGCGGGCACTCCGGAGCGTAGGGACACACTGATAAGAATCGTTAGGGGTGTTGTGTTGAATGCGTTTCAGTTTTTTTTTTCTCTATTAACGGATGAACTGTGCAATCCCGTCCCACGATGATGCGCGAGAAATGCATTCGTCGGTAGCTAGAGAGAGCGTTTCGTGAGTCGTACGACGCAAATGAGCGTAATAATGGCTGAGTGATCATCATCGATTGGTTGATCGATCAGTAAAACTAGATGGATTTGCATTTTTTGCAACTGAATATTTTACTATTCAACCCTTTGCAATCAGCGCGTTTTAGTACAAGTTTTAATATACAGTTTCATTCTATTTTGTAAATAATTTCTTTATGAGTTTTTTTTCTTCTAATTACTTAGGAGTTTAAACCGTTTTTTGTACATTGATGTTTCCGAAGGGACTTTGTGTAAAAAAAAATAATAAAAAATCCTGATTAATGTGAATATTTACAGCACATGTTAAGGCATTGAATAGGTCATTTTAGAACATAGTTGGTGGAACAAATAAGCAGTTTTAGCACATGTATTAGGACAAATAGTTGATTTTATACTAACAAGACTAACTACTAATAAACAATATTGCATCATTTTAAAAACAAAAAGTTTTTAGTGCTACAAAAAATCACTATTAGGGAGGCTGGGCCAGTGTTGGGAATTCCTCTTTCAGTTCACTTTATTGTGTATTCGTACATTAGCAAGTGGAGTTACAATTATCTGTCGAATAATCCTAATTTTGAAAACGCCTTTCTGACAAACTTGTGGAACAATGCACGCACGCCTCCTACATTATTCCACTTGCTCTTTCACAGAACCTTCGTGGTCGTTGTCGCCGTCAAACCTTCCTGTTCCAGGCGGGCCAGCATGGGCCGGTAGATATCAGCCGAGAACGGTAGCACAACGCCCCGCTGCTGGATCTCGCCTAAATGAAACGAAAAAAGAAAGAAAGAAGAAGAGATAATGTATGGCAGTCGACCGGAAGTACCGAAACCCGGGACACCCACCATCGATAATCATTTTCGCTGCAATGGCCGCCGGAAATCCGACCGTTTTGGCCATCGCCGAGTGACCGCCCTCGGATGCCGGTTGCCCGTAGACGACAAAGTTAATGCCACGTTCCTCGCGGCGTCCATCGCTCCAACGAATTCCAACGTCATGACGCAACACGATAAGATCACGCTCAGTATCGGCTGGAAGTGAGAGAGAGTTGCATAAGTGGTGCGTTGAACACAGAAGCTGGGCGAATGAAATGGATTTCTATTCCGCTTACCAAAGGCCAATTTCTTGGACAGGTAGTAGCTGAGTGTGTCCAACGGGGAGCCCATCTTCACGACGGGCACGTTGTCAAGCAGACCCAACTCCTCCAGACCCTCGATCGTGCCCACGCGCTCCGCTAGCTTGTACTTGAGGTTTTCAATGAAGATGTCGGCATCGGCTAGGCCGAGCATGTTCACGATCAGCTGCCGCCAGGTGAGCTCCGGACCGTGCGGATGTAGCAGCGGGTGCGGGTTCGGATCGATCAGTCCAAGCAGCTGCATCGGTTTGATCGTGTCCGAGAAGCCCTTGTAGCGAATCGTTCCCCGCAGCAGGGTGTTAATGTTGGTCAGCCCGTACAGCGATTTGTACTTGGTCGAGTCACGGTTGGGGAATCCTTCCAGTGCGAACCCAGGCAGGAACTCGAGTTCTCGCGGCGCTGACATCAGCTCACCGCCACCGGATATCTCCACGACCTGTCCCTTGCTCAGGTACTTTGCGGCGGACAGCGTGTTCAGCAGGACTCCACGGGGCGACCACGAGAACTTGTACCGCAGCGGATTGTCCGAGTGCTCCGGTGCCGGAAGTCCGCCGCAGAAGCTGACGAACGACTCTACAACGCCACCGTTCTCCTGCACGTCCTGGATGCACTCGAGCGCCAGCAGGTGATCGATGCCGGGATCGAGACCGACCTCGTTCATGATGGTAACGCCGGCTTCTTGCGCGGCACCATGCAGCTCACTAATTTCGTCGTTCACGTAGCTAGCCGTCACGAGATGAGTTTTGCCGGCGATGCAATGCTTCGCGATAACGCCATGGAGTGAGTAGGGCAGTAGCGAAACTACCACGTCGCTTTCCTCGCAAAGATTGTGCAGATTGGCGCTCTCGTCCTGCACGTTAACGTACACCGACTCCACGCCCTGGTAGCGTTGTGCCAGCCGATCCGCTTCTTCCTTGTACTGCGAAGCCACCTTAATACTTACGTTCGACTCTCGGTGCAGATATTCCACCAGCGGAGCCGACACGAACCCGGCTCCTAGGACCAGCACCCGCTTCTTCCCCTCGTACGAACCTTCCGTCTTGTGGCGTGATCGACTGTTTGACTCTCGCAGTTCGTTGATGTACTCGTACCCAGGCGTGAGGCTTCCGTTGCTGCAAATGATGGCACCTTCCACGGGCTGGCAGAAGTTGTGCTCGTCCAGCGGCCTCGACGCATCGCTCTGCAGGATGTCCAGCGCGTACGGGTACAGCAGATCGCCGAAGAAGTCCGTTGCCTCACGGGGCAACTGCGTGGGCATGTTATCGATCGAGCAGACCAGCACACCCGGGCCCTTGAAGCTCTTCTGATCCTTGTTGCGATCGGCATCGTACAGACAGAAGGGCGTATCGATCGTTGTGCACTCGTTCATGAACTCTATCGAACCGCCCGGATCCGCGGATATGTCGCAGATGGCCAGCATCCGGTGCGGAAGAGCCGGCGATCCTCGGCTCGTCGGCAGCCAGGGAGTGTTCGCCGGTCGGAGCAGATTTTTTGCGTCGGGAATCGTGATCAGCTTCGGCGCACCGACTGCCCAGTAGATTCCGTTCACAATCACCGACGCGTACGGTGCAATGTTCTTACTGAAGGTGGAGATGTAACGCTCCGGATATTGGTCGTACTCGACGGGATCGAACTTGCCACCCTCACGGCGCTCGAGATGATCGGAGCGGCTGACTTCGCAACCGTACAGCTTGTTGGTCGAGCCATGTTCGGCGACCTTGCGCAGCATCTCCGGCGGCACAAACTCAACCGGTAGCTCCTGGAACACTTCCTGTGCACCCTGCGATACGTTGCCGGACCCGGTAAAGATGAAGGTAAGTGGGCCGATCGATTTCGGCATCATGCCGAGCGATATTTCGTATCCACAATCCCGCACGGCCTGACGTGCCATTGAAGAGTTCCTGTAGTTATGCGCTGGGCCAACGTGCTGGAGATGGAAATATGGGGATAGATGTAGTAACAGATGGGAGCTTCTTTTTAAATTAACCTAATCCTACCATGAACGGTGTGTGGTGTCCCAGTGCCAACAGTCTTAAGCCAAGTCCGTGCAAAATGTTCACCATACCGGCCACACCGGCATACTTGCCAAAAGCCACCAAACGTAGTCCATTGCGGTCCATGAGCTTCTCGTAGTCGACCAAGCGAATGTTCTTCTCGAGGCAGGCGTCCAGCAGTGGCATGTTCGACTCTTGCGCCTTGATCGTGTGCGAGAAGAAGCAGTAGGTCTTCTGTGGAATCAAGGCATCTACCGGGACCTGCTTGACGCCAAAGATGACTGACGCTTCGCTTATATCCTCCTGGACGGTGGCTCCCGCATTGAGATAAGCCTATGGAGGATTTTTTTCATGGAAAGAATGTCATAATTCAGTTATCAAAATCCCTAACAAAGATGTTTTTAAGAAAATAATTAGGCAAAACACTATTGAAACGCGAAACATTAAATCTTTTATAAATAACAAATAATTTGTTGGAACTAAATCCTCGTTCAATGAGCGCTTTGTTTTGCCCGCGTTTAATGCGTTGCAGAGTGTGATGGCCAAGTCTTTACTGTAAAGCATCCCTACACGCTTGACCGTATGCGGCGTTAACTTGAAAAGTGTGACGTTTCTCACAATCATTGATAGGGATTCTCCATTCCGTTCCCATTCAATCAGCTATTCATTCAATGCATACAATCCAAACCTCGTGGTTCGAGACTTTGTCAGCATATAGAAATAAACAAGAGTAAAAAAACGAAGAAAAACAAATACACAACTGGGAGGTGTGTACGACGCCATCAGCGAGCTGCGCTTATCAGTTCGCCGCTGCGGCCTATGCCTATCCTCGTGCCTATCTTCCACTCGAAAGGAAACCACACGCGTCGTCTTGAGTCCGACGCGGCCTTCCCGACCATGGTGATAACTTCGTTCACAAGCGCCATATTCTTATCTATGTCGAGCGATATCACGGCTTAATCAAATTGCAATACACCAACAAGCCTTCAAAAGGTAGAACGATATTGCCGATGGCAGGGCGTCAAGTGCCAATTCGTGTGTGTAGTCGATGATAGTGGCAGCGGACGACGAGGAAAACAAAGTAGGCCGTGACCGACAGCAACTAGTTAGTGACAGCGCGGCATCTGTCACGTGCTTTCTGCCGTTGCGTGGAAAGAGCGAAAGTTGGTTTACTCTATCATCAGCGCATCAAATCCCTGTGCATTATCCCTACTTTAATCCTGAGTATGCGACCGTGAACAAACAAACTGAACAATTGCAACAAGTGGAGTAGCTTATCTGGAAGACCACTTCTATCTCTAAGTTAAAGGATTTCTAGGTAGATGACGGAGATGAACGCACATCGGGGCGCAAAGAAACACAGGGAGCAAATCAAAATTGTTCCCGCGTGCCATTATCTCGCACCATGCCAGCCTGTCTCGGAGCCCAAACCGATAAGACAATGTTGACTTACTAAAATTTTACTGTCTGATCGCTGTATTAGCTGGATTCGATTGGTATTTGAGCATTTCCAATCGCGTCGTGATCTTTTGAAGCCCATTTGCTCAACCCATTAAGATAAGAACACACATTCACAGAAGCGTGTACGTTTGCATTTTAAGTACAGTGTGAACTATTCTCCTCCTGATACCGCAGATCCTTGGTAACAGCGTAGACCGTAGTGCGGTAGTGCCCTTCTTACCTGCATCGGGTAGGCTCGCCTGTTGGACGGCTGCACTATCACCTTAACGCCCTGCTTGATGAGTTTTTTCACCATCGCCGGTGAAAAGGAAGCGCGACGTTCCCATACTGATTGATCTTCGCGGCGTAGAGCGATCACTTTTCCGGTCTGGAAGAAAAAGCAACGTCATAAACTGCACTTCATTCACACGATGCAGAAAATCGCGCAAGAACCAGCAGGCGAAACTGAGCCGCACGCAGCGGAATTCGCCTATCTGCGCTGGCCTGGCGACAGTATCATCTATCGGAGGGTTGCTCACATGTTTGCCACGAGTAAAGTGTCGCGCTGATAAGTGTTCACTACATTTTAAAATACGAAACATCTTAACGGTTCGGCGGATGGAATAGGACTGACGACGGTCGACTGGTGCCGTCCACCAGCTGTCCAGCTGAAGCTAAGGCACCATATCAGCCATATCAGGCAGAGAAAACGCGCGGGATGATGGCATTGGGTGTACTACTGTGACTTCCAGAATTGTTGATAATCGTCCTTCGCGATTCGCATTTCGCTTGAGCTTTATGAGCCATGCTGCTGTTGCTGTTGCGCATGCGCATGATGCGGTTGCTGGCGCATGTTGCTGACTGTAGGATTGGGAGTGCATTGATAAGAGTCATATCGCTTAAAATTAGGATTTTTTGAGAGTCAATTTGACGTTCAGTTACATCAATTTTTCATTATCACAAGCTATTTATTTGACTTTTTTGTTTTTGAAACAATGGAGCCAACAATAGAAGCATTCCTGGTTGAATTCTGGTTGAATTCCACTTATTTTGAATAAGGCATGTTTTAAATGTACCGCTGAGTAAGGTTTCTTAATTCTTAGTGAGATTCTGAGGTTTTCTATGTGTAAAGAAAAACAAGAGTAATTTTCAAATCGCGCATGTCTAGTGTCTAATTATGAAAACTCCAACATTTTGCTATCATGTTTCAGTTGTTGGGAACCACGAAGTTCTTCACAATACATAATAACAAATTGAAGGCCCGAATTAAAATTATAATCCGACTATTAATGACTAATTGTGTTCCTTCCAGAGGTTTGTTTTTTGCTGGTTGTTAACCTTTCAAAGCAACTTATAAAATGGACTGTTAATAAAGTGGAACACATCAACAAACCAAATTGTTAACAACAGGCCTGAAAATAACGGTCAGTTCAAAAATCAGACGCAGCAAATCCTTTCCAGCTGTCAAATCGCATGTCCAACGAAGCAACCTCGCTCCTGTCAAAGCGTTTTTTTCCATCATACCCAGCTCGACCAATCAGCGAGCCCCACAATTCCATTATACAAACATTGTATGTCGGACCGAACGAAAACCCTCAACACTTTGTGTGTGCGAACGATGGCCTCGTCGGTTGTGCTGAACGAATAACTTTCTCAATTTTGTTATCAACGCGAAACGGGAAGAAAGTGCCGCACCACCGCACTCCACGCGAAAATACCTTCTCTTTCCTCGCGATCCTCTGCCGTGTGTGGTATTAGTGTACGGTGAAAGGATAGGAAAATTGGGTTCACATTTGTTATTGTTAGTTTTTTTCCTTCCTGTGTGTTTTCCTGGGTTGCCAGTAGTGAAGAAAAGTTAGACGTGAAAAAAACACTCGTAGTGTGCACCATCCAGCTACGCGAAAAGTAATAGTGAATCTTTTCTACGCTACAATTCGATTATAGTGCACTGTGAGCTGGGATCGGGCGCGTCGAGTTTGGTGTCTAGAAACTCGTATTGGAAAAGCGCAATTGTTGCCTCGAACTTTGGATCGGTCAAATCGCGGCGGCGACGACTCTCGGCTGACCGTGGCACACAAACAGGAAGCGACCTCCGGTGCGTGCGTACGTGTGCGTGCCGTGTAATTAGCGCCACAGCGCCCTAGAGGGCTCGTCTCGTCTGAATCTGGTTGCAACCACCGCAAGATCGACCACGAAGCGGAGTGAAAACTTTGTTTGGGTTTTCTAAATTTAGCCAACAGCTCATCTGGCCGCACGCGCGTACACTGAGCGAGGCCGATATTGGCAAACATCTCGACCGAGCAGCCGTCTCCGCGACAAATTTGCATAAGACAGGCCGAAAAAAGCAACGAAAAGGCCACCAGAAATCAGCAGCAGCAGTAGCAACCTTGGCGAGTGGTTCGACCAGAAAGATTAGTTTCAGACAGCAGTGGCAGTAGTCGGAAGTCGCAAGGGTGGGCTCTGCTAATCAACAAACTCGCCCCACACAAATACACACGAACCGCAGCGAAGTAATAGTAATCGACGGCAGCCAAAACCAACCACCCCATCGTCGTCATATCGGCCACCCCGGACGGTTCCCCCTGTTTGGCCGTCGATTTATTTCGGAAGCTTTCCAGATTGTTTCGTTCCAATCCCTGTGCAAAAAGTCGAGTTTTGCGTTTGTGCTACTGGGAGGAAGGTGAAATAAATCGCAAAAAAAAAACAAACATCACAAACAAACCAATAGCAGCAGCAGCGAGCTGCTTGCTGGCTCACAGGCGGTGTGTGGTTGTTCACGCGCCCGTAGTAACAAACAAAACCAGCATCAGTGGTAGTGAGTGCGCCACAGCAAAAAAAAAAAAATCAACAAAAAATAGACCATCCCATGTTGGATGCGGCGCTGCGACGGCGAGTATTGTGAAATAGTAATATTCTCATCCCAGGCGGCAGTGGAGTAGCGCACACATAAATTTCAACGACGTACAACGTATCTCAGCAAGCGCTCAGGATCTCGTTGGATCGCTAGATACTAGACGATACGTGGCGGCCCATCCCACCTCCACCACAGCGCTGCGCACTTTTAGAACCAGATCGCAATCGAAAAACAAACCCCGCACAACATGGATGTAACGTTGATCGTGAAGGCGTCCAACCAGCAGTGCGAGGACCTGACCATCAAATGCGAACCGTCGTGGACGATCCGGCGGCTGAAGGGCCATCTGACGGAGGTTTATCCCGGGAAACCGGTATGTATGGGATGCTTCTAATTATCCAGTGGCAATTACATTGATTTTTCGATGTTTCGAATATTCGCACACACACATACCCACACTGTAAACAGTAGCGAGACAATGATGAGTCAGACAGGTCTAATCGATTGCGATCAGGCACACGCCATACACGCGTGACAAATTGCCGGATACATTCCACCCGGGGGTACGGGTTCTGATGAGCCAACACCGGGTGAAGGGCATTAACAGGCTTAATTAGCTACCCTGTGCGAGAGGAAGGCACAATCGCTTCTGCTTTCATCTGCTTTCGGGAATCGGGGCAGAACTATAGAGTCGGAGAGAGCACGGAGAGTGTGTGCCTGCTTGTTTACACACGTGCATTTATTCAATGTACACGTCGTCCTTCAGTCTCGCGGGGGTGTGATTTGTTTCAACACTAGAAGATGCCAACGCAGATGCCTTGTAGCTACTGTGCTGGATTGCATCATTTGACTTTCGCGAAGAGCATTGGCCGTGGACGTGGACAACGAATTACTTTGTTATTGATTTATCATTGTGTTTCATCGAGAAGCAATTGTTTCTATTGGTGGGTTTGTTTTCTATGTCGATAACGAACGTTCATATTTAATCATTAATGCTATGCCTTTTATGGGCTGGCAAACCTGCCCATTGGGACACGTCGTTGTTTTGAAAATCGTTTGAAGTCCCTCACAAGTTTTGCACATCACTATAAGATGTCTAGATGGGAGTCATTAAAATGATGTTCTCTTTCATTGTAATGGTTTTAAAACTCCAATGGAAAATCCTTTTATGCACTTGATTACCACGTCAAAACGGAGCGAAAAATAATTATCTCACCTCACATGTGACAAACGAGCGATTGCAAATGTGTGTATGTACATACGCGGGTATTTCCAACCCGACGTTGTTTGGGAATCCGATGATAATTAAATCGCTGTTCCGAGATAGTACTAATCTTGGCTTTTTGCATCGCCAGCCGGGCGTTGTGTTTGTACACAATCCAGTGGCCCGACGGCAGTCGGATCCAAAATCTGGCACCAGTTTGTGTTTGCTTTGATGGCAGCAAAGCGTTCGGTACGTAGGAGGACGTAAGTGATGCAGCCTCAATGGATTGAATCCATATTGGGTCGGTATTAAACTATCATTTGCTTTGTGTTGTGGGCTCACATTTTAAGGCAAGTTTAGAACATCAAATCCCACTTCTTCCTTCCGAGAAGATAAGGATCTCGACGACGTGATTTTGAAGTGTTTTATAAATCAACTAATTCAACTAATTCGTAGAACTTTGTTCAGAAAACAACACGCGATGTAATTAAGTTCTGAATTTCAATCATTTTCGTTTGTGTGTGTGTGTGTGTGTTTGTTGCAACAGCGTTAGCGAATACGTGTCCCTTTCCAGCTGGATAATGATAAGGGCGTTGAGAGTGTATTCGAAAGCTAGTCGGTTGAGTGTAAACGTCGGGAACGAACTGTTGTAGAGTGGGGTATGATAACGAGAACGAGGAAAAAAACACAAGTAGGAACGAACCGTGTGAGCACACAAAACGACGCGTAGTGGGTTCTTTTGACTATCGTTGCCACTTTCAAGCCGTTTTGCAACCAGTTTCGCTCACGAAAAATCATTTTTCTTTCCCAATAGAGCACCGATGAACAGAAGCTAATTTACTCCGGCCAGCTGCTCGGCGACAGTGTGGTGCTGAAGGACGTCCTGCGTCAGTACGATGGTCAGCAGGCACATACAGTGCACCTAGTTTTCACACCAAAGAACAGCTACTACGGTGGAAGCGGAAGTGGTAGTAGCAACAAATCAAACGGCAGCAGTAAAATGACTTCCACTGGAAGTGCATCACCGGCCGGTGCTAGTAATAGCAGCAGCAGCAGCGGAAGTGGCACCAGCAACGCGAGTGGTAGTGCTAATAGCAGCACCATCATGCCAAACACTGTGACCGGTACTAGCGCATCCATCTACGGCAGAAGTTCACGGGAAAATGCAAACGACAGTGAAGAAATGACCGGCGACGGTGGAAATGGAGACGGTTTGCGCCATCGCTCGGTTCCACAAACGCGACCCGCACCTAGAACGACACCGAGACCGTCACAATTCGTTGAGCAGACGGCTGCGCTGCATAACTTCATGCAGCAGACCTACATGCAGTACCTTAACCAATACATTAATCTGTAAGTATTTTGCACATTAACAGTTGGTTGTCAGGCAATGGATATATTTAACATTTTGTATGCAAATTTCTCACAAGATAGATGAAGTAAAATATGGAATTATGTAGGTTCTGGCTTAACCTTGGCTTTTAGATGCATTTTAAAAATCAAAGTTTTTATCAAAAGTCTGTCCTACAGATAACATTTAACATTTCGCACTTTTTTTTACTCCTCTTTAGGATAAATGAACAAACGAACGCTGCAAATGCGCTATATTCTGCCTCGGGGTTGCCGGGACCTACCGGGGCTGCAGAAACGGCGACTCCAACCGTGAACCAACTGTCCGGTGCACAAGCGTTCCCGACCGTGCCGTTCGTGCCGATGGTGCAACAGGCGCCAGCCATAAGTGGGGCCTCCTTCCCGAACCTTGCCTACTATCCCTGCATGACGTCGGCCCCGTACACCGGTGGGCTCCCTTCCACCAGCAACATTCCAACGCCGATCACCTCCACCACGACCACCTCGGCTGGACCATCGGGGACGATTCCTTCCGCCCTCTTACCACCTTCATCTTCTGGAAGTCCGACTGCCACAACATCATCTACACCATCGGTCCCAGCTGCCGGTGCACTGGTGGACAGTAGCTCCACGGCAGTCCCCACACCTGGCGCGGATGCAGCGAATGCTGCGCCACAGCCCGCTGCCGAGCAGGGTGGTGCCGCTGGGCAGGATGTAGCCGCTGGACAGGGCGCAGCCGCGGCTCCCGCCCGGGCACGCCGCTTCCCCAACATCGTCGTGGAAGAGCAGGAAAACAACGACTGGCTGGATGTGTTCTTCAGCATGTGCCGCGTCGGCATCCTGATTACGGTCATCTATCTGTACTCGTCCCCGATGCGATGTCTGACGGTGCTATTCATCGGTGTGATGCTTTATCTGTAAGTAGAAGGCTCAGTTAGGGACCGAGTAGAAATTGTGGATACATTTTTTATGTATGATAATATTTTCACGCACAGGAAAAAACATTTGGATCGTGTCTATCAGGCGATCGACCGGCGTATACCTCGGTTGCAGCAGCCTGTCCAGGGGGAACGGGTGGAACCACAGCCGGCCGTCGTAAACAATAACAACGTACCTGAGGACCACAACCCGGAGATGCAACAACCTCCTCAAGCGCAATCGAATGGCCAAACTTCCTCTGGCTCTTCCGAGGCTCCCTCAAACGCCAAAACGGAACGAAGTGAAACGGAAAATGCTCCAACGGTTGGCGGCTCTCAGGAAGGCAGCAGCACCAGCAGTAGAGCGATCGTCCCTCGTCCACGAACCGGACCAGCCGCGACTGCGGCTTCCGCAGCACCACCGGCCGTACAGCTGGAAGAGCAGCAGCAACAGCTCACGAGTGCCGACGGTGATGCCGGTAGCGTTCCGGCCGAACAACCAGCCGCCGAAGGCCAACGGATGACGCTGAACGATATGACGTCCTTCCTCGGAACGCTGGTGATCACATTTTTCACCTCCATCATTCCAGACACGCCGGCAGCGTAAATATCTAACAGAGTGGGGACACAAATACGCCCGCAGGTGAGCTTTGTTTCGCAGTGGCTCCTCATGCACTCACCGTTTCAAAATCGGCCTTCGTTCGATTCCTGTTCTAAGTTCACTATGCGTCACCGTCATGCTACATATGCAACATGCGCTTTGTACAGTTATATTTATGTGAGATTTGTTGGGACGTAAAAATGTGTGCTTGGTTTGCGCCCCGGCGGTGTTAGAATCGGATCGCGTGGGCATTTTTTACACATCCCCGGTCTGTATCGCAGGGGAAGGGATTTAGAATGGTTAAGATCAATAGTGTGTCGCAGTCTAGATGGTCGCACGTCGTAGAGGGTAGTCGTTGTTTATTCTTTAAAATGTTTTTGTTTTGAGTTTTTTAATGATTTCCCTCATTTTTGATATATTATTTAACCTCATATTACACAATAGGCCGCCATATATGCGCGCGAGTTGTAGAAAATCCAGACGAAGGGTAGCGTCAAGTGTTTTCTAACGGTTTGCTTCTTTGCAAACCAAAGGGATCCTTACAAACAAACATATATAGGAAAACATTTTCCTGGTGCTCACCCTCGTTAGAAATTGCTGTGGGTATTTAAGTTTTAATTTGTGTCGAAACAGCTATATAATTTAACCCCCATCCCCATATTCTTAATCTGCGTCCCGCTGGGAGGGAAAGATTAGAGCCGATGGCCGTTTTTCTAGATGATCGCACGTTGATAGGAAATGAAAAAAAATCATCCAGCAAAACAAAAAAACACTAAAAACGTTGTTACTAAATGGTCCATCAATGTGGTAGAATATTTTCCGTACCCATTTCCGGTGTCAAAACAAACGTCAAACGCAGGAATGCGCCAGCAGGCGGCAGATCCTAGGAGGCACTGATACATTTATAGCTTTAAGCAGCAGCCATATTGGGTGGCGCATTCTTCGATCGTTAGAAACTAGTGGATTAACTATGAGCGAAAATAACACAAAAGAAAAAAATGTTAGCAAAACGGGAGCAGCAGCATAAAAGCGCGGTGTATATCTCGAGAAATTAACCATTTGTGTTGCTCCCCAAAATCTCGCGTTTTGTGAACGAGATGTCCTAGTTTTTCCCCCTCCCAAAACTTGTTAAATCATTGTGATTTATGTATTATGGAAATAAAAATACTAAAAACAGATATCTCGATGAGATCTTTTTTCGCTTTACCTTAAAATTCCTATTTTTCGTATGGAACCTTGTCGCAAAGTCGTTGTTTCTATTTGATTTTTAAGGTTTTGTTTATGTTTTGAATGCAAGCAGAATTGGAATAGTGCGGTTGTTGATAGTATTGAGAAACTTGAACATCCTTGAGTTTCAAAAGTCTGAAATATGCATATTCACCATTGTTTATTACTACTGTAATAAGGTCGAGATTTATCCAACCTATCACTCCCATATCGTTTATCCCAGATGTACTCAGCGACCAAAGACAGTTAAACATCGTTCACGATTCAACCGTCTGTGCCGCGTAAACACAGGACTACAGAGATGAATTTGTAAACTTCCTCAAATGTTACTCGATAACAAAAGTAATACATTTTCTAAAAAATGCTTTACACGAGCTCGGATGTTGCTTTCCCCATTTTTCTTGCTAATAATGCTACATATGAAAGACATATCTCAACGCAAGCCCTGGTAAAGAAAACCGTAAACTGTGCACTTTATTATCCACATTCTGCTTTACTTAAAACTTGTTTTGAACACGCGCACAATACAACACTTCGTTCTGCGTTCGCACAATGAAGCATTTCTAACATACGGGGGCGTAAGGGAACGTCGGCAGCAGTATGCGAAACGGGTGATAACATGTAGACAGAGTAGAACTTGTGCTGAGTGAACCTGCGCGTGTGCTCCTTCCGAACATCGAAAGCTCGCCGCCGGGGGTTTTATCACGATTTTTCACTCGCTTCATTGGAGGCCTCTCCCTCGTCGCCGTCGTCATCGTCATCGTCATCATCGCTAAGCTCGTCATCCAAACCTTCGAGGTCTTCTTCGAGGAAGAGGTTTTCGTTAATCGGAGCAGCATCGTTCACCGCCTCGCCAGCAGCAGCAGCATCGCTGTCGGCCGCCTCATCAGCGGTTCGACTGGCAGCTTCCGCGGCCATCTTTTCCCACCGATCCGTCTCGGCGACCGTTCCGGTGTTATCGACCTGTGAAAGAAGGAATGCAGGTTTGTTCATGGTTTATATCTGTTACGTGTTTCGGTTACACTTACGTCCTTAATGTTGAGACTGAGCATATTCAAATCCAGCTCCCTGTACTCGGTCGTGTCGTCGTCGTCTTCGTTGCGTCCGTACGAATCGACCGCCACCTCACCGTCGTCCATGCCGTCGTCGATCAGATCCGGGTTGAAGCTGAACATCTCCCTACCAGACAGACCGTTCTGCCGGCCAGCCTTGAAGTCCTTCAGCTTGCGCTCTTCCTCCTTCTGCAGTCTGTCCTTCTTCTCCTGCAGTTTGCGCTTCTTCCACGCCAGGAACGATTCCAGCGTAACGCGCGTTTGGCTCGGACCGAGGGCCGCCCGCTCGCGTTCGATCAAATCGACCAGCGATATCTCCTCCTTCTGCGATTCGGCCTTCTTCTTATCCTTCTTCAGTACATAGCCCGGAGGCAGGGCATGGCGGTAGATACACTTCTCCCCGTTCGGACATTCCCAGAACCAACCGTACAGCGAGCGTTCCACGGCGTCCAGGAAGTATTTGCAGATCTAAAACAGAATGCCGGGCGCATGATTATGACGTTGCAAAACTTATCCCTCTTCTCAAAACTTACGATCGTCGTGGTAGGCATCGTTTTGTCCTTGCCGTGCTTCTTCGCCACCACCTCCGCCAGTTTCTCCTCGGTCCAGTTTTCGATCGTGTCGTTCGCGTCGGCATCGCGAATGTCGACGTGAATCGAACGTTTCTCGGACTTCCGCTCCACGGCCGGATCGTGGGAGAACTTACACTTGTCGCCCTTGGTACAGGTGCCCTGCTTGAAGAACGCACACAGCACCGACTTCGGATCGGCACCGATCTCCAGCTTCTGGGTGGCCACCGGTTTGAACAGCTTCGCCAGCTCCTTCTGCTCCTTCAGTTTCTTCTCCTTCTCCTCCTTCTTGGCGTTCACATTTTGGGTTAGGTTATGTTGGCCGCCGCTCTTAACCTGCTTCTCCACCTGCGAGATGAATTTCTGCTGCTTCGCGCCCTTCTTGTTCTTCAACCCGAACGTTTTATCCTGCCGAAGAGATGAAGACGGAACAAACCCGGTGTAACTAATGCAAAATTGATCGGAATTGCGTATGCGTGTCCGTGTCACAACACCACCTCGGGTGGTTCGGAGCCTACCTCGATGATTTTATCCTTTTTCTTTGCTTCGGTTTTCTTCGAAGTGCTAGGTGCCTTCTTCGGGGGCATTTTGCGGCCGGACGCTTCCTGTGCACAGTACGTTCAGTGCGGAGAAACAGGCTGAAATTTGGAAATTTTTATACGAAGGGCAAACAATAAAGAACACACCGCGGCCAACTTGCCGAAAGCTGATTTTCCGAATGACAGCTGTCAGGCGCGTTGTTGACAGATCTGACGCATGGCGATGTTTTATTTCCGTGTTTATTCATTTTTATGATTCTTTTTTATCAAATGCTATTTACTTTAAACTATAAGTTTGGGTATTTGCGGTTCATGTTCCATGTGATAAAGTTGATTGAACATCATGTGTTTCAACATGCTCGGAATTGGTGCGGAACTCATCGAATCGGCGATGATTTCAGTTGTGCTATTTGATGTCACGTTTTGTTATTGTTTACATTTTCTGTACGAACGCTTTCTGCACGTAAAATGAAATCAATTTTGGTTATATTTATAAACTATACTCTCCGATTTCAGACTGATTGTCGTGCATTTTTAGTCCATTGAACAGAAGTTCTGGTTCTAGTCCCGAATAACTAGTATTAATAGAGATAGGTATGCTTTATCTTCACAATTCGTGTACCATTTCAGATGGACCATAGATCATCCTTGCAGTTTTAGCAAGTGCAATCGAAATAGTGTTGAATCGAGACAAACAGCAGGGCGATGGAAGCTGCAATCATCAAGACTGAGCATAAGGAGCAAGAGTTGGCTGGGCACTCGTGCAATACTTCCCAAGATGATCTCATTACTTTTATTAAATGTGAACAATATCAAATCACTGGAACAGCTGTGAATAGTGATGGCTCAATCAAACCAGAAGATCATGGCTGCAAGAAATCATACCAAACCAAAAAGCGACAAGATACAGCTCGTTGTGATGTATGCAACAAAACATTTATATCTACCAAAACGTTGATGATTCATCAGGACAGAATACATAAAATACTGCCCGACGACCAACAACCAATCTGCAATCAATGTGAACGAACCTTCCCGAATCAAACGAAGCTTAAAACCCACCAGGAGATCCATAAACTAGTAGAATGCACTATTTGTAAGAAGAACGTAGTGCAAAAATGTCTTAAAGAGCATATGGCCGCCCATGAAGGTGCCTTTCGTTGCGAACTGTGCGCAAAAGAGTTCTCCACCTGCCGGAGCCTGAAGCTGCACAAACAATTAACTCACGCACCGAATCCTCCAACACAGTCCTCCGAGGTGCAACGGTTTCAATGCAATCAATGCGAGCGAGTATTTTTGAACGAAGCACAGTTAAACTTCCATGTGCGAGGCCATCAGCGCCAGCAGTGTCCTGTATGTGGCAAAATCTTTCTAAAATCATCGATGAAGCAACACATTGCATCACACGGCGGTGCTTATCGGTGCGATATATGCGATAGCACGTTTTGCTCCAAGCAAAGGCTGAGGAGTCATAACGCGGTGAAACACGCATCCGATGGTTCACCAGGACCTTCAGATGGAACGTATGGCTGCCCACTGTGTAGTCTGGCGTTTGCCAACGAAAAACAGCTTGATGTTCATAGTCGTAGTCATATGAAAAAGCAGTGTCCGATGTGCAGGAAAAAAATCTCACCGAAGAATATGCCAGCGCATCTGGCAGTTCACGCTTATCGTTCTTAATTGGCAGTAAATATATTATTAACGGACTAGTCATGATACGATTAAATATATGATCTGAAAAGTAAACTGAAAATATCTGGAGAACGGATATTATTTTCAAATACGGTTGGTCACGTCCCTCTGTGATTGTTGACAGCTGTCATCTACTTGAGAAGGTCAACACTTGGTGCTGTCATTGAAGTAAACAGATCCGATTTTCTTCCATGTGGTCCCGGTGCGTGAAATAAGTGGCCACCCGAAATTTGTGTACATCCATCCGGCGGTGAAAGGGTTTAGCCAACTACGCGCCACGTCCCCACGATCTAACGATGGTGCGGCACAATAATCAACTGCCGGACAATCTGCCGCAGCTGCAAAACCTAATTAAGCGCGACCCGGACTCGTATCGCGAGGAGTTTCTGCAGCAGTACCACCACTTCCACAGTGTTCTCGACATCTTCCGGCTGGAGCCGGACAAGGAGAACAAAAACCTCTGCGAGTCGATCATGTTTCTCGCCCAGGTCGCACAGTGCTATCTGGAGGATCTGAAAACGTTCCCGCAAACGCTCGTCGATCTCCTGAAAACACACTCGACCACGCTGGATCCTGAGATGCGGAACACCTTCTGCCGGGCGCTGATCCTGCTGCGCAATAAGAACCTCATCTCGCCGCTAGATCTGCTGGAGCTGTTCTTTCAGTTGCTGCGCTGCCCGGACAAAGCGCTCCGGACGTTCCTCGAAAATCACATTGTGAACGATATCAAAAACATGAACGCGAAGCAGAAGGACATGAAGCTGAACTCTACGCTGCAGAACTTTATGTACACGATGCTGCGCGACACGAACCCGAAAGCGGCCAAGATGTCGGTTGACATCATGATCGAACTGTACCGGAAGCAGGTCTGGAACGATGTCAAAACGGTGAACGTGATCGCGAACGTGGGTTGCTTCTCGAAGATCACGAAGGTGCTGGTGGCGTCGTTGAAGTTCTTCCTCGGGACGGACCAGCCGGGCGAAGGTGAGGAGGATGAGGAGGACAGCGACCGGGAGGTGGACCTGAAGGGTATCATGATGGCGGCACGTGTGAACAAAAAGACCAAGAAGCGCAAGAAGAAGGTGGATGCGGCCAAAAAGCTGTACACGCAAGCCCAGAAGAAGAAGAAGAAGCCGGTGGCGTTTAATTTCTCGGCCGTCCATCTGATACACAATCCGCAGGGCATGGCGGAGAATTTGTTCAAGCAGCTGCAGGACGGTAATGAGCGTTTCGAGGTGAAGCTTATGCATCTGGACGTTATCTCGCGGCTGGTCGGCATCCATGAGCTGTTTTTGTTCAGCTTCTACCCGTACATTGCACGGTAAGTAGACTGTTGCTCCATTTGTCGTCCCGGCAAACTTTGTTCCGATCAAAATGGGTTCGCTTTTCGAGTAAAATGCGATCACTGCATCTTTTATTGAGTGGCGCCAGCTGTTGACGGATCTATCTGTCTTTTCTTTCGCCTAGGTTCATCCAACCGCACCAGCGACAGGTTACCCGCATCCTTCAGTTCGCGGCACAGGCCTCACACGAGCTCATTCCGCCGGAAATAATCGAACCGGTGATCAAAACGTTGGTGAACAATTTCGTCACCGAACGCAACTCGAGCGATGTGATGGCGATCGGGCTGAATGCGGTGCGTGAAATCTGCGTTCGTTGCCCGCTGGCGATGAACGAAGATCTGCTGCGGGATCTGACGATGTACAAGAACTATAAGGAAAAATCGGTTATGATGGCGTCGAAGGCACTGATAATGCTGTACCGCGAGCAAATGCCCAACCTGCTGGCCAAGAAGGACCGTGGTCGACCGACGGAGGCTAGCGTAGAAATCAAGGCCAAGCGCTACGGTGAGGTGGTTGCTGTCGACCACATTCCCGGTACGGAGGCACTGCTGCGCGAGGATGCACCCGAGCTGGACGAGGACGCGGGTGCGCCCGGCGATGATTCCGATTCCGATTGGGTGGATGTGAATAGTAGTGAGGATGAAACGGATGCCGTGCTGCGTGAGCAGCGAGCCAAGAAAGGTATCACGATTATTAAGCCATCGAAAAAGAAGCAGCAGGAAGTCGCTGAGGATGAATCGGATGAAGAAGAAGACGATGAGGATGATGAAGATGACGATGATGATGATGATGATGATGATGATGAGGGTGAGTGGGAAGAATGCAGTGATGAAGAAGATGCAGATGAAGAGGAAACTCCACAAAAGAAGCAAGTGGAAGTGCGCATGGGACGCAGACAGCTGAAGCAACGCGCCAAAAGAGAGAAGAAGAAAATCCCCACAGTAACCAGTGTCAGCAAGGAGGAAGAGGAGGAGGTGGAAGCCGCCGAGCCGGAAGCGGCCAACGGCGAACAGACGCTCAACACGGCCGAGGCGATGCAGGAGCTGGCGCTGACGAAAATCTTCACCGACGCCGACTTCGCCCGGATCGAGCAGGAGCGCGTGAAGAAGCAGCTGACGCACCATAGCCGCAAACGACAGCTCGATACGGAGCGCAGCGAGTTTGTGAAGCTGGACGCGATCGAGATGATCTACAAGCGGCGCAAGACGGACAAGGAGGCGCGCGTCGAGAGCATGCAGAAGGGCCGGGAGGGGCGCGAAAAGTTCGGGTATAAGGACAATCGGATGAATCCGCACTGCTCGAAGACGAACCGGGAGAAGCAGAAGAACAAGAACTTCTCGATGATCCGGCACAAGGTGCGCGGCAAGGTGAAGAAGTCGTTCCGCGACAAGCAGGTAGCGCTGCGGAAGCACCTGTTACACACAAAGAAGATGAAATAAATGTCGCATTGCGGTTGTGGTTGAAGGAGTTACTTGCGCAAGAAAGTAACACATATATAAATATTCAAATCAGTGCGTTGTACATTGTGTTGGGAGAGTAATTTATAGAACTTTTATAGTCCGCACGGTCCCTGAGACATGGATCATGTTATGGACAATGCTCTGGAAGATCGTTAACCCCAATAATGTGGATTTAAATTCGTATCCTAAAGTTCGAGTTAACAAAACAAAAATTCTCTCAAAAAGAGCATACGGAGCCCAGCACATCTTTCGCTCTACTAACCTTACCAGCATGGGGTATTGTTTTGATGTGTGTGCACCTTGTTCCGCCTTGTTTTGATGTTTTCCAACAGTACGTCATATGGGGTTATCTCATGTTTACTCATAGCCAACTGCGTTATACTTGAAAAAGTGCGTGCCTTCCAATCTAAAACTGTGATACTAGAAATGCCTAAACTAATCAGCATCCGGCGGATGCTACTGCTGGCCGCTGCCGGCCTGATATTAGCGAGCAATCAATCCGCTGCTGTTCCAACATACGACGATAGTCCCGTGTCGAATGTGCCCCTCTATACGGATGGGATTTACTTCGAAGAACTGAAACCCATCAAGGTGCAGGTGAGTTCGTGGACGCTGCGTGCCGACTACGATATCGCACTGTTCATCGAGGAAATTGCCACGGCCAACAACACCGTCGCCCACCTGTTGAAGGCGTGCGCCGAGATGCGAGCGAAACAGATCGGGAACTGCGAGGGCATCAACAACATACTCACCCTCACGAAGGAACTGAACGACTTCAGCATCCTGTTGGGTAGCTTTTGTGAGGAAAGCAACGGCGGCGGTCGGACACGCACCAAGCGTGGCATTTTCCGGTCCTGGTTCGGTCTGATGGACGACGAGGATCGGGACGACATTGGCAAAAAGTTTGACACTGTGAACCAGCAGCTCACGATCGAGTCGTCCACGCTGCGAATGTTCTACAACACCACGAACGAGGCGCTGGCCGTACTGTCGGGGAACGCGTTTCGCGTCGATCCGAAGCAACCGCACACGATCGACTTCACGCGCGAAGGACAGCTGCTGCTGATGGACATTCTGCTGAACAAGATAATCGCGAAGAAGAACCTATTCATGCAGCTGCTCCAGACGACCACCTCGATGCAGCTGAGCGACAGCATAATCTCGCCGACGCAGCTGTTGGCCGAGCTGCAGAAGGTGCAAAAGTTCTTGCCGGAAGAGTTTATCTTTCCGGTCGAGTTGCGGTTGAACGAAATGTTGAAACTCTTCCCGCTGTCGAACGTGATCGCCAGTGTGGACAGTTGCCGGGTGGTGGTGAACATACTGATCCCGCTCTGTAATCGATTGCTGTACCGCACGCTGAAAGGAACGAGCGTTCCAATGCTAACCGAGGGTCACATGAAGATGTTTGTGCTCGAGCGTGACATCATGGCGTATAATAGGACGTCTCACACCGGTATGGTGATGACGTACGACGAGTACAAACAGTGCACCCATCTGACCGATTTCACCCTCTGCAATGCGCACCATCTCATGCGAAACCTTACCACCACGGACGATTGTATCGTCGCGACATACTTCAACGCCACCGATCGCGACTCCGACTGCCGGCTGACGCGGGTGCAACTGCGCAACCAGCTCTGGATTCAGCTGGCCGATCCGAATGTGTGGATATACGTCGTGCCGAACTTCACCGTCATCACCGTCCAGTACGCGGCGAACCGGGAACGAGCACTCACGCTGCACGGCGTCGGCATGCTGAAGTTGCTGCAGATGTGCCACGTGCGGTCGGCCGACGTGCTGCTCCAGTATGTACCGCAGCTCGGCGGTACCAAAGTGCGGGTAGCATCGGCCGGCTTCAGTCTGCCGGTTACAATCACCCGCGAACAGTCGCTCGTCATTGCGGGCAGCGCGAACGACAACAGCCGCATCATACCGGTGGGACGAACGACCGACGCAAAACTGAACGAACCGTCGCTGGTCGCTGGGATCTACCGTGAACCGAGCCACTTTTCGCCGTGGGCCATAGTGGGCATAGTGTTTGGGGCGTTTTTCGTGCTGCTTGCCGCGATGCACGTCTTTTTGCGCGAGTTTGCCATCAAACGGCGCACAAGACCAGGCTCCGGGGCATCGGCGGGCCAAGGCGAGACGGAGGAGGATGTACAGGGGTTGGAGTCGTCGCGCCAGCAGTGGATACGGTGCGACAGTACGCAGCTCACTTCGCCTAACGCCACACTTCAATGATTGGAAGGCAGGAACCGAAGCCGCTCGGATACAAACGAACCGAACCGAACCAAAGCACAGGACTGCACTGCGATATGGAAGATATGAATGGAAGGATACGCAAAAACAGCGTATCTAAGACACTTGTTGAGAGGTGCATTGTGATACATCGAGCATGAGCGTACCGGATGAGGGAACGCTTATTTGTTCCGAATCGTATAGAGTGCTAAATTCATTAGCAACAGCTGAAGAGAAGGAATAATATGTTATTGTCGTGTACACCAGATGAAAAGGCATGTATCTTGAAGGCTCTTTTCGATAAAGAAATCATTATTATTACTATTATCAATTTGTTTGCACTAATCGGAGAACATACTCTGTGATGTCTTCATCTTTCTAATGGCATTAGTAGTAATGTAGAACTAAAAAGAGTCATCCGGCTTACTCTCCCGAAGCTATTATTCTTCTTCATTAGCTCAACAAACTCATTTGGGTCTTAGGTCTGCCATTTCTACTATCTCTGTGTATTTGTTTGTTAAGTGATTCATTTTATTTACGGATTTATTTAATGAAACCGTATCGTTTAAATATGTTGTCTAAATTTACATTACTTTCAATGTATGTGATTACTTACTTTTCAAATTAATTAAAAACGTCACAAAGTGTTCGATATACAGCCATGATTATTGGATCGGTCATGTTTATTTAATTGGGGCCATATGAAACGCATGATTTATTGCTTTACCAATGCACAAAGAGAACTGTTTCTGGGTGTCCATTACGAGATATTTATCGGACGAACCCAAAATAGGCGAACTATTTTTCTAGAGAAATATTTTACTACCATAAGAAACGAAATAAAGTGGGCTTTGAACGAATCGACTGAACCGGAAGTTATTGTGTGCGTTCTTGAATCCGTATGCTTCAAACATAGTACCCAAATCCTATGAAGTAGCCGTTAATTATCCGATTTTTCGGGAGTAGCTATGCTGAGATTGGGAGGTGAGTATCCAACATCATTTTGAATCGTGCAAGAGTTGCATTTGTAATCGTTTGCTTTGTTCTTAACGCTATTTTGTTTTAGAAAGAGTTCTCACAATCACAAACGAACCAACAACGAAATTGAACGAACATGCTAATGGAGCCAGGTAAGTAGACTCAATACCTACTCGGGGAAATTGAGATACGGTGTTTACAGTGGAAGTACCATCGTATTTGCCTTGCTACTTTTAATCTAAACGTGGAAATTTTCTACCGAAGTCAGCGTTGTTTCGATTAGCAGATTGAAGTCAAGCTCGTTTAGGTTGGCTTTGGCAGTAAGCAGGTCGAGAAAGTTGTCCAACGGCTGCTGGAGCTTCCGGGCCGCTCCCAAACCTTGGCTGAGATCTAAAACGAATGCAGCCGGGAATGAAAATGACATGAAAATATCACAACATATTGGACCACTTGCCATGGAACACACAAACGCTCCTGCAAACAATGGAAAAGTGCAACATAAAGAGATTAAATAAGTTAAAAATGAAACCCGAGCAGCATGCACCGATGAAAAGCGACCCAAAAAACGAGAAAAACATTTTAAAACAACATTCGAAACATCTGCGTATACCACGCAACAGAGTTAGCAACGTGAAATCGCAGCGCCACGAACACGACCAAGCAGACGATCCCGCTAGCTAACACTAGATAGCCAATCGTGAGCCACAGTGTGCCTTTGTGTGTCGTTGCCGGTCTCGGGCGCCCTCCGTTCGCCTCCCGTCTCGACCAGCGCACGATTTTATCCGGCGAATTGCGACAAAGTTGCGCCAAAAAGGAGGACGTCGACGAGGTTAGGCGGAAGCGCTGAAACTGGGCCGAATTGACGACTGATGCCGGTTGCTGCAGGCGCAGCTGATCCTTTGCGTCTTCGCCCGCCTCCAGATCGACCAGTGACGCGGGCGACGCCGTTGTCACGAGCCGGAGCGCATTGAGACTCGCGTAGGTGCGCAAGTTACGCGAGCGGGAAGAATTTTCCAGCTGGGCCCATTCCGGCGACGAGCACGGTGGTGAGGATCTGTTGAAGGACGATGTCCTAACGGAGGGCGATGAGGATGGTGACGATGTGGTCGTATGTGGTGATCTGTTCGCAGGCAATGGTGAGGATGTGGGTGACAGGCTCGGATGGTTACGTTCCTTTTTTACGGAACGTGTGCAATTTAATAAACTAAACATCCAGTAGCAACAGCAAGCGGAAACTGAAGAGCAGACAGGAAACAAATAGAAACAAAACGAAATGAAAACAAATTAAAACATAATATCTACAAAACAGAAGCAAGATTCGCCTGACCTCTTTCACGTTACGCTCATTACATTGTTCTTTAAGGTATTAATTGAAAATAAAACTGAATAGCAGGAAGGGAAACGGCAAACATTCGCATTGTATATAACATAAAGCAAGCATAGGAATAAAATATGAAACGACTTACAAGACAAACACAGCACACAACACAATCACAGAAGGAACATACATAGCGAACGCGAAACACAACAAAACTGTGAAGGAACATTCAATACATGCAGCAAAAACGTGCCCGTGTCCGTCGAGCTCTACCTTTTGGTTGATAGTCCCGCTTCCGCAGCTGGGCCGATCCACGCGGATGTACCGAATTGCCGGACAGGATGTTCATGGCGTGTTCGCGTCCGCGTAGCATCGCACTCACCGGATGGTTCCAGCTGTTGAGCAATCGACGAGCCCTGGACCGTGGCAGTATCATCAGCAGGTACAGCTTCCGCCGTATCCCATCCTGCGTGTCCTCGATGTCGGCGAAGATCACCTTCACCACATCGATCTGCAGCTCGAACACGTGATGCTCAACGTACTGCATGAAGCAGTCGAACGCCAGCGCTCGGTACCCGAGGTACGAGAAGAACGAGCAGAAGCCGAGCGGCAAAGGAAACGCCAGCGTTTCCACTGCCAGGCAGTACCGCTCGAGCATGGCAAACAGGCGCACCTGCAGCGCCCGTTCCAGCTGGTCGATCAGCGCGAACCCACGGCTTTCGGTTCCCTCGACGGCGAGTGCATGATCCAGCCCCGCTGTCCGGCAGACGAGCACGCACAGGGCACGCGACTGTTCGAGCTGGGCCGCAACGTAGCGCGTTGCGACCGCGTGTACGTGCGACGTGGCCGGATTGGTGTCGTAGAAGGCGTTCTTCAGCCACCGGAAGCCCGTCACCTCCTTCACGCTGTGCTTCACCAGATGCATGCTCAGCTCGCGCAAGTTCACGTTCAGCACCAGCTCCTGCTTGTTGGCCGTGCACGCCTCCGTCTCGACGAACGGGAGATCGTTCTGGAGCCGGGCACGCACACCACCCACACCGGCCGTGCCGGCACCACCGACACCGAACTCCATACCGAACGAACCGCCACCGATCGGGTTGGCCGGGGACATCGGCGTGGTGCACCGGGACAACGCTTCCGGTTGGTAGCAGGCGAGCGAGTACATGAGCTTCTCGCGCACCTGATCCTGGTGGAAGCGGGGACGTTCCTTGCTGCTGCCACCGGTGTCGCTCAGCCGGTCCCACAGCAGTGTCCAGATGTCCTTCCGGAACGGCGATAGCCTTTGCTGGGGTGAGAGCAGCATCATGGAGGTGTTGTAAAGCGTTTCGTGCGATAGGCCCACGTTAAGCTTGCCCACTTTGGCCTCGATCGGTTTGGCCGTGCTGCAGGTGGTGAGGGGTAGCAGTCGGAACAGTGCCAGCTGGTCCGCGGTGAGCCCCTTCTTGGCGGACGCGTACGTACCGGCAACGAGCGCTTCTTTCAGTAGCGGAACCGTGTCGAGATGCAGCGGCCGTTCCATTATGATGCTCAATATCTGGAGATTGATAGGTTAGAATGGATCGGGAAGTTGTTTAAGCGTTTTTCAAATGTCCAACCATCAAATTCGCCTCTTGCAAGAAGAGAGTTAGCGCTAGTAATTGATGTGTTCTGGACAAGAAGGCAAGGAACGTGCGGAACATACGGTCATATGCACGATCGCAAGATCTTACACACCCCAGGTTGTGGGTCCAAATCTCAACTGGATCGTACCTCCATTCGCGAGCCTGGTTATCTAGCCTAACTGGTATAATTGAGTCAATGAAAGTCAGAAATGGCAAACCTCTGGTTCTACTTGAGGTTGTTATACAAAGAAAAGGATAAAGTACGCAATCAAAGCGTCAAAGCGTATGTTAGTAGAAAAATACCAACTGATACATATGGAGATAAATTATGGCGTTTGGGATGCTTCCGGCATATGTTTCCAGATTAGTTATTAAATTAGTATAAACTATAAAATCTTTAGAAGGTCTCAGAAATCAGACGTGTTTAGCTGGACTGATCATTAGCCACAATCTTAACTTATCACCGGTTTGTCAGGTTAGCTTTGTCCCAAAGCAGCCATATTCACCCCAGAAGCGAGCATGCTTACCTCGGAAAATATCTCGATAATATCCCCACCGTTCGAGTGGGCCAGGAAGTAGTGCACGATCGCGAGCCGGTTATCGATCGAGGTATCGTTCCGGAACGCATCGATCAGATGCGACTTGGGGATCGTGATCGAGATCAGATCGAGCGTGGCCGAATCGTAGCAGATGTTGTTCGTCGCAAAGCACGGCACCAGCTGCGTGATGGGTGCGCGCGTAAACGGTGCACACACGATATGGCAGGACGGTTCGTGCGACAGCCCAACGTCGAGCAGATGCATGAAGAGGTCCGCCTGGAACACGAGCACGTGGTGATCACCGTGCAGCGTGAACGTGGGCTTCATCAGTTTCGCCTTCTCCCACGGGATGCCCGGCATGACGCAGTGTATGACGCACCCGTGGTGCAGTATCGTCACCGAGTAGGCGAAGTGCACGTCGAATATGGTCTGCGCCGGACCACCAGCACCGTTTGGCTGCGACTCCTCCTCCCGCTGCTTGATCGGCTGGTAGAGGTAGTAGTGGCAGACGAACAGCATGCCCGACTCGTCGCTGACGATCACGAGATTGAGCGAGGAGTCGTGTATCCGGAGCGGCACGGTGTCGTCCTCGTAGATGTCCTCGCTGCTGGATGAAGGGATTTTTGGTAAATTGAGTGGGATGTTTAGGACCGTTTCCGTCGGTAGGTCGTCGTGGAATTGGAACGCGGACAGCGTCGGTTGAAGCCGCTTGCCGGCGTCGTCCGCCGTCCCATCACCGGACGATTCGTCCTCCTTCTCGAAAATGGTGCGTGCGGTCGGCTTCAGGTGGATGTAGTACAGTGCCTGCACGACCGGATCCCACTGAGCCCAGATGAACGCCTTCGTGAGTGTTTCATGCTTTAGTGCATCGCAATCCAGCTGCCAGGCGTTTGGGTTCGTGTAGTCGATCCTGCTGCCGGCCGTGAGATCATCGGCAAACGATCCAGCACCTTCCACCGGCGGTTGCTCAATCTTTTTCAACGACGCCGTGTACAGCAGCACGTGCTCGTGGTGCACCAGCAGGAGAAACTTGTCCTGGTAGCTCTTCTCGAAGGTGGACAGTTTGCGCCACAGGAACGTGGCCATAACCTGCCGATTGCGGTCCACCTCGAGCAGCAGATGGGGCCGCACGGATTCAACGCCGGGACGCACCTCCACCAGATACGCCCGGTACACGTCACAGTTCCGGCCGGACTCGTCCTGCTTCAGCTCTTTCGCCACGTACAGAAGCAGCGTGTGCGTGAGATTGACCGACGCCTGGATGACGTTCTCTCTGCCCGGGAAGGTGTACAGCACTTCGAACGTTTTGCTCTTCGGCGTGTAGATGCCGACGTTGGTGCGCTGCTCCTCGCGGCCTCCCTTCCTTTTCGCGTCGAACGACACCCAGCTGGCGAGCAGCGAGCTGTCCTGCTCCTTGCCCAGGATGCGCCATTCGATAGCGACATCTAGTAGAGTAAAGAGAAGTAGCGCTTGTTTACTAGAGAGGAAGAACAGAAACAAGTCAACTCAATAGTATACCCTTTTTTCCACTCAGCGCTAGTAGACCGCAAAAATTGGCTGCAAGGTTTTCCTGCTTCAACATTGTTGCTGCGATTTTTTGTACAAAACCCTTTCCTGGCACAAATTCCTGCACACACACATACAAATGCGCGCGCACGACAATCGACAGGACGATTCGTTGAAATGGAACAATCCCGAACGAGACGACTACGAACAGAATCCTTATTTCATGGCTACTACGAGTAATCACACAGATGTGGCACCCAAGCACCAAAGCTTGTCTGCTTCGGCCTGAAAAATACTATCCTGTTCGGGGAGCGTTCTTCTTCTCGGCGACCTGCCTGTCCACACCTCACATTGCTGCTGAAATCAATAATCTTTTGTGCATCGCTCCGTGTGTATGTGCTCGCACGGCCACTGTTGTGCCACTCTGTCAATGATGCTGGAATTTCGGGCGCTGATAAACGTTCGCAAGGCTTTAGACCGGTCCTCATCCCGCAACCTTCCCGCATTTAGAATACCCACAAGCACGCATGAAGATGGAAAAAGAGAGAGAGAGAGAGCTAGTAAAAAGCATTGAGTTTGCGTCGTCGTCGGTATTTCCAACCACCGTTCACCCCTTTCCAGCCTTCTTATCAGTAGTTGTCCCGCGACGAAAGACGCTTTTTTATTGGAACACGCACGCACATGCGCACCTCGTTGTAAACAACGGCTGAAAGGTGGTTATTTACATTTTGAATTGTCAGCCGCGTGCCGTTCCCGAAGGGAGAATCGCAAATGCAATTCCTGCAGGGGGAGGGCATGCTCTCGAACGGGAACGGACGGGAACGTGCGTGAAAATGTGCGATCTTCGCTTCCCACTGCCCGATTGATCGGTTCTACGCCGGCTCTATGGAGCGATCCCAATGGAATACTGGCGCGAAAGAAATAATATTAATGGCAATTTAGAAAGGAACAGAAACTGCTGCACCGAACTGGGGCACCAAAACAGTGCATTCACAATTCGTGCGCGTATTGACAGATTTGATGTTTGCGTGCGTGAGATGAAAATGCATCCTTCCTTATTTTTTGTTGTTGATGCAAATGATGAATGGTGCAAACGGAGCAGATTCAACGCATTGATGAATGCGCCACTAATGGCGTATTTTTGCACTGAAAGAGTCGGTATATTTGACTATATAATTTATATTAACGCGCCTCGCTGCGTCATGTGTCCACAGGCTGTGATTAACACGGAATCTATGAACCGGCTCTCATGTTGAATGATTTCAAGCCGTTTTGCTACATCCTTCCAATTATCGCTCAGAGCTTTCTCATTCCTTTTCTCACTCCTTTTCGGACCGCAAATCCCGAGCCCTCTACCGGTTGTCTGAGTTACACCTGATGAACGCTTAAAATGCACCTATTACTTTATTCGCGTGTAAGAAAATAATTTTTTATTATAATTCCATCCAGGTGGATCGCAGGCGAATAGGGCCGCGGGAGTTAGAACAATCCTTGCACTGCTCGAGTGCCCAATCGATCAAGTGTCCCGGTGCACGTTTTCACTCCACCCTGCCAGGAGGCCAGCAGCAAATATATATAAATAAAAATTAAACTAATCTTCCCTCCCAGAGTGTGTCCAGTGTGTTAAAACCCACGGTCTTCTAAGACCCGTACGGCGGGGACATCCTGCAGTCGGCGGTTGGTGAGGAAGCGGAGGCTGACGAGGACGAGGAAGAAGAAGAAGATGGTTCCGGCGAATCCTGTTGGTGCTGCTGTTGTTGCTGGTGCTGTTGCTGTTGTTGCTGCTGGTTCAGCTGCTGATCCCGCACCCGTTTCCGTTTCGCTAGCCGCTTCTTCGCTATCGACAAGTACTGCATAATTTCGCGCTTGGTGCTCTCGGCCGCCTCGTCCGTCATGCGGCTCAGCACCAGCTCGAGATCGTCGAAGAACTCGGCGTTCTCCGACCGGAACTTGATGTCCTGCGTGAGCTTCTCGGCCATCGCCGTCAGGCAGTGGTACAGTATCATCTTGACCGTGCCGATCATCTGCGGCCGGGTGTACATGTCCTGGATCATACGCTTGAGCGTGTTTTTGCCGCGCGGTTGCTGCGGTTCCGTTTCGTCCTCTTCTGCTTTGATACGGTAGGGAGCACACATTAATTGGTGTTATTGAGGAAAAATAAAGTGCACACACACAACAAGCAACACAACCACAGATCCAAACACAAACCTTCATCGTCGGAGATAATGTCCAGCATGGACTGGCCGTCGGTTTCCTGCAGGAAGCAGATCATCGCCTCGTCCGGGCAGGTAGCGAGGCAGAGCTTGTCGATGAGCGTTTGAATCTGCGCCAACCGCACGGTCGTTTCCCAGATCTGGAATGTGTTGGTCGAGATGGTGTTGCGCTCGTACGCGTCTCCCACGATCGGCCGATTGTTCGAATCCATTGCTCCACCGAACACAACCGCAATGAGCGATAGACAGAGCAGGAAGCGAAAGAACAGCACGAAAAATTCCTGTTCCCAAACCAAACGTACTCACTTGTCGCGCAACTAACAACCTCTCGCCTACCTTCTTCACAAGAAAATTATTGGCCTTTAAAATCTAGTGTTCCTCAAGTTTGACAGCTTTCATTTGGGCTATTTCTTTTTCTTCATTACAACAACAGATCGCAGCCACCATTCCTCCGTCTCCTAGCTGCAGTTCTTTTTTTATTATTGTTTATTACTGCTGAGGACGATAATTTGAATAGCGATTTCTTCACTGAAAATTTTCCCGTCAGGATGCCCTGCGGGCACCTTTACACTGAAAGAGCACGGCACAGTGCGGGTTGAATAAACTTTCGTGCAGGATGTGCTGCACCTTTTCCTCTGCCCCGAAAAGCAAATCCACAAACCACTGCTGCTCCTGGCTCTGCTGCACACATTTGACAGGCTGCGTCTACACAAATTGTAAACAAATCCCTCCCCTCGCAAACCGATGACGTTTGCTTTCCTTTCCTCTTCGCGATCCGTGCACGGGGGCTACCGTTTTGGCGTGTCAAGTCGATCAATGAAACTTTTCGTGTTCATCATTATTGAAAAATGTGATAATTACCTTTGCTGTTGTGCTAATCGAGGAAAAAAAGTTCATATATACCCAAGGGACCATCCATACTGGGCACTGTCGGATTCTTACTTACGAAGACCTCCTCGAGACTTCACAGTAAGCTCCCAAATCCTAGAAGACACGTCTCGGCACCGCACTATCTATGACAACTTGATGGGAGTTTTAAGGTGGCCTCTGGGGATGTGAAAATTACCTTAAATTACCTTTGTGCACGAAAAGCATGTGATATAAAGGGCGAACATTTTGGAAGCAGTGCGATAAACGATTGTTGTAATAAAAAAGTTTATTTATTCAAATTCATACACTCTCACTAGAGGCCAGCAGACAGCAACATGCCTGGAGAACATTGGGACGTTCGCTTCGGTTAGTTGAGCTGTTTCATTGTGTGACGAACGATTCGATGACGAACTCGAAGACCAACACAGACGCTCTCGCGCTTAGTAAACGGCGCGAACAATAGTATTCTAGTAGTAATTTTATCTAATATTATATATATATATACATGTATCAACAAAAGAGGCAACAATGGAAAAAACGCCGGACGAATCCTTTCCAAACGGATAACGAGGGATAGTGCCGTTTTTCCGCTTTTGCTGCTAGCCGATGGTTCTCGCACGCTTTTTTTGCATATGGTGTGTGGGCGCATCTCCAAGGAAGACCCTTATGTCTTCGCTGTTGCCCAGGTACGATGATTGTGTGCGATTGTGTGTAAGCCTCGCAAAACAACAGCCTCCTCCTCTTCGAATGGAACTTCGAAACAACACGGGTAGTTGTGCATAAATAACAGTCAGTCGTAGCCTTCGTCGTTGGTAATATTGGACGGGATTAACGAGGGAGGGGATAGCAATCGCGAACGGAAGCCCTCGCGATAGAGACGGGACTTTCGCAAGAGTATTTTGGACAGGATTAACTTAAGGGGGTTTGAGGAATAACACCCAGGATGGAATTGCTTCAATAAGGGAAAAGGAATCGTTTCTTTGCCCTTCCCCACAGTAGCAGCGACAGCAGCAGCAACAGCACCAATTTTCTGATGCATTTTTTCGTGGATGTGATACGTGTTAGGACAGGCCTTTAAGAACCTGCAAAACTCCGCCTGCTCATTTCGAGGTATCGTCTGCTACCGTCGTCACAACCAAAACGTCCTTTTGCCAAGCCGGTCGGGGATCACAACTTTAATATCGTTTTGCAATATTTGGCAATGCTGCACACTGTTTGTCTCGGACAAGTCTCTTCATATGAGTCTCGCGGACGTGACACACGCACACAATCGACATCAAACGAAACGATGATGGTGAAACCGTTAGTAGTGGAGTAAAGCGTTCCTTTTTCTGGTACCGCTGCGTTCTGTTAAAATGCACTATTGCACAGTATCATCACTAGTGTAGAAAAACGCCTTGAATTTCAGCTATTACCATTTCAGCACACTTTCGATCTCGCCGTTGAGCACATCCGGAGCATTTCTGGGGGATGCGGGTGATACAACCACAAAACAGGTGGAATGTAATGCTCGTACGTAATGGGTGAGTGTGTGCTCCGAAGTGGTGCGCTTAAAGCTGTTCCACAAGTGGCCTGCCTTCCCTTTCGAATGAATGGTGGGTTCAGTTGCGAGCTCTATACCACATCGAAAAGCTATTGATAGTAGTAGCCGATGTCGATCTTTCTAGATGTGCGATGGTGAAATTTGCTGTATCGTAGTAGCAGCCTTAAGGATGGATACGGAGCGCACACTCAGCTGATGTTTGCTCCATTCATCCGCAGACTGTTGTTTCACTTACACATCCCATCCCGCGAAATCACTGTACTCACACTATACGCACAACACAAGGAAATACACACACATACACACAGTAGTTCATCTTAGCCACGGGTGCCAGTTAAAAGATGTTCTCGAATGCTCCGAAGGTCCTTACGAGTGTTCCTTATGGCAACGCACGATCACACACACGAAAAGAGAAGAATTTAAAAAAAAATTCTTCTCTCTTCCACATCATCTATACACACTTTCTGCGGTTTCTTCTGGGGGGTGGCTTCTAATGGAGCCGTTGAGAATGCACGGGAAAACAGCTCCAAGGAAGCGTTAGAGAAAACAGGAACAGCTCTAGGCCTTTTGCTTTGGTGTAAGTGCTGCTGACGGGTAAAAGGGCACCCCAATGCATAACGAGCGCAGGCCGGGAGACTCCTACGTCTCCGTTACCGTGCACGACCATCTTTCTCCATTCATTCCGCTTTCTAAGGCGAAGAACGCGGTTGCTTCAGAAATTGGCTAGCACGTTCATCGATAGTTTGCAGTCGATCACTTTTCTATGTGTTGCACTTGTTTCACTACTAGCAGCAGCAGCAACGGCAGCATCAGCAACAGCAGCAGCAACATCCGCTGATTCCACCAGGGATCCCTCCACTGGTTTGACCGCCGCGGTGCACACCGGAACCGGAACGGTGGCCGTAACAATCTCTAACGACTCTAACCACTCGCAACATTTCTCCTCGCCGCCGAAAGCCAACGTTTGGCCGACCATTGCCACCGGAATATTGGGCCGATAACTAAACAATGTAATTAAGAGCATTGAAAGGATTATTTCGCTGCAGTGGTGCGATTGTTTGTGATTTCGTGAAACAAAACATTAGTTAGGGGACAAAAAAGGGAAAGATAATGAAGAAGAGACAGCAACACTCTGCAAAAGTGGTCCACTCCACTTCCTGCGCTGAAACATAGACGCCATCTATGATAGAGAGACACCTGTGGGAGCGGGAGACCACAGCAGACAGCGAACGTTTCCGAAGTTCGTCAGGAACACCTAGAATCCTGCACGGAAAATGATCCCCTCTACCTCCCTCCCTTCCACCCTTCACCCAACCATCCCAGAGTAATGCGCATCCCCGACCCCGACCATATACGTACGCTTTGATAATGGTTTTGAGTGCTAATTTGCGTTCACGCTCGATGAACCAATCGATCAAATAACCCGCCATCAATGGCGCTTCGCGATAGAGCTTGAAGAATGTGCTATAATTGCTCAACGCCCAAGCGGATCGGAGCCGGAGTGCGAAGCCAACAATGTCGCTCTCCTTGTCCGCTGCCGTCAAGGACTTGAGAATTGTGGTCAAATCTGTGTGGGAAGAGCAATAGAGTCGTTGGTATTAGTCGAGATCATATCTGGGATCGCACGTGTGTGCGTTTTACCATACCTAGCGTGTTTTTGGTGAAGATGTAGTACAGGATTCGGTACGCGGTAAACTCGAGGTGATTTTCGCCACCCACGTCGGCGTACAGCATTTTCAGCTGCGTCTGACACTGGTTAAACTCTTCGTGGTCACCTTTCTCCATCGCGATGCGGGCATGCGTTTCGTATACCTGCACCGTGAAAGCATCACGTATACCTTGTACCTGTGTTGGTGAAGAAAGATGAGCAGAGAGAGATCAGAAAACCTACACTCAAGATCCAACAATACGGACAAGCATCACGAAATGAGCCCCTCAGAGATTAAATAAAACTTCCACAACTACTCCAACTCACCGTTAAATCCTGTCGTATCGACTTCAGCTGATCACAGGCGTAGAAATAGTCTTGCTTTTCGACCCATCGCTGCTTGACGTTCTGCAGCGAATGGCGCAACACCTCGACCGGGCGTACCTCGGACGCAGCCGGTGCCTTCGTCAGCCGCAGGAAGCTCTTCTCCAGATCGCGACACGTGCCGACGATGTGCAGATCGAACAGATCCACCTCGTCCTCATCGTCCTGATAGCGATCGCCCGTATCGTCGACGAAGATGCGTGACGATGCGGACGGCGGTATGGTCGTGTGCCGCCGGTCCTTCCTGCCGAATGCCGGCGAGACGATGTTGGAAGCAACGACCGGCGGAGGCACCTTCTTGCCGCCCTGACCGTTGAAGCGGGCGGCACGCTTCTTCAGCTGCTCCAAATCACCCTCAACGGCACCGCCAATCTGGCCGTGCTCGGAATAGAACCCACCTTGTGCCTTATTGTTTCGCTGGTTGTTCTGTTTATTGTTGTTCTGGTGGTTTTTCTGATTCTTGTGCTTTTGCTGCTGCTGCTGCTGCTGCTGTTGCTTACCGTTGTTCCCGCCCTTGCCGAACGATTTGTTCGCGTATGATGCTGTGCGGTTGCTGTCGTTATCGCTGCTGCTCGAAGACCGACGGTTCTTGCGACGGGGCGAACGTGAATCATCGCTGGATGAACGGCTGCGGCGATTACGACTGCCACTACTACTGTACCTGCTCGGCGAACGGGAACGGGAACGCGAATGGCGCGTCTTGCGACCGGCACCGGAAGTGCTGCCTGATTTGACGCCCACCCTCGAGCCAAGCGATTGCGACAGACCGGAGGGCTGGTTGGGGGATTGCTTTTTACCACCGAACTGTTGGTGCTGCTGTTGATTTCCCCCTTTTACGTTGCCCAGCGGACTCTGATACTGTCCAATGCCGCTCATTCCTTTGCCCTTGCTGTTGTTGCCTGACATGGCCAAAACGCTGCTGTTCAGTGCCGGTAACAGTACCTGCTGGTTGCGCTCGCTGTGCACGCTCGGCACCGGCTCGTTGTCCCAATCCTTCGTCCACAATTCACCCTTGTTAGCTGCGGCCGTAATGCGACCCTTAAGGCAAATATCGATCTGATCCTTATCGAAATCCGTCTTGCATTTGGCGTAACAGCGTGTCACGAAGTTGTTCAAGCTTTGCGGCCAATCATCGGTTGGATTGTGGAAGGGATCGGGTTTCTTCGGAGCGGCCAGCACGTTCGGTGGCGTCGGTGCCTGCGGCTGCGGTACGAGCCCCACTGACGGCAGCGGCGGCGGAGGTTTGCTTAGATCGGGCGGTGGCGTCGGAAAGTTCGCCGAGCCCCCATTCGCGGGTGGTGGCGGCGGCGGCGGAAGCGGTCCTGCCGACATGAGCGGAGGAATATTGGCCGTCAGTGCACCGCCACCACCGTTCATGAAGATGTTGCCACCTCCGGATGGGCCGTTGTTACCGTGCTGATTGTTACCACTATTGTTCATGCCATTGTTTTTGTTCTTTTTGCGTTTCTTCTTGCCACCGCCTCCGCCACCAGCACCGCCGGCGTTCTGGTTATGGAAGGCAGCCATCATCTGCTGTTGTTGCTGTTGCTGCATGTGCTGCTGCTGCTGCTGGGCGTGTATCTGAGAGGCCTGTGCGAGTGGGTTCGCGGCAACGATCGGGCTGACGCGCTGCGGGTGCTTGTTTATGTTGAAGCGAATCGGTCCGAACTGGCTCGGCGCTTGCTTGAAGCCCATCGGGTCGTTCCCGGATTGCTGCTGCTGCTGGTTCTGCTGCTGTTGCTGAGGAGAGCTGAAAATGTTGTTTCCTCCCATTCCAACGCCAGGCGACCCCATGCTTCCAGCGTTGGAATTGTCCGCCATCGGGCCGGAAGAAAACCCTCCGGACGAATTGTTCATGCCCATAGCTCCTTTGTTGTTGTTTGCTCCCGGAAAGGCGGGCGTTCCGATCGTGCCTTGCAGACCGCCGCCACCAGAATTACTGTACTGCAGCTGATGGTACAGCGCGTAGAATTGTGAATAATGCTGCTGGTGCTGCTGCTGACTCATGCCATATGTTCCCGAGTAACCCCCACCAGCACCGGACTGCTGCTGCACTGCCTGGGAAGCTGCCATCCAAGCAGCTTGCTGCTGGTTCAACGATTGATCTTGCGAATTCATAACGCTACTTACGGCTGTGTCACCTACATGCATCGCACGGCTGCACGCACGTGCGACGATGATCCGATACCTGTTTAATCCGTCTCAGGAGAAAAATTTCTCCCGAAAATGCTTTTTCTACATAAACGACACAAGCGAGAAAACGAAAAGTGAAAATCCAAAATGGCGACCATGATGGACGGGACACGCATTGTTCGGCGATGGTTTCACGCTGAGTTACGTGGTCACCCGCCGATCGTGGGAGCGATACTTACACAAGCTATGCGCACTGCAAGGTTCTCCTTGTTTGATGAAATAGGTTTTCACGATTTTTGTAGTATTTATCGCATATAAATAGGATAAATTTCTCCACACTTTCAACACACGTCTGCTTGCTGCGAAAATAACAATATGAATAACAACAAGCATAATAGCAGCAAGGACTACCCTATGAGCAGAGGCAGTGACGAGTCACCAGATTTGTCACCAAAACATCACCGTCAGCACGTACGCTACGCCGAATTGCAAAGTGTTGGTGTGCTGTAGGTAGCCTGCCACACGTATGGTAGTGTGCGTACTAGGAGCCCCCTTTAGTTTCTTCTTCTTGGTTTTATGTTTGATTTCTTTTCGCATGCATCAACACTGATCCTCATTCTTTTTTCGCAAGATATGCGTAAAACATCACTGTATATGCGATTCTACTCTGCGAAATGTGATGGAAGGCACCTTACACGGGCTTGATTCTCCGATAACAAACGAGAACAAAGCACAGCTTATGTGTTTTACACGAATGAAGAGTGTTTAACATTTAATGTTTCTCATATCACATCACATCACTTTATGCGCAATGCACATGAACTGCAAGCGCAGTTTTTTTTACGGTGATATGTAACCAAATTACGGTGACTTGTCACCAGAAAATCCATCGTTTCTGGTGACCGTCTGCTGATTGGGTCCTTCCTTCGGATGAGTATGGTGTAGTGGTGTGCCTGATGAGCCATCGGGTAGCACTCCGATTTTTTGGGTACGGATCCACTCCGGGAGCGGAAACGATCCGTTTCGAATTGACTGTTTATTTCGAATATTGTCCGTTATTAATTTGTTCGCTACGACTGTTGCAAAACTCTGAACTGATTCAAAGTAAATTTAACCCATTCGTGGTCTTAGCCTGCAGAGGTGTTGTCCGGTGCCAATATACTGGCATGACGTGCCGGATCCTAAAAACATTATACGGCATACGATAGCGAGATCTTATAATAACTCATATATCTCGTAATGGTATCGAATTCCACAATGTTCTCCCACATACAAGCGGCCAGAAATCCTCTTGTGCATTTGCCTCTCCAATGTAACTAAGATTCCAATTAGACAATCCCTTTCTAGCAAAAAGATGCCTATTGTCCAGAATTGGCAATATAGATAAATCAAGGAATATGTATAATAATTGTTATAATAGGAATAATGTATATAATAATTCTTATAATAACATAGAAAAGTTGGAACATTAAAAAGAATACGAAACCAAACCTAGTTTTGAAATACCTTATGAAAATGGAAACCCACTCCCTTAACTGGAAAACCCACTATCACTAAAGGCTAACTGCTCCCTTTGCATCCACGCATCCGCAAGGCTCGTTAATTTATTTAAACACATTGATTTGATACATTGATCAAATTGCCTGTTTGATGCTAATCAGTAGATGGACCTGCTGCAATAACATCCTAAGCACTTGAATTACCTGTCAGTAACTTTCACAAACGATAACTTAATTGTCAATTATTGTTATGACCCACGCGCAAAATGAATGAATTAATTGAGCGATAATTCAATATCGCAACGTTCGTACGGATGTTTCAATTGAACAATAACATTTTCTTTTTGCGACGCATAGAAGGAGCGTCCCGCGTGAGCATGCATCATTAAACGACCGGCCTATCCAACCTTTAGCCGTGGGTGTGTTAAACGCGGGCTCTACAGTTTTCATCACGCTCGAAGGTCACATTTGTATGGGCGATAAGGAGGAAATAAAGTTTTTCCGATTGGCTCACCGGTGCGGCGGTGAGCGGGAGAAGACCGGGGCGTACACCCAAAGTTCAAGGCAGTACAACGCGAGATTAGTATGCGAAAATGGAGTTTTTTTTTTCTTCTTCAGCTGACCGGCAAACAACACAGCTTCGCTATCAAAACGATACAACGGTTCGTCGCGAGTCCGGCGCGGGTCGATAGTTTAGCATAGTTTGTCTTGTTGGATTCACATACGGAGTGCGAGGTGCGAGGAAATGGTCCGACCAAGGACGTACCCAAATAGTAGCACAGCATGCTTGGATGCAATGGAGGGATTCTTCTATTTCCTACGCTGTACAGCACTGATACTGAGCGTTGCGCAATGAAACATCATGCTGGTGCAATTTGCCGGTACTTTACGTAAGGTAACAATGAAACGTTTTTTTCTCTCTTCATAATCGTTTACTTTTACAAATAAAACGCTCCCGTATTGGTGGCACGCGGATTCCAATACGCATTGTAAGGCACCTGCTAATTTGAGCCTATTTTACGTTAGAAATCTCGTCTAATCGTTGGTGGTCGTGGATTTTTTGTGCGTTATCACCCGGTTGTTCTGATGCCACTACCGCCTGCGGGCGCGCATCTTTGATCGATTCATTCAGCTTTTTTTTGCGGCTGCTGCCGCTCTCCATTTAATTACATCCAATTCCGCACTGCAACCGTTGCAAGCAGGTGCGAACAGCGCACGCGAGCAACCTCGCCGAATTGTGCACGGCAGCGGGCGCGCGTCAAACAACTCTCGGCAGCGACACACGTTCCGGTCGAGGTGTAGGGCGCGTGCCAGGCAGCCGCGCGAACGCGAACGCGGCATCCGACGAGAACTTGACGAGCGGGCGATCGACGGCTGCTCGTGCGCGATCGCGATCGGGCTTGATCTTGAATGGAGCGCGCGAACTTGCCCCGGGCGCGAACTTGGTGGGCGACGACAACGACGACCGCAGCCAATTCGATTCTCTGCGAAGGGGGCCGGCCGATACGGTGTAGCGTCCGGTGTGGATGCATTCGGTTTTTGCGATCCGTGCCCGACTGTGCCGGGTCATATATAAGAGCAGCTGGCGGAGGCAGAAGGAATTTAGTTTGAGTCCATTCGCACCCAACGTAGCGCAGCTGCGTGTCCTAGTGGTCTCCCCCATTCTTGTGCTTCGTGCCGGCAAAGCGCTCTAGAGCAAGGAAGCACTCCGTGTCCCGAGGCCCGTTGGAGTAGTCGAATTGATTCCGGCAGCATCCAGCAGAGTTCCAGCAGCAAGTGCTCCCGTCTTCCCGGATCAGTGTTCAGCAGGTTGCTCAAGCTAGACAGCGCCGACAGTGCTTCGCCGTATCGCAGCAGGAAGATAGTCACAATGCCCGCCAACGGAGTGTGTAGTGTCGGGTTGGAGGTGGTCGAAGAGACGGCCACCTACGCCAGCGGTTCCGACAGTGCCGGTGTCTCGGAGGACGAAGACGTGCAGCAGCTGTTCGTCAGCGGCGCGGACCGTGTTACCAGTGTGTCCCTGCCGAAGAAGCCGGACACTCGGGGCGGCAAGCTGTCGCAGCAGCCGCCCCTGGACGAGGGCCGGCCGATCTCCGACCGGCGGTACGCGAGCCTGCCGAACCGGGAGCAGCACCAGCAGTTCCTGACCGAGTTCCTCACGGAGGTGCTCAACTCGGCCGTCTTCAACGCGACCGACCGCGCGAACAAGGTGCTCAACTGGGTCGACCCGGAGGAGCTGACGCGTACGCTCGATCTCGCGCTCAAGGACGAGCCGGACACGCACGAGAAGCTGCTCGAGCTGACCCGGGCCACCATCCGGCACTCGGTCAAGACGGGCCACCCGTACTTCATGAACCAGCTGTTCTCGTCCGTCGATCCGTACGGGTTCGCCGGCCAGGTGCTGACCGATGCGCTCAACCCGAGCGTCTACACGTTCGAGGTGTCCCCGGTGTTCGTGCTGATGGAGGAGGTCGTGCTGCGCGAAATGCGCACCATCGTCGGCTACCCGGACGGGGCCGGTGATGGCATTTTCGCGCCCGGCGGCTCGATGGCCAACGGGTACGCAATTAGCTGCGCCCGGTACAAGTTCATGCCCGACATTAAGGTAGGTGGCCCATTAGACACCACATTAGGGGCAGGTTCGATACTAACAGACGTGGGGTAAATGCGAGCCCGTCGCGTCGCGAACTTGGGAAAGTCCACCGCGTCCGCGTTTGCCACTGCCACTGGGGGACATTTTTGTTCCGTGCGCTCGTGGGGAGCTACTAGTGATATTAGAACACGGGTGAGGGCAATTAAACAGTGGCAATTGTAGTGGAATCGAGTCGTTCTCCACCGTCCGTTCACTTAGGTTTATTATGGTGCCTCTTGGAAATTTTTCAATAAGGTATTTCTACTCGTACCAAGCGTCGTTCAGTTCAAGGAAATTCTAGAGGCAATCACAACTGCGGCTTAGCAGAATCCTCGTGTTCCACGTGGTGTAACTAGTGTCGGCTATAATGATGAAAATAATAGGATCTATTAGAGCAATCTTCATCGAAATTAAAGAACCAATCGCGACGGGATCCTGAATAGTTGTTCTAGAAACATTCCCAAATGGATTAGGAGCTGATCTTGACAGGATCCTTAGCACGTGGACATTAATAATAATCTTCACCGTGGATGGTTCGCCAGGACGTTCTTATTCACCGGCACCGGTGTCCGCGTGTCTGTCGCGTATCTGTCAATAGGCGTCATCCATCCATGCACAACGTAAAAGATTGGCACGAGTGCCTCGTTCGCCCGCAACCTCCTGCTCGGTAGCTCAGTCGACCGTGAGTATGGTTTTAAATATAAACCCTTCCCAACAAACGCTCGGTCTGCGCCACCGTGTACCGAAAGTGAAAGGAACATATTCGTGGATCCACACGCGGAACTTACGCGACGAACCAGAGAACGGATGCAGGCTCGTGGCAGACGGACTGCAGGCGGCTACTCCTCCCGAGGGAACCCATTTTGCCCTGCGACAGGGGGTGTGTTGGTGTGTGTGTGGTTAGCCAGAAATAGCCACATCAATCGCCACCCGACGCTATAGTTAGCGGAACGGTTTCAAAAGCTGTAAAAAGGCTCCCGTGCATGGGGCACGAGCCGAAAGGCTGTCAAGAACGTGATTTGCTTCGCTGTGAACCACCACCGCACAAGAAGGGGATGTCCATGAAAGACATCACCGGCCCATCGGGCAGAAACCGCCACCGACCGTTCACCGACCGCCCAATCAACCGTTAAAAGAGGGAAGTGTTACTTCCGCTCTGCGCCACCGAGACGCCATGACACCTGAAGTGAGCGCGGCGTTCCTGGCGCGGGGTGGTAAAGGCTCTTGGCCCGTAACAACATGATGACTTTGGCCCTGAACATGAGGCGAACGCGCGCTCGCACGCGCTCGCTCCTGCGTGAATGTGCGGCCCCAACCGCGCAAGAGCCTTTGCGAAAACAACAACAACGCAGTGCAACGAGAATAAGCAAAAAAACGCGTCGAGAAGTTCTCGCGCGATCACGAAAACCCTAGCACGCGCGGTTCTTGTGGCTCAGCGGCAGGACAGCGGGGCAAGTTTCGGCTCCGACACGCGCCATTTTCGATCGATCAGTGAACCGGCATCAATTGGGTTGACATTGAAAAGCTAGCGGTGCTCCGGTGGTGGGAAGGATATGCACACTGACGTGACCTCTCCCCCTGCCCAACAGCGGTAGCATATGCGGACGACGGTGGCATTTGCAATTCCGCCGGAGCCCCGGGCACGGAACTGGTTTCGGCGGGCTGCGAAATCGGTTTCCTCAACACGTAAATCAGTATACATTTCACGGCAGCCGAACCCGAACCCGGGTTCAGTTCGCTTATGTTTACAAACAAACGAGTTGTTCAGGACAGGTTTTTTTGTCTGTTTGATCCGTCTCTGCTTTGATCGGTGCAGATCGGTGGGGTTGATCCGCGATCGGTGGCTTCCGATCGTTTAAGGTGCCGTTATAAGCACTTAATCTGAAGGTTATGTTTTGGCTGCCCTCCAGATATGCTTTAGTGTGGTTCGGGTTTATAAGGCTTTCCAGCGGACTTGATGACTCCGTACTCTCTCTCTCTCGTCTTCGATAGTAATGATAGTAGAACCTTCCATTCAGTTGTGCTTGGAAATTCCTTCGACAGTTTCTTGCTGACGGGAGATAAAGGCAGTGTTTATCGAAGAAAAAAAAATCCCCAAACACAACTACAATCATTCTTCTAGACACCCCGGCAATAGCAGCAGTCATTAGCAGGGCTAATTATCGCTCATACCACCCATATCCGCGGTAGGGCAATGGATTGCGATTGATTCATCACTCATCGCACGCTAGGATCAGCGATCGACGGCCTGATCTACAGCGCCATTATGTGTTGTCCCACGGAAAAGCTCACCTTACCTGACTGACCCGTGACCAGTTTGCCGTGGCGGGCACGCGGCTATAGACAACTACGTTAACGATGGGAATTCTAGCGCAACACGTCACAAATGAAGCTGTTACGAGGAAAAATTAGCAGACCTTGAGTGATCGCGATGTCCGGTGATCGCTTTGTGTGATTGCACAAGCTCCGATTGGATGTAGAGGAGCAAGCCAACAGATAGCTGCATGGGCAATAATAGTTTACAAACATTCGGTACCGGCCGCCAATGCGGTTCGAGCTGACACCAGTTTGTTGGTACACTGCTGACAACTGAATACAATCAGTACTCATAGAGGTTATGGCATAACGTGCTGGTCTAGACGGTGGTGATAGTGATCTCGATTATTTAATCCGGATTGCATTCGGCTTACAACTTCTATCATTCGTTTCTTACAGACGAAAGGACTGCACGCTCTTCCGCGATTGGTTATCTTCACTTCGGAAGACGCACACTACTCGGTGAAGAAGCTGGCCTCGTTCATGGGCATCGGTTCGGACAACGTCTATGCCATCAAGACCGACAGCGTTGGAAAGCTCCGTGTCGACCATCTAGGTGCGTACGCTGGCTTGTTTTTATGATCTCTCAGGGAATAGACTAACAACCCCACCCCACGGGACATTTCTTCCCTCTTCCAGAGAGTGAAATCCTGCGTGCCAAAGCGGAGGGAGCGCTACCGTTCATGGTGTCGGCCACGGCAGGCACCACCGTAATTGGAGCGTTCGACCCGCTGGAGCAGATTGCCGATCTGTGCGCCAAGTACAGCCTCTGGATGCACGTGGATGCGGCCTGGGGCGGCGGTGCCCTCATGTCCAAGAAGTACCGGACGCTGCTGAAGGGAATCGAAAGGTAAGTGCGCGCTACCGGAAGCGTCGTATTGTTGTCGAAGCCTTTATTTGAACGACGGGGGAACAGGTTTTTCGGGGCGTGTTGGGCGTAATTGAGGATAGAACGATTCGAGTTCGATTCCAGTTCTTGGCGGTGGGGATGGGGGTGCCTTCAGCGACGACGGACGGTCAATCTTGCGTGCTGCCGGCTGGGGTTCCGACGGGTTTTCCGTAGTTTGCGGAAATGAATGTAGCTATGGATATGGAAGCGTGTGGAATGTTTTGTGCTTTGTGCGGCGCGGTAAAGGAGAGCACGTGTGCCGTAACCTTGCACCGGGCGTCCGGCAAGCGCGAGCAAAATATTCATCTCCAACTGGTATGAATTCTATTTGCTCCGTCAACAATGCGGTCCGTGAGTCCGAGACCAGCAGCATATCCGTCCTGTGCGCATCAACTAAACGCGGTGACCAATCAAAGTTTCTTTGGCCTTTACTTTCCAACGGTGGCGGCTAACTTCAAGCGTTCGTTTGCTGACCTTTGCCGTGGTGGTAATGTGATGCGAATCGAACGGTTTTATTCTAACGATTTAATCATGATCATGATAGAGTACGCTTCAATGATGCACATAGACCGTTCCTGTCGCCAGCTTGGGATGACCCCGTTGGAAAATGGACCACTCAACGCTTAGCCAACTTTGAGCGTAGCATGAAGCGCCAGGACTACTCGTATAGGTTTAGAAAATGTTGCAAGTTGCGCTAGAGTTATCGAACATACATTTCCGGTATATCCCACCTGACCAGCGTGTCCTCCAACGTGCCACAGTTCCACTTGCTTAACCCTAATAAAAAAGTAACGATCGATACAAATGCATGCAATTATCGTACGAGAACGTCGATTACCGGGCTTCGGTCAACCGGTTGCGGGTCGGTTTCGCTTGATTCGCACAGAAGTCAATTTTCCGGAGGACTGGATATAATTCGCACCGTCACTCGCTTATGGCCGGTCGGTTTCGGTACGCCTATGCACACTCGTACCACGTGCTAACGACATTGGCCCAAAAGACCTGGCGGCTACCTAGGCTGAAAGTCTATTTCTTTGTACTGGCCGCGCGCACGTATGTGTGTGTGTGTGTGTGTGTGTCTGTGTGCGCATACGCCATTCCGTGCCATGCTGCACAGTAAGGCCAATGTCAATGGCAACAGTGAAAATTGTAAGATCCTTGATCTGCCCCGCACATTGGCACACTCCGGCAGAGTTCCAAGCAAGCAAGCAATCAAGCAAGTAAAAAACCAAAAAGGAACCGACTAACCGTAACGCGACTACGGTCAAGCGCTGCTGTGGTGTGGAGATTGTAGGAGAATAGAGAACAGAAGAAATAGAGACCGGACGAAATCACTTTAGAGGCTACCGCATAAACGCGGCGCAGAGTTAATGCTTGTCCGTGCATCTTTAATGTGCTTCTGTGCTTGTTTCGAATTGCATTGTTTTTCAAACCCATTTCCGGTTGTCCGTTCCTCATCCGCAGGTCCGATTCAGTAACCTGGAACCCACACAAGCTGCTGGCGGCCCCGCAACAGTGCTCCACGCTGCTCACCCGCCATCAAAACGTTCTGTCCGAGAGTCACTCCACCAACGCCACCTATCTGTTCCAGAAGGACAAATTCTACGACACCCGGTACGACACCGGCGACAAGCACATCCAGTGCGGCCGGCGGGCCGATGTGCTGAAGTTTTGGTTCATGTGGCGCGCGAAGGGCACGGCCGGGTTCGAGCAGCACATCGACAAGGTGTTCGCGAACGCCGAACACTTCACCAGCAGTATTAAGGCCCGGCCCGGCTTCGAGATGGTGATCGAGCATCCCGAGTGCACGAACGTGTGCTTCTGGTACGTGCCGCCGGGTCTGCGCAGTGTGCCCCGCGATTCGGCCGAGTTCCGGGAGCGGCTGCATAAGGTAGCGCCGAAGGTGAAGGAGCGCATGATGAAGGACGGGTCGATGATGATCACCTACCAGCCGATCCACGACAAGCCCAACTTCTTCCGGCTGGTGCTGCAAAACTCGTCGCTCGACAAGGCGGACATGAACTACATTATCGACGAGATCGAGCGGTTGGGCAAGGATCTGTAGAAACCGCGCCCGCTCGTCGAAGGCGACAGTACAATCCTTGTTTGTTTGCTTAACTTATTTTCCTTCCGTTGTGTCACGTACAGATGTATTTATTGAAAGCATTCGTTACTAGCAGCTAAATTGAAATGAATGAAACCACGCGCATCGTGCCCGTGCAAGGGATGCAAGGGCAGAATTGAGTGAAAAGAGACAGCAGAAGAATACTTCCAGTGCACCAATTGTATAGATGATGGCGGTTATGCTTGAAACCGAAACCCTACAAGTAGAATAGCCACGACTCGTGAGGGGATGTGATGTTGTTCGCTTAAGATTACTTATTTGTGCTACGTTGTAAGCATGTTCCAATATATACATATTTTTATTAATTGTCTTTTGCTATTCATTCTTCGCAAAAACTGAGAATAGTTACATAATTACGCATCCGATGTTACAACCGTTCGGTGATCTTGGTCTGCTGGCCAGAAGTTCTCCTCAGTCCAAGTGAACGACCTAAAATTACTATACGGGCTGGATCGTCCGGTATCGTTCTATTGACATGGACCAACCCACCGGAGCAGACCAAGACCGCGAAGCGGTTATAGCGTCTGATAAGTTAGTAAGGAATCGCTCTAATGGGAGTTTACAAATCTTTTATTTTCAGTTTTGGTATACAATAGCAATAAATTCTGATTACAATAATAACGTTCAAATATGCGTAAATATCAAACTCATCGTCGCATATCTCTGACCCAATCGGTTGTTCGTATGTGAGATGGAAATAGTGTAGCTTACCTCATGATGCATCACATATCGTTGGTAGTACCATACCATTCATGCTACAGGTAAATGTGTGTAGTAATGAGACGATGACAATCCGCCGTGCTCAAAACTGTACACCGCAGTTCGTGCAGCGACGGTTACGCAGTGCCAAACATGCCAGTATGCCGAGTGGGAAGAAGAAAATGGCACAGAAGATTCCTAGACAGGAGTAGTCGTCCTCCAGCATGCCGATCCGGCAAACGGGACACCCGTTTACGACGATAATCTGTTGGTGTACCGCAGTCTGCGCAGGAACGGTCTGTATGGTAACCTGCGGTACCACTGTCACCTTGCTGCCATCCATGGCACCATAGTAAGGCACCGTTCCGGCAACGGGCGCTACGTACGTGTGAGCTGTAGCGATTGGTTGCTGTTGGATGTACTCCTGCCTCGGATAGGACGCCGATGGCGCCGCCGATACCGTGCCAACCAGGGGTGAGGACGGTTGTGGCTGACCATTATTGCCGGTGGTAACTGGAAGGAAGGTACCTATTAGTCATCTGTATCGAATAGCACTGCGTATTTCCACCACTATCCAATACCATAGTCGGAAGAATAGTTGCCCGCTATCACTTGGTCGTATGACGGTGGCTCGTTGGAATGCTTCTGGGAAGCCATTGCGTAGCAGCACAATTCACTTTGTTAATTGTTAGCACCTTGAAACAATAGATCTACCCACTGCGTGCGTGTGTACCAATCAATGTTTACATCTCTCTCGCCGTGACTCATCCTGCTGTAGTCACCTTGTGCTGAAAAATCAAAACACTCAAATGAGGAACGGATCCAATCCAAATCGTTCATCCAAACGCCAAATTTTGTATGAATTTATTCCCTATTAAACAAACTGCGACGGATGCGTGGAGGAGTGTATCAGGTTTTATCACAAGTTTTAGAATGCATGTTTTTCTTAATTCTACGAAAATAACCACATATACTACAAGCAAGCTAAATCAAAAATCTGTTTATTTGAGCCGACCACCACTATTCACCGATTCGTTTTAGTACAGACTGACACTGTTCTAAATGACCTGTCATCGTGACGTGCCCACATAATCAAAAAAGTTGTAAAAGAAAAAAAGGTTTGTGAAAAATTGCCACCGTAATTGAGAACGAAGAGAAGTTGTAAATTGCTTCGAAAACTGTATCATTTCTGCGTGTTAGAAGTGCTACGTAATCCCAGCGAGTTCGTGTTGTGATTTACGAGCAGTCCTTAGTTTGTTTCGTGCGTAGATCAGCCCGTGAACGTACCGTGCAACGTAAGATGTGGACGTGTTGGAGTTAGCTCGTTGCACTTCGGTCGCTCGCTCGGTCACTCCCATATTCCCCGTTGCATCCACTGAGCTGGTACGTTTATTTGCATCGTTCGGATCGGATTTGCACGGCTGCGTGGCCCCCACGTCCGCGACGAAACATTTTCCGTCCAAATTTGAACCCGCCTGGCGACGAAGGTCCCAGAATTCGACCACCTTCGTCAGCGATGGCACCACGCAGGCAAGACAGTTTCAAGCAGTATGTGTCGTCTCCGGCTGCTCCTAGCCTGCTGCTACGATGAACAGTAGCAACCCCATGAGCTCGGTGTCTCTTTCACTTGCAATCGCAGCGGATGTGTGAATGAAAATCGTGTGAAGGCCGGAACACCCGGTTCGTCTTTGGTGTGTCCTTTGGATCGGATTGTGTCTGTTAACAGCAAAAGGACGTCAGAAAACGGGCCATATCCGTCGTTTGATGCATCCGGTGCGGTTCGGTATGCATTGAGAGCCAGCAGTGCGAAGAAATCATTAACAAAACAGGGAAAACTATGCAAACTGCGATCGCCAGCGGTGGGAAATCGAGCAACCATAGCAGCGTCGGCAGCAATACGACGAAGGGAAACGCAAACAGCAGCAATATTAGCGGAGCAACACAGGCCACGACCAAAACGAAAGAAATGTTTATTCTACGGGCCCTCGAGAAGATCCTCAGCGATAAAGACATCAAACGTTCGCACCATCTGCAGCTGAAGCGGGCGTGCGATGTGGCACTCGGTAAGAAACGATTCAGTCCATAGCGCTGATGTGCGCTGATTAACGCTGACAAATTTTGGGAGCCAATCTCACACACGTTAACTGACTCGAGTTCCCCATTACAGATAAGCATTAGTAGCAATCAGTTCGAGTATTTCTTTCAAGAACCTTTTGATAGGGGTTTTTAAGGGTCTCGTTTATTTACTCTATTGATTCACATTCGATTCTTTACCGTCCATACATTCGAAGTCCCCAAACTGTTAGGCTCCTTCGCCCGGTCCTTCCGTGCGTGAGTTCGGTTATGCTTCGTGCACCACGGTACGATGAAGAAATACTGTCGAAGGTCGCTTATTAGAGCGCGCTTCTCCACGTAAAATGTACGCTAAAAGAAAGCGTGCAGCGTGCGTCGCGGTGGAAGTAAAGACGGCGGATGGCGGTGAAAAATGGGAGCGAATGTGTAAAATGAGAAAAAATCAATAACACTTAAGTAACCCACTTGAAAGGGGCCACGGTACGCGTGGTAGTAGAACGCTTTTCGAAGGGGTACGAACGGTGGTGGCGGCCGGTCTGAAGCACATGTAACCGCACGTAATTGTCGCCTGGATTGCCCTAAATGGGCGATCTTTTGCCTGAACTGAGTGAGTCTTGATTAAATTAATTATCGATGATTTTGCTTCGCGCCTATTCATTCGTTCTGATTGAACAGCATAGTACATTGTGAGATCATTTAATGGGTATTTTATGCTTATTTTTTATGAAACAACGGTGGATTCTCCATCGTTTGGAGGAAAAACATATTGTCTAGCTGCCTTTATTCTAAACGTTGAAATAACCCTATTCTCTAAATTTCAACGCATTTTTATGTTTAGTTTATATTTCGTATGGTTAACACTGTGTGTACAACCTAATGTTCAAATGTTCTGTTTGTTTTCTTTTTGAACATATGCTCGATAAAAATAACCTGACTGTAGCATATGTTACAATTTTTCTTCAGTAACCTTCAACTTATCGTACTGCTCATATGATGCACACAACAGTAAGGGAGGGGGTGTTTTATCTAATTATTTTGCTTTTTTAACTGCATTCTCTTCGTCATGTCTACAGTTCAATTAATATTGACACAACTGTGAAAAGCACTGTGTGTCGAAGGGAAAGAGTGTCTGAAAAATCACAACAACACAATCGTACCAACAGCTCACCTACGCCGTAATCTGCGTTCGAGTGACAAACATTGTTAAACTGTTCGCACCAGGTGAAGAGAGGGCTTTTATTTAGGCGTACAGATAGATAACGTGCTGCGCTGCTGCGCTCGATTGTGCAACGTGTGGACAAGTGGAAAAGGGCTTCTGGACAGGGGTGGAAGCCCATGTCGACTGTTAGCACAACACCGATACATTCTACCGGTGAAACAGACACTGTTACGTGCTGTGCCAACGATAAGTGGGCCCTTACTTTAGTCATCACTCAATCGTTACTGATAGCGGAAGGGCAGATCAGTTCGATTCCAGTGCGTATTTCTGTGGTTGTTCCTTCCCAAGGGGTCAAGGGAATGGATGAAGTCTTTCTGAACGTGTTTAAACGGATAGAAGACCATTGGGGTTTTGGCCGAGAGAAAGGTGTTGCTCTTCATTGAAACTTCATTCATCGGTATTAATCTCACTCCTTTTGTTTGCGTGTGTGTTTTTCTTTGCTGTAGAGGACATAAAGGAGGAGCTGAAGCAGGCCGGCCACACCGACACAAATGGCGAAACGCCGGTACCATCGGCAGCGTTGCCGCTGCCGAAGAATGATTCCGGCAACATTATCAACGCGGAAAAGTACTTCCTCCCGTTCGAGCTCGCCTGCCAGAGCCGGACGCCCCGTATCGTCGTGACCGCGCTCGACTGCCTGCAGAAGCTAATCGCATATGGCCACCTGACCGGCAACATTCCCGACTCGTCCAACCCGGGCAAGTTCCTCATTGACCGGATCGTGACGACGATCTGCAACTGCTTCATGGGCCCGCAGACGGACGAGGGTGTTCAGCTGCAGATCATCAAGGCGCTGCTGACGGTCGTCACGTCGCAGCACGTTGAAGTGCACGAGGGCACGGTGCTTCAGGGCGTCCGCACTTGCTACGACATCTACCTGTCGAGCAAGAACCTGATCAACCAAACGACGGCCCGGGCCACGCTGACGCAGATGCTGAACGTGATCTTTACGCGCATGGAAAACCAAGCGTTCGAAGCGATCGCTAGCGGTGCAGGGACGGCCACGGCCACGACGACGACGACGGTGCCGAGCAGTAACAGTCCCACTGGGGGCACCGGGGACGAATCTCCCACGCAAACCGATTCGGCGCCGGCGGTGATTAAGCTGCTACCACCCCATCCGGAGGAGAAACACCCGGACTACGATGCGGTCCGTGCGATCGTGGAAGAAATCGTCGACAATGTGATAGCACAGGCGGCTTCGAGTGTTGCGGACGATGCTAGCAACGGTGGTGGAATGGCCGCAATGGAAGCGAGTGAAACGGCTAGCATCGGGGGCATCTCGAACGGTGGCACCGATTCCACTTCGATCGCGCGCGTCCCCTCACAGGAGAGCATGGAGGTGACGAGCGAAAACGACAGTATCGTGACGGCCAAGTTCACGCACATCCTTCAGAAGGACGCATTCCTGGTGTTCCGCGCACTGTGCAAACTCTCCATGAAGCCACTTCCCGACGGACACCCGGATCCGAAGTCGCACGAACTGCGCTCCAAGATCCTGTCGCTGCATCTGCTCCTGTCGATCCTCCAGAACGCCGGGCCCGTTTTTCGCTCGAACGAAATGTTCATTATGGCGATCAAGCAGTACCTGTGCGTGGCCCTGTCGAAGAACGGTGGCAGCGCCGTGCCGGAGGTGTTTGAGCTGTCGCTCTCGATCTTCGTCGCGCTGCTGTCCAACTTCAAGATCCATCTCAAGAAGCAGATTGAGGTCTTCTTCAAGGAAATCTTCCTGAACATCCTCGAGGCGCCCAGCTCGTCGTTCGAGCACAAGTGGATGGTGATCCAAGCGCTGACGCGCATCTGTGCCGACGCGCAGAGCGTGGTCGACATCTACGTCAACTACGATTGTGATTTTTCCGCCGCCAATCTGTTCGAGCGGCTAGTGAACGACCTGTCCAAGATCGGACAGGGCCGTCAGGCACTGGAGCTCGGCACGTCCGTGAACCAGGAGAAGTCAATGCGCATCCGGGGGCTGGAGTGTTTGGTGTCCATCCTGAAATGCATGGTCGAGTGGAGCAAAGATCTATACGTGAACCCGAACTCGCAGACCACGCTGGGCGATGCGCCGGTCGCTGCAGAGCGGAAGGGTGGCACGCCGATCGATCCGGAACCGCCCGAGACGCCGCTCGCAGGCCCGCCGAAGTCGCACGGTGGATCGAGCGTCAGCATCAACTCGCTCGGTGGCAGCAGCACCAACAACCGGGAGGTGCTCGATCTGCCGGAAGAGCTGGAGGAGCGTAAGCAGCGCAAGGAGGTGATGGAAACAGGCATCGATATGTTTAACCGCAAGCCCAAGAAGGGTATTTCGTTCCTACAGGAGCGGGGTCTTCTCGGCACGACCGTGGAAGACGTGGCGCGGTGGCTGCATGAGGACGAACGATTGGACAAGACGCAGATCGGGGACTATCTCGGGGAAAACGACGAACAGGCGAAGGCTGTTATGTGTGGGTACATCGACGCGATGAACTTCGCCGAGCTGGATATTGTGGCCGCGTTGCGTTACTTCCTCGAGGGCTTCCGGTTGCCGGGCGAGGCGCAAAAGATCGACCGGCTGATGGAGAAGTTCGCGTCGCGGTATTGTGACTGCAATCCGAACAATACGCTGTTCGCGAGCGCCGACACGGTGTACGTGCTCGCGTTCTCCGTAATCATGCTGACAACGGATCTGCACTCGCCGCAGGTGAAACACAAGATGACGAAGGAGCAGTACATCCGGATGAACCGGGGCATCAGCGACAACAAGGACCTGCCGGAGGAGTACCTGTCGCAGATCTACGACGAGATCGCCGGACACGAAATCAAGATGAAGAACACGACGGGCGTGGTGAACCGGCCGGCCGGGAAGCAGATCATCGTGAACGAAAAGAAGCGCAAACTGCTGTGGAACGTGGAGATGGAGGCTCTGTCGACGACGGCCAAGAATTTGATGGAGTCGGTGTCGCACGTGAAGGCGTCGTTCACGTCCGCCAAGCACTTGGAGCACGTGCGACCGATGTTCAAGATGGCGTGGACCTCGTTCCTGGCGGCGTTCTCCGTGGGGCTGCAGGATTGCGATGATCCGGAGATTGCGTCACTCTGCCTGGACGGGATACGGTGCGCGGTGCGCATCGCGTGCATCTTCCATATGGCGCTGGAGCGCGATGCGTACGTGCAGGCACTGGCGCGCTTCACGCTCCTCACCGCCAACTCGCCGATCAACGAGATGAAGGCGAAGAACATCGACACGATCAAAACACTCATCATGGTGGCCCATACGGACGGAAACTATCTTGGGTCGAGCTGGCTGGATATTGTGAAGTGCATTTCACATCTGGAGCTGGCGCAGCTGATTGGGACGGGTGTCCGGCCGGAGTTTCTTTCCGGGCCGGTGTCGCACCGGGATGCGCTGGATCCGAGTGCGAAGGAGCACATCGGTGAGACGAGCTCACAGAGCATAGTGGTGGCGGTCGATCGGATCTTTACCGGCTCGATACGACTAGACGGTGACGCGATAGTGGACTTTGTGAAGGCACTGTGTCAGGTGTCGCTGGATGAGTTGACGCGCCCGCAGCCGCGCATGTTTTCGCTGCAGAAGATCGTGGAGATTTCGTACTACAATATGGGACGTATCCGGTTGCAGTGGTCGCGCATCTGGCAGATCCTTGGAGAGCACTTCAATGCAGTGGGATGCAATGCGAACGAGGAGATTGCGTTCTTCGCGCTGGACTCGCTGCGTCAGCTGTCGATGAAGTTCATCGAGAAGGGTGAATTCACGAACTTCCGGTTCCAGAAGGACTTCCTGCGCCCGTTCGAGCACATTATGAAGCGCAACAGTTCACCGGCGATCCGGGATATGGTGGTGCGATGTGTGGCGCAGATGGTGAACTCGCAGGCGCACAATATCAAGTCCGGGTGGAAGAACATCTTCTCGGTGTTCCATCTGGCGGCAGGCGATCATGACGAGGCGATCGTGGAGCTGGCGTTCCTGACGACGGGAAAGATCATAACGGAGTTGTACCGGACGCAGTTCCACATTATGATCGACTCGTTCCAGGACGCGGTGAAGTGCCTGTCGGAGTTTGCGTGCAACGCGCGGTTCCCAGATACGAGCATGGAGGCGATCCGGCTGGTGCGCACGTGCGCGATCTGCGTGAACGACGCACCGAACCTGTTCGCGGAGCATGCCGGTATGGAGAACGACGTGTCGGTACCGGAGGAGGATCGAGTGTGGGTGCGCGGTTGGTTCCCGATGCTGTTCTCGCTGTCGTGCGTGGTGAACCGATGTAAGCTGGACGTGCGGACGCGCGGGTTGACCGTGCTGTTTGAGATCGTAAAGACGCACGGAGACGCATTCCGGGGGAATTGGTGGCGGGATCTGTTTAACGTGCTGTTCCGGATCTTCGACAACATGAAGCTGCCGGAGCATCAGCCGGAGAAGGCGGAGTGGATGACGACGACGTGCAATCACGCGCTGTACGCGATCATTGACGTGTTCACGCAGTATTTTGACGTGCTGGGGCCGATGCTGCTGGCGGATCTGTACTGTCAGCTGCACTGGTGCGTGCAGCAAAACAATGAACAGCTGGCCCGGTCCGGTACGAACTGTCTGGAGAACTTAGTCATCTCGAACGGACTAAAGTTCGGTGAGGACACATGGGACAAGACGTGCCGGTGTATGCTGGATATCTTCAAAAGCACGCTACCGAAGGAGCTGCTGACGTGGAAACCGGACCCACTGCCGCAGACGATCGGTGGTGGGGGCCCGGGTGTGGCTGCGAACGGTCCGACAGGTGGCCCACGCACCACCACCCAGGAGAATGGTGATCTCCCCCGGCACGGTATTCTGAAACGGTCCGGATCGCAACATTCGATGCACGGCGGAGCAGGAGCGGTGGGCGATTCGCACCCTCACGAGAACACCCCGGGGACGGGTACCACCAACACGACCGTCCTGTTCTCGAACCTGCTGATCAAGTGCGTCGTCCAGCTGGAGCTGATACAAACGATCGACAACATCGTGTTCTTTCCGGCGACCTCGCGCAAGGAGGACGCGGAAACGCTCGCCCAAGCGACGGCCGAGCTCAGTGCGGCCGTGCAGAATCACCAGCACGCCGGCTCCTCCTACCCACCATCGCTGTCTGGTGGCGACGAATGTCAGCGCGAAGAGCAGGGCATGTACAGCTACCTGAACACGCCGCACCTGCTGCAGCTGGTGGACTGTCTGCTGCAGAGCCACCGGTTCGCAAAGCAGTTCAACGCGAACAACGATCAGCGAACGGTGCTGTGGAAGGCAGGCTTCAAGGGTTCGCTTAAACCGAATCTGCTCAAGCAGGAGACGCAATCGCTTGCCTGTGTGCTGCGCGTGCTTTTCAAGATGTACGGTGACGAGAACCGGCGGCGCGACTGGCAGGACATCGAACAGCGCCTGATCGGGGTGTGCACGGAGGCACTGGACTACTTCCTTTCGCTAGCGAGCGAACCGCATCGTGATGCTTGGACATCGCTGCTGCTGCTGGTGATGACGCGGTTGCTGAAGATGTCGGACGCGAGGGTAAGTTGATCGTTTTGATCTGTTTGTTTCGATCTTTTGTAAACTCGCACCGGGAGACAACTGTTACTAGGCGCTAGAATCGCTACTATGTTACTCGGCTGCCTTAACCTTGCCCACAAGTTCATTTACTCATGCTTCTGAAAGTAAACTAACCCTCTACTGAACATTTTGCCAATTGAAATCTTTTGCTTTTTTCTAATCTTTGTTCAACCAGTTCGCCGCCCATATCGCCAGCTACTACGTGTTTCTGTGCGATCTGACCTGTGTTGATCTGAAGCCGGAGCTACGGACAGTCCTGAGGCGCGTGTTTCTACGCATCAGTCCAGTGTTCGGAATCTCGAGCGCCAACGCCACCGCCGGCACCACCACCTCCACCACAAACACAACCACCGGGTCGTCGTCCAGTGCCAATGCTACCAACAACAACACCCTCCCAATGGCAGGTACCTAGTATCGGCGGTACGGGCTAATCTCTCCGGCCACTGGCAGCGGCGTCCGGTTGCGTCAGTATCATCAGTGGCAGTACGTCGTGTCCCCGGCGATGGCGGCGCACCAGGTTCATCGCTCCCTTTCCCCGCAGCAGCCGCAGCAGTGTCAGTGTCATCGGTGGCGTGCTTTAGCGCTCAGTGGCCACCGCAACGATTTGCGTTCCTTCCCGTCCTCACCGGAGCGACAGCGAAGTCGAGCGACGGCAGCTGTATCGACGGCCATGTTGTACCAACGACGCCCTCCGTCTACGGGAGGCGTTTTGAGTGCTCTCGGAATAGGGAGTAGCAAAGGCGGCCGATCGGGTTCTGTCCTTCCCACTCAAGGCGTGCGTAGTAACAATAGAGGAGGCAGTAGTAGTAGTAGTAGTAGAAGCATAAAAAGTATCATCAGCACTACCTCCAGCAATGGCGGCGGCAGCAGCGGTATTAATCGCTGTTCAACAGCAGCCGCATCTCCTTCAGCACCGCGTTTTACATCGCTAGTTTCGTCTTTTGCACGTCGGTCCACTTCGTTACCATCGTCCTCTTCTTCTACTTCTTCTACTACTTCTCGTTCGGTCTTCTACCAGACCGGTACATTCTCGTTGGCCAATCGAGCAGCACTTTCTAGTAGCAAAAATAGCGGCCGCAGAGGTCATTCTTTGTGGTCTAAAAACCGAATATTGTAGTCACCAGGACGAGAGGGACGAGAGGGGTGATGGACACAGTGTTTTAGGGATTAACATGCACTTAGTGCACTATTTTACCACGTTTTCTTTGAGCTTCATAACTCCTAATTCCAATATGAAAAAGGCATACAAAAGCGTTTCCCCCTACTGACTTTTAACATCCAAAGAAAAATTAGAACGGCGTGTTTAAATTTTAATTTCCGTGACCACCCAAGTATCCTCCCTGTTGCACCGGAACTGACTGATCTCCGTCTCACGAGGATTTGGGGAATGCCCCAAATGGGTAGGCATTTGCAGCTGCCTATTCTGATCTGAGCGATGCTTTTTGTACATATAGTGAAGTTAGTTACTCAAGTGATTGATTTAACGCACCCCAACCGTTGCAATGCGTTGAGAGGGCTACAAACATCGCTTCCGGTCACCCTTTCGGTCTCGGGAGCACGCAATTTCGGCGATAACGATAATAATCGTTGCGGAAACGATGCGCGATGCGGTCAGAGATTATTTCCGCAAACCCACGTCAAAACCACGACGGACTGAAATGAACTGCGCAGTCAAGCAAAACAATATGTAACCATTTAATAGTAACAATACTGGAGGCGGGTGAAGAGATCAGCTCGTGGTTGTGTGGCAATAGTGAACGTAAAAATTACAGTAAGTAAGCAGGTCGGTGGGGCGCGCTTTATGTGTTGGGTAGCTAGACGAGATTTCAAGCTTTCCGCCAGCCGCTGGATGTCGGTCGTTTCTCGAGTGCAATCGAAAGTGATGAAACAAATCAAATCGTACGTGAGATCGGTTCCGAGTGTGTTTGTGTTTTTGGCGAACACTATTTTCGGGGTATTACATATGTTACAAATTTGGCATTTTCACAAATACACACACACAGCACGAGAGCGTCTACTACGAGAGACGGGAGACGGTATGTTTAGCAGGGTTCCACAGAAACATTGCAAAGCGAGTAACCGGGGATGATGTTGTTGCATATACTCCTGTGATCGATGCCGATGCGAACATGCGTAGGGAAGGTGATAAATTAATCATTGATTTGTTATATGAAGTAATTATCGGAAGAGAATATACAGTATATATATAGGATAATATATACTAATCTGCATACGATTACACAATACATTGCTGCTAGTTTAGTAGAATATTTGAAACCAGACGCTTGTTTTCGACCCGAACAAGCTGTACAAATAACATCCGAAATATTGTACTGGCTGTTTACTTATCTGTTTGCATTTCACGTAACATCTCTTTGTGGTATTTGGAAAGACTGGAGCCTAATTGGTTGTATGAAATTTTGGTTATTGAAATTGCTTGTTTTAGTCGAAACCAGATCATTTTATCAACGAGAAACATGTTCACATGTATTCAATTTTTTATAATAAACTTTTATTTATTTATTGCAGTCGAAAACAAGACAAAAAAGGTCCCGGCTCACCAGTAAGGCACCGCACCATTCACAAAATTCAATGGGGCTCACACTGTCTTACGTTCACTTCTCTTTGGGCGAGGGTCCGCTGGCGGTCAACACCTTGCTGATGTCCTCGTACGCCGCCCGGAGGCAGTCGACAAACTCTCTGCCGTTGCGGTGCGGTTTGTAGCTCGTCACGACGCTACCCAAATACCCGTCCTGGATGTTGTACCCGATGCCGTACCCATCCTTCACGACCGGGCCGAACCCGCCTGCCAGCAGGGCCGGCGATGAGAGCGTACTCGTAGACAGGATGTTGTGATTGAGCGCGGCATAGGCCGGATCCTGATAGAGCGCCGGCAGCGGCAGTCCATTCTGTTGCGCCGTATGCCGCAGCCCGAACAGATGTCGATCGAAGCCCTGCCCCATGGCGGCCTCCTTCGTAAGCTGCCCGTGCACGGTCGAGCATTGGTCCATCATCGCGCGCAGCTCGGCGGCGCTCTTCCCGTTCGGACCCGCACGTCGTTCAACCGCCTCGCAGAAGGCACGCGTGGCGAGTGTACAGGGACGCATGGTTTCGGTGCGCCCGTGACGGAACGCGGCCGTACTGCAAGATTCGTACGTGGCCACAAACGACCCGTGCTGCTTGTAGTAGGCCAGCTGGAACCCGAGCTGCATCACCGAGTCCGGACTGATGCGCTGCTTTTTGCACACGCCCTTGTTGATGCCTTCGTACTTCATGTAGTTCATGTCGAGCGAATCGATCACCGCGTTGTGGTTGTTTTCGGCCGTCCGAATGGCACTCTTAACACGATCGTCTAGGGTGAACTCGATTGGGGCGATCGCTGAGCTGGACTGATCGTTCGCTCCTTGCAGTCCCGGGTGCACGAACGGTGTGGTGGTGGTTTCTTTGTAGATTTCCTGGAAGTAGCGCAACACGGCCACCCCGTCACCCCACGAGTGCTCGAAGTTGATGCCCGCCGTACCGTCCTTGGCGACGATGAGGGAAAACGATTTATCGAACCATCGGTTCGTGCCGTCGCCGAACAGGAACTCTCGGATGGCCGGGATCGGATTGTCCGGATTGATCGTCGACTCATCCAGGCAGAGACAGAACAGGGCGGAATCGACGAGTTCGAGCGATTTGGCGTTGTTGCCCAGCTGCGTGAGGTGCGTTCTTGCCGTGGCCCAGGTGTCACGGTTTTCGGTCGTCAAGAGCCCGAGCGGATCGGCTGCTGGCGGCTTCGCATCGGATAGAATACGCTCGAAGCGTGCGAACAGTGTGGCCGGTTGTTCGATATCACCTAAAGCGAAGAGGGGCGACTGTTACACTACTGAACTGTGTGATTTATAGCTCACTATCATTGCTTACCAGCTGCATCCAGCACGTCGACCGCATACATGTTTCCTTTGCGCAGCACCAGCACATGCCGGGCGGATTCGTTACGATAAATCCGGTCTTTGCCCAGCTCCGGAATGCGCGTACCCCCGAACAGACCCTGATATTGGCTCATGTCGAGCGGGAACGCCTTGAACGTGTACGCCACGTATGTGGAGATCAGCGACGGCATCAGTGAGGTCACCGTGCGGAACATGTTCGTGTCACTCTTGGCCGGATTCATGTGGAACACCTCCGGCTCGAGGGTTTTAGCACGCAGTGAGCGCATAAATCGCAACGAACTGACGACGAGATTGGTCGTCCGCAATAGCTGATCGTTGTACTCTGGCCGAGGATCAGGATTCATCATTAGCAGTGGGTTGTAGTTCAGCGGAAGTGGTACACGATCCCGCAGGTACATGTCGAACCACGGTTCGGAGATATAGCTGGTGTGCTTGTTTTTCCCATCGAACTCTTTCAATAACGTCTGCAGCTTAGGGCCGTCCGTTTCGGAGAACTGTTTCACGGCTTCCGTCGTACGCTGGAAGGCTTCCGGTGCTAGAAGGGGCTGCTGTGCGGCCAGATAGCGAGCACAGGTTTTATCCAGCTCCGGAATTGGCAACCGGGGCAGCGACGGTTGGAAGTGCAGCATCGGAATTTTGGATCGCTGCAGAAACTGATACTCGTCGCCGGAAGTGGAGCGAGCGGTTGTGGATTTACTCCGTACCGCGTTCGCCACCGAGGCCGCCCATTGCGTTTTCGGGACACGTAGCATGGTTTGCGAACTTTTTCTTAAAACCGAATAGTGGGAATATTTGAAAACAGAAACACAAGCACTCTCCACCACGAACAACTCACAGCACCGCGGACAAGTGAATTAATTATCTGAACACGGTTCAAAGTTCACTCGTAGGAATGGACAACGGCCAGAGTAAGAATCAGGTGGATGGCTGAATTCGGAGCTCGCGTAATCTTATCAGACAACAAAAAGACGGACGAGCATTAACAAGAGAAAACGATAAACTTTATTCATAGATTAACTGCACTAAAAACTAGACAACGGCATAAATCGTGATATCTGAAATTTCGGGGCCGAAGGAAATTTGTGCCTTGTCAGCAAAAAACGAAAAGCAAAACAAACGACCCCTGGCAGCTGATCCGAAGAAGACAACAACAAATGAAACCGGGCAGAAAATCCGCGATCCCAGAGTGTTTTTTCGACCAATTACATAAATAACAAATAGTTTCGCTTTTTGTCTGTAAGAAAATGTTTGAGAACGATTGTTATAGAACAATCTCTGCAAACAATGTTTAAAAACCACATTCCGTTTATCCAGATGTTTGAATTTGATTTGGCAACACGGTTTCATCTGCAGCACCCTGTAGATAGCTGCTGATTAATGGCGACTGTTCAGTGGCTAATCAACTCCTAAAAATTGATTTTTTCTATAAAATACATACAACGCGGCGCATGTAAAGAAAACAGTCGCAAAGCAAGAGTTTTTTCGATGCTTTTATGGTTGATTAATTGCTGATTTACAGCATTTCACGAAGGAACACGCACCGTTGGCAAGATTTGGGCAGCACACAAGACAAAAAAACATCGAGCTGTCAAACCCTCTCAACGATGTTTTCTTTCTCCCACTCCCGTGAATCATATTTTTATGGTGTGTAGCAGCAGTATTTGCAACGATTGTTCCGTTCGGAATTTCTCCGGTGTTTTGCGGATAAAATTCGTGTAGACGGCCCAGAGTCCGCGAATTTTATCACACAACAACCCTGTTTGTGCAGCTGTCCTAATTTTGTGTTGAAAACACGTATCCCCGACGTGGAAAAGTTATCCCGGAGCGCGCGCGATAAGCACAATCTGCGTCGGGGCGTTTCCTTCCCTGCCGATTGCCTATTTTGGAGTCTGATTTTACAAACAACCGATCTCACACCGTAAAGTATTTGTTTGCTCGAGAGCACCGTTCTTACCATGACGGAACGCCATACGTTTGGGGGCACGGTGAGCCCAATCACCTGCCACGCGTGGAATAAGGATCGCTCCCGTAAGTGGTGGCTTTGCAGGGGGTCCTGCTGTTTCTCGATTAGTCATCGGTGGCACTTTCCCGTCGTTTCAGAAATCGCCATCTCGCCGAACAACAACGAGGTGCACATCTACAAGCGCGAGGGCTCGGAATGGAAGCTGACGGACGTGCTGAATCAGCACGATCTGCGCGTGATGGGCATCGATTGGGCGCCGAACACGAACCGCATCGTGACCTGTGCCGTCGACCGGAATGCTTACGTGTGGACGCAGGGTGACGACGGCAAGTGGAAGCCGACGCTGGTGCTGCTGCGCATCAATCGTGCGGCCACGTGCGTCCGCTGGTCGCCGCTGGAGAACAAGTTCGCGGTCGGGTCGGGCGCCCGGCTGATCTCCGTGTGCTACTTCGAGTCGGAGAACGACTGGTGGGTGTCGAAGCACATCAAGAAGCCGATCCGCTCGACGGTCACGTCGATCGACTGGCATCCGAACAACATGCTGCTGGTGGCGGGTTCGACCGACTACAAGGTGCGCGTGTTTTCCGCCTTCATCAAGGACATCGAGCAGCACCCGGAACCGACGGCCTGGGGCCCGAAGAAGCCGCTCGGGCAGATACTGGCCGAGTTTAAAAACTCGAACACCGGCGGTGGCTGGGTGCATAGCGTGAGCTTCTCGGCCGATGGCAATCGGATCTGCTGGGTGGGCCATGACAGTGCGATCAACATCGGGATGGCGAATGGGGGCAACGTTGGCGTGAAGCAGAAGACGGAGTACCTGCCGTTCCTGTGCTGCGAGTGGATATCGCCCCATTCGATTCTGGTTGCCGGACACAGCTGCGTGCCGCTGATCTACACGGTCGGTGACGGTGGGAAGATCGTGCTGGCCGCCAAACTGGACCAGTCGACGAAGAAGGAGCAGAGCGGTATTTCCGCGATGCGCATCTTCCAGTCGTTGGATCGTAATTTACGCACGGAGAACAACGATACCAACCTGGAGTCGATCCACCAGAACGCCATAACGAGCGTTTGTTTGTACAGCGGTGAGAAGGGCAACGTGCAGCGTATCAGCACGTCCGGGCTGGACGGTCAGCTGGTCATTTGGGACATCGATACGCTTACCCGCTCCATGCAGGGACTGAAGCTTTAAAACCAAACGGACACAACATTTGTGGCAATAGTATTTTACACACGCTCTGAAATAGAGTTGTCTAATGCATTTTTCTTCCTTGTCTCCTTGTCGCAGTGCAGTTCTACCCTATCGAACGAGAATCGTTGCAAATAAACACTTCATTCCAGCTACAAATTTGTTCCATAATCAGTAGAGTATTTTGTGCTAAAATTTTCTTTATTATGACACAACTTCTTTCGTCACACCGTGTACTACGTACGTATGCCTTTATCAGTACTGTTTATTTTTATTCTTTTTGATTTTTTTCTTTTCCTTCCAACAGCGAATATTTGCTTCTAGCAATTTCTACCGTGCCTCCACCGAAGGCCGCTAAGTGCAATACGGTATGTTGTAGAGTTGTGTGATGATCGTGCATCACTCTCAATTAAGCCAATTTAGCTCCCTTTTTATGCACCCAGCTGCTTGTACAGCAGCGGCACGTAGTCGTCCCATTCGGCCTGGTACAAGTTGCCGGCAACCGGATTGCCCAGCTGATACTTGTCCGCAAACTTACGAATGGCGAATCCACCGCGATTGTCCCCGCTGGTGTTGGTCAGACGCGGTTCGTCGAAGCTCAGCTTGCCATTTTGTTTGTACACCAGAAACACGTAGCGGTGGAGTCCGGTTCCCTGCGGCGGACCGGATCCAACGTACGCGGACAGCGTTTCACCCTTGGAGACGTCCGCACCGGGGATGTTGCCGACCAACCAGTGGTGCCATTCGCGGTACGTCGGTTCCTTGCGGCTCGGAGCGTCCGGGTCGGTCATGCAGAGCGTGTAGAAGGCTCCGCCATCCGCGCTCCATTCCACCTTCGGTACGTCCTTTACCTGGGTAGGGGTGAGAACGTTGCCCTCGCTGACGACGGCCCCGCTCGGGTAGGTTACCTTGGCCACTTCGGTCGGTGCGACCGGCACGACATCCGGGACGACTTCGTGCTTTTCCATGTTCTTGCTGATCGCGGAACTGAACAGACGAATCGAGGTGGAGAAGATGGACGATGCGCGAGTTTGCAGCCGGCAAATTGACATTCCTTGCGTTGGGGTACGGTTGTTCTCGAACGGAAAACTGTGCGTTGGTTGGTCCGGTTTCGCGGTGATAAAAAAAAACCTCCGCGACAGTGAGGTTCAATTGAAGATCGACATGCGGTTTTATGTTGAAAATTATTTTTTGTTAGCGTAGAATATTCGATATTTGTGTTTCGTGCATTCTATTGAAACATGTAAAAAATGTCCTTTTTCGCTTTTTCATATCCGAGAAAAATAACACTTTTTGCGTGCGTCCCTGTACGACACGGTGCACAGCTGTCATCGTTGTTTTGGCCTGTCAAAGAAGGCGGCAAAATAGCTTGTTTTGGTTTTGCAAACTAGCGCACTACTTTCGCCAATCTCAAAAGAACGTGAAACGAAACTCGCCCACGAAAATGCTGTTTCCCGACGACAATAATTTGTGCAACCCACCGGCGGGCAGCTCCTTCGAACGGTTAAAGGTGCCATACAGCTACAGATCGGAATGCTTTCACTTCGCGAAGAAAGACTTCTCCAAACAGTTTGCGTTCATCTACGCCTCGCGGTTAGAGGAAATGCTGATGATGCTGGAGGACAGTGTGCAGAAGAAATGGGGCAAGGAGATGCCGATCAAACGGTTGGCGGACCTGCGGGAAGATTGTCCGCAAAAGTGCGTTATCATCGGGACACTCTTCAAGCATCAGGTACGTATCGAAGCAAGCAAGAAGAAGCATTTCGCTTTACTAATTTCGTTTCGTCCTCGATCAGGAATTGAAACCGAGCATTCTGCGTGAAATATCGGAAGAAAACCAGCTGGCTCCGCAGCCACCTCGCTCGCACTACACGCACGACAACGATATACTGATTTTGGAGGACGCACTGCAACGGATTAAGCTCGTCGGCAAGATAGACGTGCACTCGATCGTGACGGGTGTAGTTTGTGCCGTGATGGGTAAGTTGTTTCTGCTCCCCTTCTCTGTCTGTGATGAAGAAAACGACCCGACACAGCAGGGATCAATTTTAAAATGAATCTTCTTCCGTATCTTTCACCGTGTCGAAACAATCGAACCAAATATCTTCCCCGGTCCATCCACAAGGACAAGACAGTAAGTGAAATCAAGCCCAAAGCTTCACTGTTACTCATCTGTGTGGATACATTCGCTGTTCGCCTTTTTGACTGATTTTATTTCGCACATGTTTCGCATTTTTATTATTTTTTTCTGCTAACAATATTATGGTTTTATTTGTGTATATATGCTTTGAAGCAAAATTTTTCACATCTCGAAATTGCACTCATGGTATACATGGTTTATGTCTATTTTTATTGACTGTGCTAATTCCTAGCATGCACAACCAAATGTTCAATAGTGTTAATGTATTTTTTCCCCTTCTTAATAACAAATGCGCTGCACCACAGGATACGAGGAAAGCGATGGAAGATTTTTCGTGGAGGATTACATTTTCTATCAAGGAGGTCCACAAAAGGAACTGCAGCCGTTGCAGAACTCTCCGTTGCTCGTCTTAATGTCGGGACTTAATCAGGTACGGAGTTTCTTTCTTGTAAATTTCTTAACATGTTGGAGTAATCGAAATATTATCGTTCCAAAATTCCAGACAACCTCGAACGATTTGTCAATGTCGCTGGAACTGCTGCAGCAGTGGGTGTTCGGCAATTTGGAAGGTCTCGTCGACGGTCACGACTGGGAGGCGGCCAGCGTCGTGCGTATCATTATCGCCGGTAACTCGGTGAAGGCAAGCGCCAAGCCCAAAAACCACCTTCACTCAAAGGTCACGACGGAAACGGACGAACTGGTGGGAGCGGTAAAGGCGATCGATTCGTTCGTCCACAATCTCGCCCAGTCGGTGCCGGTCGATCTGATGCCGGGCGAATTTGATCCGGCAAATCACATGCTTCCGCAGCAACCGATGCACCATTGCCTCTTTCCCCGATCGGCACAGTTCAGCTCGTTCAAGGGTGTGCCGAATCCGTACGCTTGCGAGCTAGCCAATCGGTACGTGGTGGGTACCGCCGGCCAGAACGTGCTGGACGTGATGCGCTACTCCAAGATCGAGACACCGCTGGAAGCGTTGAAGGCTACGCTCCGCTGGAGTCACCTCATTCCGACCGCACCGGACACGCTGCCGTGCTACCCATATTACCAGAAGGATCCGTTCATCATCGGCGAGTGTCCGCACGTGTACTTTGCCGGCAATGTGGGTGAGTTTGGGACGGAACAGTGGGTGGGAGCCAATGGACAGCGGACGCGGCTCGTTTGCGTTCCATCGTTCTCGGAAAATCAAAGCATTGCCGTTGTCAACCTGCGCACGATGGAGTGTCGAAAGATTAGCTTCAAGGTCGATGCATTCGAGGGTGGAGAAGAGTGAAAGTGAGCAATAGGTGTATTCCTTTTACTTGGTGTTCAATATATACACTTTTTTCATTTGTAATTCACATTTTATGACATTGTTGATGCAGAGTTGAGAAATTTTCTTTCAAGTAGCTCATGTTGAAGTACAATCTATGGAACTATTCTCTCTACATCATTTTTGGTAAACTTTACTCAGTTTCTTCTTCAATACCATCTTCAATTGAATAAAAGGTTTGTGCTAATTTTCAACTGCGTGAGTCAACACTCGAATCTTCTTTTAAAAAGAGCAATTTACGCTGCAAGAGAAAGTGGAATCTCGAACATGATGCTTTTTTCGGACTAAATTCGGATTCGGATACGCTTCAAACTAGTCGTACTGCAACGTTTGAATTGTTTTATTCTCACAACGCACACCTCCTGGTGCGACACACCGGACGGTGGCGAATGCGGTATGCTTTGCCTGTTTCATATCGATCGCTGCTGTGCAATCATTTGCTACAAACATTCAGAATACACAACTAGGATTTGGCAGAGCAAGGATGGGTGCGCTGGGAAGAATTCTATCCCGGTTACACACATTGACACATATACGCACGAGTACGGAATGGAAAGAAAGCGATCTATCGTGGTTCGGACAACAGTTTTCGCGGTCGGACGATAAGATATTACAAGTGGGGATGCGATGTGTGTAAGGATGTGTGAGTGAGTTAAAGAGACAGATAGTCGAGGAGTGAAACATTTAATTTTAGTTTTAATGTCTTATTTGATGTTTTCATCCCACACTTCCACGGCTCTGGTGAGCACGCAGTGCTTAGACGGTAAGATGCACCGAACGGTTTATACAGTTTAAAAGCGATCAATATTGTACCTTACTCGCTAGCTTCATTTACATTTGCTACTATAACAAAGCGGCCTACTTTACATTAGCATTAGCATTATGTTCCGCTGCGATCACCTTTTTGTGTTAGTTCGCGACTTTTAAACATCCTCAACCGTTAACGCCTCCGGGTGTTAGCTGCGCTTGGAAGGACGTTCGTTTATTTAGAGAAGAAGAAGGGGAAACGCATTTATGTTTATGTTCTAGGCTAGTAATGGCGATTGAAATTGGGCGCAAACATCAAGCGCTAGTTGTGACAAATGGCGGTCTACGTGTAAGTATTCTGCGTAGTGCGAGTGTAGCTGCACAATGATCTGAACTGACTAGAGCGGCTAAAGCTTGTCTGAGCAGATATTTTCTGCTCCGAAATTACTAACGATCTTAAAATTAATCAACTCGATTGCTGAGCCTTTAGATACTCAATCATACTCTTCCTTTCGATCGACCGTGTAGCTAGTTCCGTTTGCGTTCCTTTCCTTTACATCATTCATTCTTGTTCATCTTTTTATCTGTTTTTGTTTATTACTGTGAACTGTGCGCGTTTTGCTCCAACCCTTTACCATGTTCTACAATAAGCATAATTGGGCGTACAGCTTCATCAAACATTGTCATTGTATCCACATTTGTACTTGTTTTGTTTGGTACCGGCTAGCGTTTGTGACTATATTTGCTTTACTGTTTTGTTCTCCTGCTTTTATTTCGCTATTTACATATTGTTTTGGACAGCTTGCGTTACCTTCGGGAAAGGTCGCCTACATTAGTTTTGATTTCACAGATCCCGTGCTAATGCGTACGATAGTATGTTTTGATAGCGTTCGATCACCAATGGGTCTACCAATGGGCAAAGTCAACTGCTCCTGCACTAAGCTATTCTTAACCTAAAGCAAAGATAAAAGTAACTTTAGAACAATCTTCTCCCCTCAGCGAATAACAGTAGTCGTTTAGTGCCACAGCTGCTGCTGTAAAGTAGTAGTAGTAGTAGTAAGAGTGGTAGTAGTATTATGTTCATAGCTCTTAAGGTTAATTATTTATTCCCACAGCGATCGTTGATTTCATCATCATCATCATCATAAAATTTCATCTAATGTATTTTAAATGGTTAACACTACCTGCCGTTACCTGCGTTGTTCAGCGTGTGGATGTGCGTGAGCTTTTACTTGCAAGCGATTTCATGCCAACGTCAATGATCTTACCATCGTTTTGCCATCGGACGGCATTCAAACCTGAGCTACGCTGGCGCCATGGCTATGATTTTAAGTCGTTGTTTACTCATCTTTACTGGGTTGTTTAGTTCAGTTTCGTTATTAATTCGATGTGGAGGGAAATCATGCTCAACTTAACTGCAACTGAAGGTTAAGAAGCTTTACATTTTTTACTTTTTTGTTATTGTGTGTGGTGATCCGTTGAAAAGAATGTTGACAGCGAAACGATATTGAAAACCCTTGCAAACTTGCATTAGTAACGCCATCTATCGGTTGATAGCGTAACTAAAGTTTATCTGTTTACTCGATTTATTCGATTTTATCACTTTTCCTGTGAAACTTGTGGCGGGAAGACATCGAACGTATAAAACATGATTATTCAAATCAGTTCAGAAGTTTGAGTGAGATGAGCTTAATGAGAAATTTCAAAATTTTATTAGTTATCAAAGAAAAAGATTGACATTGGATTCGTTCAGTCTCTGCATGATGCCTGGGCAATTCGGGGGTAACTTAAATGCCAGACTAAACAAGGTAATATTTGTGCAACGGAATTGCATGCTATAAAGTTGTTTGTATCTCTACAAACGATAGACAGCCCCTCCTTAAGTCTGACAGCTTCAACTATGTCATATTTATTCCATTTCTAATCGGACACTACTCCCAACACCGATTATATTACATTGCCCCTAGACCCGTACTCGTGCAAAAATGAGGCCATTCCAGTGGACAAGAATCGAATCAAAACAATGGTCTCGTTAAGATATCCCGGTTGTGCGTTGGGTGTGAATACCGCAAGAGCAAATGGGTGTGCTTATCGTGCCGTGTGTTGTGGGGTCAGCAGGAATGACGCGAATAATTGAATTATAAAGCTCCATTAAATCGTGTAGGTGTTTCCTTGAATCGCTGGCACACAAGATCTCTTTGCACACTTTGTCGGATGGGAAGGGACTTCACAAGACATTATTGCACAGAAGGATAATGGTTTCCGACCAGCGAATGGGGTTTTCACCCTTTCAGTGTACAAGCACACTTATTGCTATTGTGTGTGCTGGGAGAAAACGCACGGATAATGATGGAAATAACAAGTGTTGTTTTCCGGATTCAAAATCTGCACCCGGTGCTCGACAACATGACATGTCTTTTGAGACAACTTTCCACAAAATGTCTGCATGTGGCACGTGGTAAGGGCTACTTTCTTCTTTCTTTACGGAAAGGGCTTCGACACCAATTGGGATGTGCCAATGAGTGCAACCCTACGGGGAATGTTTATTACAAAGAGATCATATTTAACCAGCATGTACATCAAAAAGCTGTTTAACGCACTAATTATAGTTTATTTATTTAGTGTTGAAACGAATAGCGAAAGAAACCACTTCGAAATCTCTGTAGTAAATTTAGGTAGCAGATTCCGCTAGCTACGCTTAAAATAGTGTGATACTCAAAATAATTACCTCATCGGTCTGCTGTCCCCGCGTTCAACCCGTCAAACACCGGCGGTCTATTTATGGTCCATAATCCTTCAACGGAAAACATCCCCCCAAACCATGTCTCTCCTTTCAACCCCACCCGTGTGCGCCCGTGTTGCGCCGGAAAAACAAGCCTCTACATCCTTGCGTAAACAAACCCATCCCCATCGGTCCGACCGACCGACACCCCTTCTCCGCGAGAACATGACGCTCCTGGAAGGGTTAGGAAGAAACGTGCGCCGGTTTTATCCGGTTCGCTTACATCCGAAATCCGCATTCTGGGATGGTGGAGCGCTTCCAGGAAATCGGTATGTCAAATTTGATTAACATAAATATCTTTCCACCACTTCCGGCAGCGGAGAGCCCTCGAAGCAGGACGTGTGCTTGCGGCTGGTCGTGCCAGAGAAGTCAGATCCAGTGCCTCTCGCGTGCCTCGCGTCGGTGACGCTGAAGAGGACTTGTGTACGCATAACTGACGAGATGTCGCCATTCGTCGTCGTGGTGAATCATACGTAAACAGACAACAGATGATTTCGCATCCCCCAACACGGGGACCAAGCACAGTCAGAGAGTGCGTACGTAAACATTTGCCAGCGCCTGCTGTTATTACTTCCAACGCCAACTTCGATGACGGTGGGCTAGCGACAAGAAAAAAGGGTTTCTGAACCTCCGTACATAACCTCAACCTGCGGCACGCGGAAGCGAGACAAAACGCGCGCAAAAGGAAGAAAAAGTCGCAGAAATGGAATAACAAATTCGTTGACGCGTTGAACTGACGAAAATCCTGATAAATCGTCGTTCGTACCTCTCGGGCGCATTCTGTCGTCTCCGTGCGCGCCCGACAAGTGTGCGAAGAACGGGACCAGCGACGACAACGAAGCAAAAAAAAAGGGATGGTATTTTATTTTCGTTTCGTTCCTGTGCGGGTGAAGACGACGGGACCGAAATGGGGCTGTGCGGGTCGTTCGCTGTATTCCCATGGCGCATAAGCTTCCACCCACACGGCCCGGAAGGCGAGGTAGTCCTGCCTCATCTGCATCCCGGGGCCAAGAAGTGTTTTAAGGGTTGGTATTCTTTTCCGCCTTCAATTCCCCAATCGGTGTTATTGGGTTTATCGGCTCTCAGGAAAATCTGCTTTATACATTTTTTCTTCTTCTCGGTGGTGTTTTTTTACAGCGTCCCAGAGGGAGGTGCGTGTAAATCTGCGTGTAATGTTATTATAAACGGTTCCCTCTTCAGTCGCTCCTTCGCGCATCACGGCATCAAGGACTTCTTTTGGCACTGTCTCCGGCAGGCAGGCGTCAGAAATTCGTGGAAGGATCTCACACACATACACGCACGCCCCCGCACACGGGTCGATCCGAAACCCCCGGGTGGAAGAACAGCTTTTTGTTTTCCCATCAAAACGCACGCTCCGCATCCTCGTGCTCGAGCTCCAAACCACCGTCAAGAAGTTACGGCCCGCTCCGTTCGACCATCGACGCCCGGAACGTGTGAAGCATCCTCGGCTGATAGAATTAGCTGTACGTAAATACGTATTTATCTTCTTACGAGACGTCGCGCCCTGCGTCGGAAGAACAACGACGCGCAACACGTGGCATGAGCCGTCACGGATGCCAACGAACCGTGCCGGTGTGACGATGCGTCGCTTGGGGTCTGAGGTGAGGGATTGGAGCTGGGCAGATTGAGAATCAGGCCAGGTGGGGGAGGCAATAATTGAGAGCGAACAATGATTGGTGCATGATTGCCGCTAAAAGGAGAGATTGCCGTCGGGATGGAATGGGACATCAGCGGCGTACGGTGGAGTACGTGGAACGTTCGGTTGTAGAGGTGGTTGATAGCAGAAAGGATGGGCAAGTAAGGCAAGTAGAATTTTTGTTGTTATGTAGTTACGCACGTTGCGAAATGAGTTTTTTGAATGCGCTAAAATTACAATTGATTAGGTTAACACTATAGTCTGTAACATAATTTCATGACTCCTTTATTGCAATAAGTTGTATAAAACCATAAAACACACCTTTATACTACTTTCAATTGTCGTCGAACAGTCCTTTGGATGGTAATTTGTTCTGGAACTAATACTTCTTTAACCGTTTCGCAGGCAACACGAATATGATGCGCAATATATCACCAGCGCAGATAAGCCAATTACACGCAAACAGAAGGCGAAATTCTAACTGAATCACCCAAATCCACCGGCACCTGTTGAAGTTCTCCGGGATGGAGACGCATGGTGCCTCCCAGCCATTTTCGTCTCACACGAGACAGAGTGGTAAGGCAAATCAAAATTATGATTGATGTATTCAGATTCTTTCCCCTTTCTCACTCCCTCCTGAGAGCCGCCCTGTAATCGAAATCGTAACCGGATACCGCACGATTGCCAAATTATCCTATTCATCGTCGTCGAGTTTGGCGCTAGAATAAAGTTACTACGCCGTGCGTTGCGCCGAGGCGAAACTTATTCCCCCCTCACGCGTTCACGCGTACCCGTTGTCCGTGGTGATAACGGTTCCGCAAACCGTTCGCTTCGCCGGAAAGCGGGCGAACTTTTGCAAACCGGGTTCTAAATCGTTTTATAGCGCCATTCAATGCTGTCGGAACAGAACCGTCCGATCCGGCAGGGACGGGGACGCGTTCGTGGAAAATTGAGCCAGGTTTCAAGTTTTCCCCGGTTTTGCCCCGGTTCCTTTATCTGCACGAGCAGCAGGGGATGTACAAGGTCACAGCCGGGACACGGGTTCACGGGAGTAGTCCACCTGCGCCGGCGAAGGCGACCGAAGGTGTGACGACCCAAAAGAGAGAGAGAGAGATGGGGAAAATCGGAAATCTCTTTAAAAATGTGTCTCCCAGTTTGGGCAGCTGCATGACGAAAATGGAAGAAAAAGTGAAGTATACAAATCCATCCGCCCGTTGAGATGCCGTTCAGGTATGTGGAGCGGACCAAAGAATGGATCATGTTGATAGCCCGAACGATAAGGGAGCGCAAGACAGCGGGCGGGGGGGAAAAATTCGATAAATTTATTATCTGTCGCCTTTGACGAAGATACGTCTAACGCTAACGAGACGCCCAACGTGCCCGCGCCGCGTATGGGCCGGTTGATGGTGCCGAATGGAAGTGACACATTTTTCTCCCCCACTACCCCATATTTCAATCCGGTGTAACCTCTTTACAGCAGCAGCAGCACGCGATGACACAATTTGCGAAGGACGAAAGGACATCATAGTGGCCGAACGGTGCCAAACTCGGCTGATTCGTTTAGCGATTTTGTTTTCGCCGCCGTACCCTCCGATGTCGCTGCGTGCCGGTGCCGGAGGGCCAAACATAATGGTCACGAATGCGCCGCCACCTCGATGGTAATTGGATTGGAAAACGCTGAGTGAAAAGTTGCCGCTGAGTTTGGGATGTTCGAAAAGACGCCAAACACGCTTATGCGCAGGCATAATGCATCGCAACCCGCGCTAGCCCCGGTGCAAATGAAGTTCGGCTAAGAGGACTGTGGTCTATTTTGGTTGGTTGGTGTCTTATGGCATGTCTGGTCGTGTTTGCGTGGCGGTCCCTTAGGCAAATCATGATTGGATTTAAGATTTGCCCACGTGCGAGAGCCGCTTTCGTCGGTATGTGTTTTGCTTTGCCTGCCCGGAAAACCCCGGGAAATCTCATCTATCAAGCCAGTTGCATGGCGTCTCTGGAGCTGCTGGAGAACAAAAGTATGATTGATCGCTTATTGATGCCTTTCATGTGTCCGCTCAGCGTTTGAAGCGATCCGGCTAGAATGGTGACATTCAGAATCTGTTTTTCCGGTGTTCTTCGGGCCCGGAACTCGCATCACTAATCCACGCCTCCGTAGGGTGTTTTGTTTATATTCCCTAGACGCGTGTTTTTATGGCTCAAGGGGGGATTTTTCGTGCTCTGTTGTGTCGTTGTTTGTGCGGTACATGAATGAGCATTAAGGACACAAGAATTTGCTATGAAAATTCTAATTTTTCCGTTATCACTAACAACTCTCATCTATGGCTATTAAAGCTGATGAAAAAAGGGATTGAAGCACGTTCCATTCTTCCAAAACTCACTCAATGGTGCATTCTTTTCCAGTCTCACATGAAAACAATAGACCTAGGAATATATCATTCGCTCAGAGTGCATAAAAAAGCAGGGGCCGGCAACATGATCGTGTAATATGGACTAGGGTACATGAAGAATTGTAAACCTGCGAAATATCTTCAGAAGGTGACTTCGCTTAGATCTTCGAAATGTATATATTTGTAAACATTAAGATCCATCAATAACAACTTGAATTCTTATACTTCTTCGAGGTACTGACGTAAATAGTTCCAATGTCTGTTAAATTCCAATGTCTGTTAACAATAGTAATTGAAATAATTTCAACAATGCAACGATTGTAACGATGCTTGCCGACCCCTGTTCTAAAGCATCAATTTCACATGCTTCTTTTGGTATCTCATACAGGCATATTCTCTTTTTCGTTAAAAAAATGAACTAATAAAAAGCATGTAGTTCCAGAAATTCCAAGGACGATTTGTTGTGTATGTGGGTTCCCAGAATGTCTGTCCGGCCCGTGGAATAACAATAAATCACCAACCTTGGACAAATCTTGGCCGAATAAACAACAGAAACGAACAGAAAGCACTGTTTGGTTGCTGCGGTCCGATTGCCGTTGACCGTCCACGTTCTTGAGGTGCACCGCAAGTGGGCCAACCGTTAAGTCCGGCTTTCCTACGCCCTGCGTATTCCCGTGGTCACCTGTGTGTGTGTGTCGGAAGCCCGTGCTGCGAGAGGAAAGATGCACGCGGACGGCAGTGAATATCCCTTGGAAAGTGGGTACGTGCAGGAGATATAAGTCAGGAGATTTCAAAAGCGGCCCATTCTCGGTTGGAGCGGGGACGCGACAGGAACGTGCAACATAAATTCAAATAATGATAATAGAAAAAAACAGAGTGCCATCAGAGAAGGCGTGAAGGAAAGGCAAAAGAGGGATGCTGAGATTCCCATGTGACACGTCCGGGTACGGCATGGTTGTTCTACTTTTCGACGTAGTAGGCCGTACGTTGAGTTGCAAAAGGTGTGCGAGCGAAGACTTGAACTGGAGAACTATTTCTGTTGTACAAAACGTAAGGAAACTGAAGACAATACCAGCCATCGCTGGAAACTAATACTATTTTCAACCATTTTTAGGAACACCACGGATACTATGAAGAAAAAATCATGACCTTGAAGTGAAACCCACTTACGCTCTTCCGAATTTTGGCCCACGAGCACGATTCTCGTTTTCTGCTCTTCCTTGCTTCTGCAACACGTGTACCGTTCGGGACATTGGAGACATTGGATTGGACATTTGCCGCTGGAAAAGAACGCTGCGCGGAGGCTCGAGAATGGGGATTACATCATTTGAAATGGATCCTCGTAGAAGCTGTTTTCGATATCTATGCTGCTGGCGCTATTGTTATTGAAATGGTGGGTGTTAAGGTGATTGTTGTTTATGCTGGCGTGATGCTGGTGGTGGCCATTCGCCGTCGCCACGATGGACACGTCAATGATGCTCCCGGTGGTGTTGCTTACGTTAGCGTTGGTGTTGCCCGCGTTGCTACCATTACTACTCACATTGCTGCTGTTACTGCTACCGTTGCTGCTGCTGGTGCTGGTGGTGTTGTTGCTGTTGTTACTACTACTACTGCTGCTACTGCTGCTGCTGCTGCTGCTACTGCTGCTACTACTGCTGCCACCATCCTGCACCGGATGATGATGATGATGATGCGGAAGTGGTAGATGATGCTGCAGCATCACCCGCTCGTGGCAGTCGAGCGCCGACGTACCGGTGGCCGCGGACAGGATGTCCAGTGTGGAAGCGATCGGATCCACGTCGGTTGCGTGGCACGGTCCAACCACTTCCGCCTGCGTCTTGGTGATGATGCAGTTGCTCTGCATTGCCAGCGTGGCCACGGTACCGACATCAGCGATTGGAACGCTCACACCGGCGTGCAGCGGAATGCCAGCGTTGGCGGCAGCGGCCGCCTCACCTTCACCGCGCATCACTATGATCACGTCCGTCAGCGCGGTGATGTAGTTCTTGGCCAGCGTCAGTGTCTCGATCTTGGAAAGTCGTCGTTCCTTCTTGACGTGTGGAATCACCTCCCGTAGCGACTGGTGAGACGACGACGACGTTTGAGGGTCAAGTTTAATCCCGCCCCGTCGGCAGCAAAACGATTTCCGGGATCGAAGTTTCCGCCGCGTATCGGATTGCAAATCGATGTTGTGCGGGATTGCCATTAAGTTGGACGCGGACAGCATGAAAACAAGCAGGAACAAACAACAAACAATGAAAAGTTGAAGGGTGCCCAAGGACGCGATATTCGATTCCACGGAAACGGATGTGAAGCGGCTGGCGGGCCCGAATTGGATACCACCCCGTGAGCATACGACAACAAAGAAAAACCTACCTGAAACGCATCGTTCAGACTGTGCATCCGCATCCGCTCGCGCTCGTTCGACTCCAGCCGCCGCAGATTGCGCTCCTTCGCGTTCATGGCTCCTTTGCGTCGGCGGGCCGCACTGCTGCTACTGCTGCCGTTGCCATGCCCGGCCGTACCGCCCTGCCCCGACCGCCCGCCGTTGCTGCCCCGGCTGCCCGTGCGACTGCTGCCGCAGCTTGTGTCGTCACTCTGCGAGCTCGAGTCCGTCATGTCTGGATCGATTGTGGCTTCCTGAAATTGAATTGTACGTTCCAGATCTCATTTGATTGATTGGCAAGGCGAAGAATCGATGTGGTGCAATCTGCTGATCTTTGAAACTGACAAAACTTTATCAATCCATGGATGTAAAATGTGGACTTCGACGATACATTTCGTATTGCTTTAGCGTTAACGTCCCAAACTAGCCGAATGTCGCCGAAAGTATTCGACTCCAAGAAAAAAAACAGGACCTTTTAAAAACAAATAGAGGAATGACAAAAAAACTAGATTGAACTCACGAGAAGAGTTGAAAACGAGATGATAATGTAGTCAAACACGGCCTCTACTCTTAAAAAGAGTTGACAAAGTTCACTTTCAACACTTCTATGATATGAATACTGAACTGGACCAATCAATGCTACTGCATTCATCCCCCCGTTCCCGTTCCGCTCGTGGTCGGGATGGGAAAACGATTATGAAATTTATTGTATCAATTATTCGGGGTGATATTTAATTCATTGCCGCACACTGCCCAACGGCTGCTGTGCGGCGAACGATTCGGGCGCCTGTTTACTTCGATTGCTTATCCACCTGCACGCTATTACGCATGATCGATCTCCAAAGCCGGTTCTTGCGCTATAATGGCGCCATCAATTCAGCACCGTTTACCGGCACCTCCTACGTGGTAGGGGTTTTCGATTAAATTTAATTTTCTCTTTTACTTCTAGCCGTTTACGACTTTCGCCCGCCGCTACACCTTGAACCTCAGTGGATTCGGTGCGCGCACCGGTATGAGTGAAAGTATTCTCTAGTGGAGCAGCTTTTTTTATTATTATAAACGAAAAAAATAGAACGCAAAAGCAAGCCTCGGGTGCGCGTTCCATGTCCGAAACCACCGTGTGCCAATATTCGTGAACCGGATTCAAGGCACGATTATCATTATGACAGAGTAAACAAAACCGTTTAATCGCCGTACACGGCGGAACACCGAGCCGACGTTGTGTCACCGGCCGACTCGGTCCGCAGGGCAGTGTAGCTTTGCTTTCGATGCTTTTCGGGTTCGATGCGTAGGGTTGATTGAATTTTCCCGCTCGCGGATGCGCCCCCAGTGTTGCTTCAGTGTCGTAGCGCCCCAACGTCCGATATCGATTCCAGTAATTAGAGTCGTAAAAAGTGTGGACTATCAGCTTATTTTTATCGCAAAATAAAAACCCCATCGTGAAAGCTGCGAGGGCAGCGGACTCCAGTGGAGTGTGCAAAGTAACTTGACACTATCGGTCAGCGGGGGATCAAACTGGGTGTCAAATGACCCCCAGAAGGCAACTTCCACGGTATATAAAATATAGGCAATCGTCACATGCTGTTCACAGGTTCCAAACCCCGAATGTCGATACATCTTTAAACCTTTTCCGAGCAATCAAACCCCAAAGTGGCAAAGGTGTCAATTGACACCAAGGTTGACCGTTAGTGTAAAACGGCGCGGTGAAGCCGGTTCGACAACAACAAAAAATAGCTACAAAACCCAAACGTTACGGTGTGTCTGTGTGTTGAGATATGAAAACCCTAGCCAAACTGAAGCCGAATTAATATAAATAGTTGCAGATAATGCACCGGGCGCCATCGCTCACCATCTGCATCCTTCGGGTGGCCCGTTTCGGTCGTGACGTCGCCCTCAGCGCGGCGGAAATCCCACCGGACGCGTGTGTCGTGAGGGGCGATTCGCTCTGCAGCAGGTTTGCGTTCTTGTCCTGCAGCTCATGCTGATGGTGGGCCGAGGCGACTGCCGTGTGGTGACTGCCGTGGTGCTGATGGTGCTGATGGTGTGGGAGATGCTGATGCAGATGATGCTGCTGCTGCTGCTGAAGCGGATGATGCGGATGCTGCTGGTGATGCTGATGGTGCGAATGGTGACCGCTGCCGTTGATGAGCCCGTTCGTGGAACCGTTCGAGGCCAGCTCGTAGAACCCGCTGGTGTCGGATGACTCCGCGATCTCGGCTGCCGCCAGCTGCACGCTGTGCTTGTCGTCCGACAGGTCGGAACGCATCGCGACCGATGTGGCAAAGAACGCGGACGTATCTATCGCCGTGATTTGGAACCTAGTTTCCACCCCTCCCGGAATCGTTGGAGCGTTGTTTTCCAAGTATAACTTTTCGTCGTTTTCTCACGTTATTCCGCTGAAAGGCTAATCATTTCCTACGTTTTTTTTGTCCTCCAGATACCGCTCCAATCAGCTAATGCAAACGTTCACCTGTAAAGAAATTATCCGCACGCCGGCAGAAAAAGAGAAACGGAACATGAGCATAAGGATATTAGATACTTTCCGCAGTGCAAAAACATCAACAACGCAGAATGTAAAGTAAAAACCCGCCTAGAAAAGAACGCGAACGCGCTGCAAGGTAAAATATTACAGATCCTTCTTACGACCCACGGTCCGTCCGGTGCGTGGGACGGAATTCTTCGCAAGAAAGAAGGCACCAACAACAAAAACAAAAACACGGCCCAGAATTGCACACAAACAGCCCCGACGGGGTAGGCCAGAAGATTATAAAACACTTCCGGACCAATTTAGTCCGCAATCTATTTTTATTTCAAGATTAATTTGAAGACACGCCACCGAGAACCGTCGCCCCCGGTGGCCACGGCCACAAGCGTCATGCGTTTCTGCTCCCTCTCTCTCTCTCTATCTGTGTGTTTGAGTGTTACCCGCGCGTGTTGTGGTCTAACGAGCCGAAGATCCTTCTGGTTTGTTGTTTTTCCCATCGTCGCCTACCCAGAACGGTTCTGCTTTCGTCTGGCGGCAAACACCCGCGACCACCCGCGCTGAAAAAGGATTACCCCGTGGACGTGGACGATGGTTCTGTCGCGGCGATTTTGTTCTACAGGCGGGCGCAGGTTTGTAATAACCACTCGGGAACGCGCGCTCCAGAGCCACGAGATTATCACCACGGGTTTTGACGGGGCAACGGATTAGCGAGAACGGAGAGCGCAAACGAGAAACTAAACGGCGATAAGGGCGAAAAAAAGAAACCGTTCCCCTTCCCCCTCATACACCTGGTGGAACCGGACGGAAGCTGCGGACGGAATCAAATCTCCTGTCCGCCGCTGCTGAAAGATTAATGCGCCGGCGGGGAATATGTTTTCTGCATACCGCGGAACGTAGAACGTTCACTGATGGATCGCAGCTTCTTCTGATAGGCGGAGCCGGCTACCCGGAAGAGGTTACCCCGAGAACGAATTCTTCGCTTCGAACGTTTTGACCTTCGGGGAAGGAAGGGAAAACGCTTTTTCTGATGACATTTATTTAGCGTGGGGTAGCAGCATAGCAGCTAACATGCACACGCCACAAAAAAATAAGAGAATGCTGGAGTTATGAACCGTTTTTTCCAAATCAAAGTAGCCTAAGAACAGAGCAGTTTAGGCGGAGTCTACCCAGACTACCCAGAAGCAAATTCGTAATCATCTCTACCTTTTTAATAGTTCCGTTCTTATAGGTAACAAGCAGAGGCGTAAACACGTCAAGATGCTGGAAACCGATTGAAACAATACGGGTTTCCATCAACAATTGGAATCAGTATGACGAAATAGGGAAAATCTACGCTTTCAATCAATACAAACTTCCTACTCTCCAACGACGAACCACCCATGCTTTATGGATAGGTATCAAACTGTACCGTTCGAGCCACCCCTCTCGAAGGTGGATGATTAATTTCTTAACTCAATTCCAATTCTCGTACCTTCGTTTGCTACCCCTTCAAGTGGTGCTTCATCTTTTTTATTGCCGTTCCACCCATCCAAGGACGACCAACGATGACGATCATGATGATGTCGCAGGTTGATACACGCTCGTTTTTAATTTCTACACGATATTTGATCCTTCGGACGTTCGGACCAATTTGATGGGGTCCCGCGCCATGTGGGACCGACCCTGAACGGCGCCGCCATTGCCCGAGGAAAGGACATCATCGGTCAATGACGAAACAATTGATTCGCAAAGAGTAACGAACATTCTCTCTCTCACACACACGTGCTGGAATCGTCGAAGCTTCTGAGAAGGCGGCACAGGGCATCGCGCATCCGTAGTGTTTTTCTTTCCTCCCCGGTGGGAGCTAAGATTGGCCAAATGAGAAGAATATAATCTCAGCGGGATATGATTCAATTTGTTTTCATCAACAACTTCACCGACCGCGGTTCGATCCGGTTCCATCGCCCTGTCCCTGGACAATGGCAGCCCAGCGTTCACGCAGCGGTCCGTTCGCAACGTCAGCATCGGCGTGGGCCGATGGGAGAAAAGGCACCATGGCTGCTACTGCTGCTGCCGCTGTCGTCGTCCTGCAGTTCGCCCAAGTCCCGCAAGTGATAAATTTTTGATGAAATTGGAAATAGAACTAACCGCTTCCTCGCTGCGTAACCGGCGGGGTCACACCGAATGCGGATAATAGAAAAATCGTCATCCGCCCATTCGTGCGCTTGGCATACGTTTGGCGCAGGGCAAGGCATACTCTTGGTCTAATTTAATTACGTACGTCCTTAATTAGCGCCGACCGACGGAGGAATTCGTCACTTCGCACCGCTGTCTGACCGATCGGGGCCACCGAAAAGGCAGCCGCCTTGAATGCGTGTTGTTTTTTGGGCTCTCTTTAGGTCGTTTGGTCCTTCCTGGACAAAGGACATGGCCTGGCAACTTTTCCTACCCGAATAGGCTCGACGAGGGAGTCTATTTAACGATTCGTCAATGGTGAAATTGGATGTGGGAGGACGCGCTACAACCGACGTTCTCGACTCCATGTGTGCTCCACCAACTTCAGCCAAATTACTATTCCAGCAGCCCGAACAGTTTGCTAAGCAGAAGCCCGAATCGAGTCCTTTGATAAATTAATTATCCCATCCACCGATGTGCAGAGCGGATGTGTGAGTGTGTGCACTGGAAATGCGATATTCCGGGAAAGTTGCTGCTTACAACCGTACGAAGGTGTTAGATTGTTACCCTTTCTAACCGTGCGTGCCATACCGATGCTTCCGATTCGATGGCAAACCGACCGGTAGTGTCGAGATTGTCCTCCACCGTGTGCTGGTACCTCTATCGTCGAAATTGTTAGAGTGGACCGTTGAGGGATGCCACCATTTAGGGTTATGATTCAATTTACATCCATCCTGGTCGGTTTACGGTTCATAATGAGCAGGCGTGCATTAATGGGTGGGGTGGTCTAGTTGGGGTTTTAGTTTTATAATTACCGCACCATTGTTAAGCCGGTGGTATAGTGGCAGCGCACTGGTTTAACGCACTACGGATTGGGAGATCAAATCTCGAATGGATATGGCATTTCTTCCGTATGTGGTTCTGTACCAAACTCACTGAGAAAAGTTGAAAAATATGCATAGGCGAAGGGAAATTTCGTTAATTGAGCGAAAGATGTACCCATTTTTTGATATTGTACTCGATGTGTTTTTTTAAACGAAATCACTTGTACCTCTTGCAACTGGGACCGAACGTTGCCGATACGTTCGTAGCCGGGTAAGGGCTTATTTATCGCATAAGGTAACATTTTGGAGAAGATTAATTTGGGTAGAAAAGACCAAGCACCGGTTTCAAAGGAGTAATCCTCGATTACTCGAGCTTGCCTGTAAAAAAATGCATCTTTTTTCTCATGAAACCGTGCACGAACGAAAGCACACCCAATACACCTCCCGCACGGTTGTTAGTGAACTGGTTCTTTTATTATATCTCAAAATGCGGATGGAACAACAAGTTTTTATACAGCTTTCAATGATGGGGAAATAATATAGAGAAAAAATAGCATATTAGTATGTATTCATATAACGCAATTACGATTAAGTTAAGTCTCTATTTGCTAAGGCTCCACACACAAGTCGGGCAGGTAAATCGCTCATTCCTTCGACGTCTTGTACGGTGGTGTCGCGTAGTACTTCCGATCTTTCCGCGGTCGGCGCAGTATCGGCGTCTCCATCCGTCGGTCCTTCTCGAGCGACTGCACCATCAGCTCCCCGGCCCCGCCGCGCTTCGGTGTCGGCGCACCCATCCTCCTGCCGCTGTTGCCGTCGTCCAGCATGATGAACTGGCTCCAGTAGTCGCCGGCGATGTGCAGCATCGCCTGCACGATGCTGAACTGCACGTACGTTTCCGCGCACATCTCGTTAATGCCCAGGTCGGGGCGCGAGTACCCGACGATGGTCGGTGCGAACACACGCGCCAGATTGTCGATCGGCATCTTGGCCGCCTCCGATTGGGCGACGCGCTGGAAGTGAAGCATCAGGAACGCGAGCGTGTCACGGTTCGGGACCGGCAGGCGCTCGATCAGCCCGCAGAGCTGCTGGCGCACGCGCTGCTCCGCGTTCGGGCTGGTCGACGCCGGGTCGGATACGGCGCCCGCAAACTCGGCTAGTGCGCCGGTCGGGATGAGCGGTTCCGGCAGGGTACGCAGGAAGTCCTTAATGCAGCTGCACAGCACGTTCACGTCGAGCTGCCCGAGCGTCGGTATGGTCTTGCCGCGCAGGAACTTCTCCTTCAGTGCGCGTACCTCGCGCTCCGATCCGGACAGCCGGTACAGGCCGACCTCCGTAAGGCCACGATTTTCGATCTCGCTCACGCAGTGCACGATCAGGGCCGGTATGCGCGGGCTGGACGAGGGGCAGTAATGGTCGAGACTGTTGATGGCGCCCGGGGCCTGCGGTGTTTGGGGCCCGGCGCCGGTGGCCGCCGTGCTGGCCGTGCCGCGCCGATCGGCCTTCGTCTGCGACTGGGGAACGCACGGGAAGGAAATCTTCTCGCGGCAGAATCCATGGAACACGGCTTTGCACTCGCGACACCGCAGACCGCTGCTACCGAAGCGGATCCGTTCCTGGCACTGGTTGCACGTGTCCGAGCTGATGAACGTTTTGCCGACCAGTTCGTGCGGGCGTTGGATGATCGTTTTCTTCGGTTCCTGCCGGGGTTCCGGTGCCATCGGTGTGTTCACGACCGTTGCCGCCGTCGAGTTTGAGGACGCGCAGCTCGACGAAACGACTGCCGCATGTCGTTGCGGTGCCATCGTGCGGAAGGTGGACTCGGCCAGTATCGGACCACCGTCCGGTCCGGTCGGGACGGTGACCTTGGCGTGTGCGACAATCTCTCCTTCCATGCGCGGTTCCATCATCGGCGCGCTAGCGGTAGAATTGATTTCCACCGTGCGTTTTGTCGGTTCCGCCGGTAACTTGAAGCTGCCGTTGTTGTTGTACGATGGGCGGTGCTTCTTCCACGACTTCCGCTTCGTCTGCAGCTTGAGCGGCTCGAGAAAATCATCCTCCGACTGCGTAAGCGACAGGTCCACCAGGAACGAACCGGTCGAGTTGATGTCGTTATCCATTCCGCCGCCGGTCATCTCCCCACCGTCGGGACCGTGGCCGTGGCGCGATTTGCGACGCGGTTCCGTCGCAAACACGGCCAACTGTTCGCGCGTTTCGTCCCGCAGCGTCTGCTCGTTCCGCACGATCTCACACACGGCCATCATCTTGCGTTCCATCGCGTCACGCTCGTGCTCGGCGTGCCGGCGGGCCTTCGTCTCCGTCTCGAGCAGCTTCCGGGCGTGGAACAGCTTCGACTCCAGGTTGGTGATGCTGCGCAGCGCATTGTCCACCTCGCGCTGGAGGCGCTTCGCCTCCTCGATCGACTTCAGCCACTGCATCCGGCACTCGTCCTGCAGCTGGACGAAGCGCAAAAACTCCAGCTCGGCCGCACCGTCGCGCAGCACATCGCACGACCGTCGAAGCTCGTCGAATTGAGCGATCAGCGATAACTCCATCATCACTGCGGTCTTTGATGCACCATTCGGTGTATCGATTTTCCGTTGCAAAACTACAGAACGCGCGTCCTTTCCGGGGATTTTGAGCTGGGGTTGAGACAAACACACAACGCGAGACGAGCGACAACGATGCGCCTGTTTTCGAACTGAAGCGACCGTTAATGCGCACAGTAGTCCACGTATCGGACATGCGCCCTGTCATCCGCTTGACAGTTGGCGAATTGGTTTAAATTTTTGTCCATAAATTGTTTGCCACTCTAAATTGGTTTGTAAAGCATTTACGTAGCTTCAGGCAAGAAATAATTATGATGAACGTTAAATTCGAGAACATTTTATGGAAACTACAGCAAGATTAACAGACTGATGAACTGAATAAACTGAACTGTACGGACCACGACAAGTGTGCGACCGTTACAGGTTGGTTTGCAAGCTGTCAAACGATACGATCAGCCGCCTTTGGCTTTGGCGGCTACTTACGATCACCAACAGCGAGCTGGAATCTTTGCTTTTCACGAAAAAATCTCGATGATTGTTTTTGTTTACAATGTACGAAGAAAATTAGACGGTATAAAAATATGTGCTTATATTTTTGGGTGACAAATAACAAACGTAAAATGCGCTACATTTTGTTTTAAGCCGCCGCTACACAAAAGCGGCTGAAATGCACCAAATGTGGTAAACGAAATTTTCAAGGTCAGATCTTTTAATCGATGCAAAAAACTTGGTATTCTATTGTGAAATGTATCAAAATGTAATAAAAATTATAAATTTCTTTCCTACTCTAGGCTAGACTCATTCTCAGTCGGGAAGAGCCACTTTGAACAACATTCTAATAGACCTTTATATTGTTTTTTTTCTTCTAAATACAATGATACAAATAGCTTTAAAGTCTACAGATAAAGAAGACTAAACTGAAGCTATACGCTATTCAAATTATTTTCCAAATCATTGCTTGAAAAGACGCCCGGCGTAACGCAATAAATGTAACAATCGCTGAAACGTTTTATGAAACTCAACAACTTCCTCCGCACTAAGTAAGTTGTCGTAGCTTGTTAGCCCTCAAAGAACATTTTTACTGTACTCACCCGTGCAGAGTGTAGCGAGCTGAAAGAACAAACGAACACGCTATTACAAAGCACAGAAAAAAGAAACTGCAGCAAACAAAAAACGCACTCTCGCGGGAAAGGCAACATGTCGCAAGTGAAAGTTCTCGTACGGGTAAACGATGGAAATACCGGGGCGAAAACTACTATCATCGACACGTCGTAAAATAGGAAAAACCGTACAGCACTTATCCAATGACGAGCGCTCGTAAAAGAGTGCAGCAATGGGAGGGGAGACAAAAAAGTGCAGCGCAGATAGTTTTAGCACCCGGCAGCTTTCCAACCAGCTCTCTGTTGCACACATGTTTAGGATTGTGTTTTTTGTTATAGTTTTATTTTAAAGAATGTCGTATAAACGAGATTACTTCCGCTGTTTGCTCGGTGCCGATAAGTCCAGCAGCCAGCGGTTCAGTTCGTTAAGTTAAGGTGAATAGAAAGGTGCCACTTGCTGTGTGCAAAAAGTACACTTGCTTATTACCAATCCACCCTCGTTATGAATGTCTGTCCACGAACCAGCGCAGCGAAATCGTGACCAATCTGTACCTCTCATCTGTGGCGAGAGAAATTAATAGCATAATTATGTGCTGCCCTTGCGTCCCTCCGGTTTGCAATACTAAGTGCCCTAATCCGTCACCGGGGACAGTTGGCTTCATTAGGCACAATTAATCGCGCACGCACAGCAGCGGAGCTTGACGAGGGAAGTTTGTCTCCGTCCTAGACGCCCCGGTGGCCACTAACCACGCTCCATTGCAAAATTGTTGCTCTCCAAGTACAAACAGTCCCTGTAAAACCGTAAGGAGACATTTATTGTCAGGCAAAAAAAAAAAATCATCATCTCGTCACACCAAGTTCTCGGTCGAACAGACGAAACCAGAGGTGGACGAAAAAATGGTTCTTATTTTTCAACTCGCATTGCCACAATGGGCACTTTCATGCAAACATCTGGATAATTTTGGTCTTTGTAATACAGTTTAATCTTTTTGTGGATCAAGGATATAATTTGAAATGCAACAATTTCAATAATCGATAAAGTGTGAAAGACAAGTCTAAGTCGTCGTATTCGAAATGAAACATAACCATTTACTGTAGTTGGAAGGTTGAGTTAAATGCCTCGAATTTCATCCTGTAGCGTGCTCATTGTGCTAGAGATCTGACGTCCAGAACATGCTCATTTTTTTTTCAAAGTAAATATGAAAACTGTGATAAGGAGCAGGATTACAAACGAGGTACTTTGTTCCTTTGTTCTCCTTGTTGACTTATGAAGCAGATTGTGACGGAAAAATTATGATGCATGTGCATTTTTGAAGATTTTTTATTATTAAAATATGTCTTAAAACACACGTTTTTTCCCATGTCGGTAATGGGAAACGTCCCATTTAAAAAAAGGATCTCGTTCCGAGTCGTTTCGAAAAAGGCAAACACAATAAAACCGAAACTGATCGAATTGATATTTCACTCGGCACCGATATTCCCGGTTCGACCCGGTTCGTTTTGTGATTGATGTTTGATTTGATTACGCTCTTAACATCTGAAGATAGGCACCAATTTCGGCACCAATTGAGAAACGCGTGTATTAGAAGGGAGGATGATACCTGGTCGTGCCGTATTGATTTTTATGTCTCACCGACACCGTTCCGCACACCTGCAAGCATTCCTGCGCTTTAATGCTACCACTTTCGTGTGTTACAATAAAAGCAGCTCAAGGGAGCAAACCTTTCTGGGTGGGAACAAATAAAATCGTACACTTAAATTCTTTCCCACAGGCAGCTCATGCAATCGATTGCATAAAATGAATTTGCAAGGAAAACATATAGCTTTTTAAATGGCGCTAGAAGTTGCTTTATTGGATTCGCTGCGTGGTTTAGCGGTAAAGGCGTGGGTCCTTCGCATGACAGGACATGTACCATAATCCACATCCTACTTTGATCTCGCCGTTGAAACGTTGGAAACGGAAGCAAAAGCGCATCCCCAGGTTGAAAAAGCAAAAGTTACAGCTGCCGTGTGCGCATGCGGGGATGCATATCTCGAAGAAGATTTACGGAACCGGGCAGCGATAAAGAGCGAACTTTGTCACCCTACTAGCGGAGGAACCTTGACACACATTACAAAGCCGCTGGGACCTAGGTAGGTAACCATTTTGTGGCTAGCTCGAACCAGACAGGAGCTACCAAAGGGGATATCAAAATTTAACTCTTTCTGTAACAGGTACGTGCTGGGAAAACGACACCCGTCGCAGGTGGTACAAAGGAAAAGTAATATCAAAATGGAGCTAAAAGGGAGCTAAGCCTCTGCTGTTGGAAGCTCTGCAATGCCTCTTCCGTGCTACAATTCGAGTATTTTCAGTGTGTTTTTGTGCACCTTTTCTATGGCGCATAGTGGACATTTTGAAGAGAAGAGTAGTTAATTTAAAAGTTTTATAATTCTTTACTATTCTAAGGTCTCTCTACAGTGTTTTAAATAGCAAAACAAACGAAAGAGGTGCTGAGAGAACAAATGAAGTATCTATTTCCTGGCTTTAAAGAGTGGAGAAAGAAAGTGGGCAATGGAGCTGCTCGTGCAAAGCACGGCAAGATTACCACAAACAAAGGGGCGTATTTCAAAGCGGAAGAAAACACACATTCATCCAACTATTTTGCGCATTATACAAAACCTCTTCATGTTCACATTACGAGCGGTGTAGGAGAAATGCTTTGGGTGTTTTTCTAGCTGTACAGAGTTGTACTAGGCACGGTGGAAGACGTTCCTGGGTCCTGATACATGAAAATGTTCTTTTATAGTCGAGTCTTTTAAAATTAAAATTAGATTTTTATAAACAAAACCCATTTATAAAATTCAAGACATTATTTAAAAACAAAAAAATATTACTTTTTTATTACGACACCTCCATTTCGTGTCGAACAGCTTCCCATGGTGGTGAACGCAAACGAAGCATAGTTCGGTACGTGCCGGCTAAGCAAATAATAGCATTGTTCTCATTCTCGTTCTCATTGCTGGCGGTTTGTGCAGCAGCACCGTCCAGCGCGTGGGCGTGGGAAACCCCCCCCCCATTCGCTCCGGTAGTATCCGGTGCACTTTCGCATCACCGGACACCGGGCAGCCGCCCTCGCAGCACCGGATCCGGGATCCCCATAAATCATGACACCGGGCGCCCGGACGCACGTGAGCCAAAGCCGAAAGGTCAACGGCGTGCGTTCGTGGCTTTTGCCCCGGACCGGTTTCGACATTCGGCGCCCGCATGCACATTTGCTGCACTTTAGCGCGGTGGTGCAGGATTCCACGGCGCTCCCCGTCGTCCGGTGTGATCATTTGCCCCGGAAGCGCATGCTAAATTATTTCCATAAAACTTCCCGCAACGGGGGAGAGAGCGCGAAGGCGGACGTTTACTTCGCGTATCAAATAATTGCCTTTTCGGATGGTAATGAAGATAATGGGTACTGCGCGAGTCGTAGCACCCGCTCGCGCTGATTAGCCGCGGAGATTTTTCGGAACAAAACGAGCACCAACCGAGCACGGCACGCCAAATGACGCTGTGTGGGCCGGCTGAAACGAGGACAATCACCGGGCGGAAATGCCAAAAAGCGGTGCCCTCGGCCGACCTTGTTAGTGTTAGTGTTAGTGGCGCGAAGGTTTACCATAATCGCAATCGTCGCTTTATGCAGCTGCCCGTGCAGGCTCATTGCATATTCATCCCCCCACTGTTGCTTTGCAGATTGTTTTTAAGAAATTCTCGCCCGTCTCGCCACGTGGCCCGTTCGACGGAAAGGGTTTTGCGCTCGTCTGCGCGCTAACGAATGCTGCTACACCACTCTCTCTCGAAACGACCGCGAGATGAACAATTTAGATGCCCGTTTTCCACCGCCTACTACGGTAGCTGCTGTTACCGAGCGCGGCTGACTGACAGCATCCAGCTGACAGCATACGTTTGCCTGCGGAACGCGCACTCAGACAACGGGCGGACCCAATTTGTGGCCGCTTCCACCTTACCCGATCGCCTATCATTATGCTGATGGTGTTGCTGGCCCGTCCTGCGACGAAGAAATCGCGCCACCATATCGACTGCTTCTTGCCAGGACAGTATCAAGATTTTCTATTGTTTTTTGTTTCGTTGTGTTGTGTTGTGTAGTCTCTCTTTAACCTCACTTTTGCACAAACCACAAGGAGCGCGCGTTCGACTCTCTCTCCCGGCGGCAGTTTTCTTCCCATCTAACGCCGACGCCACCACCACCACCGGAAGTCAAGGACGAAAAACAACTCCCCGAAACCGTTTGTTAGCTGGCAAAGGAAGCGAGGGAACGCGCGAGAAGAAGCCACGGGAGCCGGGGCTGGCGGCAAACAAACGGAGAGTGTCAGACGGTGCGCATAAAATGAATTAATTTGAATGAATTTTTCACACTCCATCCTCATTTCGCTGCGGCCCCCCGGGCGTGTTGTTGTCGTTTGTTGCTTCTGCTTCTGTTGTGGAGTGCCTTTTTTTTTACTTCCTTGTATTCACGCCCATAGGGAACGAAAATGTGGAACACCAAACTGGCCGCGCTCTCCTTCGCGGCTTTTTGTTCCGTGCTTCCGTCGGGTGACCTGCTTCGCGTTTCTGCAGCTGAAAAGTGCATCAACTCCTGTGCAATCAAGGTCAGGTGGGGGTGGTGGTGGTGCTGATGACGGGTGGTTTTGCATCTATTGGGGTGGACCCATGCGAATGAAGTCATCTGATTCGGTTTTAAATAACGTAAACAGATTGGTTGCGAGCTGCTGCCGGTCACAAGCTGGGGTGTTGAAAATGAATCTTCTGGACAACTTATGACGGTACATTCGAGCTTAAGTGATTAAGGGTAAATCTGTTTTAATAAAAATAACTTAAGTTATCTTAAGTGCCAAGCTAAAAATCAAAACGGATGAGTTCGTTTAAGGAGGTTCCTCCCCGTGTGGTCGTTTAGGGCTCCGGGAAGGTATAGGAAGTTTTTATGTTTGGAAGGCTTTTGAGAGGAAAGTGTTGAAATTGTGAATTCAATAGTACGTAGTTTATCCATGTAGCGATATAGCTTATAGTTTAGATAACAACCTTTATCGTCCATTCTTGAACAGTGCGCAGAGTGACATGAATTTGTCAAGTCCAATACTGGAGTCACTCAATCTTGAAATCGTGTCATTCTTGCCAAAGACCCCAAAGATACTTCATGTCTCTTACATGAGTATATGTCATATACATGGGCACAACATATTGAAACATAAGTATTTGATGCCAGATTGTGAATCAATGTTTGTCTTCCAAATGGGGTCACCAACCGCTCTAGGATCAGCCCGGCAGGTCGACGCTTCCTTCGATGCCAAGAATGCCCGGTTCAAACTAATAACCTCAGTCAAAATTTTACCCACGTGTTTGCATGAAGCCTTCCATCGCACTTCACTAAGGCAACGCATACCATTCTCCGCGTGTTTTTCGTTTCGTTTTTTTTTGTGTGTGCCGCCCGAAGAAAAGTCACGTTTGCTCTGCCATTACAAGAACAATAAAACATGATTTCGTTGTGCAGCGAAGCGCACAGACGACGGCACGCGAAATTCTCGATAAACCTCGCGCGACAACCGGAGCGGCGAAGCGCAGCCATTTGATATCCTTTCTCTTCATTTTTCGTCACACGAAGCATTACACGGGGAAAAATCTCATAAACATTTTTCATTCCTGGGCCCGCGTGCACGCCTCATAACGCCCCCTAACGCCCTTCTCGCCACCGGCACTTCCCATTGTTGGAGAATGATTGGTGTTCCTAGGTCGGTGCTTCTGGGTGGGAACGTGGCTGTATAGGCAGCATTCTAAAATTTCCACACCCACCGCCGGTTCCTGTTCAGCGCTCCCCGGTGAAACAATCACGGTGTCGGCGATTTAAATTCCACGTATGGGAAGCCATTTCGTTTGGGAGGAGGGGGTTTTGATGCGATGTAGGTGGAATTTTTCGCTTCTCGCGAATAATATCGGCATCATGTTGTGTTGCGGGTAACATTAAAAGAAAAGTTATGTTTATTGTTGAAATGGTTGTAATTGGATCACTTTTACGTATTATCGGTTTTCGGAGAAGCTTTGAGTTGTTTTGCAATTAGTTTCGATTAGCTTTAGTTATTAGATTAGTTTCGATGTGATTAGATGGTTTAATGGGGTGACAAATTTCTTTCCAAATTAGGTTGAATGTTGTTAATAACCGTAAGATATAGGATATAAGCGCCATTTTATCCGTTTGATTATTTGCAGTAGTTGATCTTCTCATATTAATAGTTGTTTGTTATGTTAGTATAAATTATTGTATTTGAAATTCAAACCGACATGAAAGCGTTTAGTATACAGACAGACTTTTATTTTTAGGACCGTGAGTTTGTGTGGGCTTCACATCAGAAGGATTTATTTTTAATACTGTTCAGTTACCTTATTACGGTCCTGTAGCTATATAACCAAAACCATACAAAAAGCCTAAACTCATTATTTGATGCATGTGAAGGACCTTTAATGACTAACTTTTTTTTCAAATGATAATGAAAATAAGAGATGAAAGGTGTGAGCTCAATCTCGCCCATACATGAGTAGGATTCGAATCGTTTAATACTCCGTTATGTGACTTTTTTATCGAAATAATTCAACTCAAGTGCAACTCACATTTTCTACCTCAATAACTCGCTCAATCTCTCCATCTGTCTCTCTCGATTCGCCGTGGCGACTGCGATAACTCATCAAGAGTGAGTTCAACAAAAAAGGGTCATAAATACGCCCGGTGAGGAATTGAAACAATCCACTCTCCTGGAGGATTAAACTCACTTACTCTCACTCAGTATGCACATCACGAGTTGGCACCTTCCTAAAACTATAAGACAAAATCCTAAAGTAAACAACTATTCCTTTGTTATGCCCGTATTCATCCCCTTGTTTGTGCTTTAACGGCTAAAACAAAAATAAATCACGGGCTGCTTCGATGGGACCCAAAAATCTGAGAAACCACGTACCCATGCCACGGTTGGTAGGCAACCGCGAGGAAAACTCCGCTCTCACTGGTTGAAGCAGGCCGTTTTTTCACGGCCGAACTGGCTGCTCCGAAGTGAATTTACGTGTCCGCGCGTGTAGGCGTTCGGAAGCGGCAAATATTCCGGCGAATAAAATCAACCAACTTCGAGCGGAAAGCGCAAGAATAGGAGAAAAAAAACAAAGGCATCCTGCATTCGCAAAAACAAAACATCCCCACCCATTCGCGGCAGAGGAAAAAAACCCCGAGTTTGGTGCCCGAAAGGACCCGGTAAGAAATGGGGAAAGAAAATTTCCCCAACTCACGGGCGAATCAATTTCGCGGCAGTTCGACACTTGACTTGATTCTTTGGCTTACTTCGGTGTGAGTGAGTTGAAAGTTTCTCAGCAGGCGGGGAGATTTTGAGGTTCGCTTTGGTGTCGCACGCACTCCCCCTCACACCGGTTTCAGCTGACGGAACAAGAACAAACGGGGCCGAAAGGACACGCAATAAAGAACCGGATACGAAGGGTAGGATCAAAGTTCTGTACACAAAACTCATCTCGGTTTGTATTTTGTCGATTTTTTGCGCTGCTGTTGATGCGGGTTGCTTCGAGTGAGTTCGCCGACGACACTAAGCCACACAGCCATGGCCAGAGCCATGGCGGCCGATGCTTAGGAATCTTTCAATTTCAATTTCGAAGTGTTTTGTTTAAACACCGCGCTCGAAGTGGGTATACGAAGCACGAAGGGCACGAAAACTTTTTCGCAAACAAATAGACGATCGCTTCAAAGTTGTGGCGGGAGAGAACAAAAAAATGACGTGGAAAGAACACTGAAAATGCTCATTAAAGCATACGGGAGGCAAAAATATTGGAAGCGATTACGACGTTGTAAATGTCCCGGCGGCAAGCGACGAACCCGTGAACCGTTTAATTGCAACCGCCAAGACTCCGGTCTCGGGATGTCTAGTCTTCCGAATGCAGATGGGTAGATGTTCGTCCGGCTTCCTCCGCAGGCGTTTATGGCTGCTCCTTCCTCCATATATGCGTGTGTGTGCTTCCGGGGGTTCATATGTGCCATCCGCTTGAATGCATTGTAAACTTTTGATTACATTTGAGATTAGCAATAAACTTACGGCAAGCATCGGCAGCGGTTCTTGCAAGCAGCCGCTCCCGGAAGCTGCCAGAAGTAATTAAGTCGATCGTCGTAGGACGACGCCGGGCCGCCGACGACGGTAAGACCGAGGGCTGCGACCGGAAATCGTTCTCGTTGCAGTTGCGACACAACACAGTGTCACACCGCCGAGAGGCCTTCCAGGCCACCCGCCTCTATGTGGGTGTAATTAGAGCCGTAAATCTTGAAATATTTAACACCCGCCCCGGAAAGGGATTCCTTTTTTTGCCGACGTTCTCGAAAGTGTCCTTCAGGGGAAAACCGTTCCCCTTCTAGCCACTAAATCCGATTTCCGGGAATGCTTCTCCCAGCTACGTCGCGTGCAAGAACTTGCGCGAACCGGTTGGAGGCAGTGTGCGCTCAACAACACGAGACTCCCGTGAACGGACGAACGCCGCATCGCTGTCAAGTCGCTGCCGAACTAAAGTGTAAATATTGACATTAAGGCGGATCGGGAAATCGGTCACCCCCGCCCATCGATGACAAGTCGGACGGGACAAATCTTCCGGCGTAAAACTCCCAAAGCTATTCGGCAAATATTTTAATTTGTCCCCCATCTGCCGGATCCGTTCCAGCCTGACTCCGGACGAACATGACCGGGCAACGCTATTCGGCTCTGTCTGGCCGCCCGTGTCCATGCCGTTCGGGCGGGGTGGGTAGAACGGAAACGGGCTGTCGTGTTTATTGCACGGGGGCTAGTCGTATTTCTTCAACCTGTGTCCCTGCGCCCGGAGGCGGGCAAGAGGGAAAGTTCAATCGACCCACTGGGGGGTGGGAGAGCCAGGGTGATATAATTTTACAATTCTCCGTAAGCTGTGGACCCGAATTGCTCCGGGGTGGATCAGAGCGCCCGTGCCGATGATGAACTCTTTAAGGTGGAACGGGGTCGCTCGGTTGCTGTGGTCAGCAAGTCAGCAACGTTTAATGAAGCGCTTTAAGCCAGCAGCAACATGGTACACATCCTGAAGGTATGCAATTGGCATGGCGAAATGCTTTACGAACATATTATAAACGTATTTGATTGTATAGTTGAGGTATAAGAAGGCAACTGGCTCCTGTATTAGCTGTATTAGCTATTGTCCTCTGGGTACATAAATGGAGTAGTATATGCTACAAACACAACCGTACATGATTCCACAAGGGCTTCATAAGCAAAGAATCGCTCGCAACATGCGCAAGTACGCAATTTCAACTAACCAAGGGTTCATAGTAAACACCTTAACATCTTCACGCCTAAGGTCACCCTCAGGACTCGGAGGTACACAAAAATAAAATGTAAAGCTGACCATTAACGATCACGCAGTGAGACTTATCATCCGGGCAGCCGGCAGTGTCCTTCAACATAAAATTGAGCGTCAAAGCTGTCTCTTTCGCTCTCTCTCTCTCTCTCTCTCTCTCTCTCTCTCTCTCTCTCTCTCGCTCTGGTTGATAACGCAACAGTTTGCCGCCGGGCGAATGCAAATCCGCACTGCCGGTTGTTTTGCATTCTCAACCGCCTGGGTCTGCGCGCTGTTGACAGGAAATGAGTGGGAATGTTTAAATAAAGTTAAAGTTTTATTTACCTTCCACCGAAAGACGCTCCAGACGCGCCTCGGTAGGGGTCAGATAATAATGAAGTGTTGCCGCATTCGCACCGACATTGAAAAAAAAACGAAAAAAACGCATCCCTCGTCAGCTTTAAGAACGGGGCGAAAGAAAAGCATCGGACTGTAGCGAAAGGATGCCAAATTGTTGTAGCCGAAACCCCGAAATGAAACAAAACGAGCCGTCTAAGGGCTCATTAGAGGGTGGCGGTGGTGGTGGGAAGAGTTGCCGAGCTTCACGTCGACGGAAACGGAGGAAAAATGGTTTAGAAGTGAAGCGAAAATGTGCTCGAACACAAGAGCTCCCGTCTGCCAGCGTTGCACCGTACCGTTGTCGTTGTCGTTGCGGTGCTTAATTTGGACGCTCGGTACGGATTACGAAGGACGGGGCCTCATTTCGTCTGGTGTGCGTTCGCCATGGTTACTAATTACAAATAAGGGAAAACCGGGTTGATGAGGAAAAGCGTTGCGCAAACAGTGCAATTGTAATTGTTCTTTTGGCCCATGGAGAACTGACTCTACTAGTGAGGATTTTTACCTATTTGCTATGGGTTTTTACTGCGGGGAAATAGATTTAAATTAAATTCAATAAAATAGAATAAAAAAATCGTCAAACACCAGGCGTCTCCATTAATGAAATTTCATGAAAAACTAGATCTTAAAAAAAAATCAAAATAAATTTAAAAAGAAGACGCCAACCGCTTGCTGGACCGCCCAACTCGTCATCGGCTTGACCGATTCCGCTTTCCCGCTTCTTGCGACAACTTGCACGGAATTTAATCAAACCAAATGAAGATGTCAAAAACTCCCGCTTGGCCATTTAATTAACTCCCGCGATTAAAGCTTCAATCACAGAGAATGTTCGCACTTCGTTCTGGACGGTCGGTGCGATGACGACACGACATAATTCGGCACGCGGGCGGTTGCGCTGCGCCGTTCGTCGCCATCGCACCGTCACGGGTTTGTCGTTAATGAACCCATCCCACCGGTCGTCTTGTAGACGCCCGCGATGGCCTTCGTGGAAATTAGGGAAGGCAAGCGCGGTAAACATCCCTCTCGCCCTCTGACCGTACGACCGGCGGAAAAGATTCTTTTCTGGCTGGGTGCGCCAGTGAGCGAAAGTTTCCTCACTCCCATGAACCGATCAATGTGAATGCGGTGCGAATGGTCGATTGAAGACTTTTCCGGCTTTCTTTCGGATCTTTCCTCTACGCATTGTCACTGCGGCGGAATGAACGATTACGGGCAACTCAACTTAATTCGCTATTGATTCTGGCTAGGCGGAAGAGAGGGAAATTACGAACCGGAAAAGCAGGTGATAATCCGGTCCGCACGCCCGGTGAGGAAATTTTTGTGGGAGGGAGGGCCGAGATTAAAACAAACCGTCACCGGCCACCGGAAGTTGGCATCGGTTTCGGTCGCAATTACAACCGGTGACCTTTACCCGCTTGTGACACGCGCTGAACGCGGAATCCTGAGCGCTGGATGCTGCCAGATTCAGCGCCGACGTCATCATCATCCGGTTGTTTGTGTGTGTGTGCGTGACGTTGGGCGGGAAATTATCGCTATAATCTCGCGCCGAGCGTCGTCAATATTTTGATCACCGCTGGTAACACCGTCGTCACGCGGGGCGCACGGTAGCGATAGAATCCTGCCACCCACCCCACCGCAGAAAGCCAGCCTACCCCGGTGGAACGAGCGTGGCGAAATGTCTTAATGAAACATAATTCACGCATCAGGCGCACGGGTGAAGGGGGCAGGGGAGGGGGAAGTGGCCCGTCGCACTGGTAGCACGATTTTCCGCTTCGGGAAACGACAGCATCGGCATCATCGCTTTCCCGGTCGCCGGGTTGACAGAATATTGATAAAGTCAACAGCAATCCGTTGTTTATACATGCGGCTTCGGTACTAACTAGCGTCGAGCCCGGGTTGGCGAAGGGAGCGAGGAGGAAAATGGCGACACGGCCGTCCATTAAGCACCGAGCAGAACGGCGGGCGACGAGCGGCAAATGAAGCAATATTGGATACAGTTGGGCGCGTGTGTGTGTGTGTGTGTGTGCGTTTCCGTTCCGACGAAGTAAATGAGCAGCCACGGTCGGCCCCGACTTGTTCTGAGCGCTTGTTGCCATGGTGCTGGCGACACTTGGACGGCTTGCTGCGATTTATTTTCGTGCATCAGGTTAAAACGAGCAGCCGGAGGGTTCCATTTATGCGCCGCTGGGAGAAAAATTATCGCCATCGATTCGACGACGCCGCCGGAGAGAACGGACGGCGCTTCCCCAGAATGCGCGTGGCGTGCGGCACGACGCTGACATCCCACTATCCGCTTTGCGTTTTGCATATCTAATCCTCCCTTCGGCACTGTACACGCCTAGTGACGCCTAATGTATGCAAATTGTTTTCCCACTCATGGCGACAATCTAATCAACTCGCAGCTCATATTCCGGGACGTCCGGGAAGTGGCTTACACGGTAGGTGCGTTTTTTTGTATGCATGACTGTCGCGAGGTAATTATTGATGAGTTGAACAAGGTAAAGTGATAGTAAATGCCGCATTTAACACTTTCTTTTTTGTCTAAACTTGCTTTTTTGTACGTTTTTAAATGATTTTCTATATCGCAAACTAATTCTTATCTATACTAAACATATTGAATAAAATTACTATGTAAAAATACTGTCCAATGATTAATTATTTTTAAGATTCTTTAAGAGACTTTTGATGATTTCTACGGTTTCTATTGTTTTATAAAATAATTCAAATAACTTTGAAGAGCTCTAGTTTCCCCTTTTCCGACGCACAGATTTATTTTCCGGATGTCTTGGCGCCTAAAGGTATGCAATATCTGTTGAAAAAAAAAATACCTGCATACCTTTAGGCGCAAAGACATAAACCTGCGAGTTAATGACTGAGCGTAATGTTGTTTAGCCTCCATGAATTTCCAAACCAAACATATTTACTATTCGCACCCATTTCCAGTCGTCATTTTTTCTGCTCTGCAGCCTCGTTACACAATTTCATAATTAAATTCTTTTCGAAGAAGCCACAAGAATTACTCCCTTCACTCGTTTTACTCCGACTTCCCAAAAGGATCAATCGGTTCGCATGGACAAAAAAAACACGCGAAAAGTCATCAGATAAAAAAATATCTTTCAACACCCACGTGAACCCATTTCGCAGCAAAGAATGTCACCAGCGTCGAAGCAGAAACAAACAGAGGGGGAAAAAAACATTTAATGAATAATTAATACAAATGTGTTCCGAATTGGTTAGAAACCCGAACCGCACCGGTTCGGCGTGAACTTCTGTTCGATTCTGGTCGCTTTCATGGTTCAATTATTCGCTGGAAATGTCGAAAAGAGTTCAAAGATTGAACAAATTTCGAGACTTTCCAGCCGGCCATCAACAGGGAGGGGGCTCTCCTTGGGTAACGGAGGGGAAAAAACGACCCGAAAAAGAAAGCAAAGTTAATTTTAATTTTTACGTCTTCCTCAAACTTTCCATTGCGCTTTCGTGCTGGTCTTCGTTGGCGGTAAATGAAATAGCACCTCTTTTTTTTTTGTTGTTGTTCCATCTGTCGTCTTGGGTAATGGATTTGTGGGTTTTATTTTTAGACTCCAAGTGTGACAACTCGCGTCAAAAGTGTACGCGCTCATTTGTGCGTATAATTTGATGGACACCGTAAGGCTTCGTTAGAACGAATGCTTGTGCCTCAGCTGGGACGACATCTTTAACTTCATTCAAATGGATCTTTCGTTTACAACCTTGTGGGAATTATTATCGGAAATGTATTTGATCGGAGGCGAGAAGAAGTATTTTTGACGAAGTTGACAGTTTTAATTATAATAAATTAGTCCCAACGACCGTTTTCCAGGCAGAATCAAGAAACCAAGTCCGTTTAAAGAACTCACGAAGCGCAACAGGTTTCTTCCTGCCAAACAGCCTTAAACGCAACGAACTTCCCGACAAATTTCTCGCTTCCGTTCGGATGGATTTCCTTCCAGCAGTGCGTACGCACGTCCGAACGCGTTCAGGTTTGGGATTAAATTGTGTTTTACCATTAATCATGCTGCGTACGGGCGCACAAAGCCGGGGACGTTGAACGCCCAGCGATGCAAATGGCGAGCGTCTCAGTGGCAGCAGGCCGCCGCTCGCTGCGCTAATCCACTGGCGCCTGCCGGAAGTGTCTTTTTGCTCGGATCTGGAAGGCTGCCTGGAGGCGCTCGCACCCGGTTCGCATCATCTCGAGCATGCAGGGCGAACGACGAGTTCATCGAACGCTGGAAGTAGTGGTAGTAGTGTGTAATGCATTCGCTCAGCTGGAGCACTGAGGGTTTTTTTTTGTGTTCGATTCAAACACTACCACCACGTTCCAGCGGGAGATGTTGCGGGTTTCCATTGCCAATCCAACACACACACAACCACCGTCTTGGTCTCGTCTCGGCTGCGGCGTTCGACATCATTTTCGTTGACGGTCCGTCCGTCCCGCGAAGGCGAAGCAAACGAACCCGAAGCTGTCAAATAACATTCCCTCTCCCAATCCGCTTCACGGCCACTGTCGTAGGACATTTTGGGGACTTTTTTTTTGTGGGCGCGTGTATCGGTGTGCGACTGTTTGTGGTCGTTCTGGAGCAAAAACTGGCTAAATCGTTGTTGGCCAGGCCCGTAATCGATAGCCATTTATCATTTGGTGCGTTTTGTTGTTCCTTTACCAGCACCCTCGAACAGGATTCTCAAGGACTGGCAAGGACGCAAGACGAGCGGCGTTTGCTTTCAGGGCAATTGCAATCGGCGATAATTGAGTATAGTTTCGAGAATTGTTAAGAATGGAGGGCGCGTGGCTGGATGAGGTTGGTTCGATGTAAACAAACGTGTTTTTACGACCAAGAACGATGATTTTCGGTGTCAAAGTGATGTAGGTTATCGATTTATCATCAAAATAAAGTAATGAAATGTTAAAAATGTTGGAAATCGATGGAAAATTATCGTATACATACCATCGGAGATAGCAGGAGGTAATACTTTAAAACATACAACCAAAATAGCAACATTCATAATGATTGAGAACGAAACTTAATACCAAATCGGTTAAATTGAAACGAACAAAGCCGATTGTTCTAAAGCGATCGAATTAAACTGTCAAATGAAATCGTTCTAGACGAACCCTATCCGAAACGAATTGAATCGAAAACTCGATTAGATTACTCAATTCCATCGCATTGATAGCAACCTTGTGGGGAAAATTGGCCCAAGCGAACCAAAGCGTTCACCACAGCCAAATAAACTAACGCGCTCCCACACTCTCGTCTTCGAAATCAATAAAAAGTACATTGTCGTGGCTGATCCGTTTAAGGCACTGAGGTTCTTTCCCGCTTCGCATCCTGCCCACTCCCGGAAAAACACCGTAGAGAAACTACTTGTTGAGTTTCCGCCGGGCTCCGGGCCGGTGTCAGAAACAAACGCACGGAGCGACCGAACCGAACCGATTACGAATGTGGAGCCCTTGTCAACCCGAGGGTCGACCTCCCATCCGACGCGAACATGCATGCAACAGGTGGCCAATGTTGATGAAGTTCTAGCATCGATCCACTCGAGCCGGCTGCTTGTTGCTCGGGAGGAAAATGGGAAAAAATGAAACGGGCGACCGAGGTGAAACGAATCTGGAATGAAAATCCCCCATAATTGTTCCAATGCGCTTTGCGGAGAATCGTAATCGTTTTTCACTCGATACGAAGAAAGTATCATAACCCTTGGCATGTGAGCAGCACGAGCGTATTTGAAGTTGAAAGTGTCGCAAAATGTGCGAACCTTCGGTTTATTGTTGATGCGTTAGAATACATAAAGTTGATTGATTTGAGTAATGTTAATACTCAAGAATTACTTATGTAACGATTCTGCTACAAACAACAGATTCCTCCACTCAAGGGTTAACGTAACCGTGTGCCGTTGGGAAAAGTAAAAGCTATTTAAAGTATGAGTCAGGTCCGCCGTATGCAGAAAGCGAAGCGGCAACACAAGAAGGAAGCAGAGAAGGACGAACAAAAACAGGCTCCAATCTCAGCACAGAAGAATGCTGCTTCGTGCTCGTGTAAGCGTGTCCCTGCCGTGGCAGGCGAAGCTTGTACGGGATCTGGCTGCTAGAACATAATGGGAGAATTAAGAATACTTAGCATGCCACCGACGAAGCCGAAGCGGATTGTGGCGCACTGGTGTAGGTGGCACACATGCACGACAACTTGTGGGACATTTTTGGAAAAGGTACAGCACAGGCAAAACAACATGGATGAGCGAATACTTTGCCACGTTGTTAGCTATTTTGTACTGTGCTAATTCGATAGTTATTATTTATGGGAAGAATAAAAGTTGATAAATATAGTATAACTTGAAATATGTATCTTATGCTTAACGTTTCTAGTCTCAGTGGATTGCATTTCCTAACAAAGAAGACAGTTTTCAGTATTTGAAGTATGGAAAAAACAATAACAAAGGATAGAAAGGCATGAATTATCTTCTCCATACCATAAAAAGACCATCAAGTTATTGAGAAATATTGTGTTGATTTTATCATAACCATCTATAACTTAGTCTCTGGATAAAAACTGTGTTTATTCTATAGAAAGCTATCTGTATCTGTATCTGTATAACAGTATTGAATGCGCATAATCATATATTTTTCTTTTTTCATAACACTAAATACAAAATTATTTAGTCGGAACCCAAGGTTTAAGGCTTATTTCTGTTCAATTCAATTCAAAACTTTCACTAAAGCGGAGAGAATCCGATGCGAATTAAGCTAGAATCTAATGAAAAGCACTTCGTCAAGAAAGTGAGCAATTTCTAGCGTCCGAAAAGAGCACCATTAAGTTCACTCAAGCAACAAGCGACCCGTTATGCTCGAGTGTAGCAGACCACCCCAAAGGTACTTCAATAAATCAGGCACCACTTTATCGCAGGCGCAAGCGAAAGCTAATTTAAAATGATTTTCAACCAATTTGTAGCACCGAAGGCTTAGCTCTGGATCTGGACCGCCCAATCGGGTGACTGCAGAGGAATCTTTTCACGGGAAATGTCTCACCCTTCGCGTGAGGGGGAGCCGCTGCCGGTGTCTTTATCACGCCACGATTGCCACCGAAAGCGGCCGCTGACTTTTGTGTGTCTCGTCGTGCCTACTCGCAGACAATAACCATCGATTCCGCCCGGGACGCGGCACTCGTCAAACGAGCCGAGTTGATTGGTCCCGCAACTCACAGTTGGTGACCAAAATCCATTACACTCCGCGCGTGTAAAATGTGTATCCGTTACGGAGCCGTTCAAACCGGCGGGGGGGTCTGGAGAAGACTGGATGGATGTTCGAGCACACAACATGATATTCTTTTCTTTGCGCCTCAATCTTGAAGCAGCAAAAACGGAGCCCGGCTCGGTGGCAGATTATCGACGGGACGGTCGGGAAGAAAATCGGCTTCGTTCCGGTGGCCGAAGATTCCGAATGGCGGAGAAGAATGGTCTGAGCGCCACGCCACGGCAGATCGTAGAATGAACCGGGGAGCGAAGGGAGCAAGGGCAAGAAAAAAATATACATTTCTCTAAGGACCATAAAAGGAAGCATATCATGCCATACCCACGCAGCTTAGCTTTGGGTAGGGGGAAACGGAGGGAGGAGAAGGGTAGTAGAGGGAAAACACAGCCAACGCATTTGTCCCCCAGCATCGCGATGGCTTCGGGGAAGAATCTTGCGAACGTTATTGACACTTTAGAGCAGGGGGCGGGATGAGAACGACGCAGTCACCACCATCTCCCACCCCCGAGCGAATGAGCTGTAAATGGATTGGAAAATATGTTATTATTTTTATTATTATTTGATTATCGTCTCAGTTGCAGGCATATCAAGCCCGCTCCCAGCCGGGCAAACGAGGACGTGGGACGCCCGGGACACGGTGCCATTGTCAGGCTGGGTAATTCTTGAAAGACTGACTGACACTGGCTTTCGCGGAAGCGAAAGCGACAGGGAGACTCGCAGAACGGGCGCAGAACGAACGGCTCAAGAGGCTGAAGCCGGACCATCCAAGCAGGCGAGCGGGACCTTCAAGAGTCGACACATTAGTCGACTACTCGCGTTTCTCCCGGGCCTTGCGGTGAGGAGAAAAATGAAAAACGGTTAAAATCATTTCACTGGAAGAGGTCCATTTCTCCGTGCGGTGGTGGAAGTCGATGAGAAATGGGTTACTTCCTGATCGCGCCCGAAGGGCGACCTGTCATATTGGCCGACAGGCGACAATAGGGGCAACGCTGTCGATGCGCTGCTGATGGGCTGCTATTCATGTTCTTATCTTACGAGAGTGCCCCAGTTGATGGGAGTTTCCGTGAAAGACGGAGACAAATGATTTTTCTGAAATAAGGAGGATTTAATATAATCACTTTTGTTGTGCATGCATTACTGTTTGTTTATGTGTTACAAAATGCAAATGTTGAATATTGGATCAACTGTCTACATTAACTAGATAAGCTGTTACCTAGCCTTAGTAGCAAATCGCATCCTGATCCAAAGTACAAAGCCAATTGCAAACGAAATTTGAAAGTACACCTCCCCCCCCAACATCAACATGCGAACAATCATCATTTCCGGTGTGACTTCAAAGCACGACTGACCTTCCGCTAGCAGGGCGCACTCACTGAACGGTCCGTTTCATCGTCTCCAGCTGTACTGCTTCCCCGTTCCAAAAGGTAAAGATACTCCCAAAGTCAACAACTGTTCGCGAAAGTGAAGTCCCCTCGACGGCGGCCCTTGAACGGTGCTTGAACGGTGGCGAGCAGGTGCGAAAGAGAGCGCGAGTAACCAAGTGCGACACGCACTCGAAAAGGTGTTAATTATACACCTGTCAAACCGCACCGGGCAGCCGGGCCGAGATCCTTCGCCAGGATGGGGTTCTGATGAGGCTGCGCTCGCCCGAAAAAGAGCAACCTTGGGGCGACAGCGGGCGAACCAAACTGGTCGGGGTGGTCGGGAAACTCAAGCCGACGATGCTGGTGTGTGTGTGTGTGTGTGTCTGGAGGTGAAGGACGCATCCCAGCTTCTCACGTGTGCCGGTCGCAACCTTTTCCCCGTGCCGGCTGCAGGACCCATCCGAGAGAAAAACAATCTCAAATCCTTGGCCAAAAAGCTGCGATAATGAAATGGGATCCTGCGGGCGGGCAACCCGGGCACCAAGTCATCCTTCCGCACAACCCGGCTCATCATCGACGGGATAATGGGTTCTCCCGCAAAATGGTAGCAAAGCAAACACACCTTCAGCCGTAGCCGGTTACCGTGCAAACTCTAGTGGCCAGCAAACCCGAAAACAAAACACGAAAAAACCACCGGGAGAGAGAGCGAGAGACAAATAGTGGAGCAAAAGGTAGATGAAGAGTTGGACCGCTTTCACTTCATTCTGTACGAAGAATAAATCATTTCACGCCAACTGAACCGCTGGCCCAAATTAGGGTTCTTCATCGTCCCGACGACGACGACGGCTAAATCCTTACACCTTACACGGTGAGGATAGGATAACAATCGCTTATCGGGACAGAAGGGACATCGTGCGAAACAAAAAAACACACAAAAAAACAGAACAAGAGAGCAGGAGAAACGGAGCCACGTGCCCGTGCGGAATCCGAGAGCTCGGTTTCGGAACGAAATTGTTCCCTTTCCTGAAGGCTGGGCAGCGGACGGGCTCGTTCGTTGGCCGACCGTGCAAGTTCAGTGAGCGCCCAACATTGTAGCGCTTCACGGTCCGGTGAAGATTTCATAACTCCAAAACGCGCCCGTCCCGAGATCGTTGACCGGAGCGGGATCGAGCAAGGATCCAAATGAAGCATCCTTCTAGCGCCAGGAGCAGCTGCGGTTGGGAAGATATTTCGGAGCACACAAGCGGTCCGCCTAAATTTGGCGTCGCTCGAGCTGCAGCTCTTGGGCCATTTCTTTTGAGTGAGTGGAGCTCGTTTGCCCAACTCCTTCCACGGGCTTCACAGATCGAGATTGATTCCGGGAATGGTTCTATTGTGTTGTGGCGAAAAGGTCGATTGGGCCGATGAGCCTGTGGAGGTTTCGGTTTAGATTAATCATGATGCCGTGTTGGGAACAGGCAGTGTTCCTCCTTTTGTTCATTCACGTAGATTGCATATCGAACAGTCATAAATGCACTGTTTGTTCGGAGAATTGCATTGTTCAGTGATTGCGATCGGTGATTAAAAAGGTTCGGTGATGTGTGTAAGGATGAGCTGGTCCATACAGGATACGGGTGAAGGATTTAGAAAACCCTGTTGAAGATCTTCAGAAGAAGAAAGGAGGAAATTAAGCATCGTGATTTCAAAACAAAGATTTGAAGGTTATATGAAATGAAGTTCTAACAAGTTATACTTTCCAAAGTCCTTTTCAATCACATCATGATGATTTCTTGATTCTTCTCAGTAAAGCACATTATCCATATAACTTATCGGACGTGCTAAACCCATCTTCCAATCTCTACGGAGCAGCTTTAAAGAAAAAAAAACCCTGCTCATGGCATGAAAACAACAGCTTAACGGCAGCTACACGCCGATGTCAGAGGTTAGCGTGTGTTCGTGTTGTAAAACATGCTGCGACTACCCACCGAAAGAACGCGAAAACATACAGCATACTTCGAAGAGGGGCGAAAAAATCTCCAAAAGTGCCAACTTTTGACGAGCATTAAAACATGCCTTGGGACCACCGGCCGGTCTCCCGGAGCGGCCGTGACTCAGCTCGTCCCAATCCACCCCCCCACCCAAACTCCCCGGGCAGGGCCAACCCGGGCGGACGTTCTTCCGTTGGCGTCGGAGAGCCTTCTTCGTGGAAAAATCGGCCCAAGAACATAACGCGCTCTGATTCGGGACATAAATCAATTACGCACACACTAGGCGTTACTTGCGTACGGCAAAACGGGCGTCATGCTGAACACGACGGCCAGAGGCACCTACGCCCCGGGTGGAGACGGCGAGCCGATAAGATGCTGCCAAGTGATGTGTCGGATATGATGAATATCCTTAATCGACGTTCCGGCAATCGATCGTTTGCGGCAAAGAAAGGCAGCGCGCGCGTGTGAGTGGGGGCGAACGCCGTTTTGGAGTTATCATCGTCCGTAAACAAGAAAACAGTAACATATCACAAAGCCACCTGTCGGTACATCGCCTCCCCATCCGGCTGCAATTTCGCCCGAAGGCTGCCAGAGCAGACACGCACATGCCGTGTCGGGGACGAATCATTTCGTCCTGCTCGAAAATACGCCTCGTCAGGCCTTGGAATCAGTGTGACTGGAGACGAACGGTGCCGGTTCTAGAGTTCATCAGATCTGCTCCAGTCACTTCCCCCGGCCGGGGATCTTCAAGACGGGCACCCGGCTCCGAGACGGCATAACGATAATTCCAAGGACGGTACGAAAAATGCCAACGACAACAATTTCTCCGTCATCCTCATCCAGCTCGCACCCACTGCTGGGTGGTACGTTCGCCTGCCCAAATCGACGGATACGTCACCGTTTCTGTCACCCCTGCTCGATGACTGACGGTCGATGTTTCTATACTCCGTGCGCCCTTCTCCGTGCCAGGAATGCCCCAGAACGGGTACGCGTTGTGATGTATGTTTTATGAAAATCGTATCAACATGATTTGATATTTCCGGCGCATTTCTGGTGCGACAGAATGTCGTGATCGATTCCGAATAAGTTACGTCCCGGGTGGAGCGAAAAAGAAAACGGGCGTGAAGGGGGTGGACACGGTGGTATCAATTGACGGCGACATCTTCGTAATCTTTCACCGACTGTGGCTTGACGCGTCGGCTGCACGAGAATCGTTGAGTGAATAAGCTTCTAATGACATAACTGACTGTTATTGTGTTCTGAACATCCTTGTCAAGTGTGCGTGGAATGTAAATGTTCTTGTGCGAACCTCATGTACCATCCCTTCGGGGTATACTTATCGACCTGAAAAAAGTGTTGATGTAATGCATTTGATGTATCAGCCCGAAAGTATGCAATTTTTTGTAATATTCACATTATAATCATATTGCTCTATTTATTAGATAGTCCCCCCAAGCATGTGTGTTTTTCCAAGAAAGTAAAGGTTATTGTAGTTGAAATTGATTAATTTAACTCAATATGTGAGAAAGAGCGCTTAAGTTTAGTTGATATCGAATAAAGCTGCTGCTGTTTTGACCTTTTCTGGATGTGTAATCGGTATGCATTTACAAAAAACCATAGCAACCATAGACAAAAGGCATAGTTAAAATCTTCGTTAAATAGTGCCATCTGGTGAGAGGTAACGTAAATTGAAAATATGTTTGGTTTTCTAGATTTCGTCATTATTTCGCATAAACTTATTTAAAACTTCCCATTCTTTGCCATGAAGGGTGACCATTTTTATGGGAAGAAGATAAAACGTAAACTAGTGAAAAACATTGCACAATTTATTTGTTGATTATAAATAACGATACTACACTCTACAGAAGAAAAATGTGTTCTTGACTAGACATGTATGATTTTCCTTCGCGACTGAGTTAGCAATGCAAGTAAATTTGTTTGTAACGTCAGGCTAAGAATGTCACATCTTGAAGACGCTCGATAAATCATGTACCAGTTCACGGGAACATCCTCGATCCTTCGTTCGCCCAACGCACCACAACCCACCGTCAAAGCGTCAAAGCGATAAGCTATCGACAGGATGAGCACCACAAATTCCACACATCCTTCCCGGAGCCGTCCGACGACGTTCGGCGTAAGTGAACGTGTCGGTGAAAATTCTTAACCAGCGCGATAAAGTTTCAGCGCAGAGATCGGCTTGCTAAACGTGCCAAACTCCCCGGGTACGTAGCTTCTGATACAGCGCGCCATCACCATCACCATCACCATAATCATCGGATGCTATTTTTTCGCCAGAACCGTCTCCACACCGTTCTCCGGGAGATGTCACACGGAAGGACGCACACAATGGCCCCACTCAATCAGACCCCGGGCGGCTACCTTTTACCGCGCGGAAGATGGCAGCCCGGTCCGTGCAGACTTTAACGCAAATGTGAACATATGCGCGCGTTTCCGCACACCCATAGTTTCCACCCCGTTCCCGGGGCTACTGTGCCCGGGTACTATGACCTTCCGGAAGCGTCGTCTACGGGTTCCTTCCCTCGACGAATTCCGTGTCCTTCTACCTCACTGGTGTTAGTGTGGCACACACACACACACTTTTCAGCTTGATCCGCTGTGCCCGGCGTTGATGGAGTAATGATACAAATTTGAAAATATGACTCAATTTATCTTATTCCTCTTTCCTTTCCTGCAGGGAGCGCAGAAGATTCCCGCCCTGTTTTCTTCGGTGTTCGCCCGTGGTTTAGAATAGCGACGGGGTCGCATTCGATTGTAGTTCGCCGGCGCGTCCGAGCGTCCTGTCAGACATCTAAGGCTAAAGAGAAGATGCCTTGCGTTCGGCGCTTGGAGTTTGGTGCCTTTTGCAAGTCGTCGATTTTTGTGTTTATTTTTTTTCTGCTCGGCACAACCTTCACACCGTGCCAGGCGAGATCTCGAAAGTGTGTATATATATTATTTTATTCTTTCCCTCCCCCCTGTCCCGGGGTGTGTGCCACGTTTTTACAACTTCAACAAAGTTTTCCTTTCTAGCCCGCCGCCGTCTGCCCTGGTGCCGGTGTTCGAAGTGCGTCCGGTTTGAGAGGTTTTGCTGATGGGCAAAAGTTTTGCAGCTCCTATTTTATTTCGCTTCCGAGTCATTCGAGCGATTTTATTTTACACCTCTCTGGTGACATTGCGCGGGAGTGAGAATGGAGAGCAGGGACACACACACACAAACGATGTAATCTGAATCCCAGAGCTTTTGGGTATGTGGCAAACGGAACGACACTGGGAATGTGGAAGTGGACATTCTGAAATCCGGTGATGAAAAATGAAGAAGATTCTTGTGCTTGTGCCTGTTTGGCTTAATCTTGACATACGAAACATGATAACGTAATGATATTAATGTATGTGAACTGCTGCATATTCGAGGCAAAAATGATGAAAAATTTAATAAATTGGCCTACACTTACTTGTGCTAAATTGCACTGTACTGAGTGATTGCTTAAGAATGTTATCATCTCGGTCTTGGACTCCTTCTAAACGTAGCAGATATCCCTATCATTTTGAAAGAATATTGGCCTATTATTCGTCGCATACCATTTGTTTGCATTTAATATGTTTTTCCCCGTACCTATCTTGTTTCGATAAAATAGTTCAAAAAGTGAGAATTTTGTTATGTCACTAAACTCGGACATATTTGAAAAAAAAAACAAGATAAGAAGTGAGAAAAAAGTGAGAAATTTAACAAAAATGTGTTAGGATTTTTTGCAATTTTTTTACACTCTTACGAGAGAGAGAGATGGGGAATACACAAAAGATAAAAGCTTGCAAGTCCTGGAACATATTCGAAAATATGAATGCAACAGTGATTTGACTATTTTCTCTTCTAATCAGTGCTAACCGATCAGTTTCCGTTGTTTCTATCAAATTGACAAGTTCAGCTGCTGACCAGCACCTTACCACTTTCCATTTAAAGCAACAAACAAACCAAAACGAACACCATTTTATGGCTCGAATTGTTCCCGCCGCCCACAACAAAAATGCTAATGAGAACGGCGCTGAACCAGCAGCACCCGCAGCATTTTGCACACGAAAAAGCGCGACAGAGGAAAAAAAGAAACCGCCAACCACTCAACCGCACTTAATTAACTTTTCCGTTCTGACAGAATAACAAATGAACGGCGTAGCGGCAGCAGCAGCATCAAACACTTCTGTTTATCACCTTTTTTCGGCCACGAGAACCGTCGAATCTTACGCGAGTCCGCCGTCGTCGTCCGTCTGGCGTCAGAACGATGCTTGCGCGAGATGTATTCTTCGTCACGGCACACGGACACAGGGAAGCGAACAACGGAGAGCGTCGTCCCAATGGAAAGACGATGACTCGGGCAAAGGATGATCCACGCGTTGGCACCAGCACACTCACAAAAAGACCACCACCACCAGGACCGGCGAAGGGTGCTAATATGGTTTGGCATGCCTAAGAATACTAATTATAGGATGATGCTAATGATGGGCCCACAATCGGACCGTGCGACGTGTGGCGTGTGTAATTATTTTACGTTCTCGGCGCGAGGGACAATTAATTTCCAGCGCGTTGGGAAGGAAAGGGAAAAATATTTATCATTCCCGTGCAAGTGGATGTCTTAATCACGGTAGGAATTAATTAGGCTGTGATGACAATGTTACTTCAGTGTTATTTCAATTTGTTTCGATGCTCCTATCTATATTTTCATTGTAATATTCATCATAAGATAAAACTGTAATGTGAAGTTTGATTGGGTTCAAACCTAATCAAAACCCGCATCATTGATCAAACTTTTCTTCATAATCTCTCTCTGTACTATATCTGCGTCCAAAGTCTTCTCCATGCTCCAGAATTGAAGTCGATTCAATGTATAAAAACACGAGTAAAGCTAGTCCTCAATTCTAATGGCAAGCACGTGCCATTTCGGATGGATAAATAAATTTTAACGCTATCGCAATCTGCAAATCGAGAATGGAATCTAAGGTGGTGCAATTCAATCGTCTCGTCCACCTTCCAGCGTCCACCGCCAACACCCGAGGCGTGACTCTTCCCTCGACGTTGCATAACGTTGTGAATTAATTATTATTTATACCACTCACTTCTCTCGGTGAGCTGGGGATGGGGCTAAAGTTCTCGAGGTCCCGCCCGAGCCCCCGCTCGAGACAGCTCAAAGTGACATAAACCAGATGAGTTTTGCCTGTGCAGCGTGCAACGCACGTCCCGAAAACTAAACAAAGCGCCACCAACACCTGCGCTTCCGGTGCTGGTAGCTTGGGCACGAAAATCGCGATAAAGCAGCAGCGAGTGTCTTGGTTCGCCGGCAGTGGCTGAAGTTTATTGGAAAGTTCTGGTCAAAGTAAATTGCTTTCAGTTAAATTGCATTCACCCTTAACAGGGGCTGCATCTGCGCCGGCACGGTACCGCGCTCCGGAGCAAATGAAGCGCACGAAAAACGGCGCGCCGGCGAACGTCTTGGGTTAAGCGAATAAGAGGTTCTTGTGTCACCTGGAGTTAAGAGACGCCTCCCAAGACGCAGCTTGGGAAAACACACACACAAACCAGCACTATAAACTATAAAGCCCGCTTTTCGGGCGGCGCAGACCCCGGCGTGCGGAAACCGGAGACGGAAAGCGGTGCAGAAAAAAAAACCTCACATCCTACCTTCAGTGTTGGTTCGGCCCGGTTCGCCCACCGGTGGCATCTTCCACCGTGGATGAGCGTGAAGTCGTGCAGTCGGAAGGAAATTATCTAATTAGCAGTTTAATTTATTAATGGAAAACTCTGCCGCTGCCACTTCACTAAACACTCGCGACACGACGACGACGATTCCGGCACGTGGTTGGGCTGTAGGATGTAGTCGGTAAGTGCTTAGGAGCTTGGGTGATAGTTCTTGGCCGCACTCACAGGGAGAACGGTGCGTACGTGCACGTACGTTCTAATTGGCTTCAAATCACACGACACCGCTCGGAAATGTCAAAGTTCTGTAGAGAGTCCTAGTAGGCTGTGGTAGACACAATCACGGGGCTGGAAGCGCGTCCTCTGTGGGAAGCTACTCCGGAAAACTTGTTTCAACTTCACCTGGCCGTGATGTCGTTTCGTACTGTTACTCTTCTCGGTACACTTCACGGGAACCTTGTCCAGATCGGGCCTTTGGTCACGTACGTTATCAGCAACAGGTGAGTGCACCAGGGTCTCCTGGTTGACTTCACCGCACGTAAGATGTGCACACTGACACAATGTTTTTTCGTTTTTAACTTTGATCACCTTCACAACACCTTCCGACGCACACTTGGATCACCTGTCGGAGCCAAGTCCGACAGCCTGTCCGTTAATTCAATCTGGACTTGAGCCACCGTTCCGAATTCTACCGAAAGCCGTCCAAAATACGGTCTGCTGCTAGTGCATCGGGTTGATGTGCAACAGGCAACTGTTGGACGCAAACTGAACGACACGGAACGTTCCACAGAAGCAACACGTAGCCGTTCTATTTACCTTACCCCTGGCGGCTGCTCCCTACTGGCGGTGGCGCCTCGTGGAGCAGATTCTATGTTGTGTCTGTTGATAGCGCCCCCGACGAGCGCGCCCAACTCGCAACAGGTTCTCGAGCCGTTGGAACCCGACGGCGCCTATATCCTGTCGTCCCCCGCGCGCACACACACGCACACAGTGCATCAATGAAAAACCACCCCCCCCCCACACTGAAACCGAACCCAACCGAACCTGTTGCGTCGGGTCGGGTTCGTCGTTCGTTGTTTCGGGCTTTCCGGTCGGGAGTGCGTTCTTCCCGTGCAGCAAGCAACGCGCGTAGAAGAGCGCGGCAGAGGTTGCTCGGGTGCTCCCGGGTGGCGAGCAGTTGGCTCGTGCCACACTGTGCCTTGAGGGAAGCGCGAGATGGCAATGTGTGCCGGTCGCACTCGGGCGCCCCGGCTCGGGCTGTGGTTGGCTAGAAAGAGTCCACCGGCGGCTGCCTACGCGCGCGTTCCTATCCGAGCCTGCCGGGAGAGAGCGCAGTACAGCATCTTCCAGCGCGTGTGGGAGCCTCACGGTGCGTGGGAACAATTCGCTGCGGTATTTTTGGCGATCCTGCACGGGACAGTTGTCGCGTACCGGATTACGCGGTCGCGGTCGACACGCGGGCTTCCACCGGGGGCACAAACCGCCAACGAGGGGGCCGGCAGGAGCTTGCTTTCACTTTTTGCCTGCCACCGTTATTGTTCTAGCGTTTCTTTGGGGCTTTTTGTGTTCGCCGCCACGACGGACACGCTGCTGCTGCTGCCCGTTTGCTGTTTGGCCGGCTTCGTGGAGGATTTTCCGCACAAAACCCGGACGCACGGCCGTGGTCCTGGTGCGTGGTGGCTTCACCAGACACGGGAGATAAAGGATTAATGGCTTTTTTGCGTCCCACGCGTATTATGATTTATTGTTTCGCGCACGGCGAGCTGCGGCGACGGGTTCGATCTTGAATTGAAAGTTTAAACCGCGCACGAGGCAATAGTGGAGAAAGATTTTTTATTTCAAAAAGTAGAGTTAACGACCAACGAAAAATGGAAAAAATGAATGTTGCATGTATTTGGCGCAAATGTGTTATATCCGCCTAACAGTATGCAATTTTCACCACAAACGTTCTATTCGCTCACCTTTCAATTGAACTAGCTTGTAGAGCCTTCATACAACATTTGTAAAGCGTTCGTGTCATGTCAATTGCATACCTTACGGGGCAAATAATTTGAATAAGATGACAACCATGTTATTTGTTTGTTTTTTTTATTTGTTTCAGGGTTTTGTCGTGCAAGCACTTTTCCGAGTGATAAAAGAACTTATACACATTTATAAAAAGCGGAATTCCTGGCTGATTTCTGGTTAAAGTTCTGTTAACTGGTTTAGACCTTTATTATCTTTATTATCCTTATAATTTTTGCTGACTGAAATGTTAGATTATTTTAAAATTATTTAAAATAAGTTCATTTATAAAGGAAATAGATTCTTTGGGATATATGTACGTAGATGGCGATGATAGAAAAAATCTTACTAGACAGCACGAAAAAACATTAGAACAGCTCTCTGTAGCTCCCACCCATATCTTCCGGGACCCCGAAAACCGAACCACCTCCTCCTCGAAGAAAACGATCGAATCTAGCCTATCGTCTTGCTCGAGCGACCAACGCTCGCCCCGATGCTGATCGAAGTCGCAGCCGTCGACGTAAGCCACCAAGCGCCTCCTTCTGAATGTTCTGAAGAGTCAATCTCCCACCCCTCCTTCCCTCCAGCTTCACTGTTCTCGGTCGACCCATTCTCCGAGCACCGCCTTGGCTCCATACGCCAACGCAACAGGCGCGAACCTTAGCAATTCTGTGTTGCGGCCCAGCACCGGTCACCGTCGTACACAAACACGTCGGGGTCGTCGGGTCGGCACCAACACCGACGTGCAGCGCCAACGATGTGGGTTCGTGTTTTCCCCTCCCGGGCCGAGTCCGGCTCGGAACACGGATCGAACCCGAACACACATCATCATCCAGTGTGCCGGCGGCTGCGATAAGGGATGGCAACGCTTTGGTCGCGCTCGTACTCAAAGCGCCTGAATGTAGGCAGCGAGTGACGCAAATTTCGCCAGCCGATGCAACAAGTACAGAACATCCGCGACAGGACATTCTTCTGCGTCCTGTTGTGGCGGTTTTGCCTGCCGGCATCCAGAACGAAGCCGCACGGGACAGACCGACGTGGCATAATAATGATAATGTGACACGAGAATGTAATAAAATCTTATCGAGCTGCTTTTCCACGCTTCTCCCGGTGGTTCTGTTTGCGTTATCGGTTCGTTCTGTTTCTTTTTTTTTGGGTTGGGGACTTTACTCCCCCGCTCGATTTATGCTGTTTTGATAAGGGTGCTTTATTTTTCTCTGTTCGCAAACGTTCCACACAGTGACGGTGGTGGTGAAATAATCTTATCTGCGCTCGAGCAGGATTGGGAACGATGGGAACATTGAGCGCGCGGGCTGGGGGTGAAAACTTGTTTGCCTTATTTGCAAACCGATCGAACAAATAGTGTTTGGGGAGAATGTTTATTTTCGCCCGATAGAATATATACGAAACGAGTTTTCCTCGAGCCTTTCGGATTGATTTTGTGGTAAAAAAAAATATAGATTCAATATATTCAAAAAATGTCCAATGAAGTCTACCTTCTTTTCAAGTAACTAAATTGTTGATATAAGAGTGAGCTTTTGAACAAAATATTAGAAACTCTTGAAACCTCTTCTCATGACAAGGGTATTTTTCTGACTCCTCCTTCCTTCGACTATTGGAATACGCAAAACACAACACTCCGTCCTCGTCAATCGATTGTTTTCGCTCGAAAATCGTTTGCAAGGCACTGAACAACAGATAAAAAAAAATACTCCCATTCACCACCCGTACCCGTTCGGTATTGTGTCGGGCGTACAATACTTGTACGTAGGACTTGGATGTCGTGGGCTACTGGAACGACGACGACAAACGTCCACGTACTAGGACCTCCCAAAACCCTACACGGAAGCTGCCCAGAACAGAGAAACAACATTAAAATTAGAAACGTTTACTCAGCGGGTGTCCTTTCGGTCGTTTCTCCGGTCGCCTGCGGCTGGTGGGTGGACGGACGGCTCAGGGGGCGGTGGAAGGGATGCCGGACAGGATGTCATGCCGTGAGTTTCATCAAGGGAATGACGGAGGTTCTTCACCGAAGGTGCAGCGTCGCTGCAATGTTTCGTGCATTTCGCACGCCGAACAGTGGGAAACAACAAACGGACGGACACGATCCCATAACACGGCCACTCACTGCGTATCGACGAGCGGCGGGGAAGCCATTGAACGAGCGGGCGCTGGTTGAGGTTCCGCTGGAGGCTGGAGGCGAAATACGTCAGACTGGGTCAGGTCAGGAGCGCCATGTCGCGTGTGCTTAAATTGGCATGCCGGACGGAAATGTCTTCCGGAACGCAGGCCGCACTATTCTGGGGCGTGCGGATGCGTGTACGTGTGCTTTTTTTAAGGTCAATGTACGTGCGAGATGATCGAGAAGCTTTGGAGTGCAATTTTTAAAATGGTACGATATAAGGGATTTAAAATACGGGATATGTAGTTTATCATGATATCGTACACGATTAGTTTATATTATGACTGAGGCTAACCTAACTTTATTATACCCATAGTAAGATATTCAATTCAATCCATCTGGACCTGAGGTACAACAAACTACTCAGCAATATTCCAATCAACAGATAAACGTTAAATTTGAAAGCAATCGTTTACATATCTTCTTCAAATAAAAGTGGAAAAAATAAACACACGCGCGCTAATCCTTGCGGAATCAAAACTTATTTGAATGCACATAAAGACGGATTTCGCAGGTGTGCACGGTTCGAGTGCAATTCGGCGTACATCAGCGTCTGTCAACGGGGACTTCCTTCGCCCGGAATGATCCGGCACACCGTGCTGCCAACAACGCCGCCGGAAAAGCACCCACATCGAACCCGGATGCGGATGGGGCTAGGTGATGGTGATGATTAAACTTTTCCCTTCAGCTGCTGGTACCGGTCCATTGATGTGATGTGCAAGCATTTTCCGGTGAGCAGGTGGAACGATGCATGCACCGAATGCAAATAAGCCGGATAGACAAAATGCCGATTATGAGGGTTTTCTAGTGTGCTGCTAGTTGTGGAACAAACATTAGAAAAAATGGATCAAGAGGGTGTGAAAGTTCACTGGCCCCGTGGAAGTGTTTTTAGTGTTATGCTCCTAGAGAAATGCAAATTCACTTCACATATCGACCAACGATCTAACGACTCCACGCTAACGGAAGTCAACAGTGGAAATTGCAAGAGTACCGGGATGTTTCCGTTCCTATTGAAGCGGTGGATTTTATTTTGAGATAGTTATACAACGTTCATTGGCTTCTGATAATCGAGAAGGATTCGTGAGAAAACATATACTCAAGAAGAACCAGTTTGTTTCCAACATCTAAATCAAGATTTCAATCAAGGAATGGCGTCGACCGGATCATAACTGTGCGTGGACAAATATATATTCACGATAATTCAAAACCGAGCAGAAAATTAATAGCTGCCACCGCGTGAAAACAGGAAAACAAGTTTTCCTTACCCAGATAAAACGTGGTAGAACTAACGTACAACAGCAACAAAAAAAACGCAACAAATTTAATACAAACGAAGCGGGCGCAGCGTGCCCGCCAGATATCGATAGCAATAAATTGATGCTTACTGTGTGCAACCACACCCGCGATAACCGTTCGCTAGTGCCCGGCCGATTGCTGATAGGCGAGTGATAGATATGATCGTTTTTATCCCCTCTCAATCCCATCCCAAGTCACTTTTCACATTTTCCACGAGGCAACACACGGCGGCGCCGTCTCACGCCGTTACTGCAGGTGCAATCTTGCGAGTGTAAACACTCCGGCACACATGGGCACCGGCTATGGGGGGGGGGGGGCGATGTGAGTGAGTTGTAGCTTATCGGTGCGTTTACGTCATTACGGGCGAGATAAAGCGGGTGGGCTAGAATGTGCGTATGATGTATGGCGAGGCATCGATCGATCGATCGAACGGGCCTCGATAGAATACGAGGCAGATGGTCGTGTAGAAGGTGAGTTTGTTGCATACAGGGCACGAGAGTTTCAAATCGCTGCATGGACGGAAGAAGGATTTTTCAAATTATGAGTTTAATTGAAACTTTGGACCGATTAAGCTCAAAATTATCCTTACTCAACGGATACATGCCTCCAAAATTGTAAAATAACTTGTTAAGGATAAATAACCAAGGCAGACACATTTTTTATCCCTCCCATTTGTTTGCACTATTCGGAATTTGTTCTCTTCTACTAATTTTGTATATCTTCTTGAATTACATACGTTCAGGGGCTGTTCTGTATGGTTTCACGCCTAAAGGTATGCAATAAACACAATTTATACAGAGCGATCCAAAGCGAGGGAACATTTACTAAACAGACAAATAAAGCGTTGCATACCTTTCGGCGTATATATTTTTTTGAGGATTTGTGATTTTTTCACGGTTTCATAAAGTTTTCTTCACTATTCTAATAACCTTCCCATTGTTTCCCCTTATAACTTCAGCTATCATAGTTGCATGATCATCAAATAGTTACTAACATTCCTAATCCTCTCTGTTCCATCAAATCGAACCAAAATGCACAACAACCGCTTAGCAAATTACAGCCATCCTGTTTGGGGCCCATTTACTGGAATGAAAAGCACATAAAACTATCCAACTATCGAACACGTTTTATCGACACATCTGTAACTTCCATCTCTCCCAGAGGTAAACGCTCGAGGGTCGTTGTCTGAACAGCGAACCAGCGAAACTTTCCCAAACTCACATACGTATTCAAATTATCGCGCACACAACACAACAAGTCGCCCGCCCGGACTTTTGAACGGTGTGAAGTAACTGCTGCTGGCGAGCCGGTCCGAAACGTCCGAAAGTGGCCACGATAGCGTTACTGTTCCGTCGCTCTGATTTGCATCTTCCAACAGGTTTCACTGTTGGCTCGATGGGAAACTTATCCGAAAAAACCTCCAAGTAACGAAACAAAATCCACGGCCACGGCGCAAAGGAAACGAACGCAAAGGCGGTTGGGAAAATTAAATTGAACCAAACCTCGAGGAAGTTACTGCGGGGAGGGAATCTCGCACTGCGATATGGCTTCGTCCCTTTTCGGATTCACGTACACCGGAGTTGCTGTGGAGTTGGTTGAGTGGATAAAGTGACATAGTTTTTCGAGCCAAACCAAAACGCTGCTCCACTGATCCGACGCAACACGCGTGGGTAGCGTTCTCGGGCACGTGTAGGAGGTGTTTATAGTGTTGGTGCTTTAGACGAAATCATCCAAACTAGTCTCAACCGCACCGATTTGGATATTTTTTGCCGGTGGTTGCCTTTCAAGCAAATTAGGACACGCTGGAGATTCAATTCCCGTCCGGTGGAATCTGCTAAATTGTTTCGCTAATTTGATGCTAAGTGGATTTTTTATTTGAGCGTTTTATGAAGGGCATTTTGTGTTCGAAGTTTTGGAAAATAACACAAAGGAATGCCATAAGCCTGATTGAAACTATGGGAACTTCAAATACTTTCATTTGTTATAAGGAACAAAAGGAAAATTTCTCCAAATATAAAGTTGTTATACAATAGAAAAATAATCTAAATTTAATATTATTGCAAAATCCAAACAATTTCATACGTTGTGTAAGCTTCCAGCAATGCATTGGCATAACATGGTTGCATTTATCGATTGCCTCCGTTTTCCTCGAGCAAATCAGAGTGACAACTCTACCTCGCACGAATCACGCAACAACGTTTTCATCCTTGAGCTCTCCGGATAATCCAACCGGCAGAGCCGTTGTTATCCGTTCTGCGTGCACGCTGCAAGCATGTTGTTGCATAAAATTCATCAAACGAACGCATGCAACGGTGCCTACACCTCCGGTGATGGTGTTAAATACCAGCTCTTCTAATCGGACTAAAGACTCGGAATCGGAATCTCGCGGCCCTTCGCACACCTATAACCATCGCCCGGGACTAATTTGCCTGCCACCGCCACCGATGGAAAAGCGAAACCGGGGAAAACAATAGTACACCACCCTGGGCCCTGACACGGCACGTACCGGAACGCTGAACCGATGACGGCGTGCTTTTGTCCTTTGCAGGCTGCAGCAGGTGAGTATGTAAATTTGTGCCACCTCCTCCGGTCGGAGTTCGTGACGGAATTCGTCCCCCGAACGGTGGGCCCTGGCAGGACGGTAAATAATGTAACCGTCACAACATGAGCTGTTACAACGGCGACGGCGTCCTCACGCTGCCTCGCGCGTCGGTTGACTCCGTTTGAACAGGCGGACCCAATTGAGTAATCACCTGTGGGAACGGCTTACGGCGCCGTTCGGAAGACGTAGATTAAAAGCACAAATCGCTTAATAAAATGCACATCCAATTGCGCAATTTCCCGTGCGAAGGCTTTTATTTACACGCACGTTTCCGACTAGCACGGGGTGTGGGATGTTCTGTCGGGAAAGATTGTATCGATACGTGCCAAGTGGTGTGAGTTGTTTACATTCATTACTTATAAGCCAGTCGATTTGCATTGCTTGTTATATACTTTGAATAGTTTTCTGGATGATTCAAGACACCTTTTGAACGTGTAAACGAGAATTACCTATATGAAAAGAGCGATTTGCCTATGTTTGTTTACATTTTTTCGAGTACGTTTGACGTTTGACGCATACCGTCAGAGTGGCTTAGTAAGTGCATGCGTTTACAGTATCGGATTGAGAATACGAAAAGTGTCGAAAAGCATGTAAAAATGAGTTTCAAACATATCACAAACATTTCGATTGCATTGAGTTAAGAATTCAGTGAAAAGCGTGAAATGTGATTCGTATGAAATGTAGAAAACTGTTGGAACACCGTTGGAGGCAACAAGTGTAAAACCCTGTACCTTCTGTAAACTCTTTTTCGTAGTAAACGCTCGTTGAAATCAGCGAAATATCTACCAATGTTGCGTACGTATCCTCCCGATCAATGCCGCACGAAATCTAGTGTTACACTGCGGATACCAACAAACGTGAAATCACTAACCCTCCAAGGCCATAAAAAGGTACGTTGTAGGTTGCACGTTACACCCAGGCAAAACCACCGCCCGGCCACTAGGGCGGCAGACGGTGTTAACGGAAAATTAGTACAACGATCGGTCAGGCGCCAACGAGCCAGACACCGGACAAGTGATTTAATTCCGCTCATCCTTCCTTTGGTCCATTTATGTCACCGTTTCTATCTCTTTCTCTCGCTTTACCACACTCTCACACAAACCACGTGCCCTTTTAGTCGTGGCGCTTGTGACCGGGACATCCAAGAGTCGGGCACACTCGACGGTGGTCCCGGTCGTGCATAGAACGGGGAACCCTTCGCCAGTCGCCGTCCAGAAGGATTCAAAGTGCAAGCATGGACATGAGCATGCACACGGCAGCCGGGGCTGTGAAAGGGGAGTCTTTTGTCCCGATACGGTACAACTATAATAAATCAGCTTAAAAATTGTCCCACTCTCGGCAGGAAACCGAAACCCCCCGCGGGAAGGATGTGTGCGAAACTATCCCGGCCGTCCAAACCGACCACTAATCTCAATCTCATGCTCATCGGTCGTTTACAACGCCCCGATAGGAGCCATCCTACGACCGCACCGAAGCGAGTGCCAAAGGCCATCCAGCGGCAGTGTCACGCAAAGCTAATAATCGTCATTATTTACCGAACGATTTTTATTCGAAAACTTTGCCGTCCTCCAAACCGCCGGCGTTCGGCCCCGTTCTGCCGCAGATATGTGCCGCCCCGTGGCGAAAAAGTTTGCCCATTCCCGCGTAATGTACCCACTTCCGCATGCTGCCATCATGTGTCAATCATTAGTGTGTGAACGTCGAGCGAATGAAGCAAGGGGGAAAAAAATGAAATGAAACCAAAATGAGCACACGTACGCGGCTTACTGGACGCTGTAGGGTAGGGGAAAACTTTCAACATTGAACCCGACCCGGGGGAGGCAAAAAACCACAACCAGATCGGGAGGGGGGATGATTTGATGGGACAATGGGCGGATTAGGTCAGATGAAAACGATAATCTCGCGATCTGGGTTGCGATCTGAAGTTGAATTGGGCGTGTAAATGGGGGTGATTTATGAAACTTTTCATGGCAGGTTGGTCACTAACAGTTTTATTCTAACTATTCTTTGCAGCTCGAACCTGTATGAATGATAATTTTATTGAAAAAGGTTCCATTATTGTTACATTTACTAAGAGCTGAAGGCAACACAATACAACGTTGCGGTATTGTTTCGAGAGGTTTTGAGATATGCATATCCTTTTTTTATATTTTACAGACTTTCATGTCCATTTTATACTCATTTAAATGGGCCTCTTCATACACACCTTAAAAATCTTGCCAAAGCTTTGATGAAAACAAAAATTTAATGAAGCTGACCGGCTGGATTGCCGATGATCTTAATCAGTAACCATATATGAGCGGAAAAAAACATGAAAGTATTTGTTTCATCTTCGATGTCGAAAGATAGAAACAAGATTCAGTCCTTCGTTTTTCCCACGAGGCAGAAAAGGAACATTTTCTAGCTCAATCTCGTGCAGATTTCGATCTTCCGGTAGATCAAACGAACCCGACCGAATCTCGCACCCTTCCCATTTCTAAGACGCCTGAAAATCAAACAAGAAATGAAGATATCCCGCGCGTGTGTGTGTGTGTGTGTGTGTGTGTGTGCCCGAGCATAAGGTCACGGAGCGTATCATGCATCCCTGCTCACAATTTGCCCGCACGGTGCGAGGGAAGAATTTCGCCGGAAGCGATGAACGCGGTGCCGTTGAACGCGGTGCCGATGGTGTTTCCTAGGTGTGCGGTATTTATGATCCCTGCGTCACGATGCCCGGCCGGCGACGTGCGGGGTGCGAAAACCGCCACGAGAATGAATAAGATAAACAAATAAAGATATTGATTACATCAATAAACACCTCACGAACGTTGACGAGCGATGACGAACCCGGTGTGCGAGACGGGACCTGGCGCACGCCGGGAGATGGAGATGTTCGAGCGTTCGAAAGGATTGAGGGACATGCGTTCGCACGTTCCGCACGGTGTTGGCACTGTTTTGTCGGGCAAAGGATAAGCAGCACCCACGCGCGCCCGAACACAAACACAAGCGCGCACACACACAGACATACACACTCGTAAGCAGAAAACTTGCAGACCAAACCTCAAGTGTCTCCTGGGCGGACCAGAGCATACATGGGCTGACATCGGAATATGGTGTGTCTATTTGTGCGGTAATATGTTTACCAGCACGCTGCGTCCGTTCCTTCTCACCGAGGCACCGAATTCTAGGAAGTGTGCCAAGGGTGCTTTATGTCTTCTCGCACCGGCTGTAGGGACAAATCTGGCGGAACCTCTCTCCGACAATGTGATGGGTTACATTCGACCGGGTTTACGTTTGATTATATTAGTCGTAGTGGGGTCAGCAGCGCGGTTGCTCAAAAGTTTTAATTCAATCTATTTTATGGTTCGATAGGTATTGAAAACATTTACCAATACGTAGAAAGCATTACATGTTTACAATGTGCCACATTCGCTGTTCTTAAAAAGTTGTAAACTAGTATATTAGATTCCATTCAATTTCCAAGTTATTTAAAACCTGTGATAGTATTGGCATAATTCAGCTTCTCTTACCCGGGTTTGTGTCTGGAATGAGTTTACGCCTAAAGGTATGCATTTTATTTATAGCTCAATTTATGTTATGTAGTATTATCTTTTTTATATTTAACACCAAATCCTACAAACAGGCTTGCATGCTTACTTAACATTCTAATTGGAAAAAAAATTAAATTAAATATCCACAGCAAGCCACTGAAAGACACTGCCTACCTTCAGGCGCATAGCCATCCAGGACACGGAAAGAGACACTTATAGAATTTTGCCAACCTTATTTTCTTGTATTGCCAGTCGATAAATACAGCAAAAACAGGTTTTGTGCATCATATTTTTTTATAAAATGATACAAACTATTCAAATCACGCAATTTTGGTTGGAAATAATATAAAGATTCATTGCAACAAATCCTGTGTGGAAATGATTCCACAAAAGGATTCAAAAAGTGTGTTACAGAGTTGCCTACTCGCGTTGATATCAGCGTGATGCCACCGTGTCCCTACATGTGTACCGAAGGGATCAACAAGTGCCGCGCAACGGTCACGAACTGCAAAAAAGGGCTGATTAAGTACTTTATCGGTGCCACCTTAATACCCGGCCGCGCCGGACAGCGCGTGTATTGTTCGGATCGGAGCTTGTAGTCTCGCTCCTTCCTGTGTGTAATACGGTTCACAATCGTTTTTTGTTTCCTCTCTATTTCGTTCTGTTGCTCTACAGGGAATTAAGCCACCCACCTTGATTCGCGTGCAAGAACGAATCAAACACCGGTACCGGTGTGTCATCGGCGTGTCCGTACACGAGCAGAGGACGGCAGGACACAGCGGCAGAGATGATGATATTAAAAACTTGTGCAACAAATCGTGCGCTAAATATTGACGAGTCGGGATGTTTTTTTCTTCTTCTCATCTTCCCACCCAGGTGCCCCTGGTGATACCAGCCACACCGGAGTAGAGTACCACCGGGCATTTAACACGCTCGATAAAGCGGCGATATAGATACTTATTGTTGTGCTCATTCTGTTTGCCGTGTAACCGTGGAGCGATGCGATTCCGTCGTAATAATCATTTCAAGGATTATTTTTTACTACTCCCGGCGTCGTAAGAGAACGGCAGGATGAAGGAACTAGGACATTCAATACTGGTACGGTTCCGCGTGACGGTGGAAATCTATTTCCGGCCATACACTTCATTCGATCTCGCCCGTCGCCAAGCAGCCAAGTGTGGTAATGTCCTTGTCCATTCTCTGTGCGGCGGATTTAATTCAAAAATATCTCGCCAGCAATAAACGACTCGGATGGACTCGCCGATGACGTCCATCCGGTGGGCTGGAGGGCCTAAGTCTGTCCATTCCGAATACAAACGTATACTCACCTAATAACTGCCGCTCATGAGGTATCATCCACGGAGTACGTGGCTTTGTTGACAAATTATCCTTATTTGCCAAACAATCCGATTCCGATGTCGGTTGTCGAAAAATCCCACCGGAGAACCAAACCCCCCCGGCGAAGGATGAGAAGGTTCACAAACCATGAAATGGACTCCCATATATGCACCGTACTGGAGCCTCTACAGTTGCCAGAAGTGGAGCACGTCTGGTGTGGGTCGACGCAACAGTCCTGCCATCATCCATTTCCTGTTCAATTTTCGAACTGTCACCGGGTACAAAGATTGCATAACTGTCGGACCAGGGCAAATGGTCTAACCTTAAAAATCTGCACAATACCCGCGCTCGTTGGCCGTACTCGCTCACTCCCAAGCATCACCCAAGCTATAATTTATTATGATTACAGTTTGAATGTTTCGTATTAATCTTACTTCCCGACGCACGGAACCGGAAGCGACGTACGCGACCAATCTGCACCACGTACGCGCGCCACGAACGACGCGGTCACCGTTGACGGCTGGCCAGTCTGGGGACAACAATAGCGACGCAGATTCTTTGAAATGGTGTATATTTTTGTCATCTTTCATATGGTAATGATGAGCAGGAGGCGGTACAGCTGAAGTCATCTTGAAGTTCCCAATTACAGAAGCTATATCGCGCAATACATCATCTACGAATGTGTTAAAGCCTGTCTGGAATAGTTCTGCGAAATTGAATCTCGGAGCAGAAATACATGATTACATACGTTACGCTCTTCTCAGTGTTTTTTTCGCTTCGCAATGTAAAAATAATCTTTACGTGAGCCTCTCAACTCACCACTGTAAACAATCGAAATGCAACAGGTCGCTGGTACGGCACAGCGCAGTATGTTTACTGTACTCCGCACGGACGGCAGCCATTCCGGTCACGTTTTCGGCCCAAGACAGCATTTCACCGATATTACCATCCTGGCCGCGGGGCTTGGCACGGTTTTCGAACAAAACAATCCCAGCACTAAAAAGGACGCATCGTATAAATGGGCGAGGTTTATGTAGAAGCTGTCAAACGCAACTTCACCATGTACGGGCAAGTAGGCGGTGATGGTGATAAAAATTAAGCAAATTTGTAAATCAAAACTGAGCAACGTAAGTTGGAGAGAATTGCGATACGATTATTGAATATTATAATACACGGAACAAGACTTATTATTCATATGTTGGAAACAGTTCTTCACGTAGTGTGAAGTCAATTCGAAAACACTCTCTCCTAAGAGTTATTGCTGCGATGTACCCTCATGTGTGTTACGACGCGTGATTGAAATGCAAATCGAATTTCAACCTTTCCGTCAATCGGTCATGTAGCATGAATACGAAAATAATCCCGCAAAGAATTACGGACAAACGAGGGCGTGCGTGACGACAGGGCACAACATGTGTTTAACTACGGACGGACGGCCGCAAGGGCGTGGAAAATATTCATTAATATCAATATTTTGGACAACCTAATGAAATTTGAAACAATTTCTTAGAAACCGTAGAGACCGTTTCAGCAACTGTCAAATTTAAATTCAAAACAAAACCTTGAAATAGTTAGCATAATACGTGCAAAAACCTCATCATAACGTTTTCATAGTAATGCGTTTTTTAGTGCAAATTGTTTAATTTAAGGCGCAAATTTACTTCATCCTGAAAGTATGCAATTTACACAACAAAATATCGCAATATTTTGACACATCGTTAGTCCTATTTTGCTGATCTGTTTCAGAAATGAATGCAACCAGCCGAGCGAAGTATCCTGTTCCCCTTTACCATTCACAAATATTTATAAACCTGTTATATCATGTGTCAAAAAATGACTTCGTGCAATGTTCCTGACTTCGACATCTCGTGTGCTCGTGACAATGCCTGGATGGAACATTCATCCCTTGTTGGTTGAGCTGGATCTTGCTGTTGCCAACCTGCTCGTCGTGATCGAACACAGCATGGTGGCCCAGCGTCTTCCCTAACGTCGTACGCATCACCCAAGACGTCGGCGTACAATGTCGGTCGCGCTGTCGAACATTAGCCAACCATCTTGGCAGCTTAATGCCCGCACTGCTTGTACAGCACTCGAAAGTGGTGCAGTCGGGTGGTGCGTCCTTGTTTTTTGCTTCTCTTCTACCTTTTTTCTCCATCCAACATTCGCGAACTATTCGCTGCAGACGGCACGAAAGGGGTAAGGTACGGGCCTTCTTTTATTGCAATGCGCTGACATCATTATATAATTGAGGTATTAAATGAACTGAGAGTGCTATTGACGTTTTCATTATTATCGTTATAAAGTATTATTGTTTCCGCACAGATGCGCCTTGCCCACCCGGGAAGGCACAACAGAGCAGCTGGAGAGCAAGAAAGTTTCTTATGGGGGAAATGTTGCTGGGGACAAACAAAAGAAGAACGGAATTGAAGGCATTGCTCTGCAAATAATCATGTGAAACGGAGAACAACGACTGCAGCTTGTCTTGATGCGGAACACAGCGTAGTTTTTAAGAGTTTTAATGAGTTTTAATTCAGGAAACAATAACAACCGGGTAGGATATAAAAAAAGACAAGAAATATCAGTAAGGATTGAGCAAAACGAATAAGAAAAATGAGCTTAAACTGATCTTAAAATGTTGCAAAAGTTCAGAACAGATCCAGAATCACTTTGGAATCAATTCACGGATGGGTAAACTAAATGATAAGGTGAAAAACTAGAGTTAGAAAATGAAGGAGCTAGTAAGAGAGCGAAAATGAAGGAAATAAGGCTGGTTGATACGAGGTGAAGAAATCAAAACAAACAACGAAACTTCTAGACGCGCAAACTTACACTTGCTTGCGAAACACAGAGAAATCCCCTCCGCGCACAGGAAGTGCCCGAATTGCTTCGAATGTCGTTGTTTTTCGCCCAATCATTAACAAAGCCATTTCGATTTAATTGATTTATACTAATGGCATTCAGAATTGGGACCAATGTCAACTCATCTCGTGCAGCCTCGGCGAGCGTTCTCCGCCGAAAGGCACCGACCCCGGGGTCTCCCCGTTGAGGTAAATAATTATGGCTAAAAAGCAGCCACGGCACTGTGCTGCGACACTTTCCCGGGCGTTCCGGAAAACTCCGGAGCCGGCCGCACCGTCACAACCGGCGCAACAAAAAATTAATCCAATTAAGCCCGAGCGCACCGAACGCTTAGTGCCGGAGCACATAAAGTCCGGAGGGTAATAAACGGAAACGCTCGCAGCACGATTTATGGGAGGACGGCTTGTAATCCTTCAGGAGGAGGGCTTTTTTCTGGAGGGATTCGGTGGCCCCTTCGGTGAGGTGCTAAAGTCTTCCGATGCACACCAAGCGTTACGCAAACATTGCCGAGCTAGAGTTTCGTCCCTTCTCTCTCTCTCTCTCATTTAACCTCATTTAGCGCAAAAGTGTGCCTAAAAATCGGTGCGTTCATAGAACGGAGATGCGTGTAGGTGCCGTGAAGCTGGCTTTTGGTGTTTGGCTAGATGTTGCGTGGCCGAAAATCAAGGTCCGTCGAGAGTAGAGTCGGGCCGAATGATCTTTCGCTTTAATGCTCGCGGATTAACTGCTTGATTTTGAGGTGAATTGCACGGTTTTAGGTTTATTTACAAGCTAACCTTTACTGGTGTGTTTGATGTTGATGATGCAGGAGAAGGTAATCGACTCCAAAGTCAACAATTCGGTTGTAAACAAGAATTTGTATCATAGAACAACTATTCATTTGGCAGTGCGGACCTGAATGTTTGAAGAGGTTTCTAAAGAAAAGAGATAATGTATTTCTTAAATCACCTAGTTGCATTGGAACGTTTAGTTTTGTTTAGTGTCAGATCAAGTTGATGTAGTAATTTTAGAGTTTGTTTTAGATCATACTCTTTTGTATTATCCTTCTAGTCAACTTGCATCCACAACCAAACGAATATTAGAACTATAAAATTCCAAGAATATATCAAAGATCTCATCCCTGTCATCCCTGATTGTTTCATCTAATTTCTAAAGGCAATTCGGTCTCACCAATGCTTCTTTTTAATCTACTACCAGAACTATCCTAATCACATTTTACTCTTTGCAACGCCTCCCCTCAGCAAACCATTTCTTTGTTATTAATAATCGACCCTCTCTGCATTATCGGTTTCGCAATCCAATTTTTCATCGCTTCACTCTTCTGCTGCTGCTTGCGGTACGCGCTAAAGAAAAACAATGTCACCATTCCGTAGTGTAGGATGTCGTGTTCGTGTTCTCTCTCTCTCTCTCTCTTGTTCGAGCTAAATCGATTGAAAACCGCTTAACCACTACGGCGAAAACGATATTTTCTTCCATAAGCTTGTGCAAATATTGTTCTGCCCTGCAGGCGTCCAACGTCCTTCGCAGCCGGCGCAAAGATCGCGTCAAGAACATTCGTGCCACGTGCATTCTGCTTCCGCGGGCACCGTGATGGGTCTTGCCGGATCTGACGGAAGTGGGTCTTGTTGTTTTCCCACCGCTTCTCGCCGCGGTGCAAGTTTGATCACTCGAAGTTCGAACGCGCGTTCGCCGTGTCTGTTGACTTTGGGATGTTGCAATATCCCCACCGCTCCAGCAGCGGCAGCAGTCATCCGCCGTCGTTCGATTAAGGAAACCTGCAAAGTTTCATCCGGATGGCGTTCGATACAATGGTTGGTTCGGCTGGAAGCGAGTGCTGGTGAGATGGCTCACTGCTGGCGGGATAGATAGCTCGATTCGCTCGGGAAGCAATAGAAGTTCACCGCCAATTTGTCGCAGGCGAGTGCACTTCCGTTCTGTGGTGGTGGTGGTGTGTGTTTGTGCATAACTACATCGGAACCGCAACCAGAATGGAAGCGAACCCCGGGTGGAATAGACGCTAAAGTTGATAAGGGGAAAATTCGCAGATTTGCGTACAATTTCCGATTGTTTATCTCGGAACGAATTTGCGTAAACAATAACCATTCAATAGGTTTTCCTTACAATCGATCCTTTCTTAGCTGAAATCGATCTTATCATTATAAAGCATGATAAAAATACAAGCGCATGAAAATGCATGGAGGCGCCCAGTCATTTTCCGTCATGCAATCTAATAAATTAGAATTAATTACGAAACGCGTTGTATTGATTCGAACTTGGTGTCGAACAAGTTCAAAAGTTTCGAGTGTGGCTAGACAGATTCAAATAAAAATTGGCTTGCTATGCAAAGACTCCAATATCACTGCTTCTGTAGAGTATTTCGTAATTTCCAGCAAATCATCCCAGATTGTCTGTACAATTTGTCCCGCGAACCCAACGGTACCGGGCTCCCAAATATTACATTCCATCACGGCGCAGTACCAATCCACCAAACACATTAGATCGCATCACCACCTCAGCCCAGCCGGACGCAAAATTTTAATCATCTACGAACAGCCAGATATGAAAATGCTAAAACGAAATAATTTCCAAATTTAACGAACCGAACCGGGCCCATCAGCAGCCCGGGCCCTCAACGCGCTGCGCCACCGTGGCGCATCGGTTGCGCTGTTGCCTCCTGGCGGCTCCTTCCGGTCCACTGACCGGGGGAAACCTTGCCGGAAGCTCCACACCGAACCGTTCGGCGGCACTTTACACCCGCAATTGTCGATATCCATGTCAGTGGAAAGTGTGTGGGTGTGTGGGTGTGGGTGGGGGTGCGTGTGGACCACTGTTGGCGCCTGGCTGGCGATTCATTATCTCCGATGATGCTGAATTATAATTTGTAACCATTTTCCTCGCCTATAAAAATAGCGCCTGCGGAAAGTGTTGCCTTTCGCTTTCTCACAGTTTCACCACCACCACCAGCACGTATCAACCCCCCGGGAGGGTTTTGCCTTCGCGTCGGTGGTGTACTCGGAACTTATGCTCGCCTGCCCGGGACATGCTTCTTTCCCGCCCATTACATGGGACACACACACACACACACACACACAAGTGCGCACGGCCAGAACTGCCGAGCGGGAGCGGGTGGGGGGGTTTGTGGCGTGAAAGGACACTCGCATGAATGCACCCAGTGAAAGTGTGCCGTTTGTCCAACCCGGCCACAAAGAACCCGGGTGAGGTTGAGGCTGCGAGAGGCTTCGGTACGGGCGTAAAAAAGAACGGGGAAAACCTAGAAAGTCCTTACCGGAGACCGAGTGATGACATCCTTCTTCGATCGTCGAGGGTATGTGAGCGTTCATGTATGTGTCGCACCATCGTCACGCCTGCTCGAGCGCTGCCGCCAAACTGGAGACAAACGTTTCTACTCGAACGCCCCCTTTTTACACTAATAAACCCCTCCGGGTGTTGCGTAGGGGGAAGTGAGCTGGCACCTAGTTTTCGCCTTCCGCCAGGCGGGGTTGCTTGGCAAGACGGAAGCACATTTCTTCCGGGTCTCTTGCGTTGTGGGCTGAATTATGTTGACTGTGTTGTACGGTGAATTTTGATTTTTACCTTCCGGAATGTGCTGAGTAACTAAGGAGTAACTAGCACATGATGCAAGTTTTGTTAGTCAACTCATAATTACGAGGGTGGCATACTGATGTTTTCGATCAAATCAGCTGGAAGATGTTCACTGACTAGTCGATCTTCGTCTTTATCAAAATAGGACCTGTGATTCGCTACGATTAGTTTTTTTTATTTTTGGTGTAATCTCGAAATTTATTTGTTTTTCTCAGTCTTCATTTTTGATCAAATGTTTATTCTTAATGGGTTTTGTTTTTAAAAAATAAATGCATGGAACGATTTACAAGGTGATTTTTTTAGCTTTCCTTGCTGAAGATTTATTCTTTCATCTGAAATTAAATTCATGAAACATTCCAAATCGAATTGATCATAAAAACTGCTGATACGCACATTTTCAGAGATAAAAACATAGCAACCATAGACTTATGACTGCAACGTTGATGCAGTGGCGCCATCTATTCACCGGTATCGCAACTAAAAACACGACTTTTACAATTTTCTAGAACATGTTTCAATTATAAAGAGTTTTCAGCAAGAAATTTTTATTTAACTGATATTAAGAGTTAGCAAATGTGTTGCCTTGTACGAGCTATACTATTTTCAACGTAATTTTGCATTATAAAAGTATTGAATGTGTACAACTAACGGTTTGTCAACTCTTTATAGTCCCCTTTTAACAAGTTCAACTGAACTCTAGTTGTTTTGCAGTATTTTGCTATACGGATTGCATACTTTGAGCGGAAATGATGAAATTAGTCTCATAATCGTAATAGTGCATAATAATAAGGGGAAATTTCCATAAAAAATAGTATTCATAACGAAAATGGTTAAACACTTATCTATTGAAATTGTCATTACGAAATATAAGTACACCTCAAGTTGCTAGTGCCATATTTTCAGTTGAAAATAGTACTATGAAGAGCGCTGGTGCAATTACCTCTTTCTTCCAACTGACCAGTAATATTTTCCTCAGTGTGTATCTTTTATCGAGGGCATGAAAAAAAACATCCTATCCCTGAGCCAACCGCTAGCACGAGCACAAATCGTTATCGCGTAATTTAGTGTTATTTTCTCACTTGCTTACAATGTAACCGGCGCATGGCTGGTTCGCTTTCGAAGGGAATGACGCTTGAGCGCTTAATGAAAACAGCTCCGGTCCGTTCGACAGACCCACCCGTGCCAACGATTGATGGAGTTATCGCCTCGTCTGCGCGTGAAGGGCGCCTGGCGGAACTTAATTCTGTCCCTCGATTCTCCCGGCTTTGCTTTCAATCCCTTTTAATCAATTGACATTTGATAACGGGTTGTAATTACACATTAATTATAGCAAGCGGGCAGTGAAATGTTTTGTTAAACCGTGCTACGGATCGGAGTCAATGAAATGGGTAATGAATGTGCCGTTAAAATGGCACAACTCTCTTAAAATGTGTTATAAAGTGCGACTTCTGCATCGCGTCTCATCGAATAACAACGAACCGTACTACATCCTTAGATTGGTAACACGAACCAGAACGTTCGGTTCGCTCGTTTGCAGCGGAAGATGTGCCCTCGACATCCTCAACGCGACACTTCGGACTCCCCGAGCTGCCGGAGACACGAGATTAGTGCCAGGGGAGCTAATTTTCTTCGGCGCACAGGCGTGAAATGTGAACCCGGCAGTCCGTGTCACATTTTTGGACCGTACCGAGTGCTAAACACGGACACGAATGCGGCCATGGCGTGCCATGCTAATAGGGTCAGATATTTGAAATTAATGAATTAATCACCCTCAACGAGGGTAGCGTACATCCAATTGCCGATTCCAACCATTTTGAAAAATCTCGCACACCTAATGGAATTGACAAAAATACGACAGCACACAAATAGCCGAGTTCTTCGGGGCAACCCAAACCAAACCGAGCGAGGGCTGCCATCCTGCAGCTTCCTTCTACGCACCGTCGGAACGCGAAGGATGCGATGCGGGGGAGGCGCAAACGGGATTGGCTGAACTTGAAACGTTTATCAGCACCTTACCAGGCGGTTCGACAGGTTGGTTCGCGTGTGGGAATTTGTGTGTTGGTTTTGTTCGTTCTTTATCGTGGCATGTTTGGGTGAAAATGAACGTTATGCGTTCGTGTGTATTTCTTTCATCAATATGTATCTAACTTTAAAGTTATTTCCAACTGTCATCCTGTTTCGTTACACATGTACGTTACATGTACGTTAAACCGCTGTCCTCTTGTAAACAAAATTCTATATTAAAATGTAATTCCTATCTTTAAACTGACATCAGACTAACGATAAGAAAAGTATGAAATAAACATAATTAAAGATCAATAACAATAATTTGATAATTTGATAATTTAGTTTAATTTAAAAACGCTAATTTCACTAAGAAATCGACTGATGAGCGTTAGAATCGAACTGTTTTCAGAAGATTGATTTGATGTTACACTTGGAAAACTCTCTTTTGCTTTCATTTTGATGCAGAATACTCCTAATTCTGGTATGTTTTTGTAAAATATTATTAAAAAAAAATCCCACTTACCCGCTAGCTTAATAGGTTTTTCAGAACAGCTAACGAAATCGAAGCTTAACAAAGATAAAAAAAAACATTAGGTTTGCAAATATCCTATTTTTGAAATAGTACAATACAAATTTTTGGACAAACCGTCCATTGGATCTATCGCTTTTTCTTCTACCCAACAAATCCGTTCTCCCCATCCCAACGTCCTTCTCGACAGGCGACTGTTGCCAAAACAGTAAAACGTCTATTGTTTGACGTCATTGGAAATCTCCGCTCTCGAAAAAAGCCACCCACACGCGCGTCACGCTACTTACAACCGTAACGGCGGTAACTTTCATCGCTTAAGCACACAAGCCTACACATGGCAGAACACAGTCGCAGCAGCACAGCGAAGGGACGGGAGGAGAAGGACACCGGCGACATGCATGCGCACTCACACACGCACACTCGCACACGCACGCATCCTCTTAGTTCCGTGTCCTGCAAGCAGCCTTCGGGCTCTTTCGTTGAGCTAGAGGAAGCCGGGAAGTAAAATCACTTGGCGTCAGTTGCGCTCATACACGTTATGAGATCTACGTCGTATGGTTGTGTGTGTTCCTACTTATCGTGCCTCAATGGCGCATCTATGTTTAAGCATGCAATGGCGATGGTTTCAAAATCTTATTACGAACTTTTCAATACAATTTTGTGCCGCTTCCCCGATCCAAGCAACCTCCGCTCGGTGCGTTTCGAATCGATGAATATTTTCTCGCACCGCTTACTTTGACCTCCCATTCTGAGGAGGTCCCGTGCCACTGTTGTTCGATTGGCGCAAATGATTAAAGCGAACATACGAAACCACCTCCCAGCGGGTTGATCGGCCAAAAAGGATCAAGTTTTCTGCTCTCTATTCATAGTTCCAGCATGTCTTTTTTTATTGTTGGGCCATTGCGCGGACTTTTCACCACTCGCCGGTACATTTGCCTGGGGATCTGCCGGTATTATTACTGTCCCGTGCCCGTGTGGCTTCGAGACGAGGAAACGTCCTTTCGCGCCAGTAAGACGAATCCAGCGCCCAGCCCGCTGCTCAGGTTTCGCCCTGGAGGAGATTGGCAGCTTAGTGGAGTTTCTTTTGCCACTTTTTTTTCCAGCGCATTCTACCCACCGCCGTCGGGGGAGGTAATAAAATCAAAGAAAGCGTAAAAATAACGAACAGTCGTCGGTTGGAGAGAAATTAGAAACTTCATAAATCTGCACATGAAAAGTGAGACGTTGTGGAACAAGTTGCTCAATAGGTTAACGCCAGCGCCGGCGGTCCAAGTTTGCAGGTCCTGCCAGTCAGCTGCAATGTTTCTCAATGTAGAACACGATGTGGTTACCGGATATTGGGGCTGTACGATGAATTATAAGTTAAGCTTAGCGCGAGTCTGGAACCGTCGAGCGTAGATTCCGTTTCTGAGTTTTACTTAGTGAAGGGTTTTTTTATAATGAATAATATCGGGAATGCTTTCATGAATTTATTTTTCATCTAGGATTTGAAATTTATAATCTTGTTTCTATTTGTTTATATGTTTATTTATCATTTTTTTGTTCAATACATTTTTTGTTTTTTTTTTATGTTTATGTTTTTTATCTATGTCGGTATATGGAATTTGTATTTATATTCAATACATATGTATTTTATGTTTTATTTATTTTATATTTCAATGTTCTTGTCTTTTTTATTCTATGTTTCTGTGGTTTTTATTTATTAGTTATGTGTTTTTTTACAAGGCGCTTCATAAGAGGGTATTTGCATATAGCTATATACTATAATTTAAACTATTCTATCTCCAATTAGAAACAACAATTTTAAACTTGCATACAACTATGGTACGTTTTGTTCTGTATACAGATACAACTTTTGTTTTCTTCTTTGTGCTGATAAAATGTAGTACCCAGACAAATGTTGTGACTATATCAAACGAAACATATAAATTGCCAGCCTCACTGTCTCGTCTAAAATAATCACATCTTTCAAAGAAAACTTAAAAATCATCTCAATAAACACTCTCACCACAGACACAAACAGATGCTTCATCCGATGTAGTTCAACGCCACTCCAAAGCATTCCACATTGTAAGCACAATGCCACTGCCAAATCAAACGGTGAGTTATAATTCCCCACCAGCAGCAGCAGCAGCATCCCACCAGCGACTTCCTTACCCCTATTTCACCCGGGCAAACCGTGTGCGTACAATCGACCCTCGGCATAATCATGCGCGCCCGTTGGGTGGGTAATTTTCGTACGATTGTCATCAATCATGCATCCTTCCCCTGCTCGCTCCGTGTCCGAGCCCCGACCGAACCCGCGCCCGGCCGGCCAATAATCAATTAGCGGCGTGGCGAAAGCGCACCCGAAACGGACATTGGGTCGCTAATTAGCATCGAACAATGAAGTTTCAATTTCATAATAATCGACTTAGCAGGGATTCAATTTCTTGCCCTCCCCGATCGCGCTGCTCGGTTGAACATCCCCATCCGCTCAGCTACAATTAAATGAAAGGCCTGAAAGGAAACGTCTTGCGCCGCTTCGTGCTGGTGGCAACGGTGCACGAGTGTCGAGTAGTTCGGGAGTTGAGAAGTTTGCAAAACAAGCTTCCCATTCGAAATGTCCTCCAGGAGCCGTTTTGGAGGGGTTGGGCGCAGTTTGGAGAAAGCGAAGAAGACTTTTGAAGTAAACAATGAATGTAAACAAACACGCCACTTGGTGTTTTGGTGGGGATTCGACTGTGTCTCGAAATGGCGACTGGCTGGTTATTAACTTCAGACGCTATAAATGGCACGGCAGGCTACGCCGTGTAAACAATTCAGCGGAATAATTAAGACTATTATCCGTATCGTCTGAAAGCAAACACCAAAACCAAACCCCGAAGCTGCTAGAACTGGACAAGTAAAGCTTTCATAAAGCACCAATAAGACATTCTTTTGACAAGTTTCTCTGTATGTTCAATCAAACGTACGTATTAAACGTCCCTTCAGCTGCTTATTATTAAATGCAATATGAGCTATTCTTCATCAACATCACACGTGTATCACACGCTTGCTTTGTCGACCTAAGTTTGATACATTGTCACTATTTCAAGCAGGAAACCCTACTAAACACGTTCATTTCAACGCTGCTCCAATCTATACTGCAAATACTAATACTATCCTTCAAAAGGAATTGGTTGATGGGAGAAGGATTGCTGTATAGTTGAGTGTTATTGTTTCAGGGATAGCTATGACACACACACACACACACACACAAACCCTCAATTACTGATATGAATTATGCCACAACTAGGATAATCAGTTGCGCTTTATGGCTTCGCGTTTGCTGCTGAATGGCGATGTGTGTGCGGAAGCTGCACGGGACCCTAAATTTAGTATCGCTTTAGCCGTGTTTATTGCATTTCAATCGAAATCCTTTCATGAAGCTTTGCATACAATTTCATCGGTTGGTAATGACATTTGAAGTAATATATTTTTTTAATTCTCTACGCGATCAGAAGCTTATAAGCCACTAGTGCTCTTGAAGTACACACTAACCATATAAAATCCCATTGAGTCGCCCACGAAAGCCATAAACAACAGCACGGTTGTCACGTTTCTAACCACCGCGAAACAAATGGCAAACCGATGTCGATTGATCGGCCGTAATTTGGCAATTTAATGCCCCACTTTTATGACGCATAAAGCGGAGCGAACTCGCCGTGGACGGATCAACAGCGCGGGCAGAAAATGACTAAACCCTGTTACCCGGTTGCATCGTTTTAATTGCGTTAGTTTTTCAATTTCCACCCCGTGCCGAGGGATGCGTTATTGAGTTTTACATTCAGCACCTGATGCTTCGGATGGCCCGAGCAGCCGGCCCCAAGCTACCAACAGACAACGGTCGCTCTCTCTTTCCATCGCCACCGACTGCATTGTTCGCATTGATGCAGCGCGGAAAATCGGGCTCCACTGCTGACTACATTTGCGTACGTCGCAGTTGCATTCTTTCTGTGCGCGTTGGCAGCGTTTCGGAAAAGGGATTTCCGTCAAAACAGCTTTTGAAGTGCCAACGGCAATTGGAATCTCATTTTTTTTCTCCCCACTGATTGTTGCCGTCGTGTGCCGTCGTTTTGGTGTTGGGAGCTTGCTTTAATATTGAAGGTTGAAGTGTTACAGTGCTTACAAGGGAATTCAACTACTGCAGATGAGTTTTTCCAATCGCAAAATGAAAAATGATGGAAGAAACATAGAAAATTATGAGTATGCATATACATATTGCATATTACAAATAGAAGTGTATTAATATTTATATTACAAATTACAAAAACTTATCACGCAAGAAAGTAACTCCGACGAAGCGACGAACCCTGCCGATACGGGGCGCACAAAAAATCAAAATAAACATCAGATCATCTGACTGCCGTCAACAAAACAATCTCGTTTCACTGTTTCGCGTGCGTGTGTGCCGGGTTCTTCCGCGATGGACCTACTCGAGCTGGACGAGGATTCGCTGATGGAGATATTCTCCTACTTCAACTTCAACGAACTGCTCGCCCTGTCCGCCGTCTGCCTGCGCTTCCTGCACCTCTGCCAGCGGCATCTGCGCAAAATACGCCACTTTGAGCTGGACTACCGGAGCGTGGTGGGCCGCGAGCACTACCCCGACTATCTGCGCAACGTGTTCACCAGCCTCGGCCCTACGCTGGAGGCGTTCCGCTTCTCCGGTGGCTACATCATGGACGAGCGGCTCAAGCAGCTCATCGTGGACGGGCTGGCCACGCACTGTACGAACCTGCGGCACCTGACCATCAACTACACGATCCTGAACGCGCACCATCTGCAATCGTTGGCCGCGTTGCTCGATACGCTCCAGCATCTCGACCTTGGCCGCTGTGATCTGACCGACGACGGGTTGGGTGCGTTCCTGCGTTCGGCCCGTCCACTGAGGCTGGTGACGCTGGCCGTACCCGGGAACTCGAACCTGTTGGGAGCGTTTTTCAAAGACTGGACCTCGGCCGAGCGGCTGGAACAGCTCGACCTAAGCTACTGCCACTCGCTGAACGTGCAGGAGATGGATGAGTTTTTGTGCCACGCGTCGCGTTTGGTGGCTGTCGATGTGACCGGCAGCCTGTGGTTGCAGCGCAACAAGGACATCTTCCGGAAGGACGGCCGATCGGTTACGATGGGCACGAAGCTGCCGGTGCTGGAGTACTACAAGGCGGGGTGATTGGAATACATTAACAGTGGTGTTTGTTAAGATTTTAAGACCATGTTAAGAATGTTAACTAATTCATTCCTGTATCGAACAAGTCGCAATCAAACAACACTCCCTTTGTGCATCGATGATCTCATCAAAGTAGCCGATGAGATGCTGAGAGAAAAAAAAACGCTATATACTCACAAACACATGGACAATCGAAGCAAACGTGATGATTACCTCAGAACCTTTTCTCAAACGCATCATGCAATGAAAAAAAACGAACACGAGAGACGGTTTGATTTTCTTTCCCCCCGGGGGTTTGTTATACGTAAAAAAAAGAATATAAATGTGGTTTTATTTTCTGTGATCTTCATTTAACACTTCTTTTAGCGACTTTTTACCGCAAAAACCAACATCTCGTATTGAATTCTTCTCGCCTCGTGATACCTGATTTGTGCCTTAATTTGCCGGTAAATAAACGTATTTGAACATGAGTGGTGTTTTGTTTTCTCTTCCTTTCGAGAAGAACGCGAATTTATGTAGCAGAGCTATTTCAATTGAATTCAATACGGATCCTGCCAGATGCGACGTAACGAGACCGTAATTGAGCGATCGCCCGCGCAGAGCTTCGGCACAGTGGGTAAGACTGCGCGTCATACGCGTGAGAAACCGCCACAACTACGGCATCCCGTGACAAAAAAAAAACATTGTTACAATCGGAAGAAAAAACGAGTAATTTTAACGGCTAAAATAATGTCAACCTAGCGCGGCGACGGACGCGCACAATCCGATCCTGTGTGACACTTCCCTACGACTAACTGCAATGGTTATGATAATCGACCGAATTTAAGGGGCGCACGACAAAGCGAGACGGAAACACGTAATAAGACAACTCTGCCCGCCTTTGTTTTGTCTGTTGTACACCTTCCTGCTATCTCTCTATCCCTCTCCCTCTCTCCCTCTGTGCCATCTAAGATTCGACTTCTCACGACCGGTTCATGTAAAAATCGGGTCCAACTTTCCAGCATCGGAGTGGTGCGTTGATCGTGATGCACCTGATTAATCTCGTCGCGCCGTCGAGAAAGGAATGAAGAGTTTAAGATTACGTTTGTAAAACCTACAACAACCACTATTCCCCTTTTTCCGGATGGTTGGGGGCTTAGGTGTTTTCTAACTTTCTCCTCTACACACGCGCGATCGCCTATCGTGTCTGTCTCTCTACTAGAAGGTACGCAATTGTAGTAAGTATTTGCAAGTTCGCATTTCTCTCGTTTCGCGACGCTGCGCGAGTTTTGCATTTAATCGCTAGTTTAAAGATTGCATGTATTGCTTTTATTTATTTTAAATCGACTTTATGTTGGTTAAAAGTAAACTGGTGTGATAAGAGAGAAAGGAAAAGGTGATAATATAAGATACAATATACGAATGATGAAATGGAGCAAACGAGCCCGATCTTAGATCAAGCCCTTGCTCTTGCAAAACTCGCGCATCAGCTTCTTGATGCAGCTGATTTCGCGCCCGAGATCCTGCGAGCGTATCTTCAGCTCATCATTCCTTTCGCGCAGCTTGCTCTCCTCAATAAGAATCTCTTCGATTTCGGCCTTCTTCTTCTGCCGGTAGCGAGTCGCGGCGTTCTTGTTCTGTTCCTTCTTGCGCGACTTCTTCTCCTCCGTGCCGCGGCCGCCGTACGGGCGCGTACTACTGGCGCCGGCGCCGTTGGTGCGCTTCTTCACGACCGTGCCACCGTTCCGTTGGTTCAGCTTTTTACTCTTCGGCGGGCTCCAGTCCTCGTCGTCGGCGTCGTTGGGACGGGTGCTGCTGCCGGATCCACCGTAGTAGGCGGACGATTCGGCCGAATCGCTGTAGACGGGCGAATGGGCCACCATGGACGACGCGACCGAGCCGGCCTCGGAGAAACCGCACGAATCGTCATCGTCGCCGTGGAACGACGAATGGGACGATGACGAAGCGTCCTCCTCCATCTGCTGCTGCAGGCTGCGCACGATGTTTTCCATCTCGCACATCTGCTGGGCGGTGTAGCCTTCGGTGCTGAAACTGAAGCCGGGAACTTGCTGCAGGGGTTCCACCAACGGTACGGTCTGCTGCTGCTGCTGCTGTTGCAACTGCTGCATGCCACCAGCTCCGATCTGCGTCATGGTGGCGTACTCGTCCACGATGTAGTAATCGGAGGGGCTGTTGTCCGGGAACGATAGCTGCTGCGGCTGCTGTGGATTGGCCATTGGAGCGTACAGCTGTTGGAACTGCTGCTGCTGCGGCATCGGGATCGCCGCATGCATCGACAACGCCGTCTGGATGGGAAGTACGCACCCGACGACACCGCCAAAGGCCGTCGTTTGGGGCGGCGTTTGCGGTGGCGTCAGATGGTTCATCAGCTCCAGGTTGCTGCCGGGCGCGCAGTCGAACTCCATCAGCGTTTCGGCGGCGGCGGCGGCGGCAACGGCGGCGTCATCATTAATGTGGCTGGCCGCCTTTGCATCCGGCTGCAGAGTGAACGAGTAAAACTCATCCTCCACGACCGTCGGCAGTGGGCCATAGTTGCCGAGCAGCACGGACTCACCCGTCGAGATCTTCAGCTTGTCATCGTAACATAGATCTAGAAGAAAAGGAGAACAGGTTGAAAATTAGTCTGTTTAGTATTAGTCTTTGCGCAGTCAATGAAACACATAAATAAATACTGCAAAAGCGAAAAAATCAAACATGCGGTTTACTTCACGATCACGTTTGCGTCGAGTGATTGACAAATTTTCCATTCAACATACACAGCTTAACGAAGAAAGAAAAAAACAACCTACACGCGTCCCGTCCCTTCGGGTCGGTGGTGTTGTAAATAAAATGACTAAAACGCACCTCCCTCACTCGCCTTTCTGCTGCAATATTCGCCGATAAAGCAACAAGTGCGAAGGGGTGAAATGATAAGAAGACCAACGTTCCGGTTGGAAGCGGATTGCCAAAAAATTGATTGTTCACGAAACCGGCTCTACATGACTGCTGTTGCGCTATCGTCATCTCCACCTTTGGCCGTGCATCGGTGAACGATGGCCTCCAGACAGATAAAGAGGTCTATTCTGATAGACTTATCCAATGATTCAACTTTGTTTTTGAGCAGGTGTATGTACAATAAAAAGGGGATTAAATGAAATGATTAAGTTTTTTGTAGAAAGTCGTTGTGGAACGGTTGCGGAACGCATACTACAAATAAATTGAAGGAATCGACAACGAAATCTCAACAAACCAAATGATCTGTCTTTCGAATTGCATACTTTAAGGCTGACTCAATGAATAGGCGCCTAAAAGTATGCAAATCGCACGTTAAATCAATGCCTGGACGCTTGCTTTAATTGTCGGTTTGCTCGTGATGAATCAGTCTTCCCCTTTTCTCTCTCTCTCTCTCTCTCTCTCTCTCTCTCTCTCTCTCTCTCTCTCTCTCTCTTTCTCTCTCTCTCTCTCTCTCGCTTTCTTCTGTATGCAAGCATCATAATGCACACAACAGCTGCTTTTACACTCTAAACACACCGTCAACTCCTGAGATAACAAGTCGAAATGGAGAGCTTAACTTCGCTTTTGGTTCGCTAAACATGACAGATAACAGACGGCGAGAGATAACATATTTTTCTGCCGGACAACTTGATTTTCGCGACAGAATGATGCACCTTCCCTTGGCAACAGTCCAGTAAGCTCCACTCTGAGTGAAGCGTTTATGCTCTGCACATATGCTGCGTGAACATAAGATAAGGAACGGTGCGATTCAGTGTTTTTCCATTCCACAGCTGCTCCTACTACGGATTGATACGGACAGAGAACATGACCGTACACGTTTGGCGTGAGGCAGGATCCTGTTTCGTTTATAGTTCCGCACAAGGTTGCCTCGGATCTCACCTGTCCAAAATATGCGTACGACTTTGGGACTCTATAACAACTTTCACCAGATGATTTCTACTCAATCGGTTGACTCCAAAAATGCTGCAAAGCTGAAACAATATAGGATCCGTACCACACCACATCGCTGCCTACCTTCGGTCGGAAAGTGGTAGTAGTTAAACATTTCCGCTCGTTATGTGCAGGGTAAGGCTTTTACGCTGCTCGCGCGATTCGGCCCGAGGAATCTGGTGCAGATTGCAGGCACCAGCGCACAACGGCGTCCCAACAACACCCGGCAGGCAACCGTGCAGCAGTTCGTTTGCGTTTATCTTCATTGACACAGGCGGATGGTCTGTGGGCTGCGCTCACGAGGGATTCGGAACACGACGCGATAGTGATGGGTGCCGGTACGGCACCAGACACGCTACCAGGTAGCCTCCTTTCTTCTCGCGTATCCCCTCCTGTGCTCTCTCCTCCAGTACACACGACCAGTGGACTACACACCACACCTCGCTTGAGGGTTCTGATACCGGCACGGGGATTTGTCCGCACAAGTCACGCGATGATCCAAAGCCCAGTAGTCACGTTTCTCGGATTGGGTCTTCTCTTACGCCCATCGAAATCTCGCTCGACGAACGCACTACAACAGCGCACACTAGCGGTCGGCTGCGAACTAATGCTCCTGGTCCATTCCAACCCGAATCGGTTCGATTGTTTCACGGCGGCGGCAGAGAACGACGCAAGGGAGAGTCCAGAGTGCGGACACCGTCCTCACCATCATCGAACGCTAGCGCTTATCGGCGCTGCCGGAGGAGTAGCCGTCAGATGATAACGTGCGGTGCGCGGTGCGGTGGGTGCACGATCTTGAACCATCCTAGCGCGCAGCGCGAGGGCCAGGGGTTAGACAATAAATAGGAGATTTGCCAATGACACAAAGGAGCGAGCGACTCTTCTCTATGGACGTTGGGAGGAATTGAAAAAAAAAACGGAAGGAAATGCTCAACTTTCGCGGTCGGGAAGCGATTTGCGCTGGGATGAAATCCGAAGGACGCGCCGGTTTTTTTTCGTGACGGCGCTATCAGGCGAATGCATTCGATCCAGGGCTAATGATCTTCCGAGCGATCGCGGTGGCATCGACATCATTAGGTCCGGTGGATCAAGGTTTTGTGGTCGGAGCTTGATCAGCGCTTTTCATTAGATTCACGCTTCACCACACTTTTCGAGAATATTCATTCGTTTGGTACTTCACACACGAAACTTTCTGCAAAGATCTCCTAGCAATTATTTGTCTTTAGAGAATAAATCGATGATCAATTCCGATTCATGTATCGGAATCAGATTCACATAACACTTTTGGACAACACATCAATCACATCAGGAAGACATCGCTTCCCAGGCGATCCCTGTTTAACGGCATTGGTCGGCGCAAGAGCCTAGGGCGCGCATCATAACAGCGGGCGATTTTGATTTCCGGATTGCTGCAAGTTCATCTAAGGTTCACGCGTTCCAGAGTAACTGCAACAGATCACATAATACACGTATGTTTGTATAGGGGAGAAATGACTTCTTTTTTCCCTGCCACGATCAGCATGCGTGATATTCCTCTTCCGTTCGGGTTATTCCTTTTCCGCTTGTGCAAACTGATATTACCGCCACGTTCGATAATATAAAACATGGGCAAAACAGTGCTCGGATGTGTTGGTCCTCACACTTCTCTCTTGATGCTTGGATCGATCAATCAAGCTCAAAGTTGTGTGTGTGACAGTGAGCTATGTATCTGTCACGTTTTACAAAAAAGAACTGTGACTAGTGTGTCTCTAGTGGTAATGCAAGCTGACGGACGTTGATCTGCTCCTTACGCACTAATGCACTAATGTATGTAGCGCATTAATTATATGCACGACAAGAATCCAACAGCATATCGCACTAGAGGCAGTGTTGTCATTGCGATCACAATTTCATCATAACGATCTAAATGCCTACCCCGCTCTTTCACTCTCGCCACACTCTCGAAACGCATATAGTATGTGCGGTGCGGTGACCCACTTTTGAAACGCACCAGTCCTCAATTCGCTCAAAATCAAAACATTGAAGAAATAGAAAGGCAAGGCCAGCGGGTCAGTCCATTGATAACTTCCACAAACGAACTTGCGCGCTCGTGTGTGTGTTCAAAACTGATCGTGATGCGTGCGATCGAGGGTCATTGGCTTTTGGATTTTTGCGTACTTTTCGTCTATGCTAAGCTAAACAATGCCCCAAGGTTTTCCGTCCAATAGCGACTTCCTATGGCGCGCTTGTTGGAGCGTTTAGTAGCAGGAACAAGAGCAGCAAACAGGATTAACAGGTTCACAAGATTTAGTACAAGAATACAGGGAGAAGTACGGAGTATTCAAGTATCTGGTCCATTTGCTTGAAGAACTTCTATTAGAAAAACAAAGCTATAAAATGTATCATAGATCTTGCGGCTTCCATCGACAATCTCTCTTTCTCTCTGCCACACACTATCTCCATCTCTCGCAGGCAGTTATGCACCGAACTACGTGCTACCTATACTTGACGCAGATTAGCGATGAATACATATTCATTGGCGACCGATCGCAGTTGGAGAACCGTGTGTACACCACCCCATGGCTTGAACCACACTGCCTGTATAACCTCTTACACCGCCCAGGTCGGCGGCCAGCAGCAGCTCTCGAATGTAAACCTGTTCCACGGCAAACACAATTCCTCGCTGTATGGCTGACGGCCCGATCGTCAAACACAATCCTTCCTATCCGGGGCAGCCGCGCAGCACACAGGTGGTGTCGTGTTGTTCCTGCGGCACTAATGGATTCGGATTCCACGGCAGTATAATCTTCCCGCCGCAGCCCGGGAATGGCCGGGAACACTGCGCAACCAGTTACAGGCAGTTTGTCGGTGCATATTTAGAACTCCGGCGCGCCATTAATAAGACGGGGTGGTGTCGCGTACAGAGTTTCGAGACAAAAATGTCACCACCAGCACCACGAAGCCAGTTCCCCTGTGCCCTGACGCGGGTGGACCGGGTTAGCTGTGATTTGAATACGATGCGTTCTAGATAAATGGACCAGTTTGCCGCCACCGTTTATCGGTCCCGTTTCAGACGCCCCACCCCGATCCGCCCACCGCCGTGTGCGCGTATTTGCATTGATAATGTTTTCGCTAATACTACACACGGCGTTGCTACTATTGGTGCCTCCTACGATGCTCGAGGAAACCCAACCAACCCGTAGATACCCCTTCCGGGAGGTGTCCGCCGTAAATGCGGACTGATCGTGGTAATGAAAACATTCAAGGGCGCACTGGAAGCGAAATATCTCAACCGCACACGATCCAAAATGGTGGGAAAATTAACGCCACCGTACAATAATAGTAAGTAATAGTAAAACACGAGTAATTTTACGCGCCGGTGCGCTTGTAAAGCAGATGCAAGCTTGGCTCCCATTCATGATCGATCGTTTTTAGACGGGGAGGGAGATAAGACGTTCGTGAGGGGGCCTCCGGAGGTACACGATGGTTGCATGACCCTACTGACGCATGTTTTACGCAACATTCTTCCGACATGCCGAGAACGGCGGTTTAGACACGTGAGACTATTACAACAGTACGAATTAGAAAGTCAAAACAGTGTAAACACAGTTAAGTTATTACAGGAAAAACTGGGTTCGAAATATCTCCTGTCTGACGCACATTTGCTGTTTTGTATTATGATCCGTATTGAATACTAATTGCGCACATAGTGCTGTAGTGTTAAAACACACAACAGGCTTTAAAGTCAGTATGACGAATACAAGAACGGATGTATGTTGAACGAAGAATTGAGGAATTGCACATCAAATGTTCGAAAGCTTACAGCTCCAGTTCTTGAACAACTTGAGTGTCTCAGAGATAACCAAAGCTCTTGAAGATGTCTTTGAAGGCAAAAATGTTAATAATCTTTTAGATAGTTCGAGGGAAACCGAATGTGCGGAATATCCGTGTCAAATTGAAGCTTTGAGAGTATCAAAAACAATGCACACGATGCTTACTCATCTCGCTGTGCGATCACCGTCCACAGCGCCCTCTATCGGTAACCTAATTTTCGGACGAAATCTAATCTAACTGTCCGTCGTCACCCTAATCGCAGCTTTGCAGTTCAGAAGTAGTTGCGTGCCATCACCGGCAGACTACTAATGTCAATCAATTGAATAAGGCCAAACATAAAGCGTGTGTGGTGTAGTCTAGAACCACGACAACAGTCTTACTGATGGGAGCTGAAAAACAGAAACTCTTCTTGCAACGCTGCTGCTGCCGCCACTCGGTATACTTTATCAGCGGTTTTAGCACGAACAAACCCCCGGGTAAACAACAAGAAGCCCGCACTCGCTCGACATCATCCTCATCCGCAATGCGTGGCTTTCGAAAGTGTGTCTTCTTCGCGCGCCTTCCCACCGTGTGGATCTTCAAAAATTCCCACTCCACAAATGGGAAGAAGGCAACGAAAACTGATAACCGACTCAGGGCAGATAGCGACGGCTTGGCTTGGCTCGTTTTGCATCTCAAGAGACACTGGGCGTCGATGAGCGCTGTCAGCTTTTTGTAGCCATTCATTCAGGACGGAAGTGCACGCCTGAAAGAAGATCTGAAACCGTGACATATCATACTAACCGTAGGCATTCATCATTTCTGGGTCCAAATAGTGCGCTTTACTGCTGCCGCTGAGAGTATAAACGCTTCCGTGTTAGTGTTGGACCTGTTGCGACTGGTGACTGGTGCTGACGCTACGTTCTACTGCGTTTATGTTTCCCTTTCACTTAATTCGAGAGTGAATCCTCTGCCAATGTCTAGCCTCCTATCGTTGGCTTCAATAGCTTCTACAATATAACCTACTCGAAAAAGCTGCAACTGAACTGTTTGCTTTATTACTTCCTGTCTCCTGCACTCGTGCACAAGTGCGCTGGACAATCGAATGTCGCTGTGTGTACTATCTAAAATTAATCTCGCACAATCGTACTCCTAGGGTTAAACGTTACGGTCACTATAGGGGGAACTAGCTACTGGCTAATCTGCGCTGCTACCAACTATCCACCAGGGATATAGGTCGAAATATGGGCACGAAAGAATTTCACTGACTGGACAACTGGCGCTCCCTAATGCTACTATATCCCGGGAAGAGACTTCCAAGCCAATGCCAAACGCAATCCGGCGCACCGGAAAGGATCGGGCCCAAACCGGGCGAGAACGAAAGAGAGAGAAGGGACCGTCGTGGGACTAGAACGCCGATGAAAGCGCTTCGATCGAGATTGGTTTCACACACCTAGAGTGTGTACTAAAATTTAAAGCAAACCAACAACAACGAAAAAACAGGCAAACAAACTATTTAGGAAATTAACTACAAGAAAAAGCACAGCAATTTTCGATCACAGCTCCATTCGTTTCCGTGCTTTACTGTGTATTATTGCACGTGGACTTTAAGAGTATGTACTGGAACGATCGTTCGTAATTTGGCAACGTTTTGGCAAGTCCTTTCCTTCCCTCCTCCGTTGTATTTCTTGTTCGTTTCGCTGCGGAAGGCTCCTCGCGTCCGGACAAGAATGATGGTGGGGGGGGCTAATGTACGTGTTAGTGAGTTGGATGTGTCGACTTAATGGTTATAAGTATGCTACGTCCCTCGTCTAAACTGCAAAGAGAGCTTTTATTCAATAATTGTTCTACTGGTTGCTCTTGCAACTATAGCACTTCCTCAACCTGTGTCCTAAGCGATGATGGCCGGTTTAACGAGCGTAATCGGTATCCAAGATTGTCTGGCGATCCTTCGTATCTCCCTTCTGTCTTGCGCGTGCATACGTAGGACTCTCAAACGGCAGCAGCAGCAGCAACAGCAAGCACCGGTCGTCTCTTCACCAGCTTCTGGGAGTTGAACACGATCTCGCGATTCCAAGTGTATCGATAGGCCACCGCAACGACGGCCACGACGCTCATGCTCACGGGTGGTAGCGATAGCAGTGTATGCCGAATTTTGCCGTCACCTCCGTCAGTTACGGGGACACACGAAATCAGCGCCGTTGCCGTGTCGACGTTTACATCAAGCTTCCCGGTCCCGGTACGGCTCCACCGGAGGCGAACGCTCGCTCAACTATCTTCCTCATGCACCGCCCGGCGGTCAACTTCGCGGCACACACACACACACACACACACACACCACAGGATCAGCTCCGTTTCACTTTTGCTTTCGGCTCTAGAGGCGCGTTTTCGCTTTTTGCTGGATCCCCACCACGCACAAATAGCACACCGGAAGAAACTCCTTCAAGACCACAGTAAGCAAAACGAGAAAACAACAAAACAACAAGCCCACACTGACGAATAAGACAACTGCGTAGAAGAAGTTAATAGGGCGCGCGAAAGGCAACCACGCGGACACACAACTTAAACGGCGGTCTGAACGCAACTGACGTCGGTCGACGAGACTCTCGAGCTCGCCGGAACAGCGCGTGGAGGCAAACAGTGGCGCCCGTTCGTGGTGGTGTTGGTGGTGACGGCCCGCGATTCTAAGAGGTGGTGCGCGCTTGTAACGCACTGCCCGCGATGATCGACCACATTCGATTCCTCATCCCGTGGGGAGGGGTTGCCGCTGCTGCTGTTGATTGCCACCCGAAACGAACACAAACGTGCTAAAAACTCGCGCCTCCTCCAGCGGTGTGTGCGTTATATGGGGAGGCTTACCTCGACGACGACAACAACCACCATCACAAGATGGCCACCACCACCCGCTTTGTCACGGTTATGGTGTGCGCTGGGGTTCCGCAAAAGTGCCTACCCAGCAGGGGCTCTATACAGTGGAGAGCCCGAATACTATCAGCGTTTAATCAGCGCGCTGAAACGACGCCAATGACAACGGTGCGTCAACCCTTAATCCAACCACCACACAGCCAACTCCGATCAGACACCCCGTTTCGGGTAGTTACGCACACCACAACAAGTGGCGTGAGTTAATGAGTCGCGGACTGCACACAACCTGCCAACTTGCCCACAAGACAAACATCAGCTCATCTCGAGATAGCAAGGGCCCTCTCTCCGGCAAGAAAGCTCTTTGTCATGTTGTCCCAAAATCCCTGGGTTGGCTCACACAAAACACTTCACCCCGTGGTGTTTTGAAGGGTCCCAAAATGGGTGCTGCGCATGCGTCGACGACACACCGCCTTGGAGAGTGCGCGTTGGAACCCGTTCGACCACTTCCCGAAAATCCCTTTACCGGTATTCCAACGCCACTACACTATCCTATCCGGTGCCTCGAAGGCTAATGGGCTCCCGGCCGCTGCGTTTTGCACAATGGTCAGTGTGCGTCTTTTCTTTTGGAAACAGGTACGCAAGAGGTACGAGTCGTCTCTTTTCTGACCCGCGATAAGTAGGTTCCAGTTCTCATCACCACGCTAGGGTTGGGAAGGCGAAGGACCATACGCTACACGCAGCGAAAGATACGCTTTTATACGGCGCTGATGATGCAGGCACGTCAGGAATAACCAGATCACAGTGAAAGTCCTCCTCCTCGAGGCTGCGATGAAGTGTGTGTGAGAGAGAGTCGCGATTGGGTCACCTGTTTGCCATGGGCCTTTACTGCTGCTGCTGAAGCTGTTAAATTATTCGAGGCTACCGTCTGGTCGGTCTGGTGCTATCGATGTTTTTGAACACCTCTCCGTTTTGGACGCGCGACGCTTTGTGAGGAAGTGACTTTGACATTTTCTTTCGTCTACAACTTATGCAACGGATGCTTGACCGTTGTACTGCTGGAAGGCATCGGGTAGTGCCTTTAGAAGCACATTGGCTGTAAGCAAACCCTCTAATGGCAGTTTGAATCCTTTGCAACAATAGCTACGCAATTCCGCGCACACAAAGTTCGTAAAGAGCCCATGCCAGCGGGTGCTGGGCAATAATCACCACGCACAATAGGTCGAAGGCGATAGCGGCCGCCATCCGCGCTCTTTAATTGCCTCTTCTGCCCATAGCTACTCGCCCTAATAATGTTTCGATTCTGCAATTTCTTGAAAAGCTCACAATTTGCTGCTCTGTCTGCAGCAACGGATGCGTTGGTGAGATCATGTTGTATTCCATTTTCCAAACCATAGATCACAACAGTGATCCGGGCGCAGGGGTCATCTCGTGTGCACACATTAAGGCTGCCCTTGCCTATCTTATCACACCGGCAGACAGAGAGAAAGAGAGCGCGCACGAGGTGCACTAAATCGCAAAGACGCACCAATGGACTTTGAGAGATCTGTTGTTGCATTGCATCTTCCCATCCCGGAAGTGAGCAGTTGGAACCGATCTTCTGCAAGACGATTGCAGTGGTAATGTCTCACAACGAGTAGGCTTTTAAATGAAATCATTGAACATTGTAGCTTCAAACGGATTTTTCAAAATCCGAAACGAATTATCTGTATCTGCAATATACACAAGGATTCCGCGAATCAAATACGAGCGCACGTCAACATTCCAACGCCCCCTTTTGATACCGTCTCCACCCGTTGTGACAACGACGACGCAAATCCCCAATCACATGCTTCAATTAAGTCGTTTAAATTATTTATCATTTACCAATGTAAACTCACATCAACAACCGTGCCGGGCGGCTGCTATTGCGTTCGGCGTTCCGCTCTCGCCGAAGAAGGCGGAGGAGGAGAGTGTGCTCAGGAGCATATGCAAATTGAGCAGCATGTAATATTACTGGCGGCTGTTGATATTGAGACAAATCACTTTAAACACATTCGTCACACACACTCGCGAGAGAGAGAAAAAAAAGCAAGCAGAACCCGTCTTGTCTGATTGACGCCACCACCATGACACGGACAACAGACAAGACGAAACGTCACATCACGTCCCTTTCCCATCCGATCGGTGGAAATCAATCAAGGGATTTCCGGACGATTGGAAGATGCAACAATCTCTTTACACACCCCGGGACAGGGTTTCCCCCATAGCACCTTGTCCCGTAAAGCTTTGCGAAGCGACAACAGCGAAGGTACTTTTTTTCGAACCGGTTTTTGACCGTTTGACGGCATGTTACGGTCACAAAATAACAAACCCTTTCGAAACAAACAACACTCCACCAGCAGTAGCAGCAGCGCATTTAGTTGAACGGGAGCGGGCACGAAAGGGGACATTGGCGTTAATCGTTACGCGCGCTATCAGCATCCACCCTGTTCGACACGGCTTTGTGTAGAGGAAAAGGAATCCATGCTCTGTTGTGGGTTCTCATGCGGTATGCTTCACACCAGTGCAGGAAGCAAACTCGTCAAGGTTAGGCACCTTTTCTGTCTTGAACCAGCCCTTCCAATCTGGAATCGAACTGGACCGCACCTTGCGGACCGCTCCATGATAAGCATTAATGTTCAATCGTTTCGGTTTGGAACGATAGCTCCGGAGACTCGGCGTAAAGAATTACCTACTGTTGGAAAGACTGTTGAAATGTTTCGAATATATTTTAGATGCTTCATGGGAGAGGACATCCATTAAGCTCTTTACAGATTATCAAATCAGACACACCAAGCACGTTAGGTAATCATTCCTAGGCTCATAGTGTTCAATTCGTGACTGATCAACCCGAGAACCGGTTGCAAACAAGCGGATCATTCTAACCGCGTGATCATGATTGATTAAGTGCTAACAAATTAGCATGCTGAACCTTTTCCATAAGTACATGAAAAAAGCGCCAGACTACCCGGCATTGCATGCACGAAGGATGGATTGTCTCTCCCAAGCGTACTGTCCAGATGAGAGCTGCCATGGGGGCTGGACAAATTCCGCAATTTGCTTATAGCAACGCTTTCTTCATCAACCCTAGTGGTGAGTAGAGAACAGGAAAATCAAACATATCAAACACGAAGGGATCTAATTAAATAAGCTATAATCCGAGGGATCCGATCATATGTCTTCCTCTCATCGCGATCATGCACCAGTCACGTGATCACACAAAGGAGCCACGCGAACGCACACGCACACCATTGCAAGGTTTTCGTAGCAAGCGTGAGCGGGTGATGATAGGAAAACCCGATTTAAGAGCCGACGCCGTGGGGCCGAAAATTTAAATCAAAACAAAAACGAGCCCATCAAAACCACAATCCACTTGGGACGAACAACAGTAGGAACAACAAAAAAGGCCCCCTCGTTAACGAGCGAACGAAACCATCCAGTGGAACACAATACACACCACAACACCACAATCCCCACCACAACCACCCGACAACGATGGAGCAGCCGCGGCCACAGGAGCAGGTTTTTTTACTTGATTCATCAGCTATTGAACCTGTCGTTTTTTTCTGATTCAGCAAAAATAAACGATGCTATGGTAAGAATGCATAAGTGGTGTGGTGTAATGGAGAAAAAGTGCAAATCATTGTCTTGCAGGATGGATAAATTGAACGTGCGTTCTTTTAAACACCATTATATTTTTCTACATTTAAAAAATTGGTCCAAAATAGGTCTTTTCCTCCCATTCGATACTGGCACTGACCTTATGCAATTGATGCAGTGATAGAAAACTGGCTTTATACGGTGTGTGATCCTCTCGGACAAAGCAGTATAAAAACGCATTCGTTGGAGTGAAAAACAGGCCAACGGTTGATTAATATTTTAATAATCATAATTTAGCGCATTAATTACTATGTGACTGACAATATACTTTCCGGTCAGACATTGTCAGTCACGGGTGATTGACGCTACCACGCTTGGCACGCAAAACATGAAAAGAACGATGTTGTAATGAAAAAATAAGAACAGTAAAAAAAAAGAAAATGATAAGCAAGCTCTACATGTTCCATTAATTTGTCTTTTTGTTACACTCGTTCAGCGATTTCATTAACTTAATTGGAGATTATGTTGTTCATTTTAACCAAATTAAACTACTTTCGCACTCGATAGAAGAAATAGCTACAAATTGGGTTCGAATGGTGAAAAATTGTTTGTGATTTGGCAATTAGTTGTTCATTGGCAACATAACATACTTTTTGATAAAATTTTTTGACGTTGGAGCTCGAACTGTTGAATGTTTCTATAGTAAAACGTGCTCCACTATTGCCGTGTATTAATCTCCTTTTCTCATAATAGCAGCGAAGGAACTTGCCACGATATACGTGACGAATCGCCTTTTCTGCATCTGAGAAAACTTTTTTATTGCATTCCACTAAGATATACTCAATCAAAATGCTTAAAAAGACACTGCTTACGGGTTCTAAAACAATTGAAATGAAATTGAAGTGAAATTGTATGCAAAGAAAAAAAACATTCACGCGTATTCGACAACGTGACCAGAAACTGTAAACATCCTGCTGTGACAGGTGGCAACTGCAACGTGGATTTTACAATGCAAAAAGTAAACGCATTCCTACCTTCCTCAGACAGCTTTCCAACGGGTAGTTCCGAAACATCTCCCTTCAGCAGCTCGGACGGGTCCGGTTTTAAATCTTCTAAATCGATGAGAGCATTATTGAACAGGCCTTCTAAAATGCGGAACGAGTACAAAAAATCATCAGTATGAGCATCGGTCGTTAACAAGTCATGGTACGGGCGAAATACGCACCATTGCAGAAATCGTAGGTATCGGCGTCAAAGATGGACTCCTCCTCAGCAAAGCCTTGCTGGGAGTAGTCCGAGGGCGACGACGGCTCCATCTTCCCCTCCCAATCGATCTTCAAGGGAAAGGTGGTTGGAGTCGTCAGCAGGTCCATTATTATCGTTGCGGATTGCATTGGAACGGGCCAATAGCGTTAGCAAAGGTTTAGATGATGATGATGATGATCCGCTAAATTGCTCTTGGGCAAGGATGGATGATGTTAAAAGTTGTTGTTGTACAAAGTCGGTGGCGTCCGTCGCTGGCGACATCATTTTGATGGTGTGGGGTGCCATGATGGCTCTAAAAGATACAAGAAAAAGAAATCGGTTAGGTTCCGGATGCAGCGACGCTTTTGAATGATCATAAAGTACAGCAATATAGGGAGACGAGTGCACAAAATTCCCCGAACGAAGCACCACAATCAGGCCTTCCAATCGTACGCGCCCTAGTGTACAAAACAAATACTACAACATCTGGCACATTTCTTATCGCCGTTTCATCGCACTTCGCAGTAAAACAACCGTGGTCGATGTTCTCGATAAGCAGCCATTCGACATTCGACGTTAGTAAATTAATTACAGCCAAGTTGGTGTGCCCTGGTAACATACACCAGAAGCTTGCTGCGATGATGATGACTCATGTTGGAGATCATGACAGTATGCGTCTTCCGCACCCCCACTCGTGCTTGGGAGGAAGTATCATCGTTCGGACGCCCCCAAAAACTGCTTCGTCATTCGCAAAGCATTGATGACGCTAATAGATGCATCACGTCACCCACCCGACTATAGCGACGACGCCGGGTCGAAACGTGGTTGAAGTAGGAAACAGGTTGTGAAATGGCTCCTAAAAACTCGCAGGAGCTCTTGTTTTTGATGGCGTTTTGTCCAAAACATCATGCTCGGCCAGCCTGCTAAACAAGTAAAAGTGGGTCAACACAGCGAAAAGAAATCGTACCATACACGTTTCTCTGCAAGTGCAATTTTCCCCACCAGCCAATTTTCAGCCGCACTGCTGATGTGGAATTGCTAAAACCCGTTTTTAGTTTTCCTCTGGCACGCTCGCTTCAGAAGGGTGGGAGGAGGGGAGCTGTGCAGGGACCACCAGCCAACATGAATTGCACGCGCGCGCATAGGACATTACATCATTTTATACCCAAAATAAATTTCCCTCGCTTTTCCTAAATAACATACACCATTCGATGGGTGCTTTGTTTTCCTTTCGAATGACACCAATTATGGCCAGTTTTGATCGCGCTAAACCTCCAAATATTGTGTTTTTCTAATGCAATTTGCACACACACATACATACGCCCTTCCAGCCCCTTGTTGGCCAGCCAGTTTGTACCAGCCCAGTGGGAATGTGTGTATGCTGCGTAGCAAATATGTTGCCCCGCGTCCCCAGCCCTTCGTCCTATTGTCCCACACATATACGCAGACACAGACTGTTTCTTCGCCATTCACCGTCCCGGTATTTGGTTGAAAATACACTTTGGCGATACTCACAACTTGTCGATTCTCATAATTATTGGGTGTACTTGGGCACCGTAGTGCGCTTGCTTTGCAGCTAGTCGATTAATCCATTTTCACCTTTTTATAAGCACAACACAAAATTTCAATACGTTCGTTCTTTGTTGCTGCATTGGAAAGACTGAAGGCAGCTGACGTCTATAGACGTCAAAATGGCAGCGACCCAAATAGATCCCCCCATACCAAAATTGATACATCACTGAAAACCAAGTTCGGCATAAGCGATGAAAATACTTACCATCCATTCAGCAGCAATTAAAAATTGTCCTATGTTATTATTCCAACACCGATTAGCTTTGATCAAACGTAAAAAAAACATTAAGTTTAAATTTGAACTGCTTGACGACTGCTCAAATTCGGTTTCCAGTGATGTATCAATTTTGGTATGGGGAGGATCTACTTGGGCGCTACCCTTGCTGGTCGTCTAGAGCCGCCTTAACACAGAGTTGGAACTAGCAAAATTGCGCGCCAAAACAACAAAGCAAAACACCGTTAAAACAAAAACAAAGAAAGGTGCGTTAAACAAACAAGGATTCCTCCGCGTTTCTGGTCGTAAAATATCATCCTTTGGCGAATGTTTTAGAGCGCAGCAAAATGGGTGCATACTTTGCCGACATCGATGCCGTCTGCTCAACGCTCGGCTGGATGGATGGCGATGTGTACAAGATGGACCCGGAGGCCGTGCAGGGCCTGAAGCACTTGATCTGGATCCTGAAGCAGGACCGGCCGGCGCACGAGTGCCGTCGCTACATCGGCGGCAAGCGTATCGTGCAGACGGACCTGATCCCGATGGTGATTAGCAACTTCGACAAACCGGACGTGGTGGACGTACTGCTGCGGCTGCTCGTCAACCTATCCTTTCCCACGCTGCTCCTGTACAATGGTAACTATCCGCGTGATGCCGTGGGTCAGCGGAAGGTGATGCGCCTGGTCGAGATATGCGAGGAGTACAAGGAGGCATTTTCGGTTAAAAGCTTCTGGTCGGTGTTGGGCGATCGGCTGGAAAAGATTCTGCACACGGTACGCTTCGCTGTCCCATAATCTTCCCGGGAACGAAAATTCACAACTTCTTTCACCCGCAGGATTGGTCAGTACGGAGTGAAGCGGACAGTCTCATCATCGAGCGCATCCTGATACTGATTCGCAACGTGCTGCAGGTGCCGGCAAACGTGGAGAGAGAGAAACGGTTCGACAACGACGCCAGCCAACACGACTGCCTCCTGTGGGCGCTCCATCAGGCCGGCATACTGGATATGGTGCTGTACGTGCTCGGTTCTCCGCACGAGAATCGGTTCCTAATCCACGCGCTCGAGATTGTGAGCCTCGTCTACCGCGAACAGGCGGCCGCTCATCTCGCCGACGCAACACTGCAGCGTAGTACCGCGGAGAAGAAAACGGACGAACTAATGTTGATAAAGGCACGGAGGCAACCGCCGACCGGGGCAGGCACATCGACCACATCAGCAGCAGCCGGACGAAAGCCTCAATCAACGCGCCACTCGCGGTTTCGCGGTACGTACACGTACACGAACGTCAAATCGATCTCGGACAGTGACGCCGTGTGCCATCAGTCGCTGGACAAAATAATGCGGCTGGATCTCGGCACGGAAAAGACCCGCCAGAAGCCGTCGTTCCGACAGGCGAAGGAATCGGTGACGCTAGAGAGGAAGAGCATTTTCTCGGTGCGGTTGTTCCTGCGCGAGTACTGCATGGAGATACTGCGCGTGTACAACAACATGGTGCGCCAGGTACGGCGCTACCTCGACCAGAGCGGATCGTCCGATTCGGAGTTTCACGACGACTCGTATCTGCTGTGGGCGACACGGTTCTTCCTGGAGTTTAACCGGCTCAGTGGGTTCAAAATCGAGCTGGTGAGGTGAGTCGTACATGGGAAGAAATGGGAGAAGGATCGCTCGGTGCTGATCGTTTTTTTTCTGGTTGTACCTTCCAGTGAATCTCTGAGCGTGGACACATTTCACTGGATTGTGACACGTCTGGAAACGTATATCGATAACGTCGTGTCGGACAAAACGCGCAAATCGATCTGGGCACGACGCCTGCAGCTTGCTGTACAGGTAAATAGAGCTTCAATTGTTGTTTGGGAAATGATCTACACATCAATATTAGATTTTATCTGCATTTCTTCAGTTCTATCGCACACATAATACAAATGGTAGCAGAATGGCTTCGAAACATTTAACAGAACATTATAAAACCTTGAAACGTGTTTTCTACCCCCGCTAGACCTATCGCGAGCTGCTCAACAATATGCACGCGCTGGAAAGAACGCCCGACGCGAAGGCGAAAGAGCTCTTGTCGTTGCTGCAGAACAACATTTTTTACGTCGTCGAATACCGCGAAACGACCATCCATCTGCTGACGAACTTCAATCAATCGAACCACACACGGTAAAGCCTGCTTTGGTGGCTCGCTGCCCGGGATTGTACAGTTTCATTTTTGACATTTTTTCCGCATTCTGTTATAAGGTCCTACCTTCGGGATGTCGTCGAGGTCGCGCATCTGTTCTTCAGCATGCTGCAGCGGTTCTGCAAGGGCACGGTGCGTGTCCAGCAGCGCGTGAAGGCGAAGCGCAAGAAAACGACCAAAAAGCAGTCACGCAAAGATAATGCCGAAGAGGAACAGGAAAATGTTGAAGTTCGATGGCTGCAGGAAGCACCGACCATTGCGGCGCTCCTGGAAAACAGCGAGCCGCTGCGGAGCGATCTGCCGACACCCTTCGATTCCGCATCGTCCGTTCCGATTGACGAGCAGACGTGAGTACCATGGGCTCGTTAGATTTGCTGCTAATTGCTAACAAAACGCTAATCTTCTTTTATCCGGTACTCTAGAGGATACTGTGTAACGCGCATTCATTCGTTGCTACGCAACAAACAGTACGAACAGGCGATTAAAATGCTATACGCCGCCAGGTAACGTACCACATGTCTCACTGGCATGCATTTTCCTGGCAGTTGATGGCAAGCATTTTCCACAGGTCAGTTTGGACGACGAGTGACTGCTTCGGGCGGGAAACGGCCAGCCCGGATGAGGATCTGATGACGCTGAATGAAATATTCACAGCCAACCTTTCGTCCGGTAAGGAGAAGTTACAATGTCAGGCGAATGTCAGTGTGTGACTGTTTTCCTTCTTTCCCTTCTCTTAGATGCTAATCAGCAGGAAAACGATGGCGAGCTGTCTAACGAGTCGGAGAATGAGGACGAGCTAGAAGAATCAGAAGGTAATATTTTAAGGTCTTATTCTGAGCTATCTAAACGTTTGCGATTGTCTCTGTGGGTGAAGCGAAATATTTTAATCTATGTGTACGAAATCTACGTGATCAGTGTGATCACATCGTATTCAAATTAAAATATTTAAACAGAATCAATCATCATGTTCATTCGATTATGAAAAACATTATTACTTTCAGTCAAAGCGTACAGCACAGAGAAGGATTTTAAGTTTGAAGACTTTTCGAAACGGTAAGCACACTTATACCGACCATACCGGCATGATTGTTATTGGGCATCATCTGGCAAAAAACATCTGTATCCTCCAGGCTTGTAGACCATCGAGTGGTGGACGCCTGCACCATTGTTCTGTCCGACTGGGAGAAAATCAAAACGCCCTGCCTTAAGGCAGCTGTGACGCTGCTGTACCGGGTTTGCGTCGAGCACAAAATGCCGTCGATGTTGTTTCAACTGTCGTTACTGCGCGTGTTCCAGACCGTGCTGAATGCGCCCGAAGACGAACACTCGACCGAGCTGCGCCGTCTGGCGATTTACACCGTGCGTCAGCTGCAGCAAAAGCAGCTCACAGGTGTAACGGACGATGGTGGACTGCTGTTCGCCGAGATGCTCTTCTCCAAACAGACCCGCATCGCCACCGCTATAGAGATAGGTTACGATGAAGTGTACAACGAGGTGGATCAGTAAGTATTAGCAATGCCGCACAAAGAACACTCCTCGAAACACACCTCGTTGATCCTACATTTATTTCCGCAGAAAAAGAGGTGGATTACTCAGTAAGCAGTGGAACGAGCAGCAGGAAGAGGAGCTGCATCGGTTGTTCATGGAAAATCAGGAAAATCCACAAACGGATCAAGGTAAAAGAAACGAGGGGAGGGATACGTCACGGAGTTTCCGAACAAAACTTAACAGAAGCCTTCATACATGGCAGATGTAATCGACTGGCTGCTGGATAATATGATCAACAAAAATCGCACCCGACGTGGCGTCATGAAGAAGCTGAAGGAACTGGGGCTGGTGTTCAAAGCACCGACGAAGAAAAGCAACCGACAACCGAAGGCCAGCGCATGGACCGACGAGCTGGACGCCAAACTGGGCGTGCTGTATGATGAGCTGCGTCTGGACAAGAATCCTCTGAAGAGCATTGCAGAGGGTTTGGATAAGAAGTTCACCCGACCGGCGATCGTACGCCGCATGATCAGCATCGGTTTGATTGCGGACGAATCCGAAATTAAACCGGCGAAGCGCACCAAATCATCAGACGAACGCCGGCGCGCGGTTGACGATGATGACGATGACGACGATGACGACGAAGGCAACTCATCGCAGGACGATGAGGATGAAGAGGACGAAGTACAAGACCTCGATGAAGCTGACATCAAGAGACATCTGACAGCGCTGGGTGGCAACATGAAAGAGGCGGTACAGTGGCTTGTCGAGTGCTTTGATGATGTGCTGCAGCTGTACGAGGACTCCGAACCGTCCGAGGACACGGAGGGAGGCAACCCGATCATCCCGATTGCACCACATCAGACCGCTGCCCTTAAAATGCCGGAATTCAAACGTCTGATGCGATCGCTCGGTATAATGGATGCAGGCAAACAGGTTAGTAACGATTTGGACCAGCTCAATCGTTCAATCGAATATTGTATGCCTAATTGGGTTGTACCTCCATTTCAGTCCGTCTATCATCGCATACCCTTTAAGTTTGCGGCGGAAGCGTTGAAGAAACGTATCGATATACTGAAGAAGTTCGGTGAAAGTCCAAGCGAAGAACCAGCACCTACACCGACGGAAGAAATTGAGCCAACAGCGGATGTTCAAGGTGAAGTCACTCTTCGCTCTCCCGATCGTTTCGAGCGTGAGCAAAGATCCATGTCACCGCTATTGGTATCGAACGACGAAGATGAAAATGACGAGGAGGTCGACAAAACTGGCCCAAAGCAGACTACCACCAGCAGCAGCCCGGCCTCCTTCAAACGCCATCGGTCCGATTCATCCGATTCCGCCCCGGAGATGTCTCTTAATGTAAGCAAGGCTAAGAAAAAGCGCAAGATGGTTGTCCTCAGTAGCGATGAAGATGAGTAACGGATGCTTTTAGGACTACCGACGGACAAATATATGAGTTCTCTCTTGCGAAACAGAGAAACAACAAATAAATATGGAATAGGAAAGAAGGGAGAAATGTTTCGTGATGATGTGTTTGTGAATATGCTCGTCTAAAGTACTCCCAGGCTTTAGACATTAGAGGCATTAGAGTTCTCATGTTTTCCGCAGTAAATTACGTTTATGATGTTTGTTCAATTTTGTTCTATAAACAGCATTTATGTGAATAGAATTTGAGATTATTATTTCCATTAAACTATTACTTTACTTGTATAAACAATTGGCGCATCTTGATATGAGAAAACGGAATTTACCGACCAGATTCAAATGAACAGCCACCAAAGTGACACATAAAAACGTCATGCAAACTGCCATTATGACGTTTACACATTCAAATTGTGTTTTGAAACAACGTTTTTTTGGATACGGTTTAACAGTTAAATTCAGCAAATATGCTAAAAATGAAAAACAATTATTATGTGGTTTATTTTTGTGCACAACATAATACAAGTTTTCGTTTGAAAGCTTCGTGAAACGAACTGCGACGGAACAATTTCTTCAAGAAAAAAGAAGCACGCAGCCAACGGACCAACCGTCACTTTGACAGCCCCCGGAAAGTTTTCTTTAGCGCGCGCTCTTTCGCACCGCCGGCGTCATCTGGGGCCCGAACTACTACACCAAGCTGTTGTGCTTGTCGTCCGTCCGGCAATTCCATTGTTTTTTCCTCTTCGACGAAACGGATCGCAGGTAAGAAGTACAGTGAACGACCGCATTTTTCCTCTGGACTCCTCTAGAAGCTGCGAGGGAAAGCCAGGAAAACGGGGAAACGCTGGTTTTTCTGCTAGCTCTTGTGCCGCCGGTGCTGCTCTACCGGGTGTGCAGTGACGGTGTTCCCGAGGGCCAGTCAGCTGCATAGGTGGAGTAAGATTCGCTATTGCTTGCTGCCGAACACGCCACAGGATGGTGGCGCGCCAAGTGACGAAAGATTGCAACTTGCAGCGTTTTCGCGTTTTACTTACCTGCTGCATGTGTTTTTGTTTTTTCATCGCCTCCGCAGGTGCGTGGTGTGTTGTGCGTGTGTCTGTGTGTGAATTGTAGTGCTGTTGGCCAGCGAACGACGCGCTAGCAGATTTCTGTGTGTATCGTCCAGTATTTTGCCTGCCCCGGGAGACACTCGACGGACGGAGGAGAATCAACAACTTTGTGCAGAGGTGCGCTTCATCTTTGCTGCCAAAAAGGCGAAGCCTGCTGTGAGGATATCTGCATTGGACTTGCTCGTGGAAAACTATCAAAGTTTCCGAGCACCAGAAAAACATCCGTCGCCATGACCGACATACGGGTACGTAGAGAAAAAACCGATCGAAGATCATCGCGAATTGGCTGCCGGCTACCGCCGCCAAGCCAGGGTACAACTTGTAGGAGTCTGTTAGTTCGTGCGAATTGTAGCATTTTATCAATTCCATCGCACCTCGTCATGCGATTGCGGTAAAATCTGCTCCCTCAAATGTAGCGTCAGTCAGGAGAAAACCCCGTAAAAGCGAATCCATACTCCATTTCGTGCCATTGCTTTTGTTTCGTTGCCGTCCGGTTTTTTTTTGCAGTGGAATTTGTCTTAGCCGCCATTTTTGTGTTTGACGCCGCTCAGGGGTCTCGCTGTCCTGCTCTTCCCAACCGTCCGATAGGTGCGAGTGGAAGCGAGACTGCACGATGCGCTCCGGTATAAGAGCGCAAAAACAACTACACTTGCAACGGATGATTTGAAGCGGCTTGCGAGCGGCTCTAGAATGGAAATGGAATATTTCATTGATGGAAGAACATCAGTGGTCAATTGAAAATAAGGTTAAGACATTTGTCTGAGACGATGCTCTAACTCAAAGCTATTATTAGTACTTAAACAACGAATTTTCAGTAAATTGAGAGTAAATTAATAACAATCTGTAATGTTTACACAACGCTACACTTTCAGGCGATGTTTGCTAATCAGCAGAATGGCGCCGGAGCGGCTGCTGCGGCCACCGCCAGTCCCAAGATTGGCGGTAAATCGATCGAGAAGATTTACCAGAAAAAATCCCAACTCGAGCACATCCTGCTCCGACCGGACACGTACATCGGCTCGATCGAGATGGTGCGGGAGCAGATGTGGGTGTACAACAAGGAGGCGAAGAAGATGATCCAGAAGGAGATAACGTACGTGCCTGGGCTCTACAAGATCTTCGACGAGATCCTGGTGAACGCAGCCGATAACAAGCAGCGCGATCCGAAGATGAGCACGATCAAGGTGGAGATCAACCAGGAGACGAACACGATCTCGGTGTGGAACGACGGGCATGGCATCCCGGTCGTGATGCATAAGGAGGAGAAGATGTTCGTGCCGACGATGATCTTCGGCCATCTGCTCACCTCGTCAAACTACAACGACGAGGAGGAGAAGGTGACCGGCGGCCGGAACGGGTACGGTGCGAAGCTGTGCAACATTTTTAGCACCAAGTTCACGGTCGAGACGGCCTCGAAGCAGTACAAAAAGTGCTTCAAGCAGACGTGGGGTGACAACATGTCGAAGGCTTCCGAGCCGAAGATCAAGGAAGATTTCCACGGTAACGATTACACGAAGATCACGTTCTCACCGGATCTGGCGAAGTTCAAGATGGAGAAGCTGGACGACGACATCGTCGGGCTGCTGTCGCGGCGTGCTTACGACGTGGCAGCGTCAACACGTGGAATCGCGGTCTTCCTGAACGGGGAGCGCGTGCCGGTGAAGACGTTCAAGGATTACATCGATCTGTTCCTCAAGGACACAGTGGACGACATTGGGGCCCAGGTGAAGATGTGCTACGAGACGGTGAACGAGCGGTGGGAGGTGGCGGTCGCGATCTCGGAGCGAGGTTTTCAGCAGGTGTCGTTCGTGAATTCGATCGCCACGACGAAGGGTGGCCGACACGTCGATTACGTGGCGGACATGCTCGTGAAGCAGCTGATCGAGGTTCTGAAGAAGAAGAACAAGGGCGGCGTGACGATCAAACCGTTCCAGGTGAAGAACCATATGTGGGTGTTCATCAACTGTCTGATCGTGAACCCGACGTTCGACTCGCAGACGAAGGAGAACATGACGCTGCAATCGAAGAGCTTCGGCTCGAAGTGCGTACTGTCGGAGAAGTTCATCACGGCGGTGTCGAAGAGCGGCATCGTCGAGTCGGTGCTGCAGTGGGCAAAGTTCAAGGCACAGACCGACCTGGCCAAAACGTCCGGCTCAAAGAAGTCGAAGATCAAGGGCATTCCGAAACTGGAGGACGCGAACGATGCCGGGTCTCGCAATTCGCTCAACTGCACGCTCATCCTGACCGAGGGAGACTCGGCCAAAACGTTGGCCGTATCGGGGCTGGGAGTGGTCGGGCGCGACACGTACGGTGTGTTTCCGCTGCGCGGTAAGCTGCTGAACGTGCGCGAAGCGACGCACAAGCAGATCCTGGAGAACGCGGAGATCAACAACCTGATCAAGATCCTCGGGCTGCAGTACAAGAAGAAATATCTGACGACGGACGATCTGAAGACGCTACGGTACGGCAAGGTGATGATCATGACGGATCAGGATCAGGACGGGTCGCACATTAAGGGCCTGCTAATCAACTTTATCCATACGAACTGGCCGGAGCTGCTGCGGCTGCCGTTCCTGGAGGAGTTCATTACGCCGATCGTGAAGGCGACGAAGAAGAACGGCGAGGAGCTGTCGTTCTACTCGCTGCCGGAGTTCGAGGAGTGGAAGGCGGACACGGCGAACTCGCACACGTACAACATCAAGTACTACAAGGGTTTGGGTACGTCCACGTCAAAGGAGGCGAAGGAGTACTTCCAGAACATGGAGCGGCACCGGATCCTGTTCCGGTACGAGGACACCGGCGACGACGACGCGATCCTGCTGGCGTTCTCGAAGAAGGCGATCGAGCAGCGCAAGGACTGGCTGACGGCGTTCATGGAGGAGAGCCGGCACCGAAAGCAGGTCGGACTGCAGGAGCGCTACCTGTACACGAAGACGACGAAGCACATCTCGTACAAGGACTTCGTGAATCTGGAGCTGGTGCTCTTCTCGAACTCGGACAACGTGCGCTCGATCCCGTCCGTGCTGGACGGCCTGAAGCCGGGCCAGCGGAAGGTGCTGTTCACGTGCTTCAAGCGTAATGACAAGCGAGAGGTGAAGGTGGCGCAGCTGGCGGGTTCGGTGGCGGAAATGTCCGCGTACCACCACGGCGAACAATCGCTTTGCTCGACGATCGTCAACCTGGCGCAGAACTACGTCGGTAGCAACAACATCAATCTACTGTTTCCGGGCGGTCAGTTCGGTACGCGGTTGACCGGTGGCAAGGATAGCGCTAGTCCGAGGTACATCTTCACGATGATGTCGGCACTGACGCGGTGCATATTCCATCCGCTGGACGATCCGCTGCTGGAGTATCAGTACGAGGACAACCAGCGGATCGAGCCGGTTTGGTATCTGCCGATTGTGCCGATGCTGCTGATCAACGGTGCGGACGGTATCGGTACGGGGTGGGCGACGAAGATTCCGAATCACAACCCGCGCGACGTGATCGCGAACATCCGCCGGATGCTGAACGGGGACGAGCCGAAGCTACTGACGCCGTGGTACAAGAACTTCCGCGGTGTCGTTGAGTCGGTCGGGCCGCAGAAGTACATTACGGCGGGCAACGTGTCTCTACTGGACGGGGAGAAGATCGAGATCTCGGAGTTGCCGATCGGCACGTGGACGCAGACGTACAAGGAGAACGTGCTGGAGCCGCTGCTGCACGGCTCGGACAAGCAGAAGGCGGTGATCTCCGACTACAAGGAGTACAACACGGACACGACCGTGCGCTTCGTGGTCTCGTTCCTGGGGGGCGAGTACGCGAAGCTGTACGCGGAGGACGGTGGCTTCCATCGAGTGTTCAAGCTGACGAGCTCGATATCGACCGCATCGATGAACGCGTTCGACGACAAGAGCTATCTGAAGCGGTACGCTCACGCGAACGAAATCTTCATGGAGTTCTACACGATTCGACTGGATTACTACGGGAAGCGGCGTACGTACCTGCTCGGCATGCTGCAAGCGGAGGCGGACGCGCTGTCCGATAAGGCGCGCTTTATCATGGAGAAGTGCAACGGCACGCTGGTGGTGGAGAACAAGAAGCGCAAGGCGCTCATCGACGAACTGATCAAGCGTGGCTACCGGGCGGATCCGATCAAGGAGTGGAAGCGGCGCGTCCAGCAGGACGAGCAGCAGGAAGAGGATGCCGATGAGGGTGGCGAAGAGGAGGAGGAGCAGGAGGACGTGAAGCCGGGCAAATCGACGGCGAAGGGCGGTGCGAAGGGCCCAGTCGATCCGGAGAAGGCGTTCCAACGGCTGACGGACGTGAAGAAGTTCGACTACCTGCTCGGCATGTCCATGTGGATGCTGACCGAGGAGCGGAAGAACGAGATACTGAAGCAGCGCGACCAGAAGCTGGCCGAGCTGAAGGCACTGCATGCAAAGACGCCGCAGGTTCTCTGGATTGACGATCTCGATGTGCTCGCCCAGAAGCTGGATGAGGTGGAGGAGAAGGAACGACTGGACGCTATAAGCACGGAGAAGAAGCTGAAGGGTGCAGCGGGTAAGGCGTTCAGTGGCGCCGGCCGCATGGTGGGTGGGGCGCGCAAGACCGCCATCGACGACACGAAGCCGAGTCTCGACGCGGAGGCTATTCGATTCCGCCTGTCGGAGGATCTGCTGAAGAGGTTCGAGAAGGCGGCCGCCGGCAAGGTGAAGAAAGAGAAGAAGGAGCCGGGTGAGAACGGGGCGGACGGTGGTGGTGAGGAGGGTGACGAGTTCGACGCGTTGGTTGAGGGCGGCGAGAAGCCTAAGCCGAAAGCTCGAGTGAAGAAGGAACCGAAGGAGCCGAAGGCGCCGAAAGCACCGCGGGTGAAGAAGGAGAAGGCTGCACCGGGTGAAAAGACACCGGCCAAACGGGGACGGGTAAGTAGCGGTGTTGAAAGGATGAGGGACCATGAAGTCGAATATGTGCATTGCTGATACTTACCGTTTTCTGCTCTGTTCATTTATCGAATCAGAAAAAGAAGGCTACCTCGTCGGACGAAGAAGGTGACTTCAACTCGGACATGAGCGGAGACGATTTCGCCTCACCGGTGAATGTACCCTCGCGCGAGAGGACTGGCAGACGTGCGGCAGCCTCTAAGGTATGTACGGGGACCATTCCTAATCTGGGAACTTGTATGTCCTAGCTTCAATCAAGTGTTTACATTCGCTTTTAAAATCGCACAAGGACATTAGTCTGGCTACCGGACAGATTGTAGGATGATACATATGGTTATGTATGCAGTTCTGGACCCGTTTTTAGCTTAAATACCGTATGACTTTACTTGCTTTAACGTGGTCCTCAATCTATTATCGACATAACTCCAAACAGATAAACTACAGCGCGCTGGACGGTGGCGAGGACGACGAAGATGTTTTCAACCGTTCCGACGACGAAATGTTCGACAATGATCCCGAAGGCCGTTCGAAAGCAGCCGTTGACAGCGATGTGGAGGAGATGCCGGCGCCAAAACTTTCCAGCGTGGTCGATCTCGACGAAAGCGATTCGTCACCGGTGAAAAAGAAACCGGGCCCGGCGAAGAAACGTGTGCTTGGGCCAAAGGCGGCGGCAACGACCACCAAGACGACCGCGGGTGCCAAACGTGGCCGGAAGGCAGCGGACAGCAGTAGCGAGGCGGATAAGCCCGTAAAGGTGAGAACGCAAGAGGGGGGTTGTGGTTTCGTGCACGCATATGACATGTGGTTCTAAACTTTCTGCTTTTATTATTTTTCACAGAAATCGAAGAAGAAGATAATAGACAGCTCGGAGGACGAGGATTCGCCCGCGATAAATGATGATTCCGATGATTCGGACTTCTAAACTGCAGGACGTGCTGTACCAGAGGAGTCGCTGGAGCGAGAGAGCACCACCACCTGAGAGAGGAGATAAATATATACATATATATCGGTATCTTACCATTTAGTGAAACAGATGCAGTGTACCGCAGTACCTGCGTGATTTTACTTTATTGCACACCAACCTACCGTTGTAATTCTTTACATGTTAATTTTAAATTCCTATTTTATATGCCTGATTCACTACTTAAACGATTAGCGATAAAACGAAATATTGATATTTCGAAGCGAAGAACGTGCTTCTCTGTGCGTCCAGAAATGAGTCGTAATTGGCCGTAATCGCGGGGGTGAGCAAATGAGTAATAGAAGTATTAAAAGCAAAGAGATGCTGAAATGCGCCCGTTTATTCGTGTGTTTGTGTGCGTGTGTATGTTGCTATTTTTCTGATTTTGGAACATTAGATCTTGTATCACTCTGTCCCTCTCACACGATGCACTAGGGAGTTTACTAAGCAGCAAGGTTATATTGGTCATTTGTGTTAACGTTTTTAATGCACTCACACAGACACGCTCGCGCGCCTAACGCACAACACTGAATCCCTCTGATAAAGCAGTGCCGATGTTACAATAAATTCCATTGTAACTTGATCTATGTGTGAACACTATTAGTGGAACGATAACACGGAATAAAAGTGGGCAGAATATGACATATAGGTTACTAAGACGTGAGAGAGAGAACAGAAAATGAAGAAAAGTAATAGACACATTTCCATGGAGGATCAATCTGGGGTTCGGTAGGTGGAAGGACCGTCTAAACGTAGCTATTTACTATAAACGTTTACTATCACCACTACATAATGTATTACCATAAACAGATAAAGTACAATGTAACTTGGGATCACACCTCCACCCACCATCACCAGCAGGATAAGAGGAAAATCATTTCTGGAGACGGGGTGAGGAAGGTAGGAACAGAAAACAAGCAAGCATTGGTTTGGCTCCCGCATTGAACGTATTGGGTGGGGATGTTTTGAGTGAAGGTGTCCGTAGTTTGTGTCCCGTGTAGAATTTACCAAAGTGGATCCTGCTCCATTTTTCTTTTAAATCAAATAACATGAAATAAATATTGTAGATACTTTGTACAAAAAATGCGTGTTCTCTTATTGCTGCAAGGGGTGAAATGTGGAACACTTTCCTGATTTGTGTTCTTCGTTTTCATCTGGCAGGCTAATTATTCTTCAACATCTTCAACGGTGTTGATCCTTGGCCATGCATGGAATAGCCCCGGCATGGTGATTGCTGTTTTTTTTAAATATGCTGTTGACAATGGAGGATTCAACCGTCTGCACACGGGAATGCAGCTATTCAGTGATACTGGTGAAATAAGGAGTGCTTCCGCTGAGATCTTCGGCAGTGCGATGGCTGACAAGTGGATCACGGTGAACTTGAACCCATTCTGGAATGATGCCAATCTACTGAGCCCAAGAAGTTTATCAGCCTGCCTACAGAACAAGCTGAGATTGTAATACATAAATGGTACCTAGTCTTCGAGTAAGGAACACTACACTACTACCAGCGGACAATAAACAAAATTCAATAATTGCTGATAAGGGTGCTTGTTATATGTTTTTTTTCTTTCAACATCATCTCCCACTTAGTACACGTAATTAACGGATTCATTAAATTTCTTTCAGCTGTACACATGTATAGCATAATCCTTTTGTAACAAAAAATAGTTCGGATCTAACCATAGTCGACAGTATGGAATAAACGATACAATAATCAATTTCATCTCATCACATAGTCCAAGAACACCGTACCATAAATTGTTGATAATAAATCAACGAGAATCATCGATTGGTGTAGCTTTAGAAATTCAGAATGCCATTAAAAAATGGAACTTTACGGTTTAAAAAAGGAAAGTTTCATGCTGATTCTTGGAGGCTCGCGGACGAAACTACTTTAAAGTGGTCGTACTTCGAGCTATTAAGCTGTTGGAATCTTGAACAGACAACAACCCGAGCTTCATTATGTTTTACACGCAAAGGCTTTATGTAGTTAAAAAAACAATAATAATAACAAAGCATTAGTTAACCACCATGGAAAAAACTGAAGATGAACCAATTCGATTTGATTGATAACAAGTCATGAAACAACCATTTTTGCGAATATTTTAGACAACTTTAACATTGAAACGAGCAATGCAATATACACAAACAAACAAGTATAGATATACGTTTTTTAGCAACATTCCGCCACTAATCAAATCAACAACCATGAAGCCTTCCAAATATAAACGAAACAACGCTAATTATCCAGTAAAACGGTTGCTTGTAGACATCGTGAATGCTATCTTTATGAAACACGAACCACCGAAACAATACTACACAACCGGACACAAACACCAGCGGACGCATCAACCCCAATCTCCATGGTAACCGACGAAAGGAACTACACACTATGATCTGCTATCAACTTTCCGACGGCACACATACGAATTTCTCACCAAAGGACACTTTCTTATGGAGCACGCACACACACGACCGTTTTAGCTTTTCACCTCCGATTCCAGAGCGTATTTTTTCTCTTCACGTTTATTCCACTTATCGACACAAAAACTTCCCACAAAACTGATGGTTTGCGTGACCTGTTTCTTTTAAACCATCCGCTGGATCAGTTCGTTGATCTTGTCCTCACGGTTGCCAAAGTCACCGCCCTCGACGTAGTGGTTGTTCTTCTTGCGCCAGCCGCCGGTCGGCGTGTTCAGCTTGAACGGCCACAGGAAGTTGCTCACCTTCTTGAAGCACGCGCCGCCGGTGTAGATGTGGTACACCATGTCCTCCACGCACTGCAGACGGTGTCCGCGGAGCTTACGCTCGATCACGAAGTTGTCGGTGATCGGAATGCGGCTGTGTCGGTGCTGTAAGGGGAGGGAAACACACGAGCAGACTGTCAGCTAGGGTACGCCTTGCGCGTCAGGATTCGGTTGTAACAACGCACCTTAACGAAGCCACGCTTGTAGATCAGATGACGAACGGACCGCAGCGTCGGGTAGCCGTAGGTAATGTAAGGCTCAGCAATGCGGAGCATGTTCTTGGTGGCCTTGTTCAGCTTGATGAACGTGCCATTGTTAATCTGGCGCAGACGGAACAGCTGCAGCACCTTGCGCACCTTCGGGGCAACCTTGTTGATACTGTACGGCGAAAGGAAGGAGCAAGCAAGCACGCACGTTAGAACAACCCCACAAGGGCCCAAACTCCCGACCCGCCGAAGGACACTCACCCACGGATACGCATGACGAACGCAACCTTCGGCTCAGCCGGGATGTAGATGTTGCCCTTCTTCTTGGCAATGCGGGCCTGCTCCACGACGGCACGCTCCTTCTTCAGGTAGTTCTTCTCATAGTTGAGCGCACGCAGCAGGTTCTGCTTACGACGCAGCAGACGCACCGCACGGATCTTGCGGCGCTGCAGCAGCATGTTCGGGCGCTGGCCCTTCTTGCATTTGCTGATCTTCAGCCACGATTCCGGCACCACGGGCAGCTTCTTGACCGCCTTCTTCTTCACCACACCATCGGCCGCTTTCGGCTTCTCTTCCTTCTTGGCGGCGGGTTTCGCATCGGCCGGCTTTTTAGCGGCCTGCGGCGCAGTCTTAGCCTTATCAGCCATCTGTGACGGTTGGAAAATGCACGGTTAGCGGTTGATTTCTACGCGCGCGGCCAAACTTTCGGGGAGAAAAACAATGCACCGTTCCTACCTTCAGCACGTTGTACGTCGAAAAGACCGAAAAAGTAGGAAGTTGTCATCAGTTGGTAGCCCTGATTTTTGACAGGCCGCCGGCTGTTAACAAGACGCTGACAGGACAAACAGCAGAACAAGGTTGATAGAAGCGCCGGCACACCTTATACCAGATTGTAGTTTGAATCGAAATGACGGTTGAAAAAATATTGTAGGCGCGGAAATCTTTCGTGAGGAATAAATGTTTTGTTAGGAGGGATTTATTGTAAAATAACATTGGAATGGATAGTCAAAAATTTATTGAGGTATTGGGGATAGTGGTATACGGTGGTTTGGCTGATTTTTTTTGTGAATAATATGTTGATCAAAATTTCAGACAAAACAAAAATACATGCCATGCATATTGTGCCAATATTTCTATTCCTGTTCAATTGTGTCTCTCGACATATAAGACAACTTTATACTTGATATTATGCTACTGTTGTACTCATGTAGCTGACAGTAATTATACATGACTGAGTTTTGCTTACGATGGAAGGTTATAACGCTATACTAACGCTATCACAGGAAACGACAATGAAAGGTACGTACGTTTAGCATCCAGCCATGTTTCAAGACTAACTAAACGACCTGACAGAGACGAGTCGAACGATTCATAGAGGTCAACTACTACTTTCTTTTTAAACCTGAAAACAGTAGAACATTCCCTCTTATGCATTTTAAGAAGCTCAACGCTTGTTGAAATATACACATTCGAAGTACATTTATTGACATCGATAGCTCTCTTCACAAATGGGAAACATCAAACTTACAATCCACGTATGATATAACACGTGGCGAGTCATTTTATTGTCAGTAAATACTTCAGCTTCGTACAGAGTGTCTGATTGCATTGTACTATATTTCGTCGTCTTGCCGTGGCTGACACACTACATACGGACAATCTCCACACTGCCACCGCGGCGCGGATCGAACGCAGCCTGCACCGTATGCTTGGCCGCATCCTGCACAATGCCGGTCGCTGCGGCAAACCCAGCATCGGGCGTCTTCTCCCTCACCTGGTGTCCTTTAGCCACCAGCCCGTCCAGTATCGACTGCGGGAATCCCGTCTCGTAGTCCACCCACATCGGGGCCAGTTGGTGGTGGAGCCGCTGCTCCTTCATAATTGTGTCGAGATCGTCTCCGAACACCAAATGACGGTAGATCATGACGGCCGTGGCACTGGTGATGCGGGAACCACCCGCTCCACCCAGAACCATGCGCACCGCCCCGTTCCGATCGGTTACGATCGACGGTGTCATGGAAGAGAGTGGGATCTTGCCTGGAGCGATAAAGTTGGCCGGTGAGGCAGGCAGTCCGTACGTGTTGACCGTACCGGGCGTGGAAAAGTCGTCCATCTCGTCGTTCAGGATGATGCCCGTCAATTGCGATCTGATTTTGGCTCCAAGACTGCGTAAAAATGTACACAAAAAGAGGTGGATTATCAAAAGGATCTGTTCCTTTCCAGATCAAAAGGATCTGCATTTCACTACTCCGCTGCGTACAGATAATTGATGGTGCTCGTCGCCGACACAGCGTCCCCGTTCGGTGCCAGCACACATATATGGGCCGTTCCTTTGTCCTCCACATCGGCGAATTCGGCCCCGTAGTACGCGAAATCCGCGTGGGTCCGTTCGTCGTTGATCAGCGTCTCTCGAATGTGGGCGGCAAACGCCGGATCGGTTAGGTTGCGTATCACCTCCACCGCTTCCGGTGTGAAAACAGGATCGCCGATGCGTGTCCTTAGCCCGTACGCAAACTTCATACTCTCCACGATGCGATGCCAGGTGAGAGAATCCTTCGGATTCATGTCCGTGTAGCCATCGAGGATGCGCAGCATAAAGTTCTGTACCGTGCCACTGGCCGGGACTCCGATCGAGTGGACTTGCTCTCCAGACTTCAGCGTCACCGTGTCAGGTTCCTCCCAGCGAGGCCTTATCGTGAGAGAGAGAGAGATAGAATGACCGATGTGATTAGCACAAGCGAGAGCCGTTATTAGGATAGCCCTACCTGTAGCTTAGGAAGTCCTCCTCTTCGATGACGCTTCCGAACGACTTCAGATCTTTCATCAGCAGCTTTAGCAGCGTACCGTTGCGACTGTACAACGCATCGACACCTTCCCGTGCCACAATGCGCAACGTCTCCGCTAGCTTCAACCGCTTGATCGTATCGCCCTGCTGCCACGTGCGGTTCGTCGCCGGATTGATGAACACCTCCCTCATGGACGGCTCGGCGTACAGTTGCTTTTCCACGCGATTCAAAATCCGGCTCAGGTAGGGTGTCACCAGGTGTCCGCGTTCACACAGCTCCACCGTCGGCTGCACCAACGTCGCCCAGTCCAGCTTACCGTACCGTCGATGCAGCTCCCAGTAGCCTTTCAGCTCGCCGGGAACGGCCACCGTCAGCCCACGCGTGTCCTGGCCGCGGTTCTTTGCCGCGCTCAGCATACTCCGCTCCGACGCTGCCGGTGCCGTTTCACGCGCGTTCAGCGTTTCGATCGTACCGTTCGCTCGATCGTAGATCGTCAGCAGGAAGCCTCCACCGAGACCCATGCTCTGCGGGCAGGTCACACCTTCGCAGAACAGTGTCGCAATGGCGGCGTCCGCTGCGGTACCATTGAGCCGGAGGATTTTGGCCCCGATCGCGGCACACTCGTCGCCGTTGGCAACGACCGCACCGGTCGGCTGCTGGACGATGCGTCCGGATCGTTGCTCCGTCGAAATGTTGCCCTGGGTGGACAGCACGAACACGACCGTCAGGATCGTGACGATGATCACCGCGATCAGCAGGGTGAGAATAGTTCTCCGCTTCATGGTTGCTTTCAAAATGTTGCTTGCGTGGGCTTAAATCTTAATGTCTTTTGGACACAGCAAGAAAACGGAAGATGTTACGACAGCTGAGCAGCTTGCGAACAAGTTACGGAACGTTCATGGTTAGTATGCTACGAGCACCGACGCCAAACTAATCTATTGTTATTAATTTCTGTTAGTACGAGATCCCTCTTCCAGCCCGCTGGAAGTATGCGTGTTGGGAAGATGCAAAGCATTGCTACCCATGCTGGTGATAACAAGGCGCTAATAACCCGTGGTGACCCTGCGCTATGTGTCTTATACACAGAGCGTCACAGGGCACCAAACGTAAAAAGCTATGCTCGGTTAGTATGCGAAGATTAGTCATGGCGTTGCGTGCCGCGAGAGAGTGTAGATGATTGCCCCTAGATGATGCAGCAATTCGCTAGTGCTCGCAGTGATTACGATCGTAGACAAGCAGGTGCTAAGTACTGGAATGTAAACCAGCTGTTTTACTCTGATAAAGATCGTTTGTTTTTATTGTACAAAAATTGGTAACTAAAACGACGATTGTACAAATCGGCGGACATAACCTAAAAGCAATATCGCTAACGAGAGGCAAGCGGTACGAGCACCTTCTGATGCATCTCCACTACCTCCACACTACCTAGTGGCACCTAGTGCGCGTGCAATAACGACGCTTTCGTAGACGACTCGCGGCGGCCGCTGGGAGTTGGTTTCTAGTCGTTCAGGTAGGCAATACTACCCGACCGCCGCGGATCCCACGTAGCTTCGAGGAAATTGTTCGCATGGCGCACGATCGCGGTCAGTGCCGCGAATCCGCCATCGGAGGCCGCCTCGTTGCAGACGTGACCGCGCTCCCGCAAACCCGCGATCACGACCGGATCGAAGTCCTTCTCGAACTCGACCGACATCGGTGCGAGCTGGTGGTGCATCCGGGGCGTCTTGATGATCGTGTCGAGCAGCTCGTCGAAGATGACGTGTCGCACGATCAGCTGGGCCGTCGCGGTGGTGATACGTGAGCCGCCCGCGCTGCCGACCACGATCCGCACGTCGCCCGTATCGTCCGTGACGATCGTCGGTGTCATCGACGACAGCGGGCGCTTGCCGGGCGCGATGAAGTTGGCCGGCGATGCCGGCAGCCCGTACGAGTTGATCAGCCCGGGTGTGGAGAAATCGTCCATCTCGTCGTTCAGCACGATTCCGGTCGAGGTGGAGCGCACCATGGCACCCAAGCTGTTTGGACGATGACGTCAGGGAATAGTGTCACAGCAGTTCTTAACACGCACACTGTCATCGCGGGGGAAAAAAAACTTACATATTGTTGATCGTGCTCGTGACGGCCACGGCATCGCCGTTCGGGGCGAGCACGGACACGTGCGCCGTCCCGCGATCCTGCTCGCTGGCGAACTCGGCACCGTAGTGTGCGTACTCCGGGTGCGTCTGATCGTCGCGTATGGTTTCGGCGATGTACTGCGCGTACGCTTTGCTGGACAGCTTGTCCAGCACCTCCTCAATGCCGGGCACGAAGGCCGGATCGCCGAGGCGCGTGCGCAGACCGTACCCGTGCTTGAAGCTCTCGACGATCCGGTGCCACGACAGTGGATCACCCTGCCGCAGATCGCCATAGTTGCTGAGGATGTTCAGCATGTAGTTCAGAACGGGGCCACTGCCGGGCAGTGGGATCGAGTAGACTTGACTAGAGTTTCTAATACTGGTATGTGCCGGGGCTACCCACCGTGGTCTGCGAAGCAGGGAAACGAACGTTATCTTTGCCCTATTGGACCCTGTTTGCCTCGTACTGGAACTCCACTACAGGACGACAGGCTGATTTGAGTGTTGTTTTTCAGAGAATGAAACTGCAAAGACGCGCGTGCGCACTGCAGTGGAGTTCCTGAAGGACACGAAACACCTACTCATAGTTGTAGAAGTCATCCTCGGTGATGATAGCGCCAAACTGTTTGAGATCGCGCATTAGTTTCGGCAGCAGCGTTCCGTTGCGACTGTACAGTGCGTGCACACCCTCGTTCGCTATCACTTCCAGCGCATCGGCCAGCGTGGGCCGCTTGAGTAGGTCCCCCTCGAGCCAGGTGTTCTGTGTGGCCGGATTGATGAACACCTGCGCCAGCGTCGGCTCGTCCCGGATTCGCTGCTCGCGGCCCTTCAAGATACGCTCCAGGTAGCCCGTGACCTGGTGTCCCTCGCGGCACAGTCGTACCGTGGGCTCCACCAGCTCCTTCCACGCGAGCCGCCCATACTTCTGGTGCATCTCCCAGTAGCCTTTCAGCTCGCCCGGCACGGCAATGGCCAGGCCACCCTGGACCGACGATTTGTTCACGTACATGTCGCGCGTCGCGCCGGCCGGTGCCACTTCGCGCGCCACCAGCGCCTGGGCCGTTCGCGTCTCACGGATGTAGATCGTGGCGAGGAAGCCACCGCCGAGCCCGGCGCTCTGCGGACAGGTGACACCCTCACAGAACAGGGTCGCGATGGCGGCATCGACTGCGGTTCCATTACGGCGCAGTACGTTTTCGCCGATCGCGGCACATTCGATGCCGTTCGACGTGACGGCTCCACCGGTAAGGCGAGCGTGTGATGGCGTCTGATCATCATCGTCGTTAGAACGCAGACCCAGCACTAGGCCGACAACGAGCGCGACGATCACCAGCGCTGCTAGGATCGATAGCAGCAATAGCTTTTTCTTATTGATATTCAATCTGCAATGTGACACCAGATCAAACAGACATGCATGTAGGGAGCTGTTGAACGAGCGACACCATCTCGAGCCACCACTTGGGACGGGCGGATAACGTGGCCAAAACAAAAACAGTCCACGTGCGAGAAGTCATCGTATCAGGAAGTGGACGGTTGTAACACGAAGACAATGCGTTGAAGTCTTTATGAGCGTGAGGGCGCTATGAGCGGACAATCAAATGATGTTGGAATGAGTCGTTTTACTGGTAGCTAAACTTCTTCACGGTTAACTGCTTCAAGAGTTCCTCTTGTAGATCCACTTGTACCAAGATGTCACGCATGGGAAAGTTCTGACGTAGAACAGAAAATTACCAGAATTCCTACAAAATAACTCTGGGCATTCCCTCACCTACCCACCTACTCAACATACCACAGGGTTGTCGTAAACGATAAGCTGAACGAGCCAGCAATAAATGCTATCATCACTGATAACTCCGCACCGCATGGCGTATCTAACGAATGGTTTGCGTGCCAGGCGAGGATCACAAACGCTACGGATCGCAGTTTGCGATGTCACTCCTCCCAATAGAACGGCAATCGTATCCACGACACACGAGCCCCGCCTGAAGTTTGTGGGGGTTTATTTGGCCTAGCGGTAGTGTCGTTTAAATTGCAATTACAAGCTATAGCTGGCACTACAACAACACCTCCACCACTTGAGCAGGCTTTAGGAGGCGCTAAGAAGCACCACACTTCCACAAATCTCCAACTCGAGTAGGGTGAAGGCACGCGAGGGAAGAGCGACAACGGTTTAAGCTGAAGTCGAGAAGTTGGAGCCCGGGCCGTTTGTTTCCAACACGCTAGTTCCAAAAGCGACGCTTGTTGCCGTCGCTGATGTAAAAAGTGGCCCGGCCACGTTCTCCCGGCTTTCGCGCGCGTTGTTGGTGCACACGCTACGTGAAACAATTGTATAACAATAAAACCGAAACCTCCCCCCCCCCCCCCCACGCTGTGTTGCTAATTGTTGGTCGGAGATCCCTCACGCGGTAGCGTAGCAGGCGGTGACGGATAATTAGTATGGTTTGGCTGGACTGCAATTATGGGGTGGAATGGTTCATAAATAGCTGAAAATTTGCCTACCGCGTACTTCGGAGACAGTGTTTTTGTTTTCGCGCTCGTGCAGTTTTGTTTTATACTCCAATTAAGGTTTAAGGTGAGATAGTCCAATTTGTGTGTCTTGCGTAGAGTGCAGTAATTGTTCGAACAAAAAACATGCATAATTTAAAACCTGACAAGAGATGCAGGAGCCCATCGCAACGAGCAGCATACGTCACCTTGAAGTTATTGACAGGTGCGCATGCCCTTGCACGAAACCGCGGAGTAGGCGGGAAATGGGTCTGTTTTCGTTCGTAATGGGTTTGATTATTTTCGGTGGAACACGAGTACAAGTCTCTCCGGTGTCGCAATGAGCCGCGAATTCCTTTCGGTAACAAAAAAGAAACGCTGTAAGATAATCAAATGGTCATGTTCGGTGCGCTACCGTAAATGATAAAATTCTACCTTGTAGAACAACTATTCGAGTAGGTATTGTGTTAGTAGCAATTGTGTGGTCGTTGAAAAAAGGAAATAAAAAAAAATCAACGGCCATTTGCACTCTCATATTACTACATTCAAAATTCTTTTTCATTAAATTCTTAAAAGCATTTTTCGAATAACCACAATTTTCTCCGCGTTCCCAAAAAAGTATATATGAACTATCGAAACATCTAGTACAGATTTAGGAGCACACAACCCAACAATTGATACACCGGCAAAGGCTTAGGAACATTGCTATGAATGTTGTAATTAGTGTGCAACTTTCCAAATTTAAAAAAGGAAAATGTGCAGAAATGCTTCAGCAGTTTCGTCACAATTGTTGGAAACGCTGCACAAACTTGTCCACAACAGGAACATGTTTTTGGTGTTGCTTTAAGTAACGATCAGGCGGTTGATCAATGTCCGCAAATTGAAATTCGCGACACTTCTATGCTTAGCTAATAAATGTCACTGCAGGCCCGACATATAGACTATCAGCAGCAAATTGGCTACTGATTGAAAGAACCAGTCCTAGATTCCGGTTCGTTTTCGGTTTGCGCCAACAGTTCCATCTATCAAAACCCTAATGACAGTTGTGCCAATTTTATTGAGATGCGTGATTGACTTTGGCCCCGATTGGGATGAAATGGGTAGCGCCTTTATTCATTCGCATCTATCAACTCCTAAACGACTAGAACATTCGCCACGTGGGCGAGAAGGAAATGGGGTATTGACACACCGCATTTGGTGTCAAACATATGGCGGAGCTATTTTTGGACCGATGCTTTTGTCGTCAGAAATTGCGCCAAGGCGATGGCGGCGGTGGAGACAAGCAAAATGTGCTTTGTACACCGTGCATGTCTTTCAATTATCTCCTATTTCGTCAATTCGCATTCAAATAGAGAAAGGATCCCCGCTCACGCTCCTCCTGTCAGATCCCTTGCTAGCGCCGAGCACCCGCTTGTATCAATCAGTCATGGGTTCGCCGCGAGTGATATGGTCGCATTATAGCGACAAATGAGAATCAAAGAAAAATAAGATACAACATAGATTGCGCAACCCAGCTGATTGAAGCCCGCCAGCAGTCTGCGAGCTCCACACAGGGCGCGGGCAGCCCGTGATGTTGCTTTCTCCACACATGATCACAAGCTCCAGGCACATGGCCGTTCTGGCGTTTTGAGATTGAGATTGGATTGGATCGGGAGGTTGACCCATTGTATGGAGGCTGATTTGCCACGCTTCAACTGCACCATGGCCAACTTTACACCCAACTCACGGACAGTCAAGGCCGTACAACGACTGACTGATCGCAATGGTACATGCAAATGCTATACATACAATAATTCTGTTTAGTGTGTTGTTTTTTTTTTCTCTTGTTGCTCCAACAATTCTATTATTCTCATTCGAACGAGAACGATGGCGCTCATCGTCGTGGCCATCATTACCGTGTAATGTATTCATTGCCCGCCCGGTGAAGTACCTACCCAGACGACCCCGGCACACACGGAGAAGCAGCATGAGCAATTCTATAGACAATTTCCACCCCCCCATTAGATTCGGCACAGTGGAGGCGGGTGATTCCCATGTCCGCTTCGACGAGCTGCACCGGGCGGGAGTACTAGAGACTCCGAAATTCAGGTTTGACCGCCGATTGGCGGCAGTGACTGCCACGTGGCGATATGGGCGACAGAAAATGGCAAATCATCTTCGCACGCTGTTTTACTCACAAAATCAGGATTAAAGGACGTCATTATTGCGTACATTTAGCGAGATAAAAACGAAACAATCGCACGAAACTCCGGTTATCTACGGCTGGCGAGGTGCCTACACATGGACACCTTCTATTACCGGTTATTCTTCCACGATGAGCGCGTTATCGGAGCCGCTGTAAAGTCGTAAACCCCTGGCTTCGATAATGTCGAACGCTTGTTCGATACACGATCGAGGAGGTGTGTGTGTGTGGGTGCGCGTATGTTTACGGTGCGGTGTTGTCTAACATCGTGCTAACTTTGTTTGTACTAAGCGGCGATAATAGAGAGTGTTCAATGAATGCCGATCCTGTGCGCTGATCGATGGACGGATCTTCCACAGCGACAGGGAGATGAACAGACAAGATACTTGGTGAAGAACTCAACCCCCTAACATTGTCTTTTGCTGCCTAGAATGACCCGCATTGTACGTTTGTCTGCGATCGAGATCTGGACGAGCAAATGTAAGGAATCCCGCATAATAAGCAGTGCGTCCAGTTGCGTGCCTTACGCGAGATGATGGGTGCATGTGTGTGTGTGTGATTTTACCCACTAGATTATGTCAAATGCAGAGGAAATGATCACCGATGAGATGACGGCCGTGTGTGCGAGTTGGGTATGAGAACACTGAAACCGCATTGCTGTTAATCGTCCTGCGATTGATCGATCGACTCTCGCAGGTACGGGTGCCACAGTTAATCTTTGCTCAGGTGCTGCTCGTAGTGGGTTATTTTCTGTGTGTGCTGCTTTGCCTGCTGCGTAAGTTAAATGACGGTTGCGCTAACTTACATCATGTTCACCCCGTTGGACGACACTGGCGGATGGAAACTGTCGCCGATCTGACGAAACGTTCACGTTAACGACCAGCTAAAACCAATGGCTACAGATAAAATCACAACGCTCAGCAACGACAACAAAGTTCACAATAGAATCACAGCGGAAATCGTTCACTGCCAGTTCAATCACAACAACGAGAATCGCACAACCGCTCGCGGGTGGTAAGTATCAAAATCCGCTCCAAATGGTGCAGGTGGAACACTCAGGAGGCACACGCAGCAAAATCGATCACCCCGTAGAAAAACCACATCTCTAGTGTGCCACCACCGAACCTCGACTGAGCCGACTGATAGGAGCCGCCGGGAGATATGAACCACCTTAATATACTGTCCCGTGTGTGTGGCCCACTCTGTTGCCGTACAAGTGGCTCCCCACTTGCAAACAGACACAGGCGGCGTGCGAGAAAGTCAGACCGGCGCAGAGGAGGAGGATCGCGTAGAGTTTCGTGTACTTCGCGGCACGGCCGTACTACTAGGCACGGCGTGGCTGAATACTAGAAGGGAGCGAGGAAAAAAAGAGGCGCGCGCGCGCGCGATCCCGCCACTACACAATCAAAGATAATTGTCTGCGCGACATGCAGCATATTAACTATCTCTCATTGGCGAGTGTTGATGCGCGAACTCGCTGATCGATAGGGAGAATTCGATAAAAAGGAAGCGTACTTATTAAAATCGCGATAGTGCGTTCGTTCGAATACGGATGTTTAGAATTAGATTCGGAGTCGTGCCGTTCCAGTTCAACAAACACTTTTATTCTGGTGAAATGTTTGATGAAGCTGCACATGCGAAGATTCGTATCTTAGACCGGATTCGTATATCTCGAAAGATTAATTCTTTCACGAAAAGTTGTGCATCTTACATGCCATTTTTTAATCATCCTGTATGCATGCATGTATAACAATTTTTGTTGCTTATCTGTGCATAAAACAGATAGAAAAGAAGAAATAGAAACACCACGCGGTTTGCGGGTTCAGTTTTCTTTGCCATATTCAGGAACTGTTGCAGTTGAGTCTGCCACCTCTCCAACGTTTTTACACGTTTTCTGAGTTCGCACTACATACGGTGGATTAATTGTTCATAGTTAATCGATTAATAGAAGTTTGTTATGCTGGTTTTAATTAATAAAATAGGTAGAGAAAACGTTTACCATAAAACAGCCCACCTTGCTTATTATGCTTGGGTGTTTATCAAAGTAGGTTAAGATCTAAACCCACTCAGCTATGCGTCAGAATAGTGTGAATTCAATAGATCCCGTTTTCAGAATTATATATTGAATAATAAATGTGGTTGTAGTAAGGAAATACAAGTTAGAGTTAGTTATAGTACAATACATATAGAAATACAGCAACACTTTTTGAACAATTCACTTGCTATTCATTTTATTATTCTTTATCATGATCACGACAAGGATACGAATTCTGCTTCTTTCTTGTAACACCCAACACCAAACGAAGAGCAATTTACTGCAAGAATAGGATCAAGCTCACAATTTGATTAGCCACGTGACTCCACTCTGTTGGAGCTGTTTGGAGTTAATTACGTAACATTCATTTCTACTAATCGATAATCGATACGAGCTACCTAAAGTCTACAGATCAATCGATCATACGCTTACCAGATCAACTTGATGCACTTTAATCACACACCAATATACCCAACCACAACTCAATGAGGTGCGATTTTAAAATCTGAACTCAAAGCTGCTCCGATGGAAGTGTTCGAACTATCGGCAAATTGAATACGCCCAATTATTGGCTACGCGACCGCTTTTTGCCTTTGTTTGTTTACATTAGGCTAAATCCGTCAAAGGTGATCATCAGCAAACGATCAGCTGGAAATTTCCATGTCAATGTGATAAATACACCCTTGCACACCGGTGCATTTGAACTTCATTTATAATTCGTTCGCAGGCAATACAACATTTCTTGAATTCCTGAACATTTCTTTATTCTTAAATAGTTCATAGAGTAACATGAGTTTATAACGTGCAATCGCGAAGAGGGCACACTCAATCTTGAACTCGTTCCACCCATTCATGAAGTGGTTATTCTGTGTAGTTAGAGATCAACCTCGTACAGGTCGATACAATTCCGTCATTGTGAGCATTCCTTTACAAAGCTCTGTTCTGTTTGCACATTTGCACAGCACAAGATTCGATAATATTTTTGCACTCAAAAATAGTAAGCGTCGACCCCTGTAATAAATGCAAAAAACCCTTTGTATAACTGGTAACGTTACTCGTCGGTTAACGCGTTGTGTTATTGGATTTTTCAACTTTTTCCGGTTTACCACAGTTATTTGGGCAAATGACGCAGTGTGTTTGAGTTTTTTTTTACAGAAAAAATGATTTTTACTGGACAATAATGCTGCAAACAACCAATCAGTTGCGCCTTTCTTATCCCGGTTTAAATGATTGATCACTTTTCACGATAAAAAAACGCAAAAATGGCTAAAACCATGAAACACACATGCACTTTCAACTGTGGTATTCAATTTCTGCTCGAATGCACGGATAAACGAGCAGCTGCGAAACGGTTTCGGTTTCGGTTTCGTGGTGGAAAACCAAGGAGCTCAAGGGTGCTTTACATTTCGTATAACGACCTGAGAAACGACGGATGTCAAATTTATCGCTTGGTCGTTCAAGCTTCATTCGTGCATTGCAGGAAACCTTGAGGCGAGAATGCTGTCAAACCGCGGTGTATTTCGATCAAAATTGTGTGGAGTTTGAAAATCATCGTTTTTAACAAAAAATCTTTTTTCATACAAAAAGTGATCAAACTATATATTAATAAATTTAAAGCAGTATATTTTGGAAATTTTGTGAGGTATCGCGTTTACACGTACGTAGTGGGAACCAGACGAGAAATCCCGTCGTTTGACGTCTCGCTAGGTCTTCTCGCATCGTTCTCGCATCAGGTCGTCATACAGACATGTAAAGCCCGCTTCACGCGCCTGTCAAAACAAAGAAGGAAAATAGAAAAGAGGTGAAAACTTTCGACCTGTTTCGAGTTTTATTTTCGTTTTCTGTTTTACCCTCACGCGAAAGGCAAACAGGGAGAAGCAGAGGGGCACGTACGGCAGGAGGAGTGCAGTCAAGATCTCCACCCACCCGCCCACCCCCCGCTCGAGGGCATACAAACCCGTACGCGGCGGTGCGTCGTCCTTCTTGCTTGCGTTCCCGACTCGTTTTCCATCAGCATCAGCAGCCAAACAATTCGGGCCAATCATCAGCAGCAGCAGCAGCATCGTCATCGCAGCACTCCCCCCTCCCCACGCCTGCGGAAACCAGTGTGTGGGTAAGGAAGAGAACGGGGAAGCTGGTGTGTGCTGTGCTCCGTGTTTCGCTGTGAAAGTGCTAATTCGCGCGGACATTCGCTGAAACGGAAGGAGTCATCATCAAAATGGATCGAAACATGGGGTAAGAGTGTGTGGAAACGCGGTGTTTCACTCGCGACGGGAAGAGCGACGGGCGAAGAAAAACCCCTGGAATGCACTTCCGCATACGTGTTGTGGCACACAGCGCCGAAACAATGGGACGATCCGCGTAGAGAGGGTCAATTTTTCTCCACCCCGCAAGAGGGCGAAAACGATATGGCGCTGCTCCCGATTGTTTCTCCTTGCGTGTGTGTGTGTGTGTGCGTGTGCATGACCTTGTGCCCATTGTGTACTGTTTTGTGTACACTGTGTTCTGTTCGTTTTGTCGATTTGTTTACGATTGATAATTAACCTCTGTTGCTGCCGTTCCCTCTTCCTCTTTCAATCTCTGCAGCCGGCATAGACCCATGTCCATGTCACCGGGCATGATGCGACGGCCAGGCGGCGGCGATGGCGGTGGCGGCGGTAGGGACATGCATCCACAGAACCACTCGCCCTACCAAACACAGCAGAACCTTGTGTCGGCGACAGCCGGTGCAATGTTGAACAACGGCGGTGGCAACGGACCACCTCCACCGTCGTCGTCGGCGTCGTCATCGATGTCGTCGCCGTCGTCATCGTCTTCGTCGGTGGCGTCCTCCACGATGCATCAGGTGCATCCGCTGCAGCAGCAGCAGCAGCAGCAGCAGACCCATCCACAGCAGCAGCTGCACCAACAGCAGCCAGCACAGATTCAACATTCGCAGCACGACGAGCTCATTCGATACATAAACGAAGCATGGAATAGTGTAAGTGGCGGAGGGTGGCCCGTGGCAATTGTTGCAGCGCGTGTTAGGCAGCAACACCACAGCGCGCCGATGGCTTGACAACGACTTTCACTTTCGTGTGGCTTATTCCGCCATTCCGCGGGAGCTTTCGTGCCCATTTTTTGTCGTTGAGTTTCGAAACAGCTTTGAGGATGTTTTGCAGTCGTTGCCGCTTAATCTTGCCTCTAAGCCACCACTGTTTGCCTATACGCCACGATAACTTTGATGGCTTACTGGCAAAAATGGATGATTCAGTCTGCGGAAGCCATTATTTAGGTCAAACATATTTTATTCCTTTTTTTAAGTCCGTCGTCCTTTATGAAACCAAATATTCAAATATTACTTATTATACTTGAGAGCTTGGACATACACCAGTAGCCCTGCTTGTTTAATTTGCTGCGCCGATTATCAAACACCTGTTAACAGTAATAAGTCTGTTATATCTGGCTATTTCGCTGACGAAGAAGGAAAAGATCCTACTGTATGCATTACTCTGAAGGTTCTTACCGACTCCGGTGCCTATATCCCTACAATCTACTTGATCTACATCCCCAGACCACTAGAAACAATGGGATTTAACCTTTTACGATCGGTATCTATTTCTGGCCTCCTGTGACCTAATTGTATCCACAACTGGATAGTCAGACCAGTTGACTTTCGAATGTACCGATGCCATGCGCTAAGCACCTGATCATTAAGATCGCCCTTTAGCTAGCTTAACTGCATAGTTTTTATAAGATGGAGATAAGATAAGTGCACTCATTGCAGGCAGCACACTTCCTTTATACTTCTTTCTAATTTAAAACGCATCCCTTTCTGTGAACTTTTCAACACTCACTTTTGCACTTTCTTTTGCAGATAACAACCGACAAGGGCCAGAAGGCGCCAGTATTTTACAAAAGCGTACCTGAGCCTCGATTGTCCGGATTCACACCATTCGATCTGGAGCGCTGGTGGGGCCAGCGGATGGTGCACCACCTCAACATCGGTTCCCACGGACATCAGTGAGTGAGCTGCTGGACGTGCTGTTGCAATGGGCGGAGGGTGCACAGGGAGAGAGGCAAGGTACACCAAATCGCGCGCGATCGTTGTTCACGGGAAAGCAGAAACACTCCATCGTCGTTATCCGCCAATGTTTAAACCTCCATGTTTCATTGTTTTTTAAAATGATTTTCCTCCGGTAAGCATGTGCAGAACGCAGTGATAAACTCTTTGCTACTACTCTCATCAAAGTAACCAGCGGAATTCATGGAATAGCATCAAGCAATAATTTTGTCGTTTTAAAACTATTTTCTACCCCCATTTCCTTATGCTTTTGCCACCGTCGTGGTCGTTTCCACTAAACGCGTACTTTTATTTTATATGCCGCACGTTTCGTTAACGGTGTGTATGGGAATCTTGTGTGTGACTCTGTCTCTTTTTCAAAACAGATAATCTGTAGAAACATCTACTACGCTTTTAAACTTACTTTCGTTACGATAGGAGTGTACTTGTGGAATGTACTTGAGGAGCCAACGGACAGAAATAGAAAGATTTGTATTTGAAAAGGCATACACGAGAGGAGAAGGCATGCGAGACGATAAGGGGGAACAGTTTATATAGGCAAATGGCAAGTGCAAATTACTTTTTGATTTTCTCAGTTCTTCACTCCCCCCATTCGAATGTAATAGTACTCATGCGAAACGAAACTGAAGGTGAATCTGTATGTTCGGTTTTACTTGTTCCGTAGAAGAATTTGTATTGTAAACAAGCAGGTGAAGCCAGAACCACTCACAGTTGCAAACAGGAAATGAATAACGAAAACGAAAACCACAGCTCACTAATTCCTTCGTACTTCGTAAGCGCAGATAGGCGAATTGGGAGGACGCGTGTGATGCTTGAAAGGGATTGGCACTGTAATAAAATATCATTTGAAAAAAGGTGAACCATGATGTATATTATTTGACCTCAGAAGGCTGGGAAATTCGGTTGGTCTTTTCTGCAAATATATGAGAACGAAAGTATCCTTGCAACAATTTTGGTCTCTAAATATTCCGTTATCTGCTACACCCTGTAGTCCCAGGTGGAAGAAGTGACGATTTTAATCTAGCGGTATAAACGTTATTTAATAATAACAAAGGGATCAACACTGGTCAAATACTCTATGGTCAGCTTAGTATTTCTCTTTTCTCTTTAGTTTTCTAGAGTTTTACGTAGCGAAAAAGATGAAAAACCTTCTATTTCATTTATATAGATCATATTAATGGAAGATTTAATGAGAAGGTCGCCTTCAGATAACCCTCAAAAATATCAATCGCACAAAAGATTTTGGATTTTGCGGTTCTAAATTTTATTAACTGAGCAAAACCAGTTTTACGGCCGCTCTAGACGACCATTTCAGAGCTCGCGCCGCGAGTCGCGAGCGACGATTTTGTTCTAAAACATCTGTCAAACTGACATGGTTTTAGAACAAATAATGTAAAAAATCCAGATTGTCGCGGAAATTTTCAGGTGGTCGTCTGAGTACCGGATGTCGCAGATTTCTTGCGCGAGCTGTCATTGTCATGTTTTCTCATATGTACGTACGTGTTTAATATCCATTTTGTAAAATGTTGAAGAGCTTCTTCGTTTTTTCCACTTTGGATCCGCAAACGCAATTTGCCGGTATCGCTTTCACAAGCCAAAT